>OY755038.1:193957312-194562312 GCA_963576565.1 Aspidapion aeneum | reverse complement strand
TTTTGAATTTTTTGTTTGTTTGTTTTGCCTTTTTTTCGGGATTTCGTTATCTCTAAATAAACTTACGATACTTATCTATTTTCATTCATTTATATTTATCAGTCGATTCTTTTTCTTATATCTATATCTGTCCGGTTGAGATTCTAAATTTGTGTGTTTTGGAGGGCAGTTATGTTAGCTCCCGCTAAATTTCGCGGTTGTTTATATATATTTTTAAAAACACACACCTGTATGAAAGGCAAAGCGCATTCAGCGTATTTGGACATGCGCACCAACAACCGGTGAGATCATTGTCAATCGCCAAGAGAAAAAGGCGTGTTAATTTCGTTCTCCAACTATTTTAAATATCTACACCTGAAAGTGCTCGATTTTTGTGTACTGAAGCATAGAACTGGATTTTTGTGTACTGAAGCATAGAACTGGAAACTTCAACCCTTCAGCTACGTGGTGACATCATTAGATCCAATCGGGGGCCCCTGGGAACGAGGAGAACTTAAATGCAAAGGAGGTGAGTGCTTGTCTTTGATTACCGTTGTGTGGTTTCAACCATTTTACCTATGGACATTTTGATTATTTCGTAATTTCATATCAATCTTTATGTTTGCTCGCGATATCATTAAAAATATTTACAGTCCATTCATTGCTTTTAACGTTTTTCTATCCGCGAGTTAGCATAAAAACCGAACCGAACCGAACCGAACCGAACCACACACACACACACACACACACACAGACACAGATCACGACGATATTGCTAAGATAGGTCAAATTACACCTAATTAACACATTTTTAATTAACACATTTTCGGCGTTATCTCAAAAAAAATGTTTTCGTCGAAACCTTAGAGTAATAATAATATAAAGAGAAGAAGTAAACCGCGGCCCCGTGTAAATTTTCCCTATTTGTGGCGGTCATTCCTGAAAACTTAGAATTTGCAGAATCCCCGGCGATGGCAACATAGCTGCGTCACTGGAACCATCTCGAAAAAACCACACTGGGCTGAATTTTCACAGTATTTTCAGAAACATAGCACTTCTTGTTTATTTTTACGTCCAACTAAGTTCTTTTTTACAAAAAATAAAACTCAGCACACAGAAAATACTCTGCCAATCTATGGGCACCTAAGCTCACACTAGGTACTATAGTTATAGTGTACGTGTGAACTAATATAACTAAAAACTGAAATATATTTTATTGAACTCCAGACTCAATTACCTTTCGTTTGATACCACACAAGCCATGTTTTGACTTAAACTTTAATTTTTCAAATCTATCCCCACATTTTTTTTTAAACTAAAATGTATTTTGTTTAACTCCAGACTCAATTACCTTTCGTTTGATATCACACACGTCATATTTCCACATAAACACTAATTTTTTTAATTTACCCCCACCCTTTTTTTTTAAAGTAAAATGTATTTTATTTAACTCCAGACGCAATTACCTTTCGTTTGACATCACACACGCCATATTTTTACATAAACTCTAATTTTTTAAATATACCCCCACCCTTTTATTTGGCTTGTGTTTGGTGGATTTTGTTCATTTTGAAATGGGACCATCTCGACCCAAAACCCAGCGTAGGTACCAAATTTCATTAAAATCGGGCAAGCGGTTTTTGAGTTATGCGCGTTGGTCGTTACAGACAGACAGACATACAGACAGACAGACAGACAGACAGACGGCGCAACAAAAAAGTTTCAAAATCGTCTGAAACGCAAAGATATATAAAAATTTTTGAAATCGGAGCAACTTTTTTTTTCTCGAAAAAATTAGGATCACTATAGCTCACACTACTATAGTATAGTAGTAGTGTGAGCTAAAACACCAAAAATTCAATATACCGAGCCGACGGCCAAGACAACACTGCATTTAATACAAACACATGTTACTGTCAGTGTCGACCTTAGAGCTTAGGAAAATCTGGGCTAACCGTTCACGACTTGAGGACCCACCTAATTAAACTTGTTGCCATTATATAAGTGAAAAAATAATCTTTTGTTTAAAACTCGCAGACAATGATTGAGTAGAAATAAAACTTTGGACTTCCATTGTCTTTATCTGAGAGCACGGCAGTGTCCCGCAAAGTTCGCGCTGCCGTACCATCTTTTCTTGAAACATTTCAGCCCATATTTGACCTATCAAAAGCTCTACTTCGGAAAGAGCTACGAATCTCATACTTTGCACAGTCGTAGAACTTCATTTTTAAGTTAACAACCCCTCCAAGTTTCATGGACTTCTATAGAGTAGTAAAGTAGTTACAAAATTTCAAAAAACGTCGAAATTGCCACTCACTCACTGACTCACTCACTCATGTATACATCACCAAAATTCTACTGTACTTCCAGACCTACTATAAAGCTGAAATTTGGCGGACTGATAGAAATTATGACCAAACCCCTGGAAAAAATCAAAAAGCCCCAAAATTCTAATTTACTCCCCTCCCCTATAGATGTAAAATTATTTAAAAGTAACATTACCCACTTCTAGCAATGCTAGAGAGCTAAGCTTTGGCAGCCTGATAGGAACTATGATAAAACAATAGGAAAAAATTATAACACCCCAAAATTCTAATTTACTTCCCTCCCATATAAATGTAAAGTTATCTAAAAGTAACACTGCCCACTTCCAGAAACGCTAGAGAGCTGAGCTTTTTAAGACTGAAAGACACTATGATAAAACTATAGGAAAAAATTTTAAAACACCAATATTTTAATTTACTTCCCTCTCCTATAAATGTAAATTTATATAAAAGTAACATTGCCCACTTCCAGAAAGGCTGATAGAAACTATGATAAAACCATGGGAAAAAATTTAAAAACCCCAAAAATTTTCATTTACTCTCCTCCCCTATAAATGTCAAGTTATGTAAAAGTAACATTACCCACTTCCAAAAACGCTAGAGAGCTGAGCATTGGAAGACTGATAGGAACTATGATAAAACTATAGGAAAACATTTAAAAACACGAAAATTTTAATTTACTTCCCTCCCCTATACATGTAAAGTTATGCAAAAGTAACATTGTCCACTTTCAGAAACGCTAGAGAGCTGAGCTTTGGAAGGCTGATGGCAGCTATGATAAAACCATGGGAAAAAATTAAAAGACCTCAAAATTTTAAGTAAGGCATTGCAAAAGTTTTGAACAATATTCCGCATATTTTACTATTTTAAAAATTAAATATTATCCAATTCCTTTAAAAAAGAAGTGAAATCATAACAAAAACATTTCATGTAAAAATAACCAAGTAAGCGGCATTCCGTAAAAAGAATTGAGATAAAAATAAAGTCGTTCTTCAATACAAATTTCAAAATGAAAGTAAGAAACTAGTTTGGAAATGTTTTTCTAAACTTGGCTATTACGGCTGTAAATGACTCAGGCACAGTGCTTAATTGAACATAAAGAAGATTGGCTGTAATAGCAAAGTTTAGAAAAACATTTTCAACTAGTAAAAATCTTTCATTATGAAATTTGTATTGGAGAACTTGGCCTTACTTTTATCTCAATTCTTTTTACGGAATGCCATTTTCGCGTACTTGGCTCTTTTTAACATGAAATGTTCTTGTGTTGGTTTATTTTAAACAGGACGTTTCAGTAAGTAAGTATATCTAACCGTTTTCAAGTGTAAACTAAACAGTCCAGTCTAAAGGCTACTACTTATACTACTTGTCTACTACTACTCGGCCCGCCCCTTTTTTACCTTCCTAGCACGCACAGCAACGGCTAGAGAAGGTATTGTTTTCGACAAAAAAATTTTTTTGAGATAACACCGAAAATGTGTTATTTGGGTGTATTTTGACCTACCCTAGCAATATGGTCGTGATGTCTGTCTGTGTTGTGTGTGTATGTATATCTGTCCGTAACGCGATAGCTCCTAAACCGCTTAACCGATTTACATGAAATGTTCAAAATAGTACTCGATACTGCAACGAGCTGATTAGATTTTAGTCAAAATTCGTGAATGCTAATGAAAAGTTTTTTGACAGTTAAAAAGTTTAAAAAATGCTAACTTTTTAATGGAACGTCGCATTAATATGCGGTTTTCGGAAAATAGTAGCGCGTGGATATAGACCAAGTAGCTCAAAACGAAACCCGGCCCTGCTAACACGAAATCCGTAATATGATGTCATACACCTGTTGCCACGTCCTGAAAAAATTGTGGGAAAAGGGGCCGTTCATAAATTATGTTGTCTAAATGAGTTTTTATCGCAGATTGTAATACGAAATACACAGCATAAAACGACGCGACGCGGGCTAATAAGCGCATGACAAATTATCGCACGGTTTGAATAGCCTAACCAACTCAAAGCACTATATATTTTGGTAAAGTAAGAAGTTGAACCTTACTTATTTATAAAATTTTACAGAGGCAGAGGAGCCGGCAACAGCGGAAAAGTTACATTGTTTACCAACAAATGAATGAATGACCGCCGAAACCGGGGTTACTACTTCTCTTTATATGTTATTACTCTGAGGTCGAAACTAATACCTTCTCTAGCTATTGTTACGCGGGCTAGGAAGGTAAAAATGAATTGTTGCCTACATAAATAAATAAATAAATAAGGTCTTTATTCAGGATTCGTCTTGCTTCACAAGAACAACTCTGAAAGAGCGAAATCTAGCTTTAAAAAAAAACAGCTATTCAACCCATTCAATACGAGTAATTTGAAAATATTGCTGCTTTCTTGTTGTGACAGGGCAATTAATAGGTAAAAAATAGAATATCAGTGTTGTCAATTTCTATTTAAAAAAAAGGAAAAGATTATTCCTCTTGAGGCTCCTGCCCTTTTTTTGTGGAAAACCACCTTAACGTACTACGGAATTCTGTGTTTGGGTATTGTTTTTGTGTGTAATTAAATTTAACTGTAGATACTTGACCAACATAACAAAACTAAACAAACTTAGTATTTACCTTCATATCTGTCGAATGGAGGGTAATCTCTTCCAAAGCCTCCTCTTGGAGGACCTCTTGGTGGGCCCCTAAAATCGCGACCGCCTCCTCTAGAGTATGGGCCACCCCTGTCTCTGCCGCCGCCTCCACGAGAACCTAAGAAAAACAGAAAAATTATTTGTGGTAAATTCGTAAGGCCCAATTATATTATAAACGTTTTAGCGTTAGAACTTGCTAATATAAATCCGGAAGACATCCGTAAAAGAAGAAGATACGAAAACCGTATCGATATTATACGGTTATTGTTTCTGTTCCAGGTTACTCTATGCACATTGTGTGGCTGGACGCTATATTTGTTGTTTATTTACATTTTGCGGTGCTTTGCGTTTTCTGGTAAAATTCTGTTTTTTTTTCTGTAAAAAATGGGAAATAGTTCACGTAAAACATGTGCGGTTTGTGGGAAAATGTAAGTGTCATTCCATAGGTGAGTATTTGTATTTTTCTTAATAAAGTTAATAGAGGTTTAGAGATGCCATTAAACACTCTTCAAACTTCAACTTGAAATAACATCTTACCTCTTCCCATAGGTCCACCACCGCCTCTAGGCCCATCTCGACCTCGTGGTGGCTTGACTCGCCCTTTTTCTACCGAGATCCTCCCGCCCATAAACTCGGTCCCATTCAGTTCTTCAATGGCTTTCATAGCCAAATCTCGATCTTCCAAATGTAAAAAGCCGCATTTGTTGGAAATGTCGCACTCTGCGATCTCTCCATATGGAGCGAAGAGCTTTTTCAAGTCGTCCGGAGTGACATTCTCGGTGAGACTACCCACAAATATCTTGGTGGTCGAAGATGAGCGACCCTTACTCTGAAAAGTAAATATAAAATAAGTCCAATGCAAAAAATGTGAAAAGGCTCTCCGTTTTCTGTCTAGAAGCATTTCAAATTACTTCTGGGCAAATGGTTATTTCCTCCTCTTTCGACCTCACTGAATCCGATTTATTACCCACCTGCAATGTACACAGGGGCTGAGATATTCAAGATGGCAGTTATCATGGCGCCGAAATTTTAAATTGACACTGTAAGCCTCATTTGTAACAGGTATGCATTCAGAATGTGTATTTGTATAACCAAAAAATAATATCATTAGTATTCTTTTAAATTAGCTGCAAAATCCCCCCAGACCCCCCTAAGTTTTCAATTTTTTTCAAAAACTAAGTTAAGGGGAAAATGTATACACTTTATTGTAGATAATAAAATTCCCTAGCAATATCTAAGTCGGCGGGGTTAGACTGATAACAAACTCTCCAGGTGCGTCGATTAATTGAGGGAATTAAAAAAGTAAAAAAATAATTTATTCGAGAGAGGTCCCCCCCCTTAAACGGGGAAATTGGGATTTAGCGGGACCAAAATAAGGGGAATTGACCATTTGCCCAAAAGTAATATAAAATGCTTCTAGAAAGTTCATTTTCAGAAATCTTGCCCCGACTACAAGTTCATGCTACAGTGTTTTGTAGTAAAACGCCAAGGTTTTTAAAAAATCATGATGCAAAATAAAAAACTCAGTTCCAGCGGACTTCTCCACTTACTGCAATGTTAAATAATAATAATATAATAATAAATAAATGGATCCATGAGGGATCTGATACCTTTCTAGCTAGCCTATTAGCACACTTCAAGTGAAGCCATGATATATAAACCTTAAAAGCAGTTTCTTGTAAATATCTCAAAAACTAAAGCTCGCATGAAGTTTTTGGTTATAATACAAATTATTAAGCAAAATGTAATCCATTATATTCCGAAAACCGCATATTGGTGCGATGCTCCGTTAAAAAGTTTGAATTTTGCAAAAAACTGTCATTAGCCTAAATCTAATCAGCTCGTTAGAGTGTCGAACATTAATTTGCCTGAAAATTTTTTGAAAATCGATTTAGCGGTTTAGGAGCTATCGTGTTACGGACAGAAATACACATACACACGCACAGACAAACATCACGACGATTCTGCTAAGATAGGTCAAAATACACATTGTGGCATTACCTAAAAAAAAAATTGTCGAAACTAATACCTTCTCTAGCCATTGCTGCGCGGGCTAGGAAGGTACAAATTACTAGTTTTGAAATCATGAAATCACTTTGATTTTATTAGAAAAAAACCAACTGGGTTCGTAAGGTAAATAATAAAAGACCGTGTAAAGCATGTAAAGCCAATTCGCTGTTTTCTGCTGTACAAAGGGAAAACGCAAAAATTATAATTTTTTTATTTATAACATTAAATTCTGCATGTGAAAAAAAAATATTTCTTTCTCAAAATATTTTTGCAAAACTTAATTTTACACTAAAATAGCCAAAAAATTTTCTACTCAACTTTATTTGGGGTTAAACAAACCATTGTTTTGGGAGCTAAGGTAAAATATTGCAAAACTTAATTTTACACCAAAATAGGCAAACATTTTCTAACTGCTAATTACTTCTGAGGGTAAACAAACCATTGTTTTGGGAGCTAAGAAGGTAAAATAAATCAATAAAAACAACAAATAATTAAAATGATGAAATACAATTAGTAGAAAAGGCAATGATGGGGGCTAGTTTCCATTACTTTGCACTAATATAATAATCACTGATACTTACATTATCTGACATTATTGAAACAATCTGGAATTATATATTAAAACAGATTACAAACCCTTGAACAATAACCGTCCGTAATTGTCTTTCTTTAAGGAAAAAAGATATCAAATAAGTTAAAATAAAATTATTAGAACACTGCAACATAAAATACTACAATAGGTTCATAGAAACTTATAAATGAGGGCTAAGTTTAAACATTCTCATAAAGTAATTTACCATTTACATTGTATAATTATATAAAGAAAAGCTTCTTATACCACCTAGAATAATTACTATAAATATTATTGTAATTAAGGTACCCAGGTAGTCAAGTCACAAATAAATCTTATTAACAGCAAATATACCTGAAATTCCTTGAAAGGCTAAATAACATAGAACAAAAATAAAAATATCAGAATGAGGACTAAACTACCTTATACCCTGTTTAAACTAGTGTCTCTAAATAATTTGAGACAACACTGTCAAATTATTTAGGGACACTAGTTTAGACCATGAGCTTTTCTGTGCATCTCGAAAATTTGCATGCAAATTTGAAGCACCCGTCAAGATGCTCGAAAATAGAACTTGTTATAATTTTTCCCTTTCTAGCCCGTACAGCAATGGCTAGAGAAAGTTTGGTTTTCAACAAAAAATAACATAGCGCCAAAAATGTGTTATTTGGGTGTATCTGGACCTATCTTAGCAATATCAGCGTGACGTCTGTCTGTGTCTGTGTGTATGTCTGTCCCTAACACGATAGCTCCTAAACCGCTAAAACGATTTTCAATAAATGTTTAGGTTAAATAGTAACACTGTAACGAGCTGATTAGATTTGGGTCAAAAACCACTACTTCCATTGGCAGGTTTTTACTTAGCTTACTTCTTAACGGTGCATCGCATCAATATGCGGTTTTCAGGATATAGTAGGACACATTTTCCTAAATAATTTTTGTTATAACCACAAACTTCATAGGACTTTTTGATTCAGAGATATTTACAAAAAACTGTTTTCAAAGCTGATGTAGAAGGAGTTTACTTGGAGTGTGCTAATGGGCTAGGAAGGTATTAGAGCCGTCATGGATCCTTTTATTTTATGAAACAGATGCATGGATCTTCGGGAATTCTTTAGTGACATTTATGTTACCAACCTTTCTGGTGATCAACCAGTAAACATTATCAATTAAAACTATAGCACTAAACACAATATTTACATAATAGTTGCGAGTTTTTAAAAATTTTAAACCAGATAAAATAAACGATGCAAACTAAATAAAAAGTCGGGTGATCTGGGGATTTTATTTTTTTTTGTGTAAATTACATTTCGAGTTGCATGGTGTAAACACTCTTGAGAGCCATATGAACAAAAAGACGCGTGATTTGAGGTCTACTTAAGTATAACATACACTAGAGATCAGTGGCGTACATACAATGTAGGCGAAAAGACATTGCATATGCTAGATAAAATGCAAAACACTTTGTTATTAATATCATCATATTCTAAATAACTTACCTCATGACATATTTAACAAAAAAATTCATAAGCATTTTTTCATTAATTTTTATTCTAAAGTTTGCATAAGACATATTTCAATTAATTGCATATCATAACAAAAACATTTCATGTAAAAAAAAGCCAAGTACGCGAAAATGATATTCGTAAAAAGAATTGAGATAAAAGTAAACCCAAGTTCTCCAATACAAATTTTAAAATGAAAGGTTCTTACTAGTTTGGAAATGTTTTTTCTTTATATAAAGTTAGCAAAACACCATATATTTTTTAACAAAACGGGCACGGCAAATTTTTTGTTTTCACAACTAATTTACGGATAATCAACGGCAAATTGTGAACTAAAATTTTTTAGATAAATCCATTGTTTCTATAGGTGTTCTGCTAACTTTATATAAGTTAGCAAAACACCATATTTTATTTTTTAAAAACGGGCAAGGCAAATTTTTTGTTTTCACAACTAATTTACAGATAATTAACAGCAAATTATGAGTAAGGTCCATATCATTATTTTTGGGATAACTTTTTATTTTTTTTTTTCGCTGGCCTATGCTATTTGTTATGGTAACAGCTGATTACTATCAAAAAGTTATCTCAAAAATTATGGAATGAACTTTACCTATATGATTTTTTTCAATTTCCAGAGTTGTTCTGCTAACTTTATATACATAGAAAAATAATAAAACAAACATTATTTAGAAATTTCCTTAACTGGTAACTGACCCAACTATCTATTTTTTTAAAAATCTAAATTATCCAATATTTGATCAGTTTCAAATAACATCTATATAGTGTCATTTTTATAACCATTTCAGTGCTCTTTAAGGATGATTTTTTCATCAAAACAGGTTATAACATCAAAAGTAATGGATCTTTTTTGTCTAAGATGCCAAAACCAAGTCTAACTTGACTAAACTCTTTTGGTATTGTTTGATATAAGTACCAGGTTTTTGTTTGCATCCACAACATAGCAATGGTACTATGTTTCCCTAGCTGTACTTATTTTACATAGATACATATAGGTTTCACACATATGAATAGTACTTTTTGAGATATGGTGCCATTTTATGGTACCTAACTGGGTTATTTCATATCAAATCACAAAAAAAAAATGGAGGTTAGACAGACCATCTCACTGATATTGATGATTCTTGACTTAAATTCTACACATAAAGAGGATAAAAAATCCCAAATTTCAAGTTTTTTTTAAATTAAAGTTTGAAATTCACAAAAACTGCCAATTTGGCTCTAACATGTACTAACAAACATGAAGTTAATCTTGAGAATTATTTATACCAGGATAATAATAAAGGGCTTATTTGAAAGGTCTTTAGACTACCTTTCGAGTGAGGTATCACATGATCAATTTTTATACTCAAATCTTAGTTTTTTTTTAAATTGCTCCAAAAAGTATTTTTTGATTTTTTCTTAATGATGCTTTTACCACAATTTTTTTAATGTATTTTTATTATTAACAATTTTTAGGGTACACATATATCATGTCAAAATGATTTGGAAACTTCACACTGTCTGTATGTCTGTCTGTAACCCACACACATAACTTAAAAACTACCTGCCTGATTTTAATGAAATTTGGTACCTAGGTTGGGTTTTGGCTCTAGATGGTCTCATTTAAAAATGAATAAAATCCACTGTAAAAAAAGGTAGATAAATTGCCAGAGTCTTTTAATATGAACCCATCATTTCTCCATACTGAAATTTGGGAAGGATCTTGCTGAAACATTTAGGAAAAAATTTATATATTTTTTTTTTAATTAAAAAATAAGTTTGTAAGAAATTTAAAAAAAATTATGTTTTTTATAAAAAATTGGTTATGTGATAGCTTATTTGAAAGGTAGATTAAAAGCCTTCCAAATAAGCCCTATATCACTATACTTGTGTAAGTGGCTCTGAAGATATCTTAATGTTTGTTGTTTGAAAATTTGGCATTATTCATTCTCTTTGTGGGTAGAATAAATGTACCAAAAATTATCAAAATTGATGGGATGGTCTGCCAAACTACGGGTTGATTGGATATGAAACAACACAATTTTTAAATCAAATCAAATCAAATAAGCTTTATTGTCAGAACTTCAAACAAAATTATTGACAAAGCAAAAAATATCTCTACACTCTCAAACTTATTCAGATCTAGTGATAATTTTCATTTAAAATAAATATATATAGATGTAGTAACATTAATTTAAAAATTAATATACAAATTAAGAAACAAAATATAAAAAATTACAATGCAAGTACATGTAGGTACTTAACAATAAATCAAAACAATACAAAGTAAAAAACAATTAATAAAATAAAATAAATTTAAAAGAAAAATCTTTTTTTTTAAAGGTATCACAGTCAGACGGTTAATATTTTAAGTTTTAAAGTTAAAAAAATTAGTTATACTCGTATGTATATAAACATAACAGAGTTATCAAAAAATAAAAATTTTAAAAAATAATAAAACAAACAAATCTACAAAATTTAAGAAAAAAAGATTTACAAGTTTTAATTAATTAACTAACTAACTGGAACAAAATAAAACAATGTCAACATAAAACAAACAAATAAAGACCAAGCAAAACAGAACAACAAATAACACTATAAAATAATTATTTGAATCATAGAATAATCTAATTATTATAAAATTCCTGTAAGCTGTAAAATGCCTTGGAAACCAAGAACTCTCTTGTGCATGCACGAAAGGTAAAATATTCCCTGATGTTTCTTATGTCTTCTGGCAGGCTATTAAAAATGTTTTACACTTTCATAAATTATTGAATTTTTTGTTAGTGCAGATCTGGGCATTGGTAAGGGCAGATTATTGTGCCTTAAGTCATATTGATTTTATCTCTGAAACACCTGGAACTTTTTAAATATCAAACATACAGTTTCTAAGATAAATCTCTTATTTATGAGGGCAGAAAGATTTTCAATCATTTGCTTAGCAACATTAAGCTTGTCACATCACTTAGACAGTTTAAGAAAAGGTTAAAATATCTGCTTCTTGATAGACTGTATTATTCTATGTCTGAGTTTTATAATGACAATTTTAGATAGGTTTTATTATTATTATTTTGATTTGTTTTGTTTTAACTTTAATATTGTACTTAATATTTTTTAAATAGTATTGTGATTTTTTAAGTTATAACTAGTATTTTATTTATTTTAACAGCATACCAAAGTACCTATCTGTCATTATTTTCTAAATAGCACTTATTTTTTATGTATTTTTATTTTTTAATTATACAAAATTTAATTTTAACCATTTTTTATGTTTTATTTTTGTTAGGTACTCTGTTCTTCTTCTTTTATTTTTAATTGCTGTTTATTTATTTTTTTAAATTACTTATAGGCTTGATATTGCCTTGGGAAAATATACTTTTCTTGTTTGTCTTATAATTTTTATTTATTGTGTTTTTTTTTGTAGTTTTATAAAGATACAATTACTTATACAAACAGTGCAATATTGTCACGGTTCAGGGGGCCGTAAGGGTGCTTTTTGGGTAGGGAGTGGTGTGTAACCGAACCCCAAACAACGAAGCTCCCTTAGGTTGAACCTAATTGTACCTCACTGTCGAATCGAGATAACAAGGTTAACCCGATTCGATCATATTGATAACGATATTCTAGGATTACTCCCGTGACTTATTCCTAAGCTTACCAACAATTATTTATTATTCCTTACAATATGTGATTCCATTACAAAGACTAAAACTGATTTAAGTGCTCTATTATGCTCTATTAGCTAAGTTAAATATTTTTTGAACATTATGTATTTTTAGGACTAGATATAGCAGGCTTTGTCAACAGAAAATCTGATTTTCTTGATAATACCTTATGAATTGAATTGAATTGAAAGATAGATGGAACCGTTAGCATCGCATGCTCAATAAAAAGAGGCCTGCAGTTGTCCCTGCATCCAGCTTGGCATAGATACCTTAATGCCCTTTTCTGTAGCATAAAAACTGATTGTATTGAGGACTGTGTCGAATATCCCCAGAATGCTATGCCATATCTCAAGTGAGATTCTACTAGAGCATGGTAGGCAGTTTTAGGTGCAAGTCTCCCTAGTTCATGAATGATTGTTTTTATAAGAAAACAACCTTTTGCTAATTTTTTATTTAGTTGATCTATATATAAATATATAAATAAGGCAGGCCACAGAAATTTTACACAACCTATTTTCAAATAAAACTATTTTGATAAGTTTGTGACAAAAGAAAAATTGACACCAAAATTTTGGTTTTATTTCAGTTTTATCGAGGGGTGAACAGCTCTCACAATTGGTGTACACATTTCTCACAATCTTTACACAATCACCCACAATCTGTCACAATCCTTCACAATCCCTCACAATCTTACCACAATCCCTCACAATCTTTACACAATCCCTCACAATCTTAGCAAAAGATTGTGGATTTTGGGGTTAGCTGGTCATCCCTCGGTTATTAAGTAGCAGGGCCGGTAACGGTAAATTAAGATGGCGGCCAAGAAAACTATAGACATGATGACCTCTTTTTTTTATTTTTTTTTTTTTGGTCGCCAGAATTTTTGATGGGACGGCCCCCCCTTCAGGTACGCTACACAGCTGCGCAGTCCTCCACAATCCCTCACAATCTTGCCACAATCCCTCACAATCTTTCCACAATCTTTCCATAATCTTAGCAAAAGATTGTGGATTTTCACAATCGGTGTACACATTTTGGGTTAGCTGTTCACCCCTCGAGTTTTATTATGATTATCAATATACAGTGCTAAAATATTTTATATGCATCATTTATGTTGCAGATGCAAACACATAACTAGGTATGTCAAACAGTTTAAAATAAAAATGTATGGGATTTTGTTTTTTAAAGCAGTTTCTGCAACACTCTTGATAGTTTAACCAAGAGTTTAACACCTCAACCACCAGTAGATTTATCAATTCTGATTCACCATTCATGAACATACTTTTTGTGTATGCAACATATTTTCACATGGCCTTAACCCATTTTAGGCCAAGGGTAGAAATAAAACTTAAAATTTTTAAAGATTATATTTGAAATATCATCATCATATTACAATAACACATATGTAATATAACTAATATAACTGTGTAAATGTTTATTACCCATATTTTAAGCCAAAAATTCTCCCATTTTTAATTAAAAAAATTAATTTCTGCTGTGTTGCATATACACATCAGTGGCAATAAATGGGTTAAAGAATTTCTGACTATGTGGGTTACCTAGGTAAGGTTTGGTTTGGAGAAATTGATACTGACTTTTGGGCTTGGCACTCAACATCTTAAGCCTTTAAATATTTTTACACAGTGGCACTACAATCACAAAACTAGTCTGGCCAGAGAGGTATGGCCTCAGTGTAATATTGCATGGGAACATTCATAAATTTTGTAACTAACAAGTTCAGGATTTTTGATTCTTCCTCCCCTTCACATTCACAACTAAAACCACATTTGGTATTTTGTATAGTTAAACTGATCTAAGTTTTTTAAGGACTCAGCTAGGCCTAAATAGTGGCAAAGGTTGTTGTCAATTGGCCAAACAATGCCGATTTGAGGGAAACACAGTAATCAATTATTCTGCACATCATATGATTGTATATGATTACAATGTTACAGGAAGCTGTTTTATGTTGAGGAGATCCTTTGGTTCATCATCGAGCGCCTCGGAAACAGTGTTGCCAACTATTGGAAAGTAAAAATCTGTAGCGTAAACTCGAAAAATCTGTAGAAATCCGTAGGTTCAAAGAAGACTATAAAAACAAAAAAAGTTGTTTTTTTTTACAATTAAAAAGTTTATATTGGTTTGATTTTTTTCTTTTTTTGACAGTAACAGGAGTGCACAACTTTTTTGGTTCGGAATTGCACGAGAACAGTAGGGTACTTACTGCTCAGTTCCAATGGATCCAAATAAACTTTTTTGCAGTGCCGCCAATTTTTTAAACGGATAAACTGTTATAATTCAAAGAAATAAAAAGTACGTACATTTTTAACCTTTTTTATTTGGTTAAGGTACGTACAAACACTAATATTTTCTAGTGCAACATACATAACGTAAAACATAGTTTAACTTTCGTGGCGCGAAGCGTTGTTTGACTCCCCATCAAACAACGCGCGAAGTAATACAATTCGTTCTAAATAATGTTGCAATGACCGTCCGCTAGATGTCTAGAAAAATAAGGTCAGTGATCCAAGCAAAACCTTTTTACAAAATGATTAAAATGTAGGAAAAAAAGTCACTGAGGACTGATAAGGAGGAATGAGGCGTGGCCGCAGTTGTGTTTCGATGTTTATCGTTTTTTGGTAAAATTGCCAAAAATCTGTAGATTTGGATCCAAAATCGGATATCGGAGATCGAAATCCAAAATCCATAGATCTACAGATAAATCCATAGGGTTGGCAACACTGCTCGGAAATGATAATGACCCCAGTATACAAGACGCTAGCCCTACCAAGTCCACTTCCAATCCCTGACTTCACACGCGTAGATCTACCAATATTATTTATATTAGAATAGATGTACAGGGTGATTTTCACTTGAATAATTCTAGCCACATGAAAATAGAGTTTCAAAAACCTAACCTAACGAAACCTAATCAGATCTAACCGAACCGAACCAAAGCAAACTAAACCAATATTTTTTTTTCAAAAAAACCAATAATTTTTCTTTAAAAAAAAACTTTCCTGACTTCCTACCCGGGATCCTAGAGGATGTGAATCCAAACCGGACCGTACCGAACCTATCCAAACCTAACCCTACCCAACTACAATGTCACAAAAAGATGATAAGTATAAACAGGCTTATAGAGATGCAAAACAAAAATATAATAAATTGCTCACAGAGGGAAGGAGAAACTATTATAAGGAAAAAGTCACAAACAGTGACGACAAGGTAAAAACAACCTGGAGCATAGTAAGAGAACTAACGGGTAAACAAACAGATGTAGCAGGGATACAAGTACCTGGAGAAGGAGTGGATATTGCTAATAATTTTAATGAAATGTTGATTAAGGCAGTAGAAGAGCTGACTCATAAGCTTCCATCTAGAGAATATAACGACAAAATAGCCATTAACAGTCACTCTATTTTCCTTGAACCTGTCACTGAAGAAGAAATAATTAATGTAGTAAAAAAACTAAAGAATAAACATAGCTCGGGAAATGATGGATTTTCAAACAATTTAATTAAATACTGCATGGAGCAACTCAAAGCACCCTTAATGTATCTTGTAAATACCTCATTTGAACAGGGTACATTTCCAGAAGAACTGAAATATTCAATCATTAAACCTCTATACAAGAAAGGAGATCGAGAGGATCTTAATAACTACAGGCCTATCAGTCTTATTTCTGTTTTTTCAAAAATATTTGAAACAGCGATGTGTACAAGACTGATTTCGTTTTTTAATAAACACAATCTTTTCAGCTACTCACAACACAGATACCTAAAAAACAGAAATACAAGCACAGCAATATTTGACTTCTTGGACTTTATTGAGCAGAGTCTTGAGGAGAGGAACATAGCAATGGGAATCTTCCTTGACCTCTCAAAAGCATTCGACAGCTTGGACCATAAAATCCTTCGTAACAAATTGGAAAGTTATGGCATTAGAGGTTCCGCCTTGACCTGGATAGAATCATATCTTACCGATAGGAAACAAAGAGTAATAGTTGAAAAAGAAGGAAGAAAACATAGCTCTAATGAAGTCCACACCATAAGAGGCATACCACAGGGAAGCTGCATAGGACCCCTGCTATTCCTTTTTTATATAAATGATATTGAATCAGAAGTAAAAGATATAGACACCAGGCTTATAAACTTTTCGGATGACACAAACATAGCAGTAAGAGGCCATACATTAAACTCTGTACTAGAAAAAACAGAATTAGTCCTAGAAAGTTCACAGGAATGGTTTATGAAAAACAAACTAATTCTAAATGAAGAAAAAACACACTATATATGCTTCAGAACAAAACAAAGAAATATCACTTCAAATAGAGTCACCATCAGGGACAGGGAGATAATGCTAGAAGACACTAACAAATTTTTAGGTATAATCATAGATCAGAACTTGAACTGGAGGGGACATACAGAGGCACTCAATACAAAACTTAATAAAGCAATATACTCATTCAGAGTGGTAAAAGACTATCTAAATCAGCATACATTGACAGTAATATATCATGCATACTTTGAGTCACTCCTTAGATATGGCATAATCTTCTGGGGTGGCTCAAGTGAAATCGAATCAGTCTTCATAATTCAAAAACGAGCTATTAGAACAATCATGAAAATGAAATTTACTGAGTCTTGTAGAGGGAAATTTAAAGAGTTAAATATACTTACTGTCCCAGGGTTGTATATATATGAATGTCTTTTATTTTTGTTTAAAAATGGGAATGTTTTTCAGGAATACAAATCGAGCCACAATCATAACACAAGAAGTGAAGATTATATATTCCCGTCACATAGGCTAACTTTAACAGAAAAATTACCAAAATATTCAGCCATTAAATTTTTTAATAAGCTACCTGTGCAGTTACAGACAGAAACAAGTGTTTTAAAATTTAAAAAATATATATTTAACATTATTATAAAGCTTGAACCATACAATGTAAGAGATTTCATTGAACACAGAGATATTTTGCTTCTGCTAATGGGGGAGACCTCCTAGGATTCCTAGGATTTCTGGTGCCTGCTTCTGATTGCTTTAGATTTCAGTAAATTTGATGGCTTTGATTACATTAAATTCATATACCCAAAAAGATAATATAAGAAAGTAAAATAAAATGGAACATAAGTAAATACTTGAGAATACACATCACTGAAGTTTTTAGTATTTTTTTTTTTTAGTATTTTAGTGAGTTTTCATAAACTGTGGGGACATTCTGCAATGGTTTTGATGTTTGTTTTTTTAATTTTTAATTTTGTTTGTTTAATAGTCCTAATATCCTAGAAAAGGATTAATATCCTAGAAAAGGATGTCTTTTATTAAAGTGTGTTTAGCTTAGGAAAAACTTTTTTAAAACTTTTTTATGTCTTTTTAGAGTTTATTTTGTGTGTAACTTTTTTGTTTTAAAGTCGACATAGATAGATAGATAGATAAGTGGGTAGGGTTTGAAATTTGAAATTTGGGGTCTACTACGTTATACCTCGATGCTTGAAAATATGTGTTTCTTTTTTAATTGATAAGTTTATGTCGTTTTGTATTGTTTTCAAGAAAAAAAAATGCGGATTTTTCGCATTTTTTTTAGAAATTTCAAAATTAGTAAAAACTCATACAAATTGCTATAGAAAGAATTTATTTGACGTTTGTTATTTCGAGATAGAGAGGGACGGCTCACAATCGACTAAGCTTTAAAAAAATGGTCATTTAGCCAAAAATAAGGTGACCAACTGTCTGGCAAGAGGCGATAAAAAGTTAAATTTTTTTGAAAAGTCTTTACGCATAGAAAAATGGTAACACCATATTTTTGAAATCTAACGTTCGACCTGACATCTTGCTCAAACATTTTAATTTGTCGCGCATTTTTGACTGTAAAATCATCCAAAATCCTCTATTGGGCATTTATAATGAAAAAAATCATGCAGAAAGTTATAATAATGTGTAATTTATGATAATGATGATTTACAGAAATTCAGCAGTTCGGTTCGGGTCGATCTTAGATTAGGTTGGTTGTGTCTTAAAGTAATTCAGCAAGAGTCGGCTGCGCCGACTCCTGCTGAATTACTTTAAGACATAACAAACCTAACCTAAAACCAAACCGAACAGAACTTAACTGAAACAACCCGAACTGAACCGAACCGATCCGAACTAAACCAAACGGAACGGAACGGAACCGAACCGAACCGAACCCAACCGAACTGCACAAGCAATCAGCAAGAATCGGCTGCGCCGATTCTTGCTGAATAGTTCTAAATAAATAATTTCCTGTAATCTGCGCCTTTAACCCTCAGATGCACCGTAAGAAGGCTTTGCTAATCCATTCTCCATCTTTGTTGTTTTGTATGTGAGCAATAAGGACTTAATCGCGATTAAACCCATGATCGCGCTTAAGTGCTTACGGTGCATCTGAGGGTAAGTCAGGAAGTAAGCAAATCGAATTGGGAAATATTATATGGCCGAATGACCTAGAAAGATTCGGCCCAGGCCCAATGTGTCAAAATATATGTGGGAAGGTCAACTGTACAAATTTTCAAAATTATATGAGAAAAGCGATAAAAAACACGAAAAACTAGGTATGTAATTAATTTAAAATTGTAAAATAATTAATCCTAAGCTAATTTACAAATTTATGTCGAAAATTTGACGATGCAATGATAGAAGTTGATTTTTTTCAACCAAAACAAGTCAAAGAAAATCCCCATGTAACGTTTTTTTAAAAAATTATTTTTAAAAAAACCAAACTTTTTTTTTAAATTTTCCGTATCTAAATCGACTAAAAATTGTCCAAAGATTCATTTTCATATAAAAAAATCGTTATATAGTGCGTTTTGACGAGCGAGGTATAACGTAGTAGAACCGAAATTTGAAAAAAAAACTAACAATACTTAAACTTAAAATTTGCTTTTCTGACACAATTCTTTTAACTTGAGACTGATTTGCAGGTATTGTAATTTAGGCTTAGGTTCATTTGAATAAAGAAGTTTTGAATTTGAATTTGAACTAAACCTAATTAGCAGTACGTGTTGTAGTTTAGTTCGGTTCAGATTCACATTCAGATTCACATCCTCCGAGCAGGAAGTCAGGAAAGTTTTTTTTTTGAGAAAAATTTTTGGTTCAGTTCGGTTAGATTTGATTAGGTTAGGTTTTTGAAACTTTCTATTTTCATGTGGTTAGAATCATTCAAGTGAAAATCACCCTGTATTCATCTATTCTAATACATGAGGAAAATAACATTGGTAGATCTGCGCATGCGAAGTCATGGATTGAAAGTGGACTTGGTATTGCTAGCGTCTTGTCCCCAGTATGACCATGACCAAAAATCCGGCTCTCAAAAAATTATTATGCCGGTATGCCCGTTACCATTCGTCCAAAAGTATTAGGTTTCTTTGTTGAGTAGTACTTAAGTAAAAACTTACCATGATTCTATCTTTTCTAAACACAGAAATTCAATAAAATGCCGATTTAAGCACGGCAATATTTTTTTGTAAACACGGCACAACAAAAATGGCGGAGGAAGGAAAAAGGAAGCCAAAAACGTGTTGACACTATTGACAGATAAAAAATAAGCATCTTTTTTTGTTTGATAGCCAGACTTATTTTGGAAAAGCGTTTTTCGTCGAAGTTAAATGCAAATCGTCGGTAAAGAAACCGTCACGTGGTTCATACCCCAGTAAAAAGAGTTATTTTGCAAAACACCCATATAAAGGTTTTATAGAATTTTTTTGAAAAACTACAGTTCTTTAAAAAATTTGTCGCTTACTTTATTGTAGAAAATAACATTTTCTTTTAAATGTTGTAAGTATTAATGGTATTATAACGCGCAATAGTTTTTTATTCAATTCAATTTTTTCAATTCAATTATTCAATTCAAAATACATTGACAAAGCAAATCCTATAACTCCCTTAATAGTAACTTAACTTAACTCAATTTTCATCAAAATCTCTTCTAAAGTCAAAAAAAAAAAATTCTAACCATTATATTATATTCCATTCCAAATCCATATGAAAAAACAATAATAATAGTTCAAAGGCACATTGTATGCTCAGAGCGCCAAATCGAAAGTATAATTCTAATTGTTTTCAATGTGAAATTGTTTTTGAATAAATTTGAGTAATTCAAAAGGTATTTTTTTCATGAAATATTTATCACACATAATATATTATTGTTATATTATTATACTCGTCAAATTTTAAAAAAATAATTAGGAAGTAAACATTATAAGTACGTAACCACAATTTTACACAAACTCTGTAAGCATGTACTTATTGCTATTTATATATAAAAACTATATTTTGAAAATAATAAAAATATTAAAAGTTGTTAAAATTACTCGAACAAGTTAAAATGTTTAGACACAATTAGTATTAATAATTGTATAAAAATATAAAAATTGCGTTGTATAATAAAGGCATGATAGAAACAAAGATGTTACCTGAAAACTAACATATAGTACCTAAGTTGGCAAAGTGATTCTGGCAGAACTATCCTAAAACCTAATATAGAATAGGCAGAACAAAAAAAAATCAAAAATTTGTAAACAAAATAAAGAAAAATAAAGAAACAAAACGAAAACAAAATAAAAATATGTAAAGTAAAATAAAATGAAAAAGCAAATACGTACTCACCAAATAAATATAAATCTATCTGGACGGACGCTAAGAGAACGCTCGGGAGCCACGACCACAGATAAATTTTCTGTTATGGCAAAAACTAGAACATCATACAAGTCTTAATTTATTTTTTAACTTAAAATAAATATATCTTGAATATATATATATATATATATATATATATATATATATATATATATATATATATATATATATATATATATATATATATATATATATATCTATATATAGTGAAAGTCGGATATAACGACGGCGAAGGGACCAACAAAGAAGGGTCGCTATAACCAGTCGTCGTTATAACAAGACTTACTTATTTTAAATAAAAATTTCTCTGTGTTACAACTTTTTTATTACTTACCCTAAAAATACATGAACAGTCGGATAAAATCACCATATTCAATATAAAAAAGTAAACCCACTGAAACAAGTAAGACGTACCTAAATATTATGCACATATGTATTAATATCTGCAATAACGAAACATAGATACATTTTACTTAATCAAATAATCTGTCATTTTTGCTTGTTTTTTAAAACGTGAGTTAAAATAAATCGATTCGATTTTTTTCTCTATGGTACTGACTCCTTCTAGAAGCATTTTGTCACTGGAATGACTGCAAAGTACTATTCAGGATTTTCACAGCTCGTAAAGCTTCTACAGTAGATGTTGGTCTAAATTATATACGTCTTCACTATTTTGATGCAGGATCTCTTGATTCGCAGGCACTTCAGCTGCAATTGCTCATCGAACAAAGAACTGTTTGCTTCCAAGTTAAGATCAACATTTACAAAATCTGTCCATAATTCATCTGACAAGTTAAAGTTATCTTTAATTACATCGAGAGTCATGTCATCTTCTGTTTCGAAGCCAGTATTCGTTCTTCTTTCCAACTGGGCCAAAGGAATATTATCTTCTTCTGAGCCGCCTTCAAAATCGTCAGTGTCAATCAGTCAGTCAGTGTGATTCCCCAAGAATTCTTAAAGCCATGCATAATCACCAGGCAAAAATCGATGGTAGTAAGTCGTTATATCCGGCCCGTCAAATTCAAAATTTGCGTTATTGTCGCTATAACCGGCGTGGCTATAACCAGACTTTATCTGCAATACATTAAACGTAAATCCAACCAAACTACGCAGTCTCCGTCGTAATATGCGACTTGTTATTATAAGCGACGTCGTTATTCGCGACTTTTACTGTATATATATATATATATATATATATATATATATATATATATATATATATATATATATATATACATTTGCTTTTTTTTTCTTTTTTCTTGAACCATATATTTTATATTTTTTAGTTTTGTTGGTTTCTTGGGAATGTGGTTCTTTAATAAAATAGCACCTTTTGGTTGACATTTATTTACAAGTGAGGTTTTGGTCTAGAGACCTTCTTTAGAACTAAAAAGAAATTTCGTGACTTACGCTTGAGTTCTTTTGTTATCGTTTTATCTCTTGCAGTGCAGCAGTGTGCTTCTCCCCGCCCTTGGTTTTTGGCAAAGAAAAGACGAAAACTTCCTGTATCGTAATTTTTTTTGCAGTTTTTCACTAGGTAAACACTTTAATGTTATTCTATAGGCAGTCAATCACCATTATCCTCCCCCAAAAAAAACTAAACTGACTATTCTAATAGATGTCACTGACTAATTACTGTGTAGTTCAATGTTCTAAGACTGTAGACTATAAACGCAGCTTTAGCTTAAGGTTTGGAAAACTCTTTAAAAAAGTGCAAACAAAAAATGGTACGATAAGTAAAAATGAAGTATTTTTCATTACATACAATTGAGTCCTTCGTTCTAGTTATCTGAAAATCCTCTTTTATAGCATACTGTAAAGTTTTTTGCATCTTTCCGCTTTGTTTTTTGGTGAAGAAAACACGGACAGTTGTAGGCTCTCTATCAAATCAACAAGAAACGGTTAATATAGGAATTTGACGTACGTAGAGCGTGTGCGACTTTGTTTTAGCTAGCTTCTATTAAATTACGCGCCCTTTGCTGGCGCTAGGTGCACAGGTCACAGCAGTGTTGATGCACGGTCCTTAGGGACCGGGTGTTGAGAGGACAAATGGAAGAAGATTCAGAGGTCTCTGGCGGAACTCATTTATTTGCAGTTTGTCTTGTGTCATTTGAAATATCTGAAAAAACCTTTGAAATTTTGCTACTTACAATAATAAAGTTTTACGATTTTTTTTAAAACATATTTTTTACAAGCAAACCATTTTAAATAAAAAAAATTTTGTCTGAAGGAAACACTTTATTTTCAGTTTTAATAAGTTTGTTGTCAAATGTAAGACTTTCTATGTGTTGCTTTAAATTTTACTTGCCATAAACAAGTATTCCTTATTGCCCGATTACGCTATTTTTTATTACCCCACGATAGTCAAAATGAAAGGGTAATAAGAAATATTTCCATTCTGAACTATCTATTTGGTACACACTTAAAGTTCCGATGACAATACAATATACTCATATTATGAATATCGTTCAAAATTTTTATGCAGGGACTTTTGAGGATGGGGATAAGAATTTTTATTTAGATTTTTAAAATTGTGAAAGTGACGTCCCCCTCCCCTTGGACAATTTTGACTCACTTTTACATATCCGATCAATATCAAATTTGTTGTGGACTTATGGTTATTATAAGTATGCCAATACAATACAATATTATAATGCTTTGGCAACCCCTCACCCCTTTGAAGAGGGTGAAAGGGGACCATCTAAGTATGTCCGATTTGTAGGGATGTAGGGACTTTTGGGGATAGGGATCATGAATTTTTAATTATATTTTTAAACTTGTGAAATTGACGCCGCCCTTGTCCCTCTTTTAAGTCAATTTTGACCAACTTGTACATATCCGATCAACATCAAATTTGGTATGGACTTATAGTTACAGCGACAATAGAATATTATAAAGCTCTAAAGTTGGAAACTCTCCACCTTTAAGGATAGTGGAGGGGTTTTCGGGGTTTAGGATCACGTACCCTATTTTTTCTTATTTAATAAGCTTTCGAACAAGTTTTCACAGGCTGGGTCTACCAGTTGCAAAGGAGGTTGGATGTTACTAACTTTTTACTTAAGTTTTTTATTTAAATTATAAATTTTACTTAAAAGGATATTTTTTATTGTCTAAAAATGGCAAAAAAGTAAAGGTGATCTTTAGTGAGATATTTGACAGGTATCAAAAAAAAAGTAGTTCATCGTTTTTCTTTTTTGATAAGCTTTCGAACAAGGTGCCACAAGTGGGGTTATCTAATTTGAAAAAAAAAGTTTTATTGCAGGGCTCTATACAAAAATATTTCAAACAGAAATATTGCTCGTTAAAAATCTCAGTCGACGTACTTTTGGATTTTTCAGAATTATCTAAATTCAATCCGCTGTCGAATTTATTCCATTGGGCTGATACACTGACTGTATAAAGACCACGTACATGGCAGTGTGTTAGGGCTACCCCCAAAAAAAAGGGGCAGCTAAAGGCAGCAAATTTTTTGTTTTTTTAGTCAAATAGACCCCTCTCTCTAATATTCTGGTGGAGATTTTACTAAGCCTTGCTAAGCTTGTTTCTGCAGGCTTTACAAAGATACAGACGAAAATAAACGTAATATATTTCAAAAAATTTTAACCATAAAAAGGGTTTTGGAATTAGGAAATTACTAGTAGTTTTTAAAAGTGCAGTTATTGATTATGCCCACTTTATACCCATATACCCAAAAAGTGCTGTTTGTCTTTTTTTTATTTAAAAATACTGTACAAATACTGTGTTACATAGAAATACATTAAGACTTTTTTTATCAATTGCATTTTTTTTATTAACTGGACTATCTGCAATACATTTGGGTGGGTTTGATTATCATAATTTAAAAAACCTATACAGGGCTAATGTCGTGCTAGCTCCGCCATATAACCCATTGTGCGTCGGCGTCGACTAAAACCAGTACCAAAAATGCTATTTCGAACTGTCAAATATTAGAGAATTATTGAAATATAGCCAGGCTATAATAGTGCCAGGCACTATTCTGACACTTTCACATTGAAAACTGACAGTTAATCCTTCAATTAATATAACAAAGTCGAATTTAAAACTTTCTTCGTTTATTTTCCATTAATAAAGGAAGGCACTATTTATTCCGGTTTCTATAGTAAATAAAGGCCGTCCCTGTGCCTGGCACTATTATAGCCGCCTGGCTTTATTTCAATAATTCTCTGTTAAAGTTATCGTTGTCGGTGAACTTGTCGGCCTAAATTTGGCACGACCAAAAACCATCTTTCCATGAAAAATTATTGCGTTGCCAGTGCACACAAATTCAACAATTTTTTAATTGGTCAGTAAAATGTCAGTCAGTAAACTGAAAATTCCCAAGAAATTGCTTCTATTTTCGCATCTTCGTTTGTAAAAAGCTACATTTTAACCTAAGAAAATTTCTTTTTTGAATTTCACATTTAAAAAAAAATCTGTATTAGGGTTTGTTTTGATTATATTGTTTAATTATTATATTTATCGCTAAATAATGATAAGAACTACTATATATAATTTTTAGAAGAAGTCGCATTTCATTGTAGTGTTATGCGTTTGAAAAAAATATGTTGACCTCAAGACTGCTTTCAAAACTACCCAAGGAAAATGTCTCTATCTTCAAACGACTATTTTACTGTGACAGAGTACTCTGTTCGGAACCCAATAAACCTGAGCATCCAGTTAGGAGGACCTTCAGAATCCTAGGTAAACTGCTAGTCATAAATAAAATATTTAATCTTTGACTTCCCAAACAAGGTGTCCACATTCTGGAATGTCAGGGATAAAAAATTGGTCACGGAAATTACTCAAGCTACTTCTTATATTTCCCAATATTTCCATAATGAGAGTATTGAAGGATGCTCTCGTTTCCAAACTACTGTAGTAGCATGCAAACAAAAAGCCAAGGGGTGAACAGCTCTCACAATCGGTGTACACATTTCTCACAATCTTTACACAATCACCCACAATCTGTCACAATCCCTCCCAATCTTACCACATTCCCAGTGGTGGAGCATGGCAGGGGAGAGGGGGATTTTTTGATGGGCTGTCACCCCCCCCCGCCCCATCAGGCATGCAACGCCGCTGCACAGTCCTCCACAATCCGTCACAATCCCTCACAATCTTTACACAATCTTAGCAAAAGATTGTGGATTTTCACAATCGGTGTACACATTTTGGGTTAGCTATTCACCCCTCACAAAATGCAATAAAAACCAAAATTGTAAAAAATATACTGTTGGAACATCTCAGTTTTTAATTTGCTCTGTACTTTATATTTTGTCTAAAAAATTATTTTTTGTCAAAATACATGACCATTGTTTGATTTTTCCAGCTTGTTTCCCTTGAGCGAGTGTGCTGTGTTGAGATTAATAAACTTGACATTGATGTGTCTTGTCAAGCATTGAAAGAGGTCATAATCACTGACAAAGTCCAACAGTAAAATAGGGAACTTGCCTATTTTTTTTTTTATTTTACTAAAATGTGTGTTTCTGTATGAAAATGCATTATACCAAATATCAGCCGTTAAATTGCAATACTTATTTTACAATAAATAATTAAAGTTGGAATCACTGACTGGTAAATTCAAACACAGCAAAATGTGTGGCAGCTGCTGTGACGTCACTCCTTAGAAAAATCCCAGGCCCCTTATGAGTATATTGGCCATTCGGTTCATAACTTTTTTATTTATGAATATTTTTTATTTCTGTAAAAACATTCTTTATGCACTTTTTTTAAGCGCAATTCAACTGTCAAATTAAAGTTTATTTGTCACTTTTAGTTTTTGAGATATTACATAAAGTTTATATTTTACTTATGGATTGATCCTTATTTTATTCGATTTTTAAAATTAGCGTAAAATTTCCTTTAAAATGATGTTTCACACTTAATATTTAATTTTTTTATATTTTTTTATTACTTCTTATTTTTTTTATTTTTTTAAAATAATTTAAACCAATTCTTATTCAGCAAACTAAAACAAAAAAAAGTTAAGAGGTAACTAAAAACTAAAAATATAAAAAACAATTTAAAAAAAAAAAAAATATTAAGTGTAACATGTCATTTAAAAAAAAAATTATAGTGATTTCAAAAATCGAATAAAAAAAGGTCATTCCATAAGAAAAATACAAACCTTATGTAATATCTCAAAAACTAAAAGGGACAGATAAAATTTAATTTGACAGTTGAATTGCTCTTAAAAAAGTGCCTCAGGAGTGTTTTTACAGTAATAAAAAATATTCATAAATAAAAAAGTTACGGGGGTGGGTCGAAAATGCACCAAATTGAAAATATATATCTTTAAAGTAGTTTAAGATATCGATGTGCGGTTTTCAGCAATAATGTTTTAACAAAAATCGAGCTCGTAACATGTAGGTTAGTTTTTTTCTATCTCCTCTAGAAATGGGTGTTTCCTATCGAAAGTGTCCAATTTGGACCACTCTGTACCTATGTAGGTAGGTATATATATATATATATATATATATATATATATATATATATATATTATAGTACTTAGGTATTTATACTTACTTCCGAGCTTTTACACCACGAACTTCAACTTGAGAAAAATCCTCTGAATTTTTAATCTATAATGCAGTCATAAACATATCAACTCTAGGTAAATTGTCTGATTGTCCTTTTATAAACCCAACATCAACCATTTTCAGTCTTTAACAGAATCACAAAACACTAAATTAAGAAAATTTAGACAAAACTATGTCCGGAAATAACTGAACACCACGTTCAAAGCTCCAATAAGTACAATATCAATTATTTATGTTTTGTTTCAATGTCGGTTAACGGTCGCTAGAGTCCCTGTATGTTGACATATTTGGATATATTAGAGTCGCGACAAGCCCATCAATTTCATTCTTGAATGTGCATCTAGGTTATGTTATTTTCATTGGCGTGGTATAGTATATATCTGTATACCGGGGGTGCGATCCAGTAAAATAAATCCAGTATTAAAATCAACATTTTGATTTTATCTGTGTGTTATCATTTCATTATTAGTTTTTTTCCTAAAGAAGAAAGTGAGAATTTTTTTTATTATGTATATATTTAATTATAAAATAATATATAATTAGGTAACATCCAAAGTGTACATCACATTATCAATAATTTTTAAACTATTGCCTAATCAAAGTATTTTATGATTTTTTTATTATTATAGCAACTGCTTTAGAAGATTTTAGTCCATAGTACACCGGTCTGTTTTTTAAGTGATGAGTAACAGGCTGAATTTTCGTAAATAGCATTCTTTTAAAACGTTCATGTGTGAAAATTATTGAGGGTGATTCTTAACAGTAGCTTTATCCAAAGATTTTATGATATCAAACATGAAAAAACGTTCGTCCTACAAATTAGATGCTTTGACGGCTGCGCCGTGTCTCCCAGACCAAACGTCAAAATTGCGAGATGCAAAAAGTTATCGTAAATAATTAGTAACCTGCTAATGCATTCTGTTAGGAATCACTTTCAAGAATTTTCGCAAAGGGGAAAGTTGGAGGTCATGGCAAAATAAAGCTATCTAAAAAAATTCAGCCTGTTACCCATTACTTAAAATATAGACTGATACACTATTTTTTTTTATATTGACGCTTTTTTTAATAAAAAGAATTTGTTTAATGATTCATTTTTATTATAAAAAATATTATGATGATGTTTTTTTTTCTAGGGAAATATTAATTTTCTTAGCAAATTATCGTTGTATTTTAGTTCTTATTCGGCGAGAACTTGTCAGTCACATCAATTTGTCAATATTTTCTGCTGGAAATAGTTTTAAAAAGTGGTAAAATAAGAAATTCTTCCTGTTCTTGATAAGAGGCCAAAAATGTTCCAATCTCTTGTACTTTAAAACTAAATTGTCGTTGTACAGTTTAATTTTTTCCATATGTTCGTCGAATTTCTGTAAAAGTAGAGTTCCTTTTTTCTGGAATAAATATTAAACTAACAACTTGCTGCTTCAGTGCCAAGTAAACTCTTCTTGAGCAAAGTGGGCCTAAAAAAATGTATGTTTAAATAACATTAGAAAAATGACTTGTATATAGGTATAGAGTATTTCTTTTAGAACAAAATATTGAGATTTGTGGGAACTTTTAGCAAATGAATTATTAAAAAACGCTTGGAAACGTCAATTTGCTAGGGAAATTTATATTTAAAGTTACTATGCCTTATATAGGCGCGGATAGATACGCCGAGATGGAGTGTGGGGGGGGTTGAGCACAAATCGATACATTTTAATCTTGATTTTGGTAGAAAATTCATGTTTAGAGGTAAATCTTCAACCTTGTGTATGCTACTGGATTAGGAGATGAGTCAAGGGGAGCCTTAGTAGGGCTTTTATATATATCTATCGCCTTAAGGCGCTTTGTGTTTCGAGAATCGATCAATTTATTTTTAAAATATTTACCACCAAAGATCGGATTTTCAAAAGCCCATCAAAACAAGGCGAGACTTGAATCATATTCCCTGTCTATATAAACGCTCAAAATATGTCCCCCCCCCCTCAAAATTGACGAGACCAACAGTTTTTCTCAAAAATTGCAAAAAATACTTAGAAAACTAGTTTCATTTTCAAAGTTAAAAGAAAACCCCCTGTATAACAGCTATCGGAACACTTTTTTTTATATAATAGGATGCTTTATGTTTATGTTTTACATATGCGTATGTACTAAACTTTATAAATTTCAAACCGGCCAAAGTGCATTTCAAATCCTATTGTTAATTTTAAAAAGCTACACTTACCTCTAAAATTTTGGTATTAGATCCAACTTTTACTGATAAACGCATTCACTTTTTTACCCATATTGTTTGAGATTCTGGATTGCTGGGAAAACTAGAAAATCGATATCTCTTATCTGATGTATTACAACAGCTAATTAGGAAACAAAAATAGGTACATATTTATTTTATTAAAAATAAATGGTCGTATGGTTTCGAAATAAAAACTTGGTTTTCTGTTGTATAAATTTTCAATTGAATCTTTTTGACAAATAAAAACAAACATGACATACTTTGTCAGTTCATTTAAGGTCGCGATTTTTAGTGACTTTTGATTTTTCCTATTAATTAAATTACCGCCGTTCGTTGTAAGATAAAGAGCGCGAATACGTTCTCTTTCTAACAATTGTTAGAGTATAGACAGCCGATGTTTTGTCCTTTTATTTTAAAAGACATTGATGGGCTTGTCGCGACTCTAATATATCCAAATATGTCAACATACAGGGACTCTAACGGTCGCATGGATCGAGATCCAAAGACGTGACGTCACAACCAATGGTAGCGCGTTTTAAGAACAGGTCAAGTTATTCAAATTTCAAACCTTTATTTCACAGGTAATTTAATTGTTATTGGAATTTTTCTTTTTCTAGGAAGTTTCTACCTTACGATTTTAATTGTTTTTAAAGGATTCGATTTTTTGGGCAAGTTCCCTATTGAGTTTATAATGTAGCATTAATTAAAACCAAAACAAGCCATGAACAATATATATATATATATATATATATATATATATATATATATATATATATATATATATATATACCTATATATATATATATATATATATATATATATATAAATATGTTTGTGTTGTACCCATGAATGTCCTGCATATGGTTTAGCTCCTCACTTAAGTAATTTGGCAAAATAAACAGGTATATGTTAATTTTTGTTTACATTTATTAATGATTGATTCAGGGCTTATTCTTTTTATTTGTTGATATTGATCTTTTTTTTACAAGTAAATGTCTTTATTATTTTTATTAAAAGTAAAATAAAATATGGTTTACAAAAAGTGTAATATGTTTAACAAACTGTGTTTGATTAAAAGCTGAAGAGGCCTTGCAAAAAATCAAGAATTGACTAGATAATAGTTTATAATTATTATTAAATTTTGAAAAAACCATTATCTTTACGCTCATTACAAGAATTCCAAAGTATTAAACTACATGACTCTTTCTGTAAATTAGATATTGGTGTTTACATAGATCAATCTTTTACTTGGAAAGATCATATACAATATGTAACTAAAAAAATAACAAAATTAGTTTATACATTTTATGAATTAAGGCAAATTTTATCTTCTAAAATACTTTAACACATTTATTTTTCACTTATTGAATCTATTATAAATTATGGCATAGTTGTTTGGGGCAATGCTGGGTCAAAAGTGGGTAATAAAAATTATACTTTTCCAGAAAAAAATATATCTATCTGAATTAGTTTATAAAGAAAGTCATTTACTAGATGTTAATCAATTGTTTATAAAGGCAGTAATTAGATTTATGTTAAAAAATAGCTACTATAAGCAAAACATAATACGTGGAATAAATACAAGGAATGCAGTTTTAAACAATCGGTGCTAAGCAACCCCAAATACACTATCTGGCAAAACCATATCTATAGTGGAGGCGGACCAAAGATTTTTAACTCTCTACCCCAAAACCTTAAATCAAAACCTTATTACAAACTAAAAAAACAAATTACAAAGTGGATGGTTGAAAGTCATTTTACTATAAACTATACTGTATAAAAATATCAGTAAATAATTTTTTTTGTTTGATACCAGTATATAATTCATTTATTAGGTACACCTTCATTTTTCTTCTTTTTTTTGCAAATAAATGATTTTACTTTCATTCCAAAACAAATACCTCATTTATAATTATTAGACTATAAGGATAGTGACACACACACCATATTTTTAATACTATAGTGCGTCAAAATTCTTAGCAGTAGAAGAATTTAAACTAGTTAGAAGTCATTTTATTTTGTATTTTTTATACTAATTTTAGTACATTTTTTGTTTTTGTTATTCTTTACTATTGCTAATAAATAAATTTAAAAAAAAGTACCTACTAAATATGTAATGTCTTGGCAAAATTAGGAAGTTTTTTTTTTAAATTGATAATTTAAAAATATTAAAAATATTTTATGGTTCATTTTTTGATAACAATGTGGATGTCCTGATTTAGGATCAAATGTCCTGACAATTTAAAACAAATGCCCCGACAAAACTAAATTTAAAGTTGGCAACTGTAATTCAATGTACCTGGTAATCCATCAACTTAATGCTCAGAGTGCACAATGATAAGATATCGTCGATGGCCCATAAAACCTTTTTATGTAAAAATCTCGTTTTTAGGAAAAGTGGCACTTAGCCCCTTTGTTACTTCTGCTCCTCATTTATTTACTAAATAATTTTAATAAATCAATAGAAACAACTAAACTACAGGGTTCCTAAAGTGGGATCTAGAAATCTTCATAAGTTAAACAGAAATGTTATATATAATTTGTGCAGATCAAAGAAAAACATTCTCGTTCTCTCGAGCAAAAAAGGTTGGTTTTAGAAATTTTTATAATTTACCATCTGTTCGTGTTGACCTATTATAGAGTTAAGCTGATATTTATGTACTGTTTTTTTAAAATAAAAGATATGCAAAAATTTTCATATATTCCTTCCTTTCCAACATGTACTGTGGCTTACCTTTTGTTTACTTGAAATCAGATCCAAAAGTGTAATTAAATTGTACTGTTACTGTTGATACGTATTAACTTACTGAACATTTTTTTTTCAGGAATTATACATAAGTATATCACTTTTTTTTCACAAAAAGCTTGGTTTCTAAGAAAATTGGTTAAATTTAAAAATTTTACTGTATTTCTTTTGAACAAAATGTGCAAGAATTCAGCATATTAGGTAGGCTTCAAGCTACATATCTTTGCAATGGTAGTACTTAGGTAGCTCGCAGATACCTCGTTATTTCCTCTACAGATTTTTTCAAAAGTAAGTACTTTCTGAGCAAAAGGCTATACAAGGAAAAATAGTCAAAAATCCAAGATGGCGGCGCCATTTTGACCATGTTCCTGAGGGGAAGGGGTCGGGGCTTTTACTATATTTAATGGGACCCTAACAGCAATTGAATACGCTCAGCGTTGGATTTATAATATTTTAACAATTTTTTTGAAACTTTTTTATTCCCTAATCGGCCACCATCTTGAATATCTCAAAATGCTCAACAGTGCCAGAGTGGCATCAACCGGATCTTTAGAGATGAGTTCTTGGGCTATAAGAATCAGCAATAAAATGTTCTATATACCTCAAATCCAGGTCCTTTGAAAATCTTCCTGACTATTGTAGGTCAATAATAATAAGAAAATATCGACCGTAGATCATGATAAATGAAAAATACCCATATCCAAGTATGTAAGGGCGCACTTCAAAAAATCATATCTTGTATTATATAAGGTCAAATGTAATCAAATCAAGCATCAGTAAACCTTACCCTTATAGAATGCTATAAACACAACACAATTGTGAGTTACAGACTAAACAAAGCGGGGAGAACTGTTGAGTGAACCCTAAGTTTAAATCTGACTTTTCTAGTAAATTAAGTTAAAACAAAATTACTAATTAGTCTTACTGACTAGATTGTAATAAAAAAAAACACAATGTGTTTGACAAATAAAAAAAATAAAAATAAAAACCCTTATAGAAAAAAAATATACCAGAATTGTTTGGCCATATTTGTTTTAATTCGCGATTAAACTATGATTTTGTTAAAGTTTGCAAACTAACCCCAACTTTGGCGCGCCGTAAAGCAAAAACTATTGGTTGGAGCGAAAAAATGCATAAAACCAAAGTTGTGCGCAATGTTGTTCTCTACATATTTTATTTGAACTTTTTTTTTTATTGCGCCTACTCCAACGGTGCTATTTTCCCCCAAGCGACGCGATGCAGAGTTTTTATCCCCCTCGAGCGGCAACAACCCGATGTCGCAGACTTAGATGTACTATCAGGGGACCTATGTCTACCATTCCACCAAATGTCATTTCTGTTCCACCTTTTGCAAATAGAACCCCATATTTTGTACCTAACGCTTGGCCTAATTCATTAAAGAGCCTACTCATTCGACATATCATATAGTTGACAATCATACAAACCCACTAATACGACAAACTTTTGACTACGATCCTCGGATCAGACACAGACACAAACGACCACGCCTACAATTACTTATTTATGTCTTTCCTTCACCTCTATTCCAATCCTTCCTAGCCTCATAACCTTTTTAGTTCCCCAACAACAACAGCAGTCCCTTTTGGAGTAGACCGTCCTCTTAAGCCTTTTAGGCAGCTCTTTTTCAAAATTCAGATACAACTTTGGCTACTCGGCGGTAGGATAAGTTGGAGATCGGACTACTCGAAGTGATAGCGAGTGGGGGTGAGGTTGGCATTCAATCTTTTGGAAGGGGATCCTTGTTCGTGGGCACCCTCTTGCGTTGTTGTTAAAATCGTCAAAACACAACGGTCGACGTCACCGCGACAGATTGTTCAAAGAAAAGATGGCTTAAAATGCAATATACAAGATAAAAATTTTCAGATGTTGGACATTTTATAATACATTATAATATTTAGCTTAAAGCAGTCCCTAGACGGTAAATATTATTGATCAATATACATTATTATTAATACGTCTTGCAGGTTTCATATGTACGCTTCAATGTTGATTCAATATATCTAGCTCTATCAATATGATAAGTACTTTTGACTGTTAGTTGTGTTCGAAAAACACTGATGCAAATATTGATCAATATTCATTAATATAACTCATAAACGAATATGTGCATCAATATTGTTTCCATCATTCAAGTATAATGAATACTTTTCTATCAATATGCTTTCAATATGTTTGAAGCTCTTACAGGTGAAGGTCAATACAGCCTTTCAATATGTATTGATCATTGCATATTGATCAATAATATTGATAGTCTAGGGGCTGCTTAAAAATAGCCTATTCGTGTAGATGGCGTATGGGACGAAAAATTATTGTTGCTTATTAAACTTATTTGTGGATACACAGACGCTTTCTGTATAATTTTTTGTTTAAACTTTAGGTCAAGACATTGGTATAGGCAGGCGGAAACCCAAAAGTATAGAAGATGTTAATCAGTTGATGGTCAACGAATGCCCTGATCATGTAGATATTGCTATCATTGGTGGAGGGGCTATGGGTAAGTGCTCTTTTGAGTAGATTACATCACCGACCACACAGTACAAGTGTTTCACTGTTATATAGCAATTATGTAACTTCTTAAAATAAACATTTAGGTTTAACGAATCTAAAAATTACTGTTAAATTAGCTTGAATTTTCTAGAATTTGTGAAAATTTTCAAGTTTTATAAAGCTAAAACCAACGACAACGGAAGCTCCTACAAAGTTTTTCGTATTAACAACAATTATAAACGTCTTTGTTTGAAATTCGTAGACAATGATTGTGTAGAAATAAAATTTCGGACTTCCATTGTCTTTATTTATTTTAAAAACACGACGCTTCGGTTAGTATCTTTAACCGTTATCAGGTGTAAACAGTTTACACTTGATAACGGTTAGAGATACTTACTAACCGAAACGTCGTGTTTTTAAAATAAATAAAGACAATGGAAGTCCGAAATTTTATTTGTACAATTAAAAACGTGTTTTCTACTATATTCCGAAAACCGCATATTGATGCAATGCTTCGTTCAGAAGTTAGCATATTTTCAATAATTAATGGATTTGGCCAAAATTATCAGCTCTAGAGTATTGTGCACTATTATACCTGAAAATTTTATTAAAATCGATTCAGCGGTTTAGAAGCTATTGTGTTACGGACAGACATATACAGTGAAACCTCCTATAAGCGGACACTACGGTTCCATCGATTTTGTCCGCTTATTGGAGGTGTCCGCTTATCAGAGGGAACTGCGAAATTTTAATATATATTTAATAACAATTTCCGCTGCTTGAGTTTTTCCAATTTTAAATTTTTCAGCGATCTTTCGTGCTGTTAGATATTCCTTTTCCGAAACGTTAACTACTTCAATTTTTTCACGTAAACTAAAAAGTTTTTTACTACGCACCATTTTAAAGAGATCTATTACTACTCAATTGAACAATAAAAATAAAACACAACAGTCCCGCCCTCGCCGAATGAAATATGTTGTAAATACGACAGAAGTATTTAGTATCTGCATTAAAAAGGAAAGAGGTAATTCCCCGGCTGCAGAGTGCGTTGTTGCCAACATACTACATAATATTTATGCTCATGTCGTGCCCGTTGTCAGAGGTTCGCGTCCGGTTAAGGGAGGTTTCAAAATTTTTTATGCGAAAAAAATTGTCCGCGTCCGGTTATTAGAGTGTCCGGTTATTGGAGTGAATTTTACATATAAATAAATAGGGAAAAGCTTGGTTCCAAAAAATTTGTCCGCCTAAAGGGAGTGTCCGCTTAATAGAGATGTCCGCAAGGAGAGGTTTCACTCTACACACACGGACAGATATTTTAGATGTTGTCTAATGATCTCAATTTTTTTTTCGTCAAAACAATACTTTTTCTAACCATTGGGAAAAACAAAAATAATTAGAAGTGTCAAAATTAATTAATCCACAACTAAGTAGATATTAATTAGCTACAAATTATCCACCTAGTCGTGATTCAATTTATTATGGGTCCTTCGCGAACTTCATGCTTATATTCATACAAAATAAGCTTAATATCGGTAAAGGATTACCATAAACCAGTTGGTTTTAATTTAAACTGTTATTAAGCTTGCTGCTTCGAAAATGTTTGCTTTATTTTATTTTATGTTATCATACCATAACCAGCGAATCCAATTACAATGATAGGAAAACATGATACTATAAAATTTTACAATATAAACAAAAGTTAAAATAAAATTAATTAAATAATAATATATATATAAGGGGCGCTCCCGGATTTTTTACCTAAATTTGTGTTTACATTAGGGAGGTCCAGATTTTAACCATTTTTTTGTTTGATAGAGCCATTGATAAAGCCCTTATTTGTAGATTACACTAGGAGTCGTATCGGCTTCTAAGCAGCTCAGCACCTATACATCCATGATATTTTCTGCATGACTTATTTTGTCTTCAAGATTTGCAAGCTTCTACCGAAGGAAGCTATTTTCTTGGGAGTTAGTTGGCTCACTTCTTGAGGCGATAGAGTACCTCCTTTGAGGTACTGAAGCCTTTTACGTAGTAAGGCAGGGCATTCGCAAAGCAGATGTTTGGCTTTACCAATTACCTAAAATGACATTTCACTAGGCAGTGTCCGGTAAGCGGTCCGACTCATAGTCTTAAGTCGTTTTTGTTCATTTCTAGAACCTGCTTAGACTTCTTTGCTAATATGGTTATAAATCGTTTTGATTGTCTTGTTCCTGGAGTTTGCCCGCAGCAAGACACCAACTAGTTCATTTTCCAATCTTTCAGTTCTGTTTGCACTTTCAGACTAGCTTTGACTCACACTTAAAAGCCTTTACGGCCCCTATGGCCACTTGGCTGTCCGAAAGTATGAAGATTTGCTTCCCATTGAGGCTAATATTTAGGCACTCTTTTCCGCATAGTTAATAGAAAGCACTTCTGCTTGGAATATGGTGGATGTGTTGCTCATTGCTTTTCTAAGCCGCTCAGCACCTATACCTCCATGATATTTTCTGCATGACCTTGCATCTCATTTTGTCTCCAAGATTTGCAAGCTTCTGCCGAAGGAAGCTGTTTTCTTGGGAGTTAGTTGGCTCACTTCTTGAGGTGATAGAGTACCTGCATCGAGGTACTAGCGCCTTTTACGAAGTAAGGCAGGGCATTTGCAGAGCAGATGTTTGGCTGTCTGTGATGCGCTATTGGAGAATCTGCAGTTGTCATCGTTGGCTTTACCTATTACCTTAAGGGACATTTCACTAGGCAGTGTCCGGTAAGCGGTCCGACTCATGGTCTTAAGTCGTTTCTGTTTATTTCTAGAACCTGCTTAGACTTCTTTGCTGATATGGTTATAAACCGTTTTGATTGTGTTTTTCCTGGAGTTTGCCCGCAGCAAGACACCAACTGGTTCATTTTCCAATCTTCCAGTTCTTTTATGTAGTGGCTTTTCATTAGTCCACATAAGGGCTATGGTCTGCAATAGGGTGTTGCCGCCCCTTTCTTTGCGAGGAGGTCTAGTTTCTCATTTTCTTCAATGCCCTGATGTCCCGGTACCCACATCAGTGTACTTTCTTTATTTTGAGCTAGTCGTTTTAGGGTCTGTTTACACCCCCAGACTACACTTAAAAGTCTTTACGGCCCTTATGGCCGCTTGGCTGTCCGAAAGTATGAAGATATGGTTCCCATTGAGGCTCATATTTAGGCACTCTTGTCCGCATATGTTAATCGCAAGCCCTTGGAATATGGTGGGTGTGGTGTCCATTGACAAGGAGAGCTTGAAATTTGGACCTGTTATGCCCAAACCAGCTTCTTCCGCTAGCTTGGATCCGTCTGTATACCAGACCGAAGCGTTCCTTGCTCGCGATAGTTCTTTTATGGTCTATGATTAGCGGTTCTTTATTACCACTTCGAATGGAAAGTCTGTATCATATGGTCGGTTGATTTGTTAATGCTGCTTAGCTTTACCACCTCTAGTATGCTGAGGTGTCCGCATTGGTTGCCAGGCTTTAGTTTTTCTGTTTGGAGAAGCCTATAGGCGTGTGCTAATTCCTCTGCTTAAGTCCAACTTGCTGGAAGTGGCGAAACACAAAGGAGTCGAAACTTTTTGTAAGAATTTTCTCAAATTTTCTAAAATGATTCATGTCAAGAGACGAAAAAGTTTTAACTTTTTTTTGTTTTGTTATCGATAAATTTGCTCGGATGAATGCCACACACAGGCTGTATAAAACCTTGTTTTATTAAATTTAAAATTAGCGTAGCGCCGAATAAGGGAGACCTAAAAGTGAAAAAAAGCGTCAAACTTTAATTTGGGCTGCCGCACATCCACCATTTTCCACTGGACGTCAGTTTTTTTGTCGTGTTATGCGAGACTGTTCCCCTCCCTGGAAATGGTTTATGTTTTTTTTTAACTGCCAATACTAAGGGTTAAAACTTTCCTGTTTTCTATGACTTGTAGTTTCTTTTGACCTTACTGCAATTTAATAAAATCGGCTCAATGGTTCAGCCATAATTTAAACCCAAATTTGGATGAAAAATCTGGGTGCACCACTTCATTAGGCGGCAGGGTAGTGCCGTGGTATGGTCGTCAGCTTCAGATGCAAAAGGTACCAGGTCGCGTCTTCAACAACGATGCAAAAACAAACAAAAAAAGTCTAGCCCTGCCGCCCACTTCCTTTTCAGCGTGCAACAGTCGTCATCGAATTGTGCAATGCACACAAAAACATAAGTTGACCTTGAACATCGAGAATATACGCAGGTATAGTCCAGAAGCCGACACGCAGCCAGCCGAGGAACCGGGATTAATAACCCAGGAGCCTGCTGTTAATGCTATAGTCGGTACCAGGATGGCGCCAGCATAAATCTCCTAAAAAATGCAACTCACGACGACCACGACTGTTGCGCTGAAAAGGAAAGAAGTCTATCGTCTATAAACAAGTTCTGCTGGGACGATAGCGATGTTAGATAGATGCTTAATCGCTAGACCAAAAAAGTTCTCCCCACCACTACTACTAACTGGGTGCACCACTTCATTTGTTGGACAGTTTATTTCTTATTTTTATAGGAAGCTCCATCGCCTACTGGCTAAAGGAGAAAACCAACGACACTTCTCTGAACATAGTGGTGATCGAACAAGACTTGTCGTACAAGAACTGCACTACAGCGCTCTCGTGCGGTGGGTTGCGGCAACAATTTTCACTACCAGAAAACGTACAGCTGTCGCTTTTTGGGGCAGAGTTTATGAGGACGCTCAAGCAAAGGTTCGGTCCTGAGGCGGATGTTCAGTTTACACCGAACGGTTAGTAAAGTTGTTTTTTGTAGTTAGCCGCTTACATCAATAACGAGTTACAACTGGCATACGGGAAATTTAAGAGTCGGAAAGCAATTTTTCTTTAGATTAGGTCAGGGCAAGACCAACAAAAAAATAGAGGCCACGACCCTGATTCAGGCAGGATTCGGGAAAATCCACTTTCTAGAAGCATTTTATATTACTTTTTGGTAAATGAGCAATTCCCCCTATTTTGACCCCGCTGAATCCGAATATCCCTGTTGCCAACTCGAAATATTGACAGGGGCTGAGATATTTAAGATGGCGGAATTTTAAATTGCCGCTGGAAAGCCCAAATTGTCACAGGTGTACATTCAAAATATATATTTGTATAATTAAAAAATAATAACATTTTTTTTTAAATGGCTGCAAACACCTCCAAAAGCCCCCCACAGACTCCCCAAAATCTGAAAGATTGAAGTTTTTTCAAATTTTCTTAAAAACTAAGTAAGCTTCTAAGAGAAAAATGTATAATATACTTTATTGTAGACAATGAAATTCCCTTTTCAACATGGTATAACTTAATAAAGTTAGACTAATAACAAGCTCTCCAGCGGTGTCCGTTAATTGAAGTAATTAAAAAAAGTTGAAAAAATACCTATGTTTTTTCCAAGATTTATTTAATTTTTTTAAAAACTAATATCTACAGAAAACCATGTATTACATTTTGGTATACTCAATAAAATTTCCTTCAAAATGACGTATAACATGATTAAATCGGTTTTATAAATAAAACTTCAGGGGCATCCGTAAATTAAATTAATTTTAAAAAAACAGAAAATAAACCATTTTTGTTACACGTTTTATCTAATTTTCTCAAAAACTAAGCTTAACGTGAAAAAACTTGTTCTACACTTTTTTGTAGACAGGGAAATTCCCTTTTTAAAAATGTGAAACTCGGTGGGGTTCGATAGCAAACTCTCCAGCGACGTCCGTCAATGGGAGTGATTTCAACAAATCATTAAAAAAAAACATGTTTTTCATACGTTTTATTCAATTTTCTTAAAAACCAAGCTCTTTATCAAAAAATGTGTTCTATACTTCGTTATAGCCAATAAAATTTCCTTTCAAACGATGTGTAACAAAGTGGAAGTTATTTTATATTTACCGCTCCAGTGGTGTTCTTAATTTAAAGAAATTATTTAAGATCAATCCAAACTAATCAATTTTGTATCTTATTAGCTTTTCGGTGGATAATAAAGAACGGCGGATAAAAGGTCGAAAGTACAAAAGGTCGAAAAAATAAGGTCGAAAGTACAGAAGGTCGAAAATACAAAAGGTCGAAAGTACAAAAGATCAAAATACAAAAGGTCGAAAGTTCAAAAGGTCGAAAGTACAAAAGGTCGAAAGTACAAAAGATCGAAAGAACGGCCGCGGGTCCACATCGACTGGACAGGTCAATTCGACTTGATACTTAAATTTGTATTTTTAATATTTTGTTTTGTCGATTTTTTTTCGACCTTTTGTACTAATGGGAAGCTAAGTTAGCCGCCTCCAGATGATTACCGCAGTGTGGCGCGGCGAAGCCAGTGGATCAGTGATTTTTAATACTATGGGGCCTGTTCATAAATTGCATAAGTATAAGGCAAAAAAATATCAAACTCTTCCTAACAGGTTGGTTGTTGATCCCAATGAGTACCTAATTATGATTATGCCCCCCCCCCCCCAAACCGTTGCATAAGATTCAGCACTTTATTTTTAGTTCCATATGCTTAAAAAAATAATCAAAAACACCTGTGTCAAAGTTACTACTGTTACTTTCTGCACAAAAATATTGCTTAGGGGGGGCCATGGCCCCTATGCCCCCTCCCCTTATAACCACTGATGTTTTTTTGCTTTAAAGAACTTATCTAGATAAATTAAAATATCTAATCTAATCAAAAAACAGTTTATTTTAATTTGGAAACATTTTATTTTAGTAGGTATAAATTACGAACCTTTTTGAAGTATTTATCATAACATTAACCTCACTTTGTAATATATCATTTAAAAATAAATTGTCTTATCCTCAATAAAGAATAAAGGCACATTTTTTCTGAAAATCTTAGAAAAGATATTTAAATATGCAAGAGAAACTGATTATTTCAGTTATTTTTGAAAATAAGTTTATATTAGTACGCCCCTGAAGCCTTAAATATGGCAACAACCCGATATTTTAATAGAGTTTTTAAAAGAAAATGTTATGTTCTACAATAAAGTATACTATATATTTTTTCCTAAAAAGTGTAGTTTTTGAGAAAATTTTGAAAAACCTATAATAAACATGTTTTTTCTAAATAATCCCAATTTACGTACGCCACTGAAGAGCTACTTGCTTTTCCTAACCTTATAGACCAATACATCGTTGGAAAGGGAGTTTTATTCTCCACAAAAAACTGTTCTTTGCAATTTTTGATAAAAAGGTTAGTTTTCGAGAAAATTGCATAAAACTGAAAAAAAACAGGTTTTTGGGGGTTTGGGGGGGATTTTCTCCGTCCCTGTCGATTTTTCGAGTTGGCAACAGAGATATTCGGATTCAGCGAGGTCAAATTAGGGGGGAATGGTCTGTTGCCAAAAAGTAATATGATTTGCTTCTAGACCGAAAACGGAAAGCTTTTTAAAATAATATGCTCTGACTATGAAAAAATCAGCTGTGCTCTGGGGGCTGACTTTTACATTGGGTCTTATGGGAGGTGAGACGTTTTTCTATAATATTTTCAAAATGGCAATACAGGTTTCCTTAAAATTTCAGTGTAATATTCTCGGACACCATCCCGATATTCCACCAAACTTTTATAAGGATGCAAGATAATTAAAAGGTTAAAATCTTCCAGATTTGGCATTCCTTATTTTGAATTCAAATTACCGGCCATGTACCGCTCGCCAATTGTTATATTTGACATGTATTTGACTTTGTCATCTGTTTCTGCTTTAAATTTAATTTTTGTGTATGCTCTGAAAAATTAATGATTACTATACATTAAAAAAAAAATTGTTCTGCAAGAATACATAAAAACAATCTCAAATATTCATGAACCGTCATTCCAACTCTAATATTTTTTGACCAGGGCTATCAAAACGGACGGGCCACGATCCTCCACTTTGTTGACGTCACATCCGGGGCTGATTTTTTTTTGATGGTCACGTCACGACACAGCTGATTGTCTTTAAAATATTGAAGTAGGAATGACTTGATTTTTTTTTTTAAATAAAGCCGAATGGGACAAACACAGATGACAAAGTCAAATCCATGTCAAATATAACAGTTGGCATGCGGAACAGGGCGGTTAATTTAAATTCAAAATAAGGAATGCTAAATCTTGAAGATGTTAACCTTTTGGTCATCTTGTATCCTTACAAGTTTGGTGGAATATCGGGATGATGTCTGAGAATATTTCACTGAAATTTCGCGAAAATCTGTAGTGCCATTTTGAAAAGATCATAAAAAAACGTTTGACCTCCCATAAGACCCAATGTAAAAGTCAGCCCCCCGAGAACAGCTGATTTTTTCAGGATTGTGGCCTCTATTTTTTTGTTGACCTTGATAAGGTAAAAAAAATGTTCAGGGGTCATACCCAATTTTTTTTTGTTAACGTTTTTGTGGTAATCTGCTGGTAGATTTAACAAAAAAGAACTGAATATTTTATTTAGAAACTTTTTAGTCTCTTTTAGAGGCCCTGTATACAGAAGGCGCCACATAAAATGCATACGCCAATTTAACGGGTTAAAGTTAGGCTTTACATTTCAGTACCCTTATTAATCATAGAGTAAATTATTTTCCAAGAACATGACATTGTCGGTTCTTGTTTAAGTTTCCAAAATGCCTCCACAAATTTCCAAATTTGATAAAGCTCAAATTTTGCCTAATTAGATGCTTAGATGCCGGTTGGTCGATGCTCGAGTAGCCGCTCACTATGGACAAAACACGTCGATGATTGTGCGAATAAAAAGAAAATATGAAGAAGAGGGAAATGTTCGGCGAAAGCAAGGTCCTGGCTTGACCAAAATCAGCACGCTCCAAGAAGATCAGCAACTAATAGAATTTTTAGAAGAACATTCTTTTTCCAACGCAAAAATTGCGTCTAATTTTTATAGTTCACCTAAACGGGTCGAAGGCGAATAAGGCGTGCCAGATTAAAATGTCGTGTGACAGCAAAAAAAATTCTTTTAAATGCAGAAAAAACAAGTCCGCCTAATTTTTGCTTTAACTTATTCTCTGGAAATGAAGATTTTTGGCAACGCGTGGTGTACAGATAAAAAGATATTTCAATCAAACAGTGATCGAAAACAAATTTTAGTTTATCGGCCACCAAGAACGCGCTACCAAGAGAAATATATTTCGGGAAACGAAGTCTTAGCCAGAAGATTTTCTGTGAATATATGGGGGTGGATTTCGGCAAGGAGCTCTTTTTAGAATCCTTGGTAGTATGAGAGACGTCATGCTTCCTCAAGTCAGGATTCTTTAAAATCGTGATAAATTGGTTGATTTTGGCAATTATTACCAAGTTTAAAAATCTTATTTAAGTATCCTTTGTTTAGAGATTATAAAATGTTCAGAAGTTGTATCATGTTATGATAACCCCTCTGAACACACACAAAAATTTTTTTAAACGTGACTAAATGCACTACAAAATTTTACAAGAAAAATCGGCGAGACCGGCCAACTGAAAAAACAGATTACAGTTTAGGTAACTCTTATTATCGGCCACCTTTGTATATGATCTTTAGAAACACCCTGTGCATTTTTTAAAGTTCATACTCAAATTAAAAAGTGGAAAAACATGGAAAAATCCTGGAAACACCATTCTTTGTAATTATTTTCTAATAAAAAACTTCACCTTAATTTTCAACTTGAATATACCTAAAAAAGTGTCAAAATCAATCTGGAATCTATGTAAAAATCCTGGAATTTAAAGGCTATTTTAAGTTAAAGTCGTCGTTTAAACAATTTAAATCTTAATAAAATAATAAAAACAATACTTCGCATAATTCATTTCGTCTGACTAAATTGCAAGTGTTTGTTATATATATGTTTTGGAAAGGAAGCTAATGCTTAATTTTTTTTAGGTTACCTCCTATTAGCGACAGAAAATGGCGCCCAACAGCTCATAGATAACAGTAAAATGCAAAACGAACTCGGAGCGGTAAACAAAATTTTAACCAAAGAAATGCTAAAGGATCGATTTCCTTGGATTAACACAGATGGAATAGAATTAGGATGTTTAGGTAGGTCACATACATGGTTTGTTAGGGGCAGTCATATATTCCTTGTAAAAATATTGAGTTTTCACCACCAAAGTTGATAATAACCCAGATTAGAATTTTATTTTTGATTTTCCTTATTCACTTATTTACAAACCAAATCATTTTGCCTAAAATGTTGTAATTGGGTTTTTACAGGCGTTCAATTTGATTTTGTTAATATATTAGACTTGTAGGGATATATTGCCCGGAAGTTTTATTATGGATTTGAAGTTTTATTACTCTCGCTTAAGGCCTCTTTTATGCACGCGTTTTTTGTCGCTAGTCGCGGGGCGATAAGAAACGCGGCGTTGTTTTATGAAACAAAATCCAAGCGTTTTTTGTCGCGTGCCGCTTTCAAATTTGATCAGTTTCAACTGTTGCAAGTGAGTCATGTCTACAAGACCACACAACGGCAGTGATTAAAAATGGATCCGTGTGTTTTTACGTATTTGATATATAAAAATTTCATTGAAAAATACGCCAGAGACGTTGGGATGTGCATCCAATTAATAGTGCAAGACTTCTCAGAGGCGCATATTATACACTTCATGCAGTGGCGGCGCGTGATAAAAAGCTTTGGGGTGCACACCAAAAAAAAAAAAATTGCGGCGCAGGCGAAAAACTTTTTTGAGTGCCACGCTAACTTTTTGGGCCTTCGAGTGGGCCGTCATATCATATAATTTAGAGCAAATAATTAAAAAATGAGATATTTAGTTAAATATTAGTTACCTACCTATTATTATTGTTTTTATAAATAAATAATAAATTATCACACCTAGTTTATTTTCTCTTCATGGCAAAGATGAAAATTTAATTATCTTTAAATATTGCACGCTAATGCTATCAGAATTAGAAACTTCCGCCATTGTCGTAAATACCAAATCGTCGAAATCAAAACAAACCGCCCGCGCCCGATTGATAATGCCAGGTTGTCTAGGCGCTAGTGGTGTGCAAATACTATCTACTCGATACTTTAAAACATCAATATTTTTATTTTTTGCATACTTAGTACTTAAAATTTCAACTCTACTCAGTATTTATTGAATTTACCGATAATATAATGATTACTTAGTACCGAATACAAAATATCTGATATTATACTACATAACTACTAAGCGCACGAATTAAAAGTGCCCGTGATCTGCTCTAACATGCAACGCGAACCGATGACGCAGGGATCATCACGGGGGTGCGGGCGGCATCGAGGCTAGTTTTTGTATACGCGCTGTGCCGAAGAAAGGTTCAGATTCTATGTACTGGAAAATTCTATTGGGACATGTCGTCCTCTCTTTCTATATTTCTTAATTAGCATGCGACATAACATCTAGGGTGCATAGAATTTGGTTCCAGGAAATAAAAGCGTTGTTTGATGGAGAGTAATACGATAAAAGTAAAGAATTAGATTCGAACTAACTATATAGCGCATCCGCCATTCCCCACAGGCTTGTTTGAACACGAATACAAACACATACATACCAGGTATTAATTCCTAGATAATATTCCAGTCTTTAGTGAGTTTCTTTTGGGGTAATTATGAATTAAATTAAGGAATGATCAAAGTTTAATATTTTTTAAGTAAAATTTGGAAGTGCACGTGCACATGTGTACTTATGGAGAAACCGCCACTGACTTCATGCAGAATTAAGACTCGAAAGGGAGAAATTCTTCAATTATTATTATATGAAAAGCTAAAAAGCTAATTTCCTTCTCTTTTCAATTGCCTATTTTTGTAATCTTCTGATGATGAATCCCACAAACATGTTTTTTCTTTTACTGCGTCAATAAAAAATTCAACGTCCACATTTTCCATGGTACTTCTTCACACATCAACACAACTCTGCAAACTGACTGTGCAAAATGACAACGACAAAAGATAATAAACGCGCTGCATAAAAACACCAATTGAAATCAATGTACTTTTGAAACGCCTGTCGCGACGCGTTTTGTAATTCCACGCCACAGGATTTCAGTACGCCGCGATACAGGCGGCGAGCGGCTGATTGACGTCGATGCATAAAAGCGCACATTTAACAACGTGCTTTTAGAAAACGTCGCGTGCATAAAAGAGGCCTAAATCTTTCAGAATTTAAAACATATTTTGACCCCGAACCAAACTTTACTTTTCGACTGCAACAGGGTCTGTTAATATGGCTTTTAGGTATATTGTTGCTGGTTTATTAATAATCGAACTAAGCAAGTTTCGTAAAATCTGCATACAAAAGCCCACAGAGGACGAATTTACGCTATGGCCCCAGATTATTAGAACGTAACCGCCCAAGTAATTTTTTTTTGTATGTCCGTCTCTTCGAGGACAGTTAGCCCCGACACTCTGACTGACTCTTACTTTATATAAATTCGCCATATAAAGTCTTCTTTCCAATTACATAAAGAAAACTTAAAGAAACACCCTGTATAAAGAAATACTTTTTATTTTATCTAATAACAAAGTTTATTTTTTAAGAATAACCAACATGTTTCCTTTATTTAAATAATAAGTTAATCATGGCGCAGACTTAATGATACACCCTGTATATCAAGATTGCTGTATTACATTTCTAAAAAATACTTATAAATAAAGCTGTTTCTAACCTATAAACGAAATAAAAATATATTTGTGTCATTCTTTGAATTAAATCCCCCTAGATTGAAAAAGGACGCAATGTGCGGCGCGCATATTTGTATCCAACACCCAGGATCGCCAGTCGGCTTTCGCCCGAACATCTTTGGTAAATAGACGATATGGTAAATCGATTGGGTAACTAACACCCGTGATCGCAAAAATGTTCGTTAAAAATCAGTCTGGATTTCAGAACCACAATCTTTTTTAAGAAAGAATTCGTAAATTTCTAACATACATATATTTTTTTAAAACACCTGTTTCCCGGGATCCTAGAGAATGGGAAACCTAACCGTTGTCAATCGATCGTCAACGTAACCGAACCGTGTCAATGTAGAATAGGGCTTCATTGACACGGTTACGGCAGCGTTCGGGCTACAACCGAATCGCAATGGACATCGTTTACAAATATGCGTTCGGCGCGGCGCGCAGCGGCCATTTCGGATTTTTTATTTTAAATTTAATCAAATCCAGTCCGTTAATGTTCTATAATCTGTGCTTCCAGGACAGGTATGGCAGAAATTTGTGAGGATGACTTCGTATAAACTCGGTAGAATACCTTATATTCTTCCCAATTACGCAACCAACAAACGTTCCAATGATTTATAAAATCTAACGAGTTTAAACAAGCTTCGTAAAATCTTCATCAAAAGCCTATAGAGGGCGAATTTTGACGCTATGGCCGGATCATTGTAATGCAGCGGCCTATAAAAAAACTATATATTTTTTTCAGTTTCAATCTCTTCTGGGACAGTGAGGCCAGAAATTTGGAATGCTTACTGTATATAAACGCGGAATATAAGGCATTCTTCCCAATTATGAGACCAATTTCCCCCTTTCAACATATTATAATAATCTAACAAGTTTAAACTATTGTTTAGGACTTGAAAAAGAAGGATGGTTTGATCCATGGCTGTTCCTTCATTTATTGAAAAAAGGTGCAGTCGACAAAGGCACGCAATACATCAATGGAGAAGTGGTAGACTTTGCGTTTGAAGAGAGGAGGGATGTGGTTGTACAGGGTAAGTCTTTTTGTGTGTTTTTGATTAAGGTAGGTAAATTGGGACCCAAAATCTCTCATGATGACGGCTGTAAATGACTCTTAGGCACAGTGCTAAATTGAACATAAAGAAGTTTGGCTGTAATAGCCAAGTTTAGAAAAATATGTCCAAACTAGTAAGAACCTTTCATTTTGAAATTTGTATTGGAGAACTTGGCTTTACTTTTATCTCAATTCTTTTTACGGAATGCCATTTTCGCGTACTTGGCTTTTTTTTACATGAAATGTTTTTGTTATGATTTCACTTCTTTTTTAAAGGAATTGGAAAATACTTAATTTTTAAAGTAGTAAAATATGCAGAATATTGTTCAAAACTTTTGCAATGCCTTACTTAAATTTTTGAGATTTTTTAATTTTTTTCCATGGTTTTATCAGCCTTCCAAAGCTCAGCTCTTTAGCGGTTCTGAAAGTGCACAATGTTACTTTTACATAACTGTACATGTATAGGGGAGGGAAATAAATTAAAATTGTCGTGTTTTTAAATTTTGTCATGTAGTTTTATCATAGTTCTTCCAATGCTCAGCTCTCTAGCGTTTCTGGAAGTGGGCAATGTTAGTTTTATATAAATTTACATTTATAGGATAGGGAAGTAAATTAAAATGTTGGTGTTTTTAAATTTTTTCATATAGTTTTATCATATTGTCTTTCAGTCTTAAAAAGTTCAGCTCTCTAGCGTTTCTGGAAGTGGGCAGTGTTACTTTTACATAACTTTACATTAATAGGGGAAGGAAGTAAATTAGAATTTTGGGGTGTTTTAATTTTTTTCTATATCTTTATCATAGTTACTATCGGTCTTCCAAAGCTCAGCTCTCTAGTATGTCTGGAAGTAGGCAATGTTACTTTTACTTAACTTTACATTTATAGGGGAGGGAAGTAAATTAGAATTTTGGGGTGTTTTAATTTTTTCTTATAGTTTTATCATAGTTCCTATCAGTCTGCCAAAGCTCAACTCTCTAGCATTTCTGGAAGTGGGCAATGCTATTTTTACATAACTTTAAATGTATAGGGGAGGGGAGTAAATTAAAATTTTGGGGTTTTTTGGTCTGTCTGCCAAATTTCAGCTTTGTAGCATGTCTGGAAGTACAGTAGAATATTGATGATCTATACATGAGTGAGTGAGTGAGTGAGTGGCAATTTCGACGTTTTTTGAAGTTTCGTAACTACTTTACTACTTTCCATGAAACTTGGAGGGGTTGTTAACTCCATGGAGATCTACGACTGTGCAAAGTTTGAGATTCGTAGCTCATTCCGAAGTAGAGTTTTAGGTAGGTCAAATATCGGCTGAAGCGTTTCCAGAAAAGATGGTGACGGCGCGCGAACTTGGCGAGGCACTGCCGTGCCCTCAGATATTTTTTAATAAGGTGAAGTGGGACCAAAAAACTTTCATGGTTGACTTTGCCAGTCCATAAAAAATAATTCAATTGTGGGGGTGTATACAGGGTGCTTTACAACTTATCCAACAAATATTTACCATAAGTTTTATGTTCCATTTATAAGAAATACTCTTGATACAACTATAAAGAAACTTCGTCTTTATAAATATTTTTAAACCAGTACCAGCAAAGTATTTCTTTAAAAATCCTTCTTTGTCGCAAAAAAAAATTCAAGAAAAGTATTGATTAAAAATTCTTTTAAATATTTACCTACAAGACTGTGTTAAAAGACATTGTTCAGCAATGCAATAAAAGTAAACAGAAAAGAATACAAAAGTTATGTTTTTAATAGTTAAAAAAAAACTTTTTAAATATTTAAAATGAACTCGAAGCACCCAAGTTTGCATTCAAGCAAATGAAGACAATTTTAAACAACTGTTATTAAAAGAAAGGTTTATTTAACTTTGTAATTTTTTGAATATTGCCTACTAAACGAATTCATTTCATCGCCATCTGCCCCTCGATGTTGCAAGGCTCGCCGGTTGCCACTCTATATTTCAAGTGCAAAACATAGCCTGATAAAAGTGGTAATTTAACTGTTAAAAAAATTTTCGCCTTACAATAAAGAGCAGAATTTATAGAAATGCAAAGTATAGAATTAAAATGTGTAAAAAATATTTAGTAGAAATGGTAAAGCAAAGAAACTTTAATCAAATAAATAAATTAAATTTATAATAAAAATAGAAAAATTAGTCGATTATAGTATAATGTCCCAAACTTATATTCCGGTTTGTGTGATCCAAAAACATATTTTTTTTTTATTGTAATTATTTTCGACTTTTTACCCTCAGTTGATTTTCTAGAACTGATTTTTACCCGCAAAGCCGAAGACGGGATAACTAATTTATGTAAAAATGCCTTAGAATGAATAGGATAAGTTAAATTTTAAGTCAATACCCTCATAATTAGGTCGAACCTAATTTTTACCCTTAAGGTCGAGAGCTAATTTAAGCAAAAATAAGTTAAATTATGATAGGATATCGAACAGCCTCCCATTTCCTTCTTTATCTAAGACCACAGCGCAGCTGATAGCGGCCTCTATCGGTTGATCAGTGAACCATTTCGATACTTCACGATTCTTGTTTGAATTAATTTCGATTTTTACTTTCCTAGCGCACGCAACAATGGCTAGAAAAGGTATTGTTTTTGACGAATTTTTTTTTTTTTTGAGATAACGCCGAAAATGTGTTGTTTGGGTGTGTTTTGACCTATCCTAGCAATATCGTCGTGATGTCTGTTCCTAAACCGCTGAATCGATTTTCATAAAATTTGCAGGTAAAATAGTGTTCGACACTCTAACGAGCTGATTAGATTTTGGTCAAAATCCATTAATGCTAATGACAGTTTTTGACAATTAAAAATTTTAAAAATGCTAACTTTTTAACGGAGCATCAATATGCGGTTTTCGGAATATAGTAGATTACATTTTGTCCAATAGTTTGTGTTATAACCAAAAACTACGTAGGAGCTTTGGTTTCTGAGATATTTACACATTCCAGGGCTGATTATCATAGCTTCGCTTAAAGTGTGCTAATAAGCTAGCTAGGAAGGTATCAGCTACATACTTCTTGTCTTTAAATTTATGTAAAAAACTTTTCTAAAATGTAAAATTTCTATATTTTGGGGGACTTAATACATGTTCTTATTGAATTATAATATGTTGCGAAAAACTTATTTTAGGAGTTAGTCAAGGCTACTATGAAGCGGTAAACCAAGTTCTTGTCAAATTCCCCAATGGTCAAACGAAGCCAATCAAATTTGCGTCTTGCATCATAGCAGCGGGCAGTGAATCTGGTCGGATAGGGAAGATGGCTAGGTAGGTGTTTTAGTTGTTCTTTAAAATAAATACATAATGTAATTTTAAACTAATTGGTAAATTTAAAAAAAATTGATTCCTTGCAAGGCAAAAGTCAAGTATTTTTGAAATTTTGATATTTTTTTAAAATACTAGAATAATTAAGAACTATTTTTTATATCTTCGAAAAACCCAATCGTTGTTATTGACTAAATTTTAAAAAAAGTCATCCATCATTCTTAAAGACTCAAATACGAAGGCAAGAGAACATAAAGTGGTCTCAGGTAAAATATTTGATACTATAACTATAGTCCTTGCCATACAGTTACAGTTCAGTGGCGAATATTTTTTAAAACAAAGCCGTGTTTGAGACTGTTTTTACTATATTCTTGTAAAACAATTTTTTTTTAATGTATGGTAATCCTTAATTTTTCCGAGCCGCTTCATAGTCTATGGACAAATCAAGTTTCGTGTGCAAGTCGTGCCAACTTTTTGCCGATAAGCTAACTTTGTTAAGTGCATCCTATATATCAGGTTTTGACTTGTGTCATTCTGGTAAATGCGTTTTTTGAAAGATATGGCGGATTCAAAATGACGGAAAGGCGTATCTTTAAAAAAATTGTAACTTTTTTGTTTCTTATCCGATTTTCATGAAACAAAGTTTAAAATACTTGGTTTGTAATGTGTTTAAAAATGTATTGGTCAGAAAATATGTACATTTTTGTATTTGTCAAAAAAAATAAAAAAATAAATTAAGAAGAATAAAAGGTAATTTTTTTTTATCTTTTTTATTTTATTTATAAAACTATTGGAGCTAGAAAAAGAAAGTTTACATGAAAAAGATAGCTGATTTGATTCTATATATTCAAATATGGTTCAAGTGTTCCAATGCGTTAATTAGTTTTTAAGTTATTTCCAAATAACTGGAAAAAAATAGGGGTTTTTAAGGTATATTTAAAAATTATGCTTTTAATGAAAACTATAAGAACTTTTTGAAAGTAACTTAAATTTGTTTAACATACCGAGCAGATCAGGTTTTGACTTATTGTCATTGTGATAATCGCGCCTTTTTTTAAATATGGCGGATTCAATATGGCGGAAAAGCATATTTAAAGACAAATTGTATCTTTTTTATTTTTTATCCGATTTTAATACAACAAAGTTTAAATTACTTGATTTGAAATGTATTAAAAAAATACTTTTTAAAAAATGTATTTTTTTTAATATTCAAAAAAAAATCGGGTGAAATATGTGACAAAAATGGTTTTATTTTTTAATTGACCCCCATATACGGACGTCGCTGAAGGGTTTGTCATTAATTAAACCCCACTGACTTACACATTGTTAAAAAGAACATTTTATTTTCTACAATAAAGTATAAAACACATTTTTGTCAATTAAGTTTAGTTTTTGAGAAAATTGGAAAAAACTTGTAACAGAATTAATTTGGTGATTTGTAAAAATATATTTAAGTTGCACAGGCCTGTGAAGTTTTAATCTAAAGATAAATCTTACACTATTATACACGTTTAAAAGGAAATTTTATTGTCTATAATCAACTATAGGTCACAATTTTTGGTTGGTTTTTAAGATAATCAGGTAAAACCTATGTGGTTTCTTTAATTTTTTTATATTTTCTTAATAAACGGACGCCGCTGGAGAGTTTGTCATAAGCATGACCCCACTGAGTAATACATTGTTAAAAACGAAAATTTTAATTTCTACAATAAACGGTAAAATATTTTTTCCCAAAAAGCTTAATTTTTGAGAAAATTGGATAAAATTTGTAAAAAATTGATAAATTTAGTGATTTTTCAAATTTGATGTTATTTACGGACGCCCCTATATTGTTATAGATAAAACTACCGTTGCCTTATTATACATCCTTTAAAAGGCAATTTTATTGCCTATAACAAAGTGTGTAATATATTTTTTGATATAGAGCTCGGTTTTTTAAAAATCGGGTAAAACCTGTAATAAACATGTTTCTTTTTTAAATTTATTTACACTACCTCAATAACCGGAAGCCACTGGAGAGTTTATCATTAGTCGTACCCCACTGACTTATACATTGTTGAAAAGGAAATTTTATGGTCTACTATAAAGATTAGTACATATTTTTCCGTAAGCTTAGTTTTTAAGAAAATTTGAAAAAAAAAACTAAAAATTTTAGGATTTGGGGAGTCTGGGGGTTTTGGGGGATTTTGCAGCTAAAATTTAAAAAACTAATATAATTTTATTTTTAAATTAGATTTTACACATTTTTGATCCATTTCTATGTCATTGTGTCTTTAGGGCGTCGACTTAGTTACATTTTTAGAAATTCGAACAGGACTATATAAGGTGGTGGGATAAAAAAAAATTGGACCAATAACTTGTCCGGCAACATCCATATCGTTAGTCAGTGACCTATTCTCAGCTAGGATCCATTGTCAAACTGCGGTCCTCATATTTTGCATACTCAACTACCTCTAGCACCTGCACTATATTGTAAAAACTTTCGTCGATTGATATTCACTTTCAGTGGCGGATCCAGGGGGGGCCAGAGGGCCCCCCCCCCCTTCCAAACATATAACCTATTTTTTAGTTTAGCAGCATCACTTATTTAAAATTTGTCACAAATTCTACTTAACTTTTTAAAAAATTTCGCCTGCGGCGCTATTAATCTTCATTACCTACTAAATTTCACACCTCAATATTTATCAAAAAACCACAAAATTTGCCACTTTGGCACCTCCCCCCCGGAAATCCTGGATCCGCCACTGTTCACTTTCAAAAATAACAATAACAACGTTGTTTGATAATGTCCATCAAACAACGATAACAATAGCTGTGTAAAGCCGCGCACCACCTTATAGGCGTCCGGTACGGCAATACACCTTCGGTAGTCGTTTTGGTGACAACAAATTGTTTTTTTATTGAAACAAATATAAAATATACATCTATATAAGACTTATATACACCAAATTAAAGAAAAATGTTCGTTCTATAACTTTTATTTAAACTTTTTTTACAAATTTTGCTTTGGTGTTATTAAAAATGTATGTTAAACTTTACTAGCTATACAAAAAAAAGTAAAAATTCAGTTATTTTATTTTTTTTTTAAAAACGAAGCAAAATTTTGAGAAATATAATAGGAAGTTATTTTACTGCGGATGTTTACTGATTCATTTGCCGTTTTTTGCAACCCTCTAGGACTGTTTTTAAGAAAGATACATCGTTTTAAAAAGTATCGTGCAAAAAAAAAATGGTGGGGGCCATGTCTTTAAAAAACGCATTTACCAGAATGACAACAAGTCAAAACCTGATCTATGGAGTGCTCTTAACAAACTTGGCATATCGGCAAAAAGTTGGCACGACTTGCATACGAAACCCCCTTTTAGGCCGATTTGTCCATAGACTATCATGAGCTCACATAAAAATTAAATTTAAAGCAGAATGTGTTCGTTTCTACGTGGAAAGTAATCAGCTCACCTAAACCTATTTGTTTATAATCGGCACATGTGTTTACAAAAATAACATCAAAAAATATTTTACCTACTCGAGTGGTATTTACTTTATCGCACACTGTGTTCGGCCAACTGCCGTCGCGTGCGGTAAAGTATCACTTTCTGCATTTGTTAGGTAAATAACTATTCTTTGTAGTGTAATTTTGTTATATAAATAATAACACTGGTAGTTTTGGATTTTAAATGAACTTTATTGTAAAAAAACATATTGTTGTATATAAAACAAATGCCATGACAAACACAGATGACGAAGGCAAATCCATGTCAAATATAACAGTTAGCGTGCGGTGCATGGCGGGAAATTTGAATTCAAAATAAGAAATGCTAAATCTTGAAGATTTTAACCTTTTATCATCTTTCATCCTTAAAGTTTGGTGGAATATCGGGCTGGAGATATTTCACTGAAATTTCATGAAAACCTGTAGTGCCATTTTCAAAATATCACAAATAAACCTCTACTCGCCCAAAAGACCCAACGTAAAATTCAGCCCACGATAACAGCTGATTTTTTCAGGGTCGTGGCCTGTATTTTTTTGTATGCTTTGATGAAATAAACATATTTTCTAATGTTACAAAAGTGTAACTGCCTATGAGAAGGACTATAGCTCGTTACATATGTTTCGGCATCATCAGACTTAAAAGCACTGAAAAACCTTAAAAATTTCAGTTTCAGTCTGGTAATTAAATTATGCTATAAACACAACACAATTGTGAGTTACAGACTAAACAAAGCGGGGAGAACTGTTGAGTGAACCCTAAGTTTAAATCTGACTTTTCTAGTAAATTAAGTTAAAACAAAATTGCTAATTAGTCTTACTGACTAGATTGTAATAAAAAAACACAGTGTGTTTGACAAATAAAAAAAAATTAAAAAAACTCTGGTAATAGTTATTTACAGGCCTTGTAATGTAATCTAACATGTCTCAACTTCAAACTATATTACGGTACAGTATGAAATAATAGTTTATAGAGGTATGAATGAGAATGAAATGTTGTGCAAGAATTATAACTTTAAACTCTGGTGCCCCTACAAATGACTTGATATTGCGTAGTCCATCAAATCTGCTGATAACGGTAGCTTGGAACCGTCAAAGGAAATTTTTCACCAACAGTTTTAATGAATATTTCAGGATAGGATCTGGCAGCGAAATTCTTGCAGTTCCCATTCCAGTCGAGAGGCGGAAAAGGTTCGTGTATTCTTTTATATGCAGCGAAAATCCGCCGGGTCTGAACACTCCCCTAACTATTGATGCTGACGGCACTTACTTCAGGCGAGAAGGTAAGCAGAGCTAAAATTTATATTTGGGTTATGCAAAACCAAAATAAACAAAATATTCTACAAAAATAGTTGTATATACAATATACGCATTTCCGTCAACTTTTTTTTAACTAACATTTTTAATTAACATCCTAGGAGTCAAATAAGCCAAATATTTGCTTTTACCGTCCACACTTGGTTTCTCATTTAGCAAATCTACCGTGGAGCGGCCGTGTTTTGCTTTGATAGTGAAACGTGATTTTTGTTTCTATATATATGTAAATTAAAAACAGTAACCTATTATTTGAAAATCTAAATGGCACTACAAGCCGAGAAGAGCAAACACACTACAAGCTAGAACTGGTTAGACCTTTTTACAAATAATATTTCATTTGGAGTTTTAGAGATATTTTATTTTATTTTATTGCAAAAGTAATCAACAGACATAATGTCCAATAATAGATTACAATTATAACATTTGTTTAAATCTAAACAGTCATCACTAATAACAAAAAAAATCCGGAAAAAAAGAATACTAATACTTAAATGCGATTTCCCTAAATGTATAAAAAAGAAATACATAATCTCTAAAATTTTACTTTTAAACCTACCAAGCGATTCATAAAAAAAGTCTATATTCATCAGAAGATTAGCAGAAGTCGTTATTCTATATATAGGCGAATTAATTCCTAAATTTGTATTTGCCCTGTGAACATAAAATGTACTTAACGCCCTATTATTAAAGATATTAACTGTCAAAGCTACAGTCTATTTTATTGTGTAATATTTTGTATATAAATAGCAGGCAAGCCATGGTTCTTCTAGTTTCTAAACGCTTAAATCCAAATTCACTTAGAAGCCGCTCATACGGTATATCCATCAAATAAATCCCAAATTTTTAATAATACAGGTATCTCAAGAATTTTTTTACGGAGCTCTAAGAGTTTAATCCCTTAAATACCACATACTGTCTTCTGTCTTTTAAAAAAGATAAAAGTACTTTAAACCCATCTGATAAGCCAAACGCATCTAGTTTCTTCAGAACAATGTCGTGGTTGATTCTATCGAACGCTTTTGAAAAATCTGTATAAATAACATCCATTTGTCCATTAAAGTCAACCACGTCATTTAATTTATGTGGAAAACTTACCAAATTAGGAACGGTGGACTTTTGATTTATGAATGCTGCTTTTTTACTCCCGATATATGATTATAGATTTTTGTGTACATGATTGACTCAAAAATTTTGCTAGGGCAACAGATCAGAGCTACGGGTCTATAATTTAAAATGACTTTTTTGTCTCCACTTTTGAAAATAGGTACTATTTTTGAAATTTTCCACTTTTCCGGATAAATGCGAGTTTGAAGTATTAAGTTAAATATTATTTTCAAAGGCTTTGTAAATATAAGGTGATATTTTATCCGGTCCTACTGATTTTTTAGGTTTCAGCTTTGCTGCTTTTATATCTGATTCATAAATATTTGTACCTTTCTAGCTCGCGTAGCAATGGCTAGAGAAGGTATTATTTTCGACAAAAAATTTTTTTTTTGAGATAACGCCAAAAATGTGTTATTTGGATGTATTTTGACCTATCCTAGCAACAACGTCGTGATGTCTGTCTATGTGTGTATATTATTTCTGTCCGTAACACGATAGCTCCTAAACCGCTGAACCGATTTTCATAAAATTTTTAGGTAAAATAGTGTTCGACACTCTTATGAGCTGATTAGATTTTGGTCAAAATCCATTAATGCTAACGACAGTTTTTTGACAATTACTACTACTATGTCGGTTTAGAACGTTTTTCCTTCGATCCTGAGAGTCATCTTTCGTCAGGGTTTTTTGACTGATTGATCTTTGTATTGACTGTTGCCATTCCAGGACGCCCTCTTTTTCTGCGCCCTATTGGTTGCCATTCTAGGACCTGCATTGGTAATCTTTCGTCGCTCATCCGTTGTACATATCAGTTACCTTTTAGTGATGTCATTCGTTATGCTTCCCTCGATTCCCATTCTTTCTTTTATGATCTCATTTCTTATATGATCTGTTTTAGATATTCTCATTGATCTGATTGCATCCATTTCGACACTTTCAATTTTTGCTTTGTATTTTTCTGTTACGCGAAGTCTCTATTCCATACAACAGCGTGCTTTTCACCATATACTCTATGTCTTCTTTATCATTAGCTACAATTACTTGGTCGTCAGCAAACTGTAGTGTGTATATGCTAAATCGGTCGTTAAGTTGTATTCTTATGCCGTGTACTTTGCGTTTCCAGTTTTTTAGAGCTACTGCGATATATATTTTAAAAAGAGTTGGAGAGATACAACATCCCTGTCTTAAGCCTTTCGTTACCAGAAATTCTTTTGAAAGTCGATTTCCAATTTTAATTTTAGATTTTGACCCTTTGTCTAGTTCTTTTATCGCTTTTATGTATGTATGATTGATATTAGTCTGCTCTAACACTGTCCATAATTTTTCTACTGGAATGGAATCATATGCTTTTTGTAGGTCCACAAAAGTAACATGAGTCTCTATATTTCTGGCGCTCCTTTTCTCAATTACTTGTTTAAGACAAAAACATCACTACAAGATCTGCCTGCACGAATCATTTGCTAATTAATCGTATCAATAAAACTGTTTTCAAGGCTAATATATTATCATGGCTTCACTTGAACTGTGATAATAGACTAGCTAGGAAGGTGTCAGATCCGTCATGGATCCATTTATTTATATCTAAAATGGAGTTAGTACCTGGGGGTCAAAATCTAAATTATATTCTGAAGAATTGACTTCTACAATGCTAGAAAACTGTTGGGCAAATGCATTCGCTATTTGTTTATTTCCACTCACGTCGTCCCCCTCATACACCATTGAGACACCCGACATATCTGTATTACATCTTACTGATGAGATATATTTCCAAAAAGCTTTTTTAATGTCACTTTTTATTTTAGACCTGAAAAGAGTGTAATTTAATTTATCAAATTCATTGCTAAACTTCTTAACCTTATTTTTTTTCTTCTTTGATAATATCTTTTGTAAACCGTGGGGGATATGATCTTTTATTTTCGCGCGCTAACGGTACACATTTATCTAAAGCTAAATACAATTTCTGATAAAAAATATCTGTTGCTAAATTTACATCTCTCCTATTCATTCCATTTCATTCCAGTTTGTGGATTGCAATAATGTAAAATTTTCAAAAGTCTGCCTTTTTATTATTGTACTTGATTATTATTGTCTTTTACTAGTGGCATATTATTTTTTTCTAAACTAATAGAAAAATTAACTAGGACTAAGTCAAGATATCTGTTATTGTTGTTAAGAATAGTGTTTTTTTGAACTAAATCTAACAAATGAATCGTCTGTAAGTAACTATTTTCTAAAATATTGCGCCCACTTACTACAAGACTTACATAAGGCTACAAGCCCTAGAACTGGCTAGATTTTTTTACAAATATTATTATGTTTGTATTTCTTTTCAAAAAACACTTTTACACACACATTTTTAGAAAACTGATCCTAAAATAAAGTTTTTATTAAATTGCCTGCGATATCTTAAAAATATTTTCAACAGAAATTAAAAGTTAAAAAAGAACCAAAAATCACATAGTGTTTGCAATAATATGATTACCTTACGGGACAATAGTATATTACATAACAAGTAAAGAAAGTGACATATTCTAACGAGGTATGTACGCTATTTTTCGTACGACCACTAGATATTAACCCGAATTTCCTTTCTATTTTTGTTAAAATCAACGTTTTTTTTCTTCGTCGCTTGAGGCGAAAGTATTTTGTTCTCTAGAGAAGAAAATATTTTTGTCAAAACATTGACATTTTTCCTCTCTAGACATGAAAATATGTTCCTCTCTAGTAACGAAAATAAAAATCAATAGCGTATGAAATATCCACCTTTCTAAAATATTTACAGAAAAAGGCGCATTTCGCTATTTTCATATGCAGTCGTAGGAAAAATATGTTTTTTGCTCTGTTGTTTTTTAAATTTGCAGTTTGGAAAAATCCATTATTTTGTGAATGTCACTCGAACTAAAAATGTTTCCTTTTTTATCTGAATTTGTTTAAAGAAACACTGACATTGTGAAATTAATGGCTGAAAAGCAATGTTCCTGTAAAAAATCTGCAAATCGTGTTTAGGACAAAATATTTGTTTTAGGTCTGGCAGGTGCCTTTATTGGTGGAATGTCACCCAAATGTGACGACGAAGAGCCAGAAACTAAAACTTTGGAAGTAGACCACGAGTTCTGGGAGAGCACAGTGTGGCCCAACTTGGCTCACCGAGTGCCCGCTTTCGAAGCCGTCAAAGTGCGAAGTGCTTGGGCCGGTTTTTACGATTACAATTTCTACGATCAAAATGGTATCATTGGAGCACACCCGTATTACCACAACATTTTTATTGCCACGGGCTTTAGCGGTCACGGGATACAACAAGCGCCCGCAGTTGGTAGGGCGATCTCCGAGCTTATTTTAGATGGCAAATACCAAACCATTGACCTCACTAGGCTAGGATTCGATAGATTAATTGTGGACAAGCCAATGTACGAAGTTGGAATTTTTTGACAAAGGTAACACAATTGTCGCGAAGCATTTTTAGGTAATTTTATTGTTATTTGTTAAGCCTAAACGTTTTATAAAAAATTGTTAAACAAAAAAGATTTTTTTTATTTCGACGGTCAATAGCGAGTTGGGATCTGACTCATAAAGATTGAAAAATACGACGGTGATATTGAAAATTGTTGTTGGATTCTCTAACCTCCAAGATTTTTAATCTTTTTCAAATATTTTCTCTCCTAAATTATGTACATTTAATTATTTAATAACTCCATTACCAAAACTTTGGAAGTAGACCGCGAGTTTAGGGAAATCACAGTGTGGCGCAACTTGGTTCACCTAGTGCCCGCTTTCGAAGCGGTCAAGATGCGAAGTGCTTGGGCTGGTGTTTACGACTACAACTTCTACTATCAAAATGGTATCATTGGCGCACACCCGTATTACCACAACATTTTAATTGCCGGGATACAAGCGCCCGCAGTTGGCAGGGCGATTTCCCAACTTATTTTAGATGGCAAATACCAAACCATTGACCTCACTAGGCTAGGATTCGATAGGTTAATTGTGGACAAGCCAATGTACGAAGTTGGGATTTTTTAACAAAGGTAACACAATTGTCGCGAAGCATTTTTAGGTAATTTTATTGTTATTTGTTAAGCCTAAACGGTGCATAAAAAATTGTTAAACAAAAATGATTTTTTTTATTTCAACGGTCAATAGCGAGTTGGGATCTAACCCATAAAGATTGAAAAATACGACGCCAATATTGAAAATTGTTGTTGGATTCTCTAACCTCCAAGATTTTTAATCTTTTTCAAATATTTTCTCCCCTAAATTATGTACATTTAGTTATTTAATATTAACACCATTACCAAAACTTTGGAAGTAGACCACGAGTTTAGGGAAATCACTTGGTTCACCTAGTGCCCGCTTTCGAAGCCGTCAAAGTGCGAAGTGCTTGGGCCAGTTTTTACAACAACAACTCTTACAATCAAAATGGTATCATTGGACCACACGCGTATTACCACAACATTTTCATTGGCACGGGCTTTAGCGGTCACGGGATACAACAAGCCCCCGCAGTTAGCAGGGCGATCTCAGAGCTTATTTTAGATGGAAAATACCAAACCATTGACCTCACTAGGCTAGGATTCGAAGCACAGTGTGGCCAAACTTGGCTCGCCGGGTGCAGCATTCAACGTGCGAAGTGCTTGGACCGGTTTTTACGATTAAAAAAATGGTATTGTCCCACCGATATAACCAAAATATTTTCATTGCTTAAGCCCCCAAGACCCCCTTGTATGCTATCATGACTTTTGCAAACGTTCTCGGTTGGGAAATTTCAAAAAATATTATTTTTAGAAAATCATTATTTTAAATTAACCTAGTCTAACCTAACCCATATACTTCGACCAAGGGGTATACCAACCTAAGTTTAAAGAAAAGGGACCATAATATTAAATTAAAGTAATATTAAATTAGGCAGATTAGATTAAAGAAAAAATTCAATTTTTGAAAAAGAATATTTTATAAAATTATTTTTTTAAAAATAACCAACCTAACCTAACCCATATAGTTCCACTCACCAGTTCTAGTCACCGTCACCAACACGTGAATAATTCTTACATTGAAAGCAATGAACGTTTCACACTACACCGGAAAGGCACCGTAAATGCTTTCAATATAACATCGGTGGTAACCACAGGCGTAAAACCAGCGTCTGGTTTAAAGTGAAATATTATTTTGTAGTTTTTTTCTGAACAAGCAGATTGCTTTTATCGTTAGGCCACGCGGCGAGGCATACGAATACGTGCTTAATTGCATACGCGTCTATATCTTAATATTCCTCCGCCCGATTGTCTATTCTGCCCCCGTTAGTTAAAAGGCGGCCAAATGCATTGTTTTCCCTTTTTATTGCGACCTTTTAACTAACGGGGGCAGTACTAATTATAACTGGATTATTGATTTATGTTCTTGTATCGTGTTTCCATAGGGTCATCCTGAAAAATGTGAATTATATTTAGCAACTGCTATTAGATATAACAAAAAGCTGAAAATTAGGGTTTTATTGTATCATTACGACTTTAGCGAGGTTTTTTGGTTCTGAGTTCTAGACTTTTGATCAACTCTGCTGGATTATGAAATATCCGCCAAATCAAGGTTCAAACACCACGAGACCAACCCTGGCTAATTTTTATTAGGACAGCCAAACAAGGCAAAATCTTGATCCTATGTTTGCATGGCTTTGTGCGTTGCTAAAAATAAGAGCAGTCAGACCGCGAGGTTAATCTCCCTAGGCCAAACTTTGTTACTTTGCATGAATTTATATGGTATTAAAAACAGCAGAACATTAGGAGGCAGGAAACCTCGATGTTGTTCCCCACATTAAGATTGGTATAAAAGCACGATCTGGGTAAAAGACGCATCGTACCTAGTTGGTTTTTAATCCAAACTAAAAAGTGATAATAAGTAAATAAATAATAAAAGTGACTAAATGTGCAAAAGGTAACAATGGCAAAAGATAAACTAAGTAGTGCTAAATATTAGTGGTGTGGTGGCTGTAATTATGGTGAGACGAGATTTATTTTGAACTCTCTATCTATCTATCTTTCGTGGAGTATGAAAATTGACATTGAATCGTTGTGTTTTACCATACGAACTTTTGCTCATAAGAGTGTTTTGCCAAAATGTTAACGATATACTATTGACAAAAAGAAGTTAAATGAAAAGTATGACGGCATGAAATACTTTGGAATAGGTATGTACTATATTTTACTTTAATATGTAATTACTTATTTCATTTACATTAATAAAACGGTTGTAATCAAAACTATGTACACTAAAACGCTTACGCTCAAAACGGGGTTAAGATTTTTGTAACTGCATGGGGGCAGCTTCGCACCATCTGTTCAATTTATTGATTTCGGTGGTAAGTAAAGGATGTTACGTAACGCAACCTGAGACACTCCCCTTTAACGCTGCATAACGCGACGACTAACAACCCTCCCACCCCTTCATGCGTTACGTAAATGCGTAAATTAAGGAAAGGCCCTTGCTAAAAAGAAATAGATTAAAATCGTGGTGTCGATCAGTTCTACTGCAGTGCAGTTCCGCTTAGTGCGGTCTAAACTTTATTCCAAAATCATTTCTAGTTTCTATTCAAGTGTGAATCAGGGATATGAGACTGTGAACGGGGATTAAACCAGTAAAAACAAAATAATACCTTGAATACCATAAACCGTTTGAGAAAAAAACGCAACTATCTTCAAACATGGCCAACAAAAAAATACGAATTTGCTGACTCAGGGCTATTTGTTGGCCTTGGCTGACTAAAACGTAGGGAGGGCAGCAAATTTACCATTTAACCAAAACATGTCTTTAGGGCTTTCTAACCCAACTTTTTTGTAAATAAGATTTCGTTTTTTTAAGAAATAATATAAGTAAATTCTATAAAAACATGGAGCCCGAAGAAAGTGATCTCAAAGAACTAATTAAAAACTGTGACGTACCATTGGTATTTAATGGATTTATGAAGTCTCCTTTGGAAGCATGGACACTCTCAGAGTGGAATAACTTGTTTAAAGACCAGCAACTTGAATTCAGAATGGGGAAGAATGAGTATTCCTGGGTAAAAGATTTTCAAATATTGAGATATCTAATTTTAAATTTGGCCTCAAACAACAGGAGATTTTTACCAGCTTTCCCCTTTTATTTGTATCCTTATATTACATTAGTAACAAAAAGGTGGCTTATATATTTCATCCTCTTTGTTTTTAATGTTTTTTGGTGGGGTCCACCCTCTGCTTTTGTGTCTCTTTCTTTGGACTTCATTACTAATGGTTTTCCCTAATAGCTTGCAAAAGAAGCAGTTTACCTCATCTTCTATCCATTACAAATCCAGTTGATGTCAAAGTATTAACATATAATTTAATTTACTTACTGCTAAATTTTTTACCAAAAATTGTACATACATAATCTATTGATTCATTCATATGTGAGTGGGCCTTGCAGCCCATCTACTATGACTGCCAGTGGGTCTATTGTGGCTATACATACATATATTATATATATTTTAAGTTAGGTAAATATTAACAGTTATTTTAGTAATAAAACGACCTTTTAGTTTTTAAGAATGTCTTGTAATTAGATCTAACTTTGTTCATGGTATGGTGTGTAGACTCATGGCACCTATTTTTTCCAACTTTTTCCTAATTAATTTCATAACTATTTCATAATTATCTATTTTAAAAATTAACGAAAATCTAAACAAAAAGGCGAATTTGATTATTAAATCATAAGCATCCTTTTTAGTATCCCCAGTGGGAAACACATACCAAAACTGTCAAAGGAACATTCCAGAATTTTCTAAATCACACACTGGCACAAGAAGATTCAAAGGAATGGTGGTACTTTGATTACAAATACCTAAATAAATTGCCTTATATGAGACCTGTGCAAGATGTAAGTTAAAGTTTACATATTTTATTAAGAAAAACCATTTGTAACATGTAAATCAAAAAACTGTATTGGTCGATCCCTAAAAAACACGTAATAAAGTTTTTGTGTTATGTTATTATTGAGTGGTCAGGTGAATATTTTACTAAAATTTCATAAAAGCCCAAAATTCTGTCTTCAAAATTTTGGAAGAAATCCTCAACCGTTTCATCCCATGTAAAAACTGTCCTGAGAAATCAGCTGATTAATATTTTTTACCTTCCTAGCCTGCCCAGCAATGGCTTGAGAAGGTATTATTTTTGACAATTTTTTTTTCTTCAGATAACCCCGAAAATGTGTTTTGAAACTACCATAGCAATATCGGCATAATGTCTGTGTGTGTGTATGTCTGTTCGTAACATGATAGCTCCTAAACTGCTAAAGCGATTTCGATGAAATTTTCAGGTAAAATATTGTTTGGTAATGTAACAACCTGATTAGATTTGGGTCAAAATCCATTAATGATAATGACAGATTTTTGACAGTTAAAAAATTTAATGGACTGTCACATTAACATGCGGTTTTTAGAATATAGTAGAACATATTTTTCTCAATAATTTGTGTTATAACCAAAAACTTTATAGGAGCTTTCGGTTCTGAGATATTTACAAAAAACTATTTTCAAGGCTGATATAGAGTTTATTTGGAGTGTGCTAATGGGCTAGGAAGGTATCAGATCCATCATGAATCAATTTATTATTTACTAATTTGATGAAATATATCCTGACAAATGCAATAAATTCAGACTATTTTTTGAGTTGATAGAAAATCCTGAGGTGATGGCGTAAAAACATAAAAGAAACATAGTTTGACACCCTAGCAGTGGCGGCTCATGACTTTCGCAATGAGTGATGCAGGATTTCCCTACCCCCATTTTTTAGACACACATATAAAAAATAAAAATTAAATAGTATGATAATAATATAAATACCTATTCTATAAAGAACTTACCTAAATTCAATAAAATCAGCGAAATTAGGTATTTAGTTTTGCTGCTTTTATGTGAAGCAATTCGTCTATCCTTCATTAAAATGTCGAATGTACACTTTGTCTTTAACAGCCGGTTTATTTACGTCCAATATATGGGACGGCTTTTTAGCGTTGAAAGTGTTTTTTGTCATGGTCGTTCCACGTCGAAAACGGGTTTTTCAGTAAAACACACATTGCATCATATACATGGAACATTATGCAAAATAATTAAAATCAGAATCAGAAGAGAATGTAAACAATACGCCGACACACAGATCACCAAGAAACACTATTTCATAATTGACTGCGGTTAAACACCTGAGTCTATGCCCTGCGAAAGCATGCGACGTTGTCATGACAACGAACGGACGCCTTCACCCCGTGGCATATCGAGTAGACATGGTGTCTGTCCGCTGGGCCTGCATTCTCTCGATATGTTTTGTTGCCTGCTAATTGCAAACTAGACTACAGAATCCGCTGCGGGAAACGCTCATGGTTTTTTATCGGTTAATAGGTAATAAGGTGAACAACCGCTTAATCGGCTGACGCGGCACGGCCCTGCTCCGAATTTTAATTTTTTGTCGTGGGGTTGTGTTATTATCTATAAAAGGCAATTTACACCAAATTGAAATTTTCATAAATACAAAGTTATAGGGCCTCTTCCAAAATGCAGACTTTTCACATACGTCCTGCAGCTTTAATGGCTTGCTATATCAAAACGCGGTTGTAACCATTAAGCTTCTCTTAAAAACGGAGCGTCGGAAATGAGGGTCACTTTTTTTCTTCTTCTCTCTTCCCTAGAAACACCAAAAACAAGAAAACATCGAATTTGGACACCATGTACTTGTAAATTGCTTTTTATAGATTTTTTTAATGGAATTTTTATGATTGATTTATTTAAGAAATTTTCTTGGAGCAAGTTCGGGCTTGATGATTATGGATCTAATTCGGAATTTGAAAAAGGTGTGATCTGGATAGGATCCAAAGGTGCCCATACATGTTGTCATAAAGATACCTATGGATGTAACCTAGTTTATCAGATCTATGGCAGGTAAGCAGTGGCATACTGGCACTAATATGTTGCGCCTATGAACTGGATTAGAAGTCCTGGATTCATATTATGCCGTTTTTTGAAATTTTAGGAGCATAAAGTACACTTCTTTTTAAGTAAAAAAACGCAAAACTTGTATACACGCATATAAATATTATTTTAAGATAAAAATAAAAATAAATTCGTAAAGTAAATAAGTAATGATTTTATTTAAGAAAAGGTCACTTAAGAATATTTTCAAAATACGGGCCTCTTTGTTCAATGCAGGCTTGTCCTGTAAGCCAACAGATAACGTAGTTCTTCGTATTATCGCGCTTGTTTTGTCATAGTTGTTCGGCAGCCTTTTGTATACACTCCATATTTTATTCATAGGCGTGTAACTTTGAAACAATTAAAAATTTATATACAGATTTTTTTTTACTTAAAAAGAACTGTACTTTCTATCTATATATCGATTTAGCGTCCTTCGATATAGCGTTGGACATAGGCCTCTCTCAATATCTTCCAGTATTCTCTGTCTGACGCCGTGTTCATCCATCTAGTTCCCGCATCTTTCTTTAAATCGTCCGCGCATCTCGGGGTCTTCCCCTACTTCGTCTTTTTGTCTGATATTATGACCGGCGAATTTTCATTTTAATTTTGCTACTTCTGACGTCTGATTTGTTAATCATTCATTCCTTTTTCTATCTGTTGGCTTTACATGTAACACTTGTCTTTCCATTGATCTTTAAGCTTTTATTGCATTATCTATGTTTGATTTTGTAAGTGTCCAGGTCTGGGATCCATAGCTGAGTATAGGAAGGATACATTGGTTATACACTTTCATTTTGAGGTACTGAAAATATTTTTTATTTCTTAATATGTAGCTTAATTTACAAAATGCTGGCCAGGGCAGTCTTACTTGTGTCTTGATTTCAGCTGTTTGGTTTTCTTTTTTAGTTTAATAATTTGTCCCCGGTATACATATTCCTCTACTTGTTTTATTTTTTCTTGGTTTATTCTGATCGTGATATCTTTATCTGTGTTTGTTATGATTTTAGTTTTAGTGTAGTTCATACTCAAGCCTCTATTTTTAGTTGCTGTATCCAATTCTTCCAGCATTTGTATCAGTTGTTCTTTCCTATCTGTTATTAAGGCGATATCATCAGCATATCTTAGGTGGTTCAAGTATTGTCTGCTTCCTTTGATGCCTATTTCTTTCCAATCTAAGTTTTTAGAAACATCTTGGGTATGGTCAAATAGTTTAGGAGATATTGTGGCACCCTTCTCACACCTCTTCTTATGCGGATTGGATTGGTTCCTTCGTGTATTTTGATTTATGTTGTTGTTTCGCTATGTATATTGGCTATTACGTCTGTGCATCTGTGATCTATTTGGCTATTTATAAGTATAATAATTAATAAGTGGACTTTATGCTCCCATAATTTGCACATAACGATATGAAACACCTTGTATTATTTTCTCCCAACAATACTTAATCTGCTAAATCTATTTTTATAGAAAGCAGTGGCTGCTATTTCCTCCAGAAGAGAATCTGAGACCATCTAGGATACCATATGAAGAATCCAGTATTTTTTCAAAGATGAACTTTTTTAGTCCAAACCTAGAAGAATTTTCAGGTATTATTTTTTTGCTGTAAAAAATACTGTTTTAAATAATGGCCACCTAAGCTCAAACGTTTAGCATTCCCTTCCACTTATTATTTGTAAGGAGAATTAACCCGTAACTGGTGAGGTGTGGTTTCCAGGGCTCTCAGCACCTTCAAATTTTTTTTTTCAGACTTCATAAAACTTCATATTTTTAGAAAAACCTTCATATTTTCCCCAATGAAGAAACTTCAGTCAAAAAATAAGTGCGGAAATTTTCAATATTTTTCCTAGTCTTGAATTTTGGGTTCCCTTTAGTTTATTATCAGTTTGTTCCCTCTGAGAAAGTTAGAATAAAGTAGGGCTTTTTTGCCTTTTGTTGCATTTTTTATGTTAATTAGTTGTTTTGGTCAGCCGTGGTTAGTTCTGAAAAAGTCTAATTGAGCACTGCTTTTTCATGAATTTTATTCTTATACTCTGTAATGTTGCGTTTTTTAAAATGTTTGAGCTTGGAATAGGTATTTAAAGTATATCAAGTATACTTAAGTTTTCTGTGTTACTAGATGTACAGGGTATTTTGGTATATTTCCACAAAGGTCTACTGCACTTATTTGAAGAGTTAGGAAATAGGGTACCTATTTTCAAGAAATGTAGAGTAGGTCCCAAACCGCTAGAAATTGTAGATGCTAATATTTTAACAGTGGCTTTACCAAATGGCAGTTTATCATATATTTTTGAGTTTAGAAAGAAAATATCTCCTTTTTTTTTAAGTTAAATCATTAACATAGTAATTTGTAGGATGTTCGGTAAGAGATTTACAATGTTTGTGTTTTTTTAACTGTTTTTGATGGTATAGGATAAAGCCTACAACTTTTGCATTTATAATTTTATTCTATTTCTTTGAATAATTGCAGTAGACCTTGGTTTAAAAATACAGAAACACCTTATACCTTGTTGTAAAATATGCTTTAAAAAATACCCCATCCAGGCCTAATTCAACTTGAAAATGTTTGTTAATACTTTTCTTAATAAATAAAATTAAGAAATATATGTATATATTTTTGCTTTTTGAGTTTTCCTAAAAAAAAGTTGGGTTTGACATAACAAGCCATTTGGTAGAGAACCCAAAAAAAACTTTTTTTATTCATATTTTCTTTTCTTAATTTCATAATTTTATTAAGAAAGTTCATATTTTTCATATTATTTTGCTGATTATCTGTTGAGAGCCCTGGGTTTCCCAATCCCCAGCATTTCTAAAAATATCTACCACATATTGAATAGTAGTGGAGGTCCACGACCGGTTCGTGTATTGTAACAAACCCCTCCCCAGATTTAACTACCATTAAGATTACGATGATTGATGATATTATCAAAAGGCATATTTTATATCAAAATGTATTTTGCCGATCCCTCCTATTCTAGCCTACGAACTACGAGTACATAAGTCCAAACAGTATTTTTTTTATTAGTAGTAGTGGCACTTGTGGCCAACCCCCGTAACATGATATCAAGCTCTTAGGGACAGAAGGTCCTTCGTCTCAAACGCTTACTTTTCAAACACCGCTGGTCTTGCCTAAATCCTTCGCAAGATGTGAGTAACTATGCTGAGGTTTTGTCGTCCCCCTTTACTTTTACCCTTGCCAAGTAGTGTCCTTTTAGGATCATGATGCCTACTTGCCTTCGTGTTTTGCCGAGAGACTATCCCGATTCCGTTATTTATTCTTATGCGAGAATGTAATAGGGAGCGATATACCAAGAAATGTGAAAATATCATGCCATTGTTTTTTTAGCCAAAGATAACTGCGGAGGAGTAGAATAGAACAATGAAAATTCCTTTGTCTGCATTTATTACTGCTACTATTTAATAACTCTAGACGTCAATACGTAATATAGTTTAAGAGTAGGAGTTTGGGTTTGAATTGTAAACCGATTTTTATGTGTTTTAATTGATTCGTCATAAGACCATGTTCCAAAAAAAATTGAGGTTTTGAGGGACCCCCGTGAGCATAAGCCAAGGATTCCACAAGATTGCTCGAAGGGATAAGCTTTTGAGCTGCTCACGGAAAAATACGAGAGAAACAAAACTTTTTACCCGCTTAGACTTGTTTAAATAGTAACTTTCTTTACCCAAAAAAAAATTGAGGAAGGAAGGATTAAGACTACCCCAAATTGATTGACTACGAATCGCTCAATTTTAAGTCACCGGGTGTTTGCCTCAAATTTGAGTAAGAGCGCGTGTGTGATTTTGCTTTACAAAAAAGATATTGTTATTTTTTTATATTAAAAAACAATATAAAAATTTAAAATTGAACAAGAAAGTTTTTGTGTGTGTATGTGACAGATCATTTAATGTTAAATCGTCGGATGTTTGACCTTTTTTTTCTTTGCCAACTTTTCCTTGTAACTTTTGCTATATCAATTTAACAAAAATCTGTATGTATAAATTAGGTGTATATCTCAAAAACTAAAAACGATAATACCCATTCTAATTAAATTAATTATTAAAAATTAAATTCGTGCATGGTAAAAGAAAATTTAAATGATATACAGTGAAACCTCAATCAATCAATCAAAAATGCTTTATTGTCATAAAGGAAAACTGTGTTTCACAAAGATAAAGCCTGCTAAAAAACTACTTATAAATAAATTCATTAATAAGGCTACAAAAAACAATATTATAAAAATATATAAAATTTACCTATTAAATTCAAAGTAATTTAAAATGTACACTTCTTACTTAATAGTTTAAAATCGTTTATAGCTTAAAATTAAAAGACTAAAATGGTCAACATGGTATAAAAGACACAGTAAACATACTTAAAAAACAGATAGATTTAGACAAAACATTTTAACATAAATAAATAAAAACGACACACATAGGTAAAGAAAAAACTAGATAAAAAATACAAATATAATATCTTACTTAATTTAAAATTTACTGAAAAAAGGGAACAAAAAGGAAGAAATAGGAACATTTAAACTGGTGAGTCATTATAAAATTCAACCAAATTATAGTATGCTTTCTCTACTAAAATGCTTTTAAGAGTCTTTCTAAATAACCTAATTGTTTGTAATGATTTTAATCTACGCGACAACGAATTAAAAAAAAAATCCCTTTATAGATGAGGGAAGACTTAGTTAGATTTGATCTTGGAATTGGCAAGGGCAAATCATCAGCATGGCGGGTATCATGTAGCGGTACTCCATTTCCAGCAGCAATGTTATAACTGTTTTTATAAATTAATGTACACATTTCCAGGATGTAAAAAGATGTCATGATTAGAAGTTTCTGTGATTTAAAATGTGGTCTATAACTATCTCTTGGTGTACTTTGGAGATGAATCGCACTGCCTTTTTTTGCAAAATAAAAAGAGTTTTTAAAAGAAATTTGTTGGTCGATCCCCAAAATGATATGCCATACCTTAAACGTGATTCAAATAGTGCAAAATAGACTGATCGTGCAACTCCAGAGCCCAACTCAGCTCTCACAATGCGGATGGCAAAGCACGTAGAAGATAATTTTTTACCAAGCTGGAGAATATGGTTTTCGAATTTTAATTTATCGTCTATTATAATACCAAAGAACTTTGTAGATTCCTGTTGATCCAGTGGTTCATCAACCAAGTTAATTCCCGACATGTCGCATTGAAAGCCCATTATGTTCGTTTTATTTATATTAAAAGCTAATTTATTAGCATCACACCAGGACTTAATTTTTTTAAGGTCTTGAGAAACTATCAATTTAAGGGTTTCAACATCCTTGCGGACACCTCTATTAAGCGGACACTCCCTTTAAGCGGACAAATTTTTTGGAACCAAGCTTTTCACTATTTCTTTACATGTAAAATTCACTCCTATAACCGGACGCGGACAATTTTTTTTGGTTAACAATTTTGAAACCTCCCTTAACCGGACGCGAACCTCTGACAACGGGACGGAGTGCTGCACGACAAGGGCATAAACATTATGTAGTATGTTGGCAACAACGCACTCTGCAACCGGGAATTACCTTTTTCCGTTTTAATGCGAAGACTAAATACTTCTGTCGTATTTACAACATATTTTATTCGGCGGGGGCAAGACTGCCGTGTTTTATTTTTATTGTTCAATTGGGTAGTAGATCTCTTTAAAATAGTGCCTAGTAAAAAAACTTCTTAGTTTACGTGAAAAAATGGAAGTTGTTAACGTTTCACAGAAGGAACATCTATCAGCACGAAAGATCGCTGAAAAATTTAATATATATTACATTTCGCAGTTCCCTCTCATAAGCGGACACCTCCAATAAGCGGACAAAATCAACGGAACCGTAAGTGTCCGCTTATGGGAGGTTTCACTGTATTTGTATTTCAGATACCTCACATAACTGGTATGAAAGACATCCTCGTTTTGATGAAATCGACAATTGCTATAAAGTGATTCTAAATCCAGGAGACGTTCTGTTGGTACCTCACAAATGGTGGCATTACGTGGAAAATTTAGAGACATCCATTAGCGTAAATAAATGGATTGAAATGGTAAGCAATATTGTAAACAAAACTTGGGACTACTTTTAAGTTAACTTCGCTATCAATTCCATGGTCTATAATGCCCGACATAAATACAGAGGGTATTGGCATGGTATTTAAACTCTATACGGTAAGGTCATGGAAGTGGAAAAGTTGGTAGTGCAATATCCCCTGCTTCGAGGTAACGGTATATCGGAGGGCACGGGAGTGCCCGGCCAAGTTCGCGGCGTAAACTGTACTCAGGGGAGTACTTTACTATACATGTAAAGTTATGTAAAATATGACATTGCCCACTTCCAGAAGCGCTAGAGAGCTGAGCTTTGGCAGACTGAAGGAAATATTATAAAACTACAGGAAAAAATTAAAAGCACCAACATTTTAATTTGCTTCCCTCCCCTATAAATACAAAGTTATGTGACAGTAATTTTGTCCATATATTCAGTCCCAAAAGAAAGAAGAGCAGCCAGAGGGGTATCCTTGGTAATAAAGAAAAATCTAAAGAATAAAATTACAGACTACGATTGCATTAGTGAAAACATACTTCGAGTGAACATGAAGATGCTTGGACATAATATAATCCTAATAGCAGTCTACGCACCATCAGATGACCAAAGAGTAGCTACAAAACAAATGTTTTTTTACCAACTTGATGAGACTATCACAAAAATCGGTAATACCAGAGAAATAATTATGCTTAGCGATTTTAATAGCCGAACTGGTAGGTAAACCCAGAGCAAAGTGTTAGGACCATTTGGGGAGGAAGTAACAAATGATAATGGCTTAAGACTGATGCAGTTGTGTGAAACCACACAACCTAAAAATAAACAATGGTTTTTTAAACATAAGGATATTCATCGATATACCTGGATTCAGCCAACAAGAAATCTTAAATCAATCATTGATTATGCTATAGGTGGACAACACTCGCAATTAAAGTGGCATGATGTGCGAGCACTTCGTGCTGTTACCTGTGGATCTGCCACCATCTGGTAAAAGCAAAAATATTATTCCCTTTAAGAAAAACAAATAAGGACGAAAGTATTAGAGAAAATGAAAACCCAGAATGCATCGAAGACATCAAAAATACAACTTTAGAAGTCTAGAAATCGAAAGTACTCAAAGATTGTATCAGAACCGATTAGATGAAAAATTAATAAACACAAATCACTCATTTGAAGAGATATATACAAACATAATAAAAAGGTTGAAGGAAGCAAGGAAGATGTGGTGGACGGACAAAATACAGGAAATGGTCAAAGAGAAAAAAACGCACATACATGAAATGGCTCAGTACTAAAGAGCAAAACCTATAAATCTACTGGAAAAAAAATTAAATGCGCAAGTGCCACGACATAAATACACACGTAGGAGGTAGGCAGAGTTCTGAAATATGGAAATTCATTTCTACAGTAAAAAACCCAACAAAAGAAAAAGTAAACATCCAGATAATCAAACCAGAACAATGGACAGAACACTACAAGGGACTGCAGGAGACGAGACCCGAATATCTCTCTCCGAGGAGAGACATGGAGAGGAAGTAATCATCGAAAAAGAAATGATAAAGAATAATATTAAAAAGCTTAAATCCGGAAAAGCTAGCGGACCTGGGGGAATATATGCTGAAATGCTTAAATATGGATCAGAGAAACTACTCGAAAATCTCACATATATTATCAATCAATGCATAAACGGACAGTACCTAATGATTGGAAAATTGCATTCATATCCTCAATACATAAAAAAGGCACCGTCGCACAATGGTTTATCCCTTTGAAAAAACTATGCATATTCATATTAAGATTTTTTTAAAAATGTTTCGATTTTTTTGTTATGAAATGTCCCTTTAGTATAAGCCTATAATTGTTTTTTTTATGTTTATTTTGAATTTTGGAAAATTGGACGGTAAAGTAAAATTTTGTATTTATTTTTAATTTTTTTCTAAATCTGCAACCCGTCTTTTATTTATTTCTTAAAAGAAAACCGCTTTCTCAATTTTCCTTTTTCTTTTTTACCTTTAGTGCGTATATTTAGTAGTATTTTGTAAGCTTAAAAAGAAAAAAAAAGTTTTATCTATATTTAAAAAAAAAAAATAAAAGGAAAAACTATGTTATCTTAATTAATTATCTTAATTAATTAATTAAGTTCTGCAGAGAAAAAGTTGTCTTCCCGCAGCCTCCCGCAATAAGATTTTTTTATGGTTATATTCTACAATGTTTTATCTTTATGACTGCATAGGTTGGAGCTGCCAATATCTGCCTATTTGTGAATTAGGTTTCTAAAATTGTTGCTTTGTTATTCAAATATACTAGAAATACACACAATAAACGGGTTTTGATTGCTGTGTTAATATGGATATATTTATATATTTTGATGTATGTATTTATTTTCTATTTATCAGTCAATATATGAGTTTGTTATCATTACAAATTATATATTTTAAGATGTAAAGTACAGAGTGACCGTATATAAAGTTCTACTTGGAAAACTTTTTTGGTTTGGCAGAAAAAGGTAAATCAAAAAGTGAATTACACACGCAATTATGAATATTTTTATTACAGTTTCACTTTTTTTTTAATCACACCTTACACGCAAGACGGCCATTGGATCCTTATTTTAATAGAACACACTGTATATTTTTAAAATTTTCGATAGATCTTTTCTTTCTTATTCCAAAAATATATCATATGTCACCTTGTCTTGAGAGAGCAATGTGTTGAACAAGGAATTAGCGAAGTATTTTTACTTGGCTAACACATTGCCCTTATGGCAAATTATTTTGTATTTTACTCACGAACCGCTTAAGAATACAAGATGTTCTGCTGCAAAAAAGGACCTCCCATCCTGATAAGTGTGATAAGGGAAAAAACTGAAAATGTGTAATTTAATTTTTGAATTATCTTTATCTGACAAGTAATACAAAAAAATTCCATGTGGAACTTTCTAAACGGTGACCTTGTACATTGGTGGGATATTTTTAACATAAAAAGTTTTTTTATTCTTGTGAAAAATAAGAGTTTAAGATATAAATTTTTGGTTTACTTCCTATTGTAAAAAAATATATTGATTTGTTTACTTTTGACCACACTAAATAAATTTATTAAATAAATAGGAATAAGTAGGCGACACGAAATTGCCAGATTCCTCAAGGGGGTGGGGGGCTAAATATTAATTTAACAAAAATGATAGTACTTTATGTTTGATTCCACAAGGAAATTTAAGGGACTGCAGGGGCCTTGGAGCAAGTGACCATCCAGTCCCCTCCCCTTAGTACGCCTATGTTATAACACAAAGGAGGGCGGAAGAAGTTTTTTAGAAAAAATAATCATCAATCAAACTAGTAATAATGGTTACTAAGTTAGTAACCATTGCTAGTAATATTGAGTAATTATTTACCTTTTTATTTATATTACACAATTTTTACCCCACACCCTGCAAGGGATAGGGAGGGTGGAATTAGCTAGAATAAATTGGTAATTATGTGTTGAATATATGCACACAATTTTAACTTTATCTGATAAATACTCTTAAAGATATTTACTTTTTTCCGAAATTTAACCATTTTAAACCACTGTGCGTCGTGGTGTAGTGGTAGCAATGTTTGTTTCCCACACCAGCGGCCCGGATTCGATTCCTGGCTAGGTACTTGGTTGTTTGTGTTTGTTTAAAAATGCTTTAACTTTGCTAAAACTTTGCGAAACTGGGCGATTGATCCTGATTGAATGGTAAGTCCCAGTATAAATAAAAAAAATACATAAAAAAGGAAAGAAGCTGGATTGCAACAATTACAGAGGAATTTCAGTAACCAGTACTCTAAGTAGATTTTCATGAACAAGAAGAACAAGAGCAAAGTGAGTTTCGTGCAGGCAGATCTTGTAGTGATAATGTTTTTTGTCTTAAACAAGTAATTAAGAAAAGGAGCGCCAGAAATATAGAGATTCATGTTACCTTTGTGGACCTACAAAAAGCATATGATACCGTTCAAGTGGAAAAATTATGGACAGTGTTAAAGCAAAATCTAAATTAAAATTGGAAATCGACTTTCAAAAGAATTCTTGGTAACAAAAGGCTTAAGACCGGGATGTTGTATCACTCCAACTCTTTTTAAAACATATATCGCAGTAGCTCTAAAAAACTGGAAACGTAAAGTACACGGCATGGGAATACAACTTAACGACCGATTTACCATATACACACTACAGTTTGCTGACGACCAAGTAATTGTGGCTAATGATAAAGAAGACATGGAGTATATGATGAGAAAGTTAACAGAAGAATACCAAAAGTGGGGATTAACAGTGAATGTGGACAAGACACAGTACTTATGTATTGGAAACGAATCCAGTGAGTTAGTACTAGAAAATGGACAACCAATATCTCCATGCAATACTTGGGTGTCACATTTGATAAGACAGGAACAGTCTGTAAAGAATTGGAAAAAGGAATAGTAAAAGCAAAAAAGGTTATTGGATGTCTTAACAGTATTTTATGGAGCAGAGAGATAAAAAAGAATGTAAAATTTAACATATATGAAACAATGGTGAAAAGCACGCTGTTGTATGGAATAGAGACTTGTCGCGTAACAGAAAAATACAAAACAAAAATGGAAAGTGTCGAAATGGATGCAATAAGAAGATTAATGAGAATATCTAGAATAGATCACATAAGAAATGAGACCATAAAAGAAAGAATGGGAATCGAGGGAAGCATAACGGATGACATCACTAAAAGGCAACTGATATGGTACGGCCATGTACAACGATGAACGACGAAAGATTACCAAAGCAGGTCCTAGAATGGCAACCAATAGGGCGCTGAGAAAGAGGGCGTCCTAAACTAGAATGGCAACAGTCAATCCAAAGATCAATAAGTCAAAAAAATCTGACAGAAGATGATTGTCAGGATCGAAGGAGGTGGAGAATAGGCGTCGGACAACGTAGAAAAACGTTCTAAACCGACATAGTAGTAGTATGTGACTGTAACATTGCCCACTTTCAGAAACGCCAGAGAGGTGAGCTTTGGAAGGCCGATGGGAATTAGGATAAAACTATAGAAAAAAATTAAAAAACCCCAAAATTTTAAAATATCCTCCCCCTTTAAATGCAAAGTTATGTAAAAGTAACATTGCCCACTTCCAGAAACGCTAGAGACCTAAGCTTTGGCAGACTAATAGAAATATGATAAAAATATAGAAAAAAATTAAAAAACCCCAAAATTTTAATTAACTTCTCTTCCCTATGAATGCAAAGTTATGTAAAAGTAGCATTGCCCACTTCCAGAAACGCTGGAGACCTGAGCTTTGAAAGACTGATAGGAATTATGATAAAACCATAGGAAAAAAATTTAAAAACACCAAAATGTTGATTTACTTTTCTTCCCTATAATGTAAAGTTATGTAAAAGTAACATTGCCCACTTTCAGGAACGCTAGAAAGCTGAGCCTTAGAAGGCTGAACATTTTTAATAAGGCATTGCAAAAGTTTTGAACAATATTCCGTATGTTTTACTACTTCAAAACTTAATTATTATCCAAATCCTTTAAAAAAGGACTGAAATAACAAAAACATTTCATGTAAAAAAAAAGTCAAGTACGCGAAAATGATATTCCGTAAAAAGAATTGAGATAAAAGTAAATCCAAGTTCGCCAATATAAATTTTAAAATGAAAGGTTCTTACTAGTTTGGAAACATTTTTCTAAACTTTGCTATTACAGCTGCAAATGACTCTTAGGCACATTGCTAAATTGAACATGAAGAAGTTTGGCTGTAATAGCAAAGTTGAAAAAAACATTTCCGAACTAGTAAGAACCTTTCATTTTAAAATTTGTATTGGAACTTGGGTTTACTTTTATCTCAATTCTTTTGACGGAATATCATTTTCGCGAACTTGGCTTTTTTACATGAAATGTTTTTGTTATGATGATGACTTTATTTTGGGACTACTTTTAAGTTAACTTCGCTATCAGTTCCATGGTTGATAATGCCCGACGTAATTATTGGATCAAGGCACGGTAAGAACTCTATACGGTAAGAGCATAGTGGAAAAGTTGATAGTGCAAAATCCCCCGCTTCGAGGTAACGGTATATAAAATTAAAAAACCTACCTTCACGATAGGGAAAAATTCTCTTTAAATAAAAACACAAAATACTTTTTCAAAATTAAACCAAACCAAATAATAAGCACAATCTTAATACAATACCACTAAAAATTTGAATGCGGTAACCAATTTTTCGCCAGATTTTTCTGCCACTACGCGTTAGAGAGAGAAAACTAATCTAACCTTGCATTAGAAAAAGATAATATCTCTCCCGGAAGTATAAACGGTATAGGTTAAATACCGTAGGATCCAGGCACTAATTCTTAAACAAAAACCTAAAGTGTAAAACTAATTTTCTTGGATTTTAGCCTCAAGACAAATATGAACGCATGAAAGAATGCTACGCTCAAATAATTTTCACCACCTTGACGAAGTCGAAGATTATCGGAAAAGTCTACAAACAAGGAATCGTAACTCCAAATATGTACAAAGAAATGGTATGTTCATACTTATTTTTTAAGGCGATCTTTAGATGTCTACTGAAAATTAGTATTTCAGATTCTAGCTACTTTGTTGACAGTTGCAAGTCCTTTTTAGCTTTTAATGTCGTATATCACGTTTTCTATCTATCTATCGGTTTATCGTTCTTCAATCCATCTTTGGACATAGGCCTCCCCCAATATCTTCCTCTCTTCTCTGTCTGTCGCCATGTTCATCCATCTAGTTTCCGCGTGTTTCTTTAAATCGTCCGCCCATCTCATTTGGGGTCTTTCCCTACTTCTTTTATTTTCCCAAGGTCTCCAGTTTACAATACATTTGTTCCATCGATCGTCTTTCTGTCTGATATTATGACCGGCAAATTTCCATTTTAATTTTGCTACTTCTCTGACATCCCTTACTTTTGTTTTATTTCTTATCCATTCATTCCTTTTTCTATCTGTCAGCTTTACATGTAACATTTGTCTTTCCATTGATTGATCATTGTTACCTTATCCATGTTTGATTTTGTAAGTGTCCAGGTCTGGGATCCATAGGTAAGTATAGGAAGGATACATTGCTTATACACCCACTCGTTTTGAGGTACTGAGGATATTTTTTATTTCTTAATATGTAGCTTAATTTACCGAATGTTGTCCAGGCCAATCTTACTCGTCTTTTGATTTCAGCTGTTTGGTTTCCTTTTTTCAATTTAATAATTTGTCCCAGGTATATATATTCCTCTATTTGTTCTATTTTATTTTGGTTTATTCTGACCGTAATATCTTCATCTGTGTTTGTTATGATTTTAGTTTTAGTGTAGTTCATACTTAAGCCTATATTTTTAGCTGCTGTATCCAGTTCTTCCAGAATCGTCCGTTTACTTTGATGCCTATTTCTTCCCAATCTAAGCTTTTAAAAACATCTTCTAGGACCTGGTTAAATAATTTAGGGGATATTGTGTCACCCTGTCTGACACCTCTTCTTATGAGAATAGACTTGGTTCTTTGTGGATTTTGATTGATGTTGCTCGCTATATATATTGGCTATTAAGTCTCTATATCTGTGATCTATTCAGCTATTAATTAAAGATGCTTTTACTGTCCAGTGCTCAATGCTATCAAAAGCTTTTTGAAGTCTATAAACGTAATATATAGTGAAATATTATATTCGTTGGCTCTTTCTATTAGGATTTTCGTGGTTGTTCCTTTGATGTCCATCAAATTTTGTTGTTAGTTCTGTTAATATTTTAGTGAAAAGCTTATAAATTACAGTGTTATAGGTCGATAATTTTTTAGGTCTGCTCTATCGCTTTTCTTGTGTAGAATAATGGTTATGGATTCTTTCCAATTGTTTGGGATTATTTTTTCTTTTAGTATTTTATTCAGGAGAATATGGAGGGTAAAGTGATTTATTATTTTCTTTAATGCTCTCTTTGTTTCCGCTTTGCTTATTTCAGGTTGTAGCTCTGAGTTTATGTTCTTTATTTTTGTTTGAAGTTTCTTCATGGTCTCTCGTGATGGTTCCCTTTTTGTTTGGTATAATTCTGTATAGAATATAAGGGTGCAAACGTAAGTTGGGTTGAGTTTAGGTTGGCTGGTTCACCACTTACACCACTCATTCGAGAAATACCCAATATTTTGAGATAAGAAATTGAAAAACGTAATTTTAAGGTTCATTGAAAGGAAATCAGAAAAAAACGATGCATATAAAATATCTAAAGTGCACCTACCTTAGTATTCATCTAGTTGCAGTCGTTTTGGTCGCTTGGAAGATAGGAAAAACGGGAAAATAGTAGCACTCACGGCGTTTCTTGTGCTTGTTGTCGGTTTCCCGATTGCGACTCCTCGCGCAGACTCGCGCGTGTCTCGGTGCGGGGATAAGTCATATGCATATACCCCGCGAAATTTGAAATTAAAAATAATATTAAAATATAAAAGTAGCCAAAAGCTGGCAAATAATTCTTGCACCAACAGAATATTTGAGTGTTATTTATGATATCCTCTTTAATGTTAGTTTATATGCCGTTAATATCTTTTATTTTAATTATTTCATATCTACCTAGCGGCCTTAGACATTTCACATTTTTGTTATTCTCTAGAACTCTCTCAACTTTAATTTCTTGGCTCTTTCCTCTTTCTTTTATATTTTTCTTATAGTTTTATTTATTTCTGTGTATTCTATAGATGTTCTTTTTCCTTCTCTCTCGAGGGTCCGCCTTTTTTTTATGAGTCTCTTTATTTCTTCTGATATACAATTTTCCCTTTTTTTTTAAATCTTTTTGTGCGATGTCTTTTCCTACTTTGGTCATAGCTCTTGTCAGCGTATCATTTATTTCGTCTATATTTTCATTTTCGCATCCTAAGTTTTGGGTTAGCTATTCCTTTAGCCTTTCTTTGTATATAGCTTTATTTTGCGTAAGTTTATTAATGTCAAGTTGTTTATTGTTATTATTAATTTTTATTTTCATTTCGAAATTGCTATCAATGCAGATTTTTGTTCTGACCATCCTGTGATCACTGTCTGTTGTAAAGCTGTTTAGGACTGTTATATCTCTAACGATATTTTTATCAGTAGTCAGTATGTAATCAATTTCGTTTTTCGTTATTCCATTAGGGCTGAGCCATGCCCACTTTCGTTGCGGTTTCTTTCTGTTGAACGAGTTCATTGCATAAAGCTGTTTTTCCTCTAGATAATTCATTAAGGTTATGCCTTGTCATTCCTTTCTCCATATCCAAAATCTCCTATTTTAGTCTCTTCGATGTTCATCCTCTTACCTAATTTGGCATTGAAATCTCCCAATACTAGTATCAGATGGGTTTTGTTTTTATTCAATGGCTTTTGAGATGTCATCGTAGGTAGAGGTAGGGGCATATACCTGAATTACTTTACGTTCTTTTCATTTTTAGTGTGAGATAGGTAACGCGATCTAAGATTCCTTTAATAGTATGGATGTGCGTACACGTTTTCTAGTACCTGGTAAATAAAAAACGACACATTTCTTTTCTTTTTTCTTACTGTTTTTAGCGTTGGAATAAAGGTGGCCCAAGAACAGTTAAAAATGTTTAATTATGTTTACCTTCAACCTTTTGGAAGTTAGGGGGAAATATTTTTAAAGACAGATTAGAGAGAGATTTATAAAAAATATTATAAAAACATAAAGAGAAAAATAATTTTATACAACAGGGCTCCAAATTTAATATATTGAATGTATATTTTTATTACCCTAGATAAGTTTTTCGTTCAGTGATTTTTCTAATTAATGAAAAACAGTCAGTCCATTAACAAATTTAGTTCAAAACTATATTTAAGCTTCGAATCAATTAGGTTTGACCGTTTAAATGTGCAACACTGCATGAAACTGTTAGCGTTCTGGTTTTATTAATTTTTAGAAAAAATGGGTAAAATATGATGTTTGCAAAAATATTTTCAATTTTCGAATAAAGGAGGAGGCACTAAATACATTGTTTACCGGGATGCGTCAAATAAGCTGAATTTGAGATATGTTGAAGGATCTTCCTGATAATTTTTCCAACAAAAATTGGGGGGGTCATAGGTTTCGTTTTCGAGCTACACTTATTTAAATGCGCGCCACTGCAATATGGAAAAATGTACCTTTTTGTAGTTTTTTTGCTATAACGTATCGTCAAATAAAAATAAAAAGCCAATATTAGGTTTGTTTTATTGCAAAAGAAGTCCTTTTAAGAATTTGATCAATTTTTGACATATAGTTTGCGTCACATACCTACAGAGTGGCTCAAAATAATTATAAAAAAATACAGAAAAATACCTGAGATTTATTAAATATAAAGAAAGGAAACTAAAAATACATGGTCAAAATTAACTTCACTTGTTTTCATGTGAGTTGTTTTAACTATTCTAAAGTGATGTTTGCATAATGGGTTACGTGATAAACTTACAGGGTATTTCAAAAAAAAATTAAATTTAATTATATAATTTAAAAAAATGTTATACCCTGTAAGTTTATCACATAACGTATTATGCAAACATCACTCTAGAATAGTTAAAACAACTCACATGAAAGCAAGTACCGTTAATTTTGACTTTTTGTATTTTTAGTTTCCTTTATTTATATTTAATAAATCTCAAGTATGTCAAAAATTGATAAAAGTCCTATAAAGACCAGGCAAATTACATTTTGAGAGCAAGAAAATTATTAACAGGACTTGAAGCATTGGAAATTGTAGAGCGGCGAAAAACAAAGTAAAAAAAATAAATGCGTGAGCAGGGGCGTTGCGGGTTTGGTTTGGGGGGTAAAAAGGGGCAGGGAATCGTATTATTGCGATTTCCGGCGAAAGCTGACGTCGGCGAAAAAAGTGACATACAGAAAAGTCATAGGCCATGAAAATATCTAAAACTTTTGTAAATGTCATTTTTTACATAACCTCAAAATGTTCGAGAAAAATTAAAAAAACCGTAATTTTTTTTTTTTGCAAAAATAATGTCAGTTTCACAAAACTTGGTAAGAGTAGAGCTCTTTGCGTGCTAAATGTCTACAATATTTTACCTTTCAAAATCGCTTTATTTTTAAATGAAATTTCTCCTTCAGAAAATCATCGTATTCAGTGCTGCTGGTACTCAGTTTTTGGCACTGAGATGTACTTTTTGGTGAATTAAAAAAAGATAATATGCGTCATTTAAAAACTTGTCAAAAAAATAGAAAAAACTAAAAAAAAAATTCACAATATTTTTTTAAAGTTATTGGAGTTATTTTATAAGTTTTAAAACATTTCTTAAAACTGACTAGATTACTTAATTCCACGCAAGATAAATGGCTATTATTATGGGTAAAAAAAAATAGGCTATCTGCCTTGTTTTTGGAAAATTAATGTAAATATATATATTATGACACAAATTTTATTTTTTCTAATAAACATTTTTTATCGCTCTGTATGTTATTTTTAATTTCTTTTTGAGTTTTATCGTCCTCAAAAAGTGCCGCCTAAAGCGAGGCACCCTGTCACCCCCTAGATAACCCAATTTCTTTATGTACAGGGTTTTCCCGTATATTTTTACACCATATCTAAAACGTGTATTTGAATAGATATCAAAATACTATGAATACAAAAGTTTTATAATTTTTTACAAATTTTAGGAATCTTAAGGTCAGAATGTAATTTTTTTTCTAAATGTCAAAATTTGACAGGTGGATGGTTTTAAAAAAAATTGAACACCCTATATATTATTTTAGATTTTTATAGATCTTTTCTTCCTGATTTCAAAAATATATATGTTATGAATAATTCGTTTGTTAGTTTTTGAGATATATGTGTTTAAAAGTTTTAAAAATTAAATTGATACTCTTTAAAACATCAAAACCAAAACACAATTCTCTTGTAGAATTTGAAGTGTTTTCGAGCCTGTTCAAATTCTACAAGAAAAAATAGAACAGATATTTGTCGATCTCAATGGAAATTCTATGCACTCTATCTATTAAGCTATTTACAGAAAATTTATAAGAATTATTTAAAATTAAATAATAAAGGAGGCTATGTAGAAAATTATCAATGAAGTTTTAGATATTAATATTTAAAAAAAAATTGTATTATTTTTTGCTTTTCCTGGCTTGCGGCGCCCCACATTATTGCGTAGAATCACCACAGATTGAAAATATTAGTAAATTATATACCTTACAAAAGCAACAGCTCACTTTTTGTGTCAATGCGATTGTCTTTTTCATGGCTGAAACTTAAATTTTTTAAAACTTTTAAACGCATATATCTCCAAAACTAATAAACTAAATAATCTCAATATATATATTTTTGAAATCAGGAAGAAAAGGTCTAATAAAATCTAAAATAATATATATGTTCAATTTAAAAAAAAAAACTGTCAAATTTTGACATTTAGAAAAAAAAATACATTCTGACCCTAAGATTCTTAAACTTCGTAAAAAATTATGAAACTTTTGTATTTATCATATTTTGATATGAATTCAAATAAACGTTTAAGATATGGTGTAAAAATATACGTGAAAACCCTGTACATATAGAAATTGGCTTATCTAGGGGGTGACAGGGTGCTTCGCTCTAGGCGGCACTTTTTGGGGGCGATAAAACTCAGAAAGACACTAAAAATAACATACAGAGCGATAAAATTTTTTTATTAAAAAAAATAAAATTTTTGTCATAATGTATATATTTACATTAATTTTCAAAAAGCAAGGAAGGTAGCCTAATTTTTTTTTAGCCATAATAATAGGCATTTTTCTTGCGTAAAATTGAGTAATATAGTCAGTTTTAAAAAATGTTTTAAAACTTATAAAATAACTACAGTAGGTAACTTAAAAAAATATTGTGACAATTTTTTTTTAAATTTTTTCCTTTTTGGACATTTTTTGAATGACACATATTATCTTTTTTTATTTTGCTAAAAAGTATATCTCAGTGCCAAAAACTGAGTACCACCAGAACTGGATACGATAATTTTCTGAAGGAGAAATTTCATTTAAAAATAAAGTGTTTTTGAGCGGAAAAAACAAATATCTTTGAAACGAATTTTTTGGTTTGTAAAATATTGTAGACATTTAGCACCCAAAGAGCTCTACTCTTACCAAGTTTTGTTAAACTGACATTATTTTTGCAAAAATAAAAATAAAAAAAATTACGGTTTTTAAAATTTTTCTCGAACATTTTGAGGTTATGTAGAAAATGTCATTAACAAAAGCCATTTTCATGGCCTATGACTTTTCTGTATATGACTTTTTTGTCCGAGGTCAACTTTCGCCGGAAATCGCAATAATACGATTCCCTGCCACTTTTTACCCCAAACCTAACCCGTAACGCCCCTGCTCACGCATTTATTTTTTTTAACTTCGTTTTTCGCCGCTCTACAATTTCCAATGCTCCAAGTCCGGTTAATAATTTTCTTTTTTTTGCCTTAAATTATGGTAATTCCGCTGGACTATATAAGGACTCCTTTTCAATAAAATAAGACTAATATAGGTTTTTTTCTTTTATTTTTAAGTATAGCTCGAAAACGAATCAAATAAACCCCCTAATTTTTTTTGGAAAAAATATCAGTCAGGTTTAGCCTTCAACATATCTCAAATTCAGCTTATCTGACGCATCCCGGTAAATAATGTATTTAGTGCCTCCTCCTTTATTATTTGTTAGATTTTGAAGTCTTAACCCTAAAAAAAACGAAAACACACATACCTCAGTGGACATCAAAATTTTGTTTACAGTAAAAAGTAGCATAAGCAATTGAAATAAGTTTGTAATGTCTACTTCACTCAAAACGTGAACACTAACAAAATTTACCGATCACTTGTACAAGGCGATGAAATGAAGGTTATAAAAAAACTACCTTGTTCTGAGGACCAGCTCGAACAATAATTTATTTAGTCTATGACCAAACCTCAAAAAAATTCCTTTCATATTTAAGCACCACTTGTATAGCTTATGTATTCTTCTTTTTTTAGAAAAAGCTTGAACATTGGAATTTTTTTGACATAATCAACAAAACTTATGGACACGAGACTCACCCTTCCGACACTCCGAAAATGCCTGAATCTGTTACAGATGCCATTTTTGCGCAGTATGTCGACTCGATTTCAAAAGTGCCCAAAATGCTGAAGGAGGATTTTCGACAGTTGATGTTAAACCAAAGAAATCGATTTGAATCAGAAAGTATGAGGTAAGAAATCAACGATTTATTATCCACAAAATGTTATACATAGTTTTAGCTATTTTAAAAATGTCAAATATCGAGGGTCTCTATAGAAGACTTTATTACATAACCCATTTTAGCCTAATATTTTACGTTATAAGCACTAGTATCACATTAGTAATATAGCTAACTCATAACTCATTTTGTATTTGAAAACAGCAGTGGCTTGTTATATATATATATTACACATATATATTACACTTGAAAAAATAGCATAGCAACCAAAACTATACGCTGCTTTGATTTTTTTGTTAGTCAATGGTTTTTTGTGTAAGGTGAAAAATGAGAACCATTTTAAATAGATAAAAAACATAATAATACAGTCCACTGAGACGCCCAATTTTTTAATCTGCGAAAATTCTCAAAAGTGATTCCAACAGAGTACGCAGGCGCTAAATGTCAGGTTAGTGGCTGTGAAGAAATCATTCACTAGTAACAATTAATTTTAATTTCTTTTTTACAAATTTTCGTGAGTAGAAACTAACATCTTCAGGGGACATTACTAAAAGAATCACAAACGAAAGGTTACTTAAAATTAGAAAATATCTTGTGAAAATAATAACTAACAGCACAGAGAAACTGCCTACATAAAAAATCTAATTAGAGGACTTACCTAAACTAAATTAGCACAAAATTTTAAAAACTGGTTAAAAAACTTTGCCTAGCTACTAAAGCGGTTGTCATAGAAATGTTAAAAACATTTTGAAATTTTATTGGTAAGAATTGACGTTATTTAATAGAAACCTGTAAAATTAGTAAACTTATTGATTTTTTGTTACTTTGTTAATCTACATAAAAGCTTTCTAAATTTTAAAGTTCTTCAATTAAACACGTAAGAAGACTTAAAATATTTCTAAAGTAAACAAATATAAAGTTAATCATATAAAAATTAAAAAAAAAAAATAAATATAAAAGAATATAAAAAAAGTCAAAGGAACTACTGCTCATTATTGGAACTTAACTTGGGTAAAAATAGTAATGTATAGAACAACCAAAAAAACACAAAATAATAGCTCATAAGAACCACAGTGGCACACTCTTACAGGAACAAAAAAAAAATCATTTTAAAATTAAAGTTTAAAGTTTATTAAAACTTATTTTATAATAACAATAAACTTAAAAATCTACTTCGCTTTTTTTTCATAATTTAAAATATTTTGTTGTTATTTTTATTTCTGTAAGAGTCTGCAATTGTGGTTTTTATGAGCTTTAATTTTGTGGTTTTTTTTCGGTTGTTGTGCAACTATATACATTACTATTTTTACCCAAGTTAGGTGTCAATAAATAAGCAAAACTTCCTTTGACTTTTTTTATATGTTTATATTCTTTTATATTTATTTTTTATAATTTTTTTTTATTTGTAACCGTTTTACTATAAAATTTTTTAACCATTTTTTAAAAAATGTTGTGTTAATTTTGTTTAGGTAAGTCTTCTAATTAGATTTTTTATGTAGGCAGTTTCTCAAATTTGTTAGTTATTATTTTTACAAGATATTTTCTAATTTTAAGTTTTTACCTTTCTTTTGTGATTCTTTCAGTAATGACCCCTGAAGATGTAAGTTTCTACTTAAGAAACATGTCGGGGCGACTTGTTTAATACAAATTAAAAATTAGTGGAGGAAGACAATAACGTATTTAATTCCAATTAACTTTTGCTTAAATGTTATCCCACATATTAGATGCTTTGACAGCCGTGTCGCCTCATCCATATTAAATTAACGAAATGAAAAAAGTTACAACAAAGAATTAGTAACCGACTAGTTTTCTGTGTTTGAGTGTGAGCAAGTAGAGCTTGATGATAAGTGTTCTTAGTTGACACAGTGTGCCTGAATGAAGTATAGGTTACATAAAAATGGTTCCAAAAACTAATTGCACATTTTGAATATGGACTCTTTCCTGAGTTCAGAGCCATATTTATATAAATTCTAGCTGATCCTCTTCTCGAAATTTTATCAATTTTTTGACATTTTTCTAGTTAGCCTAGGCGCTGGCTCCTGTCATAATTAATCAAAGATGGCAGCCAAACGACCATGAGTTCGACCACGTGACCAAACTTTTTCTATACTCCTATGGGTGCTTAACAAAGCCCCGTAGTCAAACTGAGCGCACATATTAGGTCACACGTGACAGGAGCCAGCGCCTAGACTAACTAGAAAAATTTAAAAATTCTCAAGGATCAGCTAGGATTTATATGAATATGGCTCTGAAGTCAGGAAAGAGTCCATATTCAAAATGTGCAATTAGTTTTTGGAACCATTTTTATGTAACCTATACGTCATTCAGGCACATTGTGTTGAAAGCTCTTACTTTTGGGATTAGATTTTAACTTTAAATTGGACATCTGTCAAAACATACCAAATACTAAATGGCTGCTCAAACATGAAAAAAATTACAATTTTGAAAAATGTACAACCTTTTGTCACCACATAGGAGTAATTAGGGAGATTTGGAAAGCTTACAATTTTGACAGCCGTTGAGGTAGTGTTTAATAACCTACACCAGGGGCCGCTCTTCGCACAGTTCTTGAAACACGTTTAAAACTGTCACTTGTAAAAGTCAAAATATTAAACAGGCTACAATCAATTAAAGATTTACCTTTTGTTTTTAGAAATAAATTTTAATATATAAGTGGTGAAATTTTATCATATCAAAAATCTACAAAATAAACAATAAAAAATTACCACTATTACAACGAAAGGGCTCCGTAGCTTACGGCAGTGATAGTGGTTAAATAACACTACGGAATGGCATTTCGCAAGCGCGCAGACCCTGTGCTTACCACCACCATAACGAAATGTCAAGTAAGCGTTCCAAAAGCTCCCTATTAATTTATTGATAAAAAGTGACATAAAAAGGTACACTTTGTTGCAAAAAAAATACGTATGGAAAAGCTTAATAAATGTGTTACCTCTTTAAATATATAAGTGGAGGGATTCAATATCTGTACGAATTTTTTGTGTGAGTATATAGAATTTTTCAAGGATAATTTTTGTAGGTTAATTAAAGTGTTTCTTCAAAAAATTCAATTTTTGTGGTTTGGTTATAGCCCCGGACTAGTAGGACGTTTTAAATGAGACGCCCTGTATTTTCCCATGAACTTTTCCTTTAAAGATTCTCCAAGCCTCTTTATCAGGATTTTTCTTTTTAGGGAGACTGAATTCGAATCGTGCAGATGTGGCGAGTGCGGTGGGAAATACATTCCAAACGAGTTTGAGTTCCCAGATTTTTTGGATATTCTCACCGACGACGACGTTCTGGATCTTATTTATAAAAAAATGAAAAACTACCCAATCGATTAAAAAAATTAACACATTTACGTAGTAAAAAAACTGCTTTCTCCAGTATCCAAAGCGGTAATTTGCCTCATTTGTACAGTCTTTCAAAACAAAATCAGTTTTTCTCCGACTTTATCTGAAACCAGTGCTATAAATGTTGTAAGTTACAAAACAGATTTTTAGCTTTAATTGCGTTTATCTAGTTTTTATCCGGTTAAAATTTCCGCTATTTAAATTTAAAATAACGAAATCGGAGATGCCGAGAAAAGCCGGGAAACATTAGTGTGACGTCACAGATGAGTTTGTCGTCGGTGAATTATCCATTTACCAACTCCGCTAGATGATCCGAAATTTCATGGTTTGACGATTTTTCAGTATTTTGTTTTTAAGGTTTTGATATATGGTTTAAGACGTACGTGTGCCTCGTGTAAGCCTATATTCTACACAGGTTGCCTACCAGAATTTGACAGGTCATTGTGATTGAACCTAATTGGCCAACTGTAATTTCACATCAATCAGATTTGATATTTACGTCATTTACATTTTTTAAAGTTTTGACATGTCAAACTTCACAAAACACACCTTTAACGACCCTCTTAAAATCCTTAAAAATCACTTTTCTAGTGCCATCCAAGGTTCCACCACTACCGAGTGGGCCAAAAAAAAACTGGTCAATTTTGTTTTAATTATAACTTTTGAACTATGCAATCGATTTTAATGGGACAAGCCGCACTTGATAGAGAATTAATCAGAGTTTTGATTAAATATATTTTCTTGTCCGCCATCTCAAAATCCAAGATGGCGGACGAAATTAAAATATACCCTTCAAATATGCTCGTTTATTCTTGTGTTGCGAACATGTTTTAATTATTTTTTTAAATCAGTAAAAAAGCTGCAGTCTTGCCACGCACAATAAGGCATAAACTAGAAAAATCTGTTCAGTGGTTCTAAAAAAGATATTTTTGTTTCAACCATTGTTTTGCATATTATACGATTGCCTTGCCAATCATGTCTGCATTTATTTGCTTATAAATTCATTACTACTAAACCAATTTTGATGAAATAAAAAACATCCTGGTGAGAATTGATTGCTTTTTCCAGATCATGATCAAAATTTATCACCGTCTTAAAATTTAAGATGGCGGACAGAATCATATTTAATTTTTCAAAATTGCGTGTTTATTCTTATTTTCTAAAAATGTTTAAGTTTTTTTTTAATCTAAAGAAAAACACTACTTTTCTCCCGCTTAACAAGATACAAAGTAATAAAATCGGCTAAGTGGTTCTCACAAAATCTGATTTTGCTTTACAAATTATAAGATTGCATTGCCAATCCTGTCTGCATTCAGTTCTTTATAAATTCATTATTACTGAGCCGATTTTAGTGAAATAAAAAACATCATGACGCTGACTGATCTTTAAAATTTGCATCATGATGTTTTTTATTTCACTAAAATCGGTTCAGTAATAATTAATTTATAAAGAAATTAATGCAGACAGGATGGGCAATGTAATCGTATAATTTGTAAAACAATGGTTAAAACAAAAACGGATTTTGTGAGAACCACTAAACCGATTTTATTCATTTGTACCTGTTTATGCGGGAGAAAAGTAGTGTTTTTCTGCAAATAAAAAAAACTAAAACATTTTCGAAAAATAAGAATACACACGCCATTTTGAAGAATCAAGTATTATTCTGTCCGCCATCTTGAATTTTAAGATAGCGATAATTTTGATCTTGATCTTTAAAAAGCAATCAATTTTCACCAGAATAATTTTTATTCCATCAAAATATTTTTTTAGAACCACTGTACCGATTTTGTTAGTTCATACCTTGTTGTGCGTAGCAAGACTGCAGCTTTTCAACTTATTTAAAAAACTAATTAAAACATGTTCGCAACACAAGAATAAACAAGCATATTTAAAGGGTACATTTTAATTTCGTCCGCCATCTTGGATTTTGAGATGGCGGTGCGGCTTGTCCCATTAAAATCGATTGCATAGTGAAAAATAAATAATATAATGAAAAAAAATTGTCTGGTTTTTTTTTGCCCACCCGGTATAAGACGAAAATGTTTCACAGTCCGCTTTTTTTAACAAAAAAAACTGAATTTATATAGAAAAACTGAAAAAAATTAAACCACAACTGTAAACAAAGACGTAAGTCAAGGTCAATATTCTGTATGCAACCTGTGTTGAGTATAGCGACCTTGTGTATGACGTATGTAGAATTCCTCATATGAAAAAGTTTATGATTAATTTTACCAAAGAAGAAAGAATGGGGGTTAGGTATCCCACATACTGGCCGGTTATGCCGTAATCAAAAGTTCGTGATTGCCAGTCTTTAGTTGGAAATAATTTTTGGCCTCGTCACAGTTCGGTATTGAACGTTTATTATTGACTGTTCGTGAGGTGAGAGCTCACCAAATCACAAGACGCTATTCTTGACGGCCGTGAGGTGACTTAACCACCTTTTTCCACGGGAATTCTTGTGGTGTTTATAACCTTACTTATGCCTATCAGTTTTGTCTTGGCGAGCTTCTACTAAAGTGTGGAGGTCAATAACATTGATTTTTATCAAAAAATTTAAACTCTCAAAACAACTATCTTAAAAATAAAACTGACCACCAAAGTAAGGTTAGATAGACCCGTGCGGACTCACTTGCTCGTGAAAAAGATGTTCACTGGTTTAATTTTTAAGTCCACCCGTAAAAGTAAACATTTTGCTCACCTCACTTAACGGGCAGTCAAGAATAAACGTTCTGGGCTCTTGATACAAAAATACAACTAAAGCGAACATTCCGGTCCATTTCGAGCACTGCCCGATGCCCGAGGGACACTACTCAAAAGTTCATAAATTGAAATCGCTTGGGTTGGCAAACCAAAATATATTTACTATTTTTAAAGAAAAAATAAAACTTTTAGTATTAAGGAACATATCGATTTGTTTTAATAAAACTTAAGGAAACAAATGTACATAATATCTTGTTTTCATTATTTTTACTTACTATTTGTTTAGGATGTTTATCTATAAACTTTTACGGTATAAAACTTTGTGGTTCTAAAAACGTAGAAATATATTTGCCTATAGGTTGCTTTCTAAATTATATATGTGAAAAAAAACTTTTTATAGAAAAACATTAGGTATAAATAAACATCCTGTACACAGATTCTTATGCATAACTAGTTAAATATCTTGGCTAACTTGCTTAAATTACGTACGACTTGTATGTACTTACAAAAATTAATATAAAACTTTAGAATTAAGATATTTTTAATATTAAAATTACATAAAGAAATGTACCTGTCATGTTTTTTACAGTAAAAATATGTTTTAATAATTTTCTAGTTTGAATAATCTAGAACCCTATTAATTGTCTAAATAACGTTTTTAAACCAGCAACCAAAGCCATGCGCCAGATTAAAATCGTGAAAACCAATAACTTTAAAAATTGAACTGACTTGACTTTTACCTAACCTGCCCAAGCGTTAAAATCTTAGAACATTGAACTAGTCAATGTTCGAAAGCTAAAATAAATATATGTATAAACTATTAGTTGTTTTATTTGGCGCGATTTAGATCTGGCGCGATTTTTTAAAAAACAAATTCTTAAATCGGCTTTATGACGTCAAACCTGGACATTAAATGTAAAATTAATCGGACGCGAACTTTAGTCTGGGCCACTTTTGGTCATGCTCAGTTGTAATCGTTTTGGTCGAAGTAAACGGTGAACCCATAGAGAAAACCCAAACTTAGTTCAAAGGATTAAAAAAATATTAATATTTCCTAAAAAGTCTAAGATCGAAAGACAAAACAAAAGATCAAACAACAAAAGATTGAAAAACAAGCTATCGAAAAACAAAAGATCAAACACAAAAAATATCGAAAACAAAAAAACCTAAAATATAAAAAAACAACAAAAATTGAAAAAATAAAAAACTCAAGCTGACCTGGTTAGTTTAGGATCTGACCTGGGTAGATAGTTAAGTAAGCTAAAAAGTTTGGCAGTGGTACAAATTAACGTAGGTCGAAATCACGCAGGCCAAAATAGCGTACGGCTAAAATAGCGCAGGCCAAAATAGCGCATGTGAAAAAACTGACAGAACATTTTTTTTCACACCCTCTAGCATCCCGATTTGTGTTTCTATATTTTTTGACCTTTGCTATTTTAGTAATGCGACTTCGGCGATATGGTCATGTGCTATTTTGGCCATGCACTATTATGGCCTGAGCTATTATGACCTGCGCAATTTTGTACCACTGTCAAAAAGTTTGGCCAAAGCATTCAAAAATAAACCATCCCGGAAAGTTGGTTAACTTTTGCATAGGGTTGGCCAAACCAGGTTTTGTCATCACTCTCAGTTACACATATATTTAAGTTTTAAAAGAAAAGTTTTTATTTATTATTTTTCTTTGATATGACAATCATGACAAAAAAAACTATTTTTCTTATTAATAGAGCCAAAAATGGAGTTCATTCGATTCGAAAAATTTAGGAAGTCGGTCAAATCTGAAGAATCAAACAAATTCAACAACAAAAATATTATAGTTTTTATCTGTTTTCATGTTCGAAAGCAGTTCGAAAAAAATAACTTAAATAGATTATAACTAGACTTAAACAGTGTAATGACTTTAAATGCATAAATAACAGGTATTTTTCAAAAATAAACTAAGATGTGCAAGAAGTTAGCAGGTTATAATTGTCGGAATAACTAAAGAGTTTTGGAGACTGGGTGGCTTAAGCGAGATTTCCATTTGTAGTTTGTTGTGCTTTCTACTTCTTATTTAAATGCCAAGAAAACAATGAAAATGTCGAAATATACTTAAGTCAGTACATGGGTAAACACATGACACAGACAGACCTTCTACTTATCATAAAATCATAATTTCTCATGAAATTTCAAATCAATTTATTGCAACTCAACACATTTGCTGCAACCTCAAAGTACAGACGAAATTGATTGATGCAACCAGTGTTATTTTAAGGCCAAACGAACTGGCACATTGCTTCAGAAAGAAGCAGAGCCACAAAAGAAGACTGAACTGAAGGCCAAACGAAAGTCGCATTTGGAAATGCATTTGCTTTGCTGCGTTATAAGGACGCAGAATAAATCGATTGGTTTAGATTGGTTGAATCTTCGAAAATACTAGATTTTCTAAGATTCAACCAGTGTGATTTCAAGACCAAACATAAGTCCAATTTGAAGAAACATTTGCTACATGCATGCAGCGATCCTCATGCGGAGAGTATCCAGAATTTTTGTTTAAAAAGAAATTAAGAGTGAAAAAATACAGAGGCCAACGAAAGTAAGGTTTAACAGAGAAAATGGAAACAAGCTAAATGACCCTGTTTTCCCCCACGGTGGATAGGAGTGTTCGGATCTTTTAAATATATGTCGAATTTTCACGTCACTGGTGGTCCAGCTGATTTTTATAAACAAAAGTTAGATATGAAATGAACAACTAATATTTTTTGAATGTTTTGAAAACTAAGGCAATTTTCCTACTATTTTTTAGTATATTCTTATAAAATAATATTTTTGAGACATACCAAATAAAAATAATGTGTTCGTTTCAGCTTCCAAAATCATCCGCTGACATACATCTTTGTTTACTACCCAATAGTCCTCGGTTCACCTTTAATACTAAACGATCACATTCAGTTTGACTTGTAGTTTAAGTTTTGTGTAATAAAAAATAAAACGGGCTAAAAAAAATAACGACAATACGTCTGTAAAATTACATTTTATAAGGATGTACTAGAAAACAGTAGGAAAATTGCCTTAGTTTTCAAATAATTCAAAAAATATTAGTTGTTCGGTTGTTCATATCAGATCTAACTTTTGTTTACAAAAATCAGCTGGACCATCAGTGACGTGGAAAATTCGACATAGGTATATATATATATATATATAAGATCCGAACACCGGTCTATTCTATCCACCGTGGTTTCCACCAATGCACGCTCACTCCGATGCAAAAAACGCATCACGTGATGGACCACGGCTTTGCACCGGTTTTAAATGCAGCGTCACCTGATCCGTTTTTTGAATTGAAGTGGGCATGCATTGGTGGAAACAGGGTATAACTATAATACAGGAAAAGATTGTTACCAAAGAAAGTGATTTAAATTTAGCACAGACTTTTCACACAAGACTTTAATCGAAGGAAATCAAAAACTAACCGCGTTACTTAAAAGATCCAGTCGATAAAAAAATCAAAATACCAAGGCTCATGACCTTTATATGGGTGCAGTGAAAAAACGAAAATTAAAAACTTAACTGCAAATAACAAAAAAAAAATTTTTTGTAAAATATATTTGTCTTGAGAGTTTTTTCTTATATAAATAATAAGGCGTTTAAAATTTTATGCACTTCTAATTAACTTCTGAAATTCAAAAATAACACAACACAGTTGTTGAAAAAAAGTTGAGGTCGGTAATTATTGCATTTTAAAATGTCATAAAAATCATTATTTGTTGTAAAATCATAACAAACTTGGATCTTGACCATGTAGAAGGGTTGGACACTAAGGTCACTCAACGTCAAGCAAGCTTTACAGGTAGCAAAGCATAACTCTAATTTTATATTTTTTGGTTATAATTTTTGACATGTTTTCCTCGGTTTCGCGTTGGCGGCTCGTTGTTATTTTAAAAATGTGGTTTTAACACAGTCTAAAGATCTATTTAATAATGATACAGTTTCAGGATAGTTTGCAGCATAACCTTTTAATTCTAATTACATAAATATATATAGTTTAGGTACCTTCATACTGTGTAAAACAACATCTTCAAAATAAAACAGAACCGCCAATGCGAAACCGAGGAAAACATGTCAAAAATAATAACCAAAAAATAGAAAGCCTGACGTTAGCTTCGCTTCCTATAAAGCTTGCCTTTAAGATTAGTGTCCTTATTGGACACAGGACCCATATACGTATTACGTATATGACAGGACCAGCGCCGCAGCTAGTAAAAGTTAAAAGAAGATTAGTGCGCATTTTCTTTAAAATAAAAAGACATTTAAGCCGGGGTTATAGAAAATTTTATGGGTGTTCTCGGGCAGTGGTGACAAGGATGTCCGCGCGAATCCGGAGAAAGGGCCCAAGGAGGCAGCAAAAAATATATATTGGCCAAAATTTCTAGAATAAGAGAATGGCACCGCGGGCAAAAATTTTAGAACATTTTGGAAGAAGAAAATTTGTGAAATACAAAAAAACTATGGGAAAATTGGAAAAACATTCCGCTGCAGACAAAGATTTTAGAAAAACTAAAAGTACTTTTCGAAAAAAAACTAGCCGCGGAATTTTTTTGTAGAATATCACAGAATTCCTGGAAGATTAAAAAAATTGAACCACAATATTTGTTGACAGCGAAAAAATGGCGCAAGTGAACATTTTAGAAAAATTAAGATTTTTTGGTAAAAAAGGAAAACAAAAAAATAAAAAATGGTACAAAGTGTAAAAGTTTTGCTTAGTTTCAAAAGTATAACGCCGCAATTGGTCAGTTATCGCCCGTTGATAAGTTATGCTCATTTGTTTGGGGGTCCAATTTTAAATATTCATTTTAGCGCCCTGGGCAGGTGCCTACGCGTAGCTACGGCACTGCACAGGACCAAGTCAAAACTAAGACTAGACTTAGATAAAAAAAACACAAAATGTTCGCATCAGCATCAGTGGAATCTACTTGAGATTTTTTAAATCTATAACATTTTCTCTATCTTAACAATATGTTAATATAAATCAACAAAGAATTTAAAATTAAAAAATTAAGTATTAAAATAAAAGGGAAATTTCCATCTACATTTATTTTATTTAATTTCCGGCTTTGCAAAGTGCTGGGAAGTTTGCTACATTCATTAATTTGTAGAAGATTTCGTAAGACCTAAATATCCAACCAATCAGCGACCTTATAGAAGACGCCATATTGTATTAGATTGGTCGGATCTTTACGTTAAATCTTACATAGCCTTCTTTAGTTTTGTGCCTGAACAGCTTTAGAATAAAGCCCGAAATAGTCATTTTGAAGGCAAGCATTATCTTCCACTTATACATAAATGAAATAATTGGTTACATTATATACATACACTTTATATTATATATTATGTTTTATTAATATACTTTTATTTTGCAGTGTTAAAAATGTCAAATTTTGATTTGCCAGTCTGTTCTTATACAGGATTCCCAAAGTAAGATCCAGGAGTAGGATCTTCATAAGCCAAACCAAAAGATATATTGTGCAATTCTGCCAGTTTGCATTAAAAACTATGTACTCTAGTAATAGATTTTTACTGCCATCTTTGCGATAAGAAAGAAAATTATTGCGGCACTAATTCGGCACAGAAACCTGTACACCTAATTGATATATTCTGTACAGTCAAAGGGCAAAGCCCCTAAGTATTTTTTCCATTTTGAAACTTTTTGATATGTCGATAAAAAACCAAATTCTGTATCTGTAACAAAATAATTCTTTAAAAAATATATATATTATTTGGGCCTAGGCGGGTAAACAAGGGTTTTTGTTACCTAAAGTGTAGACAGTGAACTGTTTCGTCCTTTCGAGACTCCTCAGAACACTGCTCGGTCAATGTGAGACCCTTGCGAAGTTAATTAGACGGTTTTGTCACTCATCCTACGTTTATAGTCAGACCAACATGTCTTGGCACAGTCACGTGGCAGATATAGCTAAAAGGGCGTCCTAAAAGCTTTGGGGTGCTATTTCGTACAAGACATTTGTATACACCAAGCCAACTGCTGACACTCTACAAAGCCCAGATTCGACCAACTATGGATTACTGCTCACATATATGGAGTGCGGCACCCAAACATACCTTAATGCTTTTGAACACCGTGCAAAATCGAGCTATCAAGCTAATCAATGACCCCGCTCTTACCCGTAGCTTGGATAGTCTCGAACATCGAAGAACTGTGGGCGATCTATCACTCTTCTACAGGTATTATCACGGAAAATGCTCTAAAGAGCTGGCACGTATGATCCCCCCGGGAGTAGCACCTACTAGGCGAACACGTCAAACAGACGGTAACCATCAATTTACTGTCAAAATAAAGGCACCAAAAACCTCATTATATCAGAATTCATATCTCTGGAGATCAGCATCGCTGTGAAATAAACTCCCTGCGACAGTTTTCCCTGCAGATTACAACCTGAACCGTTTCAAAACCACCATACACCAACATTTCCGCGCACTTGCCGCTTCTCGAGCATGATCTCCTTGCGAGTGCGCATAACCGTAAAAAAAAACTAAATCGTCTAACCCGCGAGAAATACGCGAAGTAATGCGCCATCTACCAAAATACGAGAGAAACTAGAACAACTGCAGGTGAGTAATAAACTGCTACATATCGATCGATGAAAAGATCTAATGTGCACCTAATTAACTGTTTCGTCCTTTTGGGACTCCTCAGAACACTGCTTGGTCGATGTGACACCCTTGCTAAGTTAAGTATTCGGTTTTGTCTTTCATCTTACGTTTCCAGTGAGAAAAAAACCATATACTCCGCAAGTAGCGCCATCTACCAAAATACGAGAGAAAGTAGAACAGCAGCAGGCGAGTAATAAACTGATATATCGATCGATATATACGAGACACATTGTTTTTTAGGTCAGGTTAACGCTGATTACGTTTTTTCCGCCTTTAAGACGTTGGCGTCGCGTCAGTCAGCGGCGTTTAAAGCCAAATATAATATAATATAAAACTAAAATTTACCATTGTTAAGAATCTTCTTTGAAAAAAATGAAAAACTAGAACACACAAAATTAAAACAACAGAAGATATATGTACTTAATTGTATTTTATAAAAATTACGTGTTTATGTCCGTTTGACTGATTTTTAATCTGTATGTTGTTTTAGACTGTTTTAAATGTTTTTTAATTTTTTATTTTTGTGTGTTCTAGTTTTTCATTTGTTTCAAAGATGATTCCTTACTGTCTACCAGACCACTTGATAATGGTTTTTTAAAAACCGAAACGCGTCGCGATTAGACAATAAAATATTTGTGAAGTAAGCAGGACTTTTCGTTTCTTCTCCTTTAACAATGGTTCAAGGACTTCACCCTGGAGAAATCTACAATTCACTAAAATTTACGTTTGAAAAAATATTTTTTTCTTTAATAAAACTGTTTCTACAGACGAATAATCCAACATATAGAAAACCCTTAAAGTGGAAAAAAATGCCCGCTACGTTCCTCTCTTTGACTGCAGTTTTATGGTGAAGCAACTCAGACTTGCCGAGTATTATTATTGTGTGACAATGGTTTACAAAAAAAAATTGGATTCTTATTTCATTTTCTATCTATATTCTAACACACGGCTTTTTGGCATCCGAGATCTCACTTTAGGAACCCGGTATACGATTTTTTAATAATTTATTTTATAATTTTTATTGATTGAGATTCGTGATTTATCGTTATGGACATCACAGAAAGAAGAATATGTTAAAAGCAAAAAGGACGGAACTTTAAACAAGTTGCCAATCTAAAAAATTTGAGGAAGCAATATTTCAACATCCATTAAATTAAAGGTAGGGTCACTGGATCACGAAAACTGCGTCTTCTATGCCAGGCTTCCAGGATGCACTTGCCCTAATTAAAGGGTGTAAGGTGACACCTAGTTATGTTAGAGGATGTTTATTACGCTTTACCGTGTTGATGTTTAAAAAAAAAACATACATTTTTCTCTTTCTAAAAAATATAATTAAAAGTTGGCTGGCAACTCCGATCTAGGTCCGCCTTTTTTCCTTCATTTAATTTTCTGTTCTGTTCATATCAAACCTAACAAATAACAAACGGCTTTTTGGCCCCGTGAGGGTTTGATCTGGAACCCTGTATTTCTACATACCTAACTTATTGCTTTTTAAAAGCAAAGGCTTGCATTTCCATTGGACACATCACGATGTCGTCACTAATGTTTATCTCTCGTTCTATCCGCAAAAAGGAGAGTGTCGTCTTGTACAGTCTACTCGTGTTGGGATGAAATAGAGCCTTCAGGTTTATCTGAAATTAAAATTTACTAAGCACAGTCAGCAAAAACTTTAAGTTTTAGTTTTAAAAAAAAAGTACTAGATGTCCAGTACGGCAGACGAGCTAGACTTCCGGTGGCCCTTCGGTTCCCTTCGGATTTTCAGTAATGGCGGACCATAGATTTTTAGGTCTTAACCCCAACTGCGATCGCAAACCACAACGCACACTATCAAAAATTAAGTATGTATTATGAGTTTGGTTTGGTTATGTTGGCTTGCTGTTGTTTTGTTTTACAACTAAGCGAAAGGTTCGGTTGGCGATAACTTGTGCTGTTGTACAGTTGTACAGGCATGAGTGGTTGGTTCGACTTGACAAACCAGACAAACTACCACGTAGGTAGTAAATAGGCAGTTTAAGTTGTGCTACGTATTTATACGTAAGCATGCGATTTGACAGATACATACGCAAGCGCACTTTGTCTAGATCACGTAAGCAGCATACATGTCTACGTCATCTTGCGGCAGTCCGCGGTCACCTTCGGAGAGTTCTTAAACTAAACTGAAATTCATCTGATTGTTGCCATCGATGCCATCAGTCGATAGAACATATCATTATGACAGCCATCAGCGATGAGGCCAACAAAAATTAAAAGAACCCGATGCGTTTAACCAAATTTTTGAATTTGTGTTTCCTGTTGCTACCTTAAAGTGGAATTTAAAGTCACTTAAACTAGAATGTTCCACCGTTTTCTCGACATAATCCAGGATTTTTGCATGAGGTTTTCGTGCACTTAAAAGAAGTTCCTCGTCCGAATCTCATAAACTGGATGAATCATCATCATCCTTTAATAAATTTATTGCTAATTTCGCCTCAAAGCTAAGCAACATTTCTTAAAAAGATTTATGAAATTTCAAAAATTTTAAATTTAAAGTTATGGTACAAATCCATCCATCAACAGACATCGACTCCACGGCTCGATGGCTATTGTTGCTAACAGTCAATTAAATCGGAAATGTAGAAGAACTTGTTCGATGGTATGTGGATCGCATCAGAACTTTTCAAGTGTAACACAGTAACATCCCATAGTCGCTGCTATACGTAGAAGTTTTAAGATCACGTATGTAAACCATAATTTACCTAAAATTTTGAACAAAACGTAGAGCGCTAAATCGGCGGTTAGTAAGCAGTTTTACGTATCACAACTTAAACTACCTAATATATACAGGATGTTCCAATTCAATTCTTTATTTGAAAAATCAACAAAGTATAAAGTATATGATCTAAGTGTGCAATGCATAGAAAGCAAAGGGCGTCTATCCAATTAAAAGTTAGTTGACCAAAGCATAGGGGACTATCTCTCGCACTCCCGATTTCTCGCTAAAAGAATTGCAGTGAGACAGGGAGTATGTAAAAGTAATAACCACAAAAAAACAAGCAAGTCTAAGCCAGAAATTCTAGAAGGACTAAAGATTGGATTGGAACCAACCGAAATAAAAAAGAGTGGGAACAATGAGTATATGACCCATATCGGGTGGCAACCGGCGAGCCTTGAAACATTGAGGGGCAGATGGCGCTGAAATAAACTCGTCTAGTACGCAATATTCACAGACAACTACTATGATCTAATGGCATTTGTATGATAGGCATAAACCTCGGAACTCGCACATACAACAAATTGTACTAGTTATCTCTGAATATTGCTATACTTTAATTTTATCGCTTTGTCTACTCTAATGAAGAAATAATATATTGAATCAGAGAGTAGTGCGTGTAGAGGTCGTCTCACTCTTTTATAAATAGTCTTGTAGCTGTATAGTAAAACTGAAAATTGACATTTTGTAAATTAAAAAACATGCGATATTACAAGATAAAAAAAAATAGGTCAGAAATTAGACAAACTCGAAAATCTTGTTCAAAAGCATTGGGTGTATCGAACGAACGAGAAAAAAAGTGTAAACGTAGTGCTCAATTTGAACAATCAAACGTTTTGCAGCACAATGCTCTCGGATATAATAAACGAACGCAGCTTGTTGAAACAAAACTATTTTGATTATTGTAATCTGTTTTCAACATGATGGTACAAGCTCTGACATACATATTAAATAAAAGTTATAAGGCCAAAGGACATTCCGTGTTTGCAATAAAGAAATAAAAAAGGGAAATATTTTCTTGGGTGAGCATTTAATTACCGTGCAGTTGTACTTTCCTTTACACTACTTTGTCCATTCGTCACTGTATCTAAATTTTTCAAATATGTCTTTAAAACCACCTTCGATTTACTTTACATAATAACATAATATAATATATTAATAAACTAGTTTTTATATCAATCAATACATCTCATTATAATTTTAATTATAAATAATGATAAAAAAATAATTTGGCCCTCTAAGTAAAATTCATTGCCAGGGCATACTTCCAAAAATTGTAACCCGAACACTTGTACTAGGAGTTAGGTTCTTGAACTACATAGGAAATGGTTTAGAGTTATTGAACCTTTTATTGATGTAATGTATCGTCAGCATTTACCTACTATTGCATTAAGCATATTATTAATTATTATATTAATATTACTGGCAAAGTGATTATTATAATATCATTGAACTAATAAACCAATATACATCAAAGCGACCAGTGTGTTTCATTTATTTTCCAAAATATTAAATGGCGACCCTGCCAGGATCAGTTTTTACTAAAATGTGTAAAGTTGTCAAAAACTGCCAAAAACAAAAAAGTGAATTACCTAATAAAAAGTAATGGTTTTAAATATTAATAAAAAAAAAATGGCAATAATCAATCCAAAGAAGTGATAATTAGCCAAGCAGGCAATAGCGGAGATACATCGGCAACAAGTAAAGACAATAATAACCATATCAAATATTGGGAGGTGTTTTTGATAGTTTTTGGAACAACCGCTATATACTATTTTGTTTTGGTGTATTTACGCATGAAAAAACAAATGTGTAGAAATATAAGACGCGATATCACAAGGTCAAGAACTTGCTTAAATACATAAGTTAAATAAAACTAAAATTTTATTAGAACTCTTAATTTATTAAATGACTATACAGGGTGTTCGGCACATGAACCGTCAAAATTTTTGGGGATATTGTTGGGGTCATTTGCTACCTTTTCAACTATGGAACTTGGGTCCTTAGAGTCACGGCTAAAGAGATATAGATATAATGAACCTTTAAACCCTCGTAAGCTTTTTATTAATGTCTGGAAAAGTACAATTTTTTTTTATAATTCTGTAATCTTATGCTACTTCAACTAATTGAGACGGGCAATAATCGTTCGGACTTGATAAGAAAAACAATTTGATGTTTATGATAGTTTCGAACAAAATTTATAAATAAAGAACACAATACATACTTGTTAAAAGTTTAACTTTTGTTTAAGTAGGTAAACGATCATAAACATCAAATTGTTTTTCTTACCAATTTCGAACGAGTCTCGCCCTTCTGACGGAATATCCGTATTTTAAAGCAGAAATATTCTTTTTTATCAACGTGTAGCATACCGTTAGAAAGTAATCAACTAAAGAAGTTTTTAAAAGAAAATAAAGTTCTCAATTGTCGATACTTTTTTTGATTTTTAATTTTGAAATTGATTTTCTATCAGAAAATCACTAATGTTCTTCAATAAAAAACCTCGTATGTCCCTTTGGTACATCAATTTTAACAAATCTATTAATTAGTTGAAGAAGCATAAGATTACAGAATTATAAAAAAAATGGTGCTTTCCCAGACATTAATAAAAAGCTTACTAGAGTTTAAAGGTGGGATTTTGGGCAATTTGAGAAAAAAAAATTAAAAATTCATATCTCTTTAGCCGTGACTCTTAGGACCCAAGTTCCCAGGTTGAAAAGGTAGCAAATGTCCCAACAAATTTTGACGGACGGTTCATGTGCCGAACACCCTGTATAAGAAGAGTGCAAATAAATAAATGGTAATTTTAATTCATAAATATGTTGCAAAAAACAGAAACTAGCTGCACACCGGAGCTGACAACGAGGGGACACGCTGCATGTGAGCGCAATGCCCTTAGCGTGCAAAGTTGAACAAAAGCTATCAGGATGAGTGATTTGATTCTATTTTTTACTATTTTAGTTTTATGGTTACCGTATAACAATAATTAGTTTAATTATTTTTCATGATCTTCATAAAATATATCAGGAAATTGAAAAATAGAAGGAAAAATTTTAATAGGATAAGTGGTCTTCTTTTGAAACTAGACGAAAAAATTTATTTAAAACTAAAAAATATGTACTCAGAGTTTATTAGCGATGCAGAGGAGATAGTTAAGGTTAAACAATATATTAACGACGAGTGCGTTCATTTTATTTTGCAAAATATTAAACGGCGTTTTTCACAGGGAAAAATATTTGGTAGATTCCTACTTCCCCACTCCTGTTCTTGCCGGACCCACTCATTGGCAGTCGCCTCTAAATAGTTTTTTTGTCTTAAGTAAAAAAGGTTCTCCAGATTGCACCCATATTCTTACTGTATACACGAGTGACATGATAATAGTGCTTGACAATTAACAAACAACATCTACTTACCACTCCTTCGCTCAAAGGAAACTGCTTGATGAGTACCTTGTCCAAATAACAAGTATCCAAAAACTGCCGGTGCAAAACCAAGCCAGTATGTGACTGGCCCCTAAGCAGCACGTCAGATCTCATCGAAACAATTGACAAATCGACGCCAAGCTGATAATCTGGCCCGTAAGCCTCGACTTTTGTTGCATCATCATCTTGGGATTTGATGAGCTTGAAGAGGGGATTCAAAAGAGTTTCTGAAGATACTCCTGCTGACACAGTGGGGAAGCCAGCAGGGTGGTCTTCTGCAGTATTCTGAAATAAATACAGTTTTTTGTTACAAGTAATGAACTTACAAATCATGTAACGCTTCAGCGGATATAGGAGACGCTATTCGCCTGCAAAGAGAATAGGAGGGAAATATCTTTACAACAGTGTAAAAATTTCGAAAATCCATCGATTAGTTTTTGAGATATATTGCTTTCAAATTTTTAAATTTAACATGGAATGATAAAATAAAAACTAAATCCGAAAAATATACATACGAATCGGTAGATTTTTGAAATTTTTACAGAGTTGTAAAGATATTCAAGAGACCTTCAAAATAAGGTATCACTAGGTCTAGACCCACTGTACCTATTTAAAATATAGGGGAGTGCGTGCTACAAAAATTTTAAGATAGCCAAAAGGAGTCCCCCTCGCAAACAAAATCGACGTGTCCGAGAGTTTTTCCAAATTCCTTATCGTTTCACTGGGACACCCTGTATATCTGCAATGTGTTAAATCAAACCTACAACTTTGAAAAACTAGTCCTACTTTTTTTTAAATGAACTATAACGACACCTCGCAGAATAATTATATTACAAAACATTTCTATCTGCAATTATTTGTTGTGATGTTTTTTTATCTTTAAACATACCTGACACGAATGCGTCTTTTTCTCTAACAAAACTCTAAAAATATGCTTGGTGGGATGGTTGTCTAAAACACCCTGACCTAAACCCAGGTTGTCATCTTGGTTCAGTCTTCTGTCGAGCATAACTTCTAACTGACCTTCTGTCAGCGAACTACAACCTACATGCAAAAAAAAAGTATATTTTTTATACCAACTTCTATAAATAATTATTGAAAAAAAAAATTCTTGATTTCTCAATTGAAGCGGTTGTTTCAAAAACAGCACGAATCACATTCTGCTAATTTTACAGGAAAACATAAAAACTGAATAGCTTAACTTGTGTAGTTCTTGCACATATTCGAAAATTAAGCAGGTATGTTTGTAGATTACAAGCGGAATTGCGTTGTATTTGCACAGAACGTATCTATGTTAGTAGAATCATTTTCGTGCAAAAACTCACTTTTTAAAAAAATATGTCGTTTTTGAAAGATTGACTCAATGAGTTATTTATGTTTTGAATTAGCGAATTTAAAATCATAAACATTAATTCACATTTTAAAAAACGCCCACTAAAAAATCAAAGAGGACTTTCCACTAATTTAAGAAAATTTTTAATTATTCTGGGCAAAAAATATAAATGGATGCATGCCCGATCCGAGACCTTCCTAGCTAGCCTATTAGCATAGTTTAAGCGAAGCCATTGTATATCAGCCTTGAAAACAGTTTTTTGTAAATATGTCGGAAACTAAAGCTTCTACGAAGTTTATAATATACTGCGCAATAATCGTTTGCCCCAGTCATACACATACTCAATTTCAAAAATCACGCTCGCCCAGATGCGTTACCAGAGGGTTGATGCTGGCCTCCCTCAAGTGGCATCAACCTACGATCCTTGCCGCACTAAAACTACTTGTTAATTAGTGTTACATTAAACCTAATTAAAAATTCACTGAGCCACGATCGCGCACAACTTAACAGTGCCTTAAAAATAACAAAGTGCCGTTAAAACATACAACCTAAGTGAGGCTAAAAATGAGCTATTATACACTCGGCCCGTTCCATTGCTGAAAATAGTTAAGTACATAAACCAAGACAAAAAGCAAAAAGCCAAACTTTTTTTTATGGAAAACCACATTTTTCCTACTAACGTGTAGCTATTCGGAATCATTTTATATACAAATTTGTACAAATCATTATTTTTTCCTAAGAGTGTTTTACCTAACGGACTGCTGCTTACAACTGTCAGTCTAGTTTTCTTATCTTCAATGTACGCTTTGGTGGGCATTGGATAATAGTTGGCTTGCAAGGGGAGTTTTTTAAATCGTCGTCTTCTTAACATCTAGAAATCAGAATTCACATTTTATGCTTCATGAATGATATTTATAAATATTGGTAAATAAATATAAATATAAAACTAGTGATGTGAAGTTTTTGCGTAGAAAACAATTTTTTTTACATAACGAACTCACAAGCACGTGATACGCCGTGATCGAAGCTATCGATCAACTACTACATAAGCACAAGCGCTCTTAATAGCCTTGATACAAGGCAAAGTAAGGCAAACTATTGTATATTTTCTTCTTCTTACTTCAAATTACTTGTCATATAATAATTCAACGTACAAAATACATATCACTAAAATATAGGCAGTAGGACTTCTACTTATAACTTACCTGATATCCGTTAAGATCAGTAAAGAATTCGTCTGTACTGTTTATGTTGGTCGACAGCCTCATTGCGATTTCGAAATTGCTGGTGTGCTGAATGTCAACAACGTTTTGGATTTCCACCCCCAAACTATCAGCACCTATAAAAAATAAGGTCACTTATGTTAAGTGCAACCATTTTTTTAGGGTTTCTTTAGTTATTTTTAACTTTTTGACAGTTTTCATAACAAAACATTGATATCTTATTTCTCCTCAAAAAATTGAATTTACTAAAGAAAGTATTGTCAAATTTTGTTTGAGTTTAACATCTGCACAAGTTTCTAAAGAAAAATGTAAAAAGCCGTAAAAATGTTGAATATATGACACTACACAGGCCCTCCTACTCAAATTCTCAACAATCGATCGAGGGTAGTCTAAAACCATAAACATTCATTAAACTTCTTTGTCTAAACCTTTCTTGAACAATATTAAAAAAGTAACAATATCTTTTTTAGTTCATATAATATAAGGCTTATTAAAACGACAGTTAAATTGCTGTTCTATTGCGAACAAATCATAGCTCATACAATTTTGCTGTAAAGTTAATGTGACAAAAGTTAAAAGCAAAAGTTTGTGAAAAACAACGACCTAAAATTTACGGCAGTCTAAAACTTCTTCCTTCATTTTTTTTTGGGTAAAAAAGTTAAAATTTTTTAGTATTTAAAAAAAATCAATATCTTTCTTAGTTTTTAAGATATGAAGCTAATTTCTTTACTATATTTACTATATTAATTGGTGGCAAAATCATAATAAAGTGTTTAAAACGTATAAATAGTTTTTCTCTAAAACTAATTTAACGAAAGTTAGAAGACAAAGTTTTTGAAAAAAACATGAAAAAAGCCGCCATCTTAGATTTATGACGCCACACTCCGACTCAAATTGGTGTCCTAAAATTGTGTGATCTATTACCAATCGATTTAGGTCAGTTTTAAAAAATCTTCCACAACAATCCCACCCGACACGATTTTTTACTATAAGCACCTCAACTACTAGGCATTGACTAGAGAGAGGCTTATGACGTTACGAGCAAAAACTTAGGGACTGAGAAAAATATTTGAAATGTCAACTATCTCTCTCCTTTCTTATTTCTAAAAAAATGTTTCATAAGTTTCCACAAACCTCTGATTATTTTGGCCACCATAAGAAAGATGTAGCCATAAACAAAAATTTTATGTTTTACAGATCATAAAAAGTCTAAAAAACTAATAAAACAGAAATGTCACAATTTCGAAAAAATTAGGACAAAACTTTGTATAAAGCTCAATTTGATATTCCGGTCGTTTTGTTAATTATATTTTTCATTTTTATGATTTGGAATGAAAAATCAATCTAGTACGCTAAGCAGAATATATGGCAAAATAATAAGAAATAAAGTGGAGAGCGAATATAAAGATATGGAGGCAGAAGAACAAGCTGGTTTCAGGGCGGGTAGATCGACTTCAGATCATCTCTTTTATATAACCCAAGTTATTGAAAAGAAAATGGCATACGGACAAGAGCTCCATCTGCTTTACGTAGATTTGCAGAAGGCATATGATAGTATACCACTAAATCTACTTTGGAAAGCGTTGGAAAAGACAAACATAAGCGTACAACTAATTAAGGCCATCAAAGAGTTATACCGCAATAGTAAGGCAAAAGATAAAATAAAAGCAAAACTAACCAAAGGCTTTCAAGTAAATAAAGGTCTTAAACAAGGTTGCTGTATCTCGCCTACGCTCTTCAAGATATATTTGGAACAGGTCCTTAAAGTCTGGAAGAGAAAATGCCAAAACATGGGAATTCCGTTGGATGAAACCACCTTGAATACTTTATGTTTCGCCGATGATCAGATTGTGGTGGCTCAGGATTATGACGACCTCGAATATATGACACGAAAACTAATAGAAGAGTACAATAAGTGGGGACTAGAGGTTAATATCAACAAGACAGAGTATATGTGTATTGGTGGAACGAAACAGGATCTAATCTTAAATACTGGGCAACGAATTCAGTCCTGTGATGAGTATAAATACTTGGGTCTAAAAATTACAGCTGACGGAACACTAGACAAAGCTATAAAAGATAGAAACGTACAAGGAAGAAAAGCAATAACTTTATTAAATGGAATAATTTGGGACCAAAGTATATCAAAACATAACAAAAAGCTTATATATAACACCATTGTAAAAAGTATTATTACATACGGCTCAGAAGTATGGCCAATCAAAGATAGAACAGAAAAAATGCTTTCCGCTACGGAGATGGACTATTGGAGAAGAGCAGCAGGGAAATCAAAAAGAGAAAGAGTTACCAATCAAAGAATAAGAGAAATTATGACAGTGGGTGAACGTACTCTAGTGGATGATATAAGAACAAAACAACTGGTGTGGTACGGACATGTACAAAGAATGGATAATGGAAGACTACCTAAACAAATATTACAATGGAAACCAACTGGCCGAAGAAAACGAGGAAGGCCGAGGAGAAGCTGGAGAGAAGGAATAGATAGTGAAATAAGAATAAGAGGCCTAGATGATGAATTATGGGCAAACAGAAACGAGTGGAGATTGGGTATCGGAAGACGTAGAACGTTGTGAAACCGATAAATATATATAAAATAAATCAATTAATTTCCTAAACTAAATAAAATGCTCTCTGCTATCCATTTTGATATTAAAAAATATTATTTATAGTTTCCGTATATTTCAATAATGATGGACTTATCTTATTATAAGACATAGCAAAAATGTGTAAAATTTTCAGCCGGTTTATAATAAACCCTACAAACAACATTTGTAGTAGAGCAATAGACATTGGTTAAAATATACCGAAACACCCTGTACCTGGCGAGTTATACAAAATAGCTCTATGGTGAACGTAAGGAAGCTGTACAGTTACTGACGACATTATCGGTCCCTCGATAACGTTGACAATTGTGTTTTCGGTAGTCACGGGGACTGCGTTTCCATCTGGTAGGAACAAATAGGCCCCGCTGCGTTCGTCGTTGGGATTTTGTCTACTTCTCACACCATACCTATAAATTAAAATTTAAATATTAGGCTAAAAAAGCAGCACTAAACTTTTGCACACTTATCAAAATCAGAATCGGTAACAAATTCTATTATGTTATTAGTTAAAGAAAAGTTAGAAAGCAAAGATCTGCCATCCAAAGCGAAATGACAATAACAACAAAATAAATTAAAATTAAGTTATTGGCATATTTGGACGTTTTACTGGCGGCTTCTACATAAGGTCATTTGGTCAATGATCTCCCAGAATAAATGTCTGTAATAATCAATTTAATAATCTATGATCAAAACTTTTATTTTCGGTATAGGTATTCAAAATAAACAAATATCTTCTATTATTCTTCATTGGCAGCATATTTTCTGTACAGCTTCTGTGTACTGTCGAATTCCATAGACATGTCGTCCTTTCTTTCCATTTTTCGCAATTAGTAGGCGACATAACATATCGCTTTTAAATTATACAGTGTACAGAATGTGGACCCAGACTCGCGTTTCTTTTGCAGTCTTTACGGTCAGAGCTGACCAATGGCCATTGCGGATTACGATTATCACTCTCTGTCTATAAAATATACGGAAATCAAGCACGTAAAAACGGCAACGTTGGCGAAATTTTCGATTTATTTGGGCTATAAGCCTGAATATTAAAATAAACACCGATTAATCGAAGGCCGCCATAATTATATTAAGGCCCGTGGCACCATCAACGTTTCTTTGTACGCTGTTGGCATTTCGGATCTTAGGTTGTGTAGTTGTATTTTTATAAAAAAATTTAAAATATTTATTATACAAGAGAAAAATTGCAAACCTAGACATTAAAATATAACTAAACTAATAAAGTAGAGATTTTGTCCAGATTTTTCAAATAATTATTGTGTTAATGCTTTTTTAAATAAATTAATATTTTTAGTCAAATATTTAATTACTACCGATTTAAGAACATAAAAAATTAAATATTACATCCTAAAAGGTAGTCAGCCGTTTTGCCGTATAGTTTTGACCTAAGCTTAAGATGACCGTTAATGACGTTCCTGTATTAAAATCCACAAGCCGCCACTGAGACTTTTGATTAATCAAAACATCTCCTCAAAACTCAAAAATCAAATAAGTTTATTTTAACTGTTAACATGATGGTGTTACATTTTTCTGCAGCTGCAGAAGTCTTATTTTTAACGTGATTATGTCTCTCTAGTTTCGCTTAATCCAGTTACAACCATTTCGTTTTGGATGGCAGAGCCTGACGTTCCAAAACCAAAGAACACTGAAACTTGGTTGGATGCGTTCGGGCTAACGACGAGTTAGATACTGATACTGCTACGGACAAATTAAAAGAGATGCTTTTTTAGACTATTAGCATAAATTACACTTCCTTTTAAGTAAAAAAAAAAGCCAAAACTTGCATATCCAGTTTTATTTGATTCAAAGTTACTATGAACACTATTTTAAGACTACAATAAAAATAAATTCGTAAAGTAAATAAATAATCAATTTATTTAGGAAAAGGTCAAATATGAATATTTTCAAAATGTCCACCTCCTTGTTGAATGCAGGCTTGTGCCTGTAAGTTAACAGATCAAGTAGTTATCCGTATTATTGCGCTTGTTTTGTCGTAGTTGTTCGGCAGCCTACTGTATACAAATAAAAATGAATAAACAAGTTTTTTTTTACTTAAACAAAAGTGTAATTTATGCTCCCGAAATTTAACCATAACGAAACGGAACGCCTTGTATATATACCTAGAATAACATTGATTATAATTTGATTTGAACTAAGTATAATTCAATACGAACTGAATATAAGCAACATGACAAACTCGCATGATGTAGTGTTCCACCCAGTCAGCGATTTACTACTATGAGGCCTATGCAAGTTTGTGTGGAATAAGGGAACGTCCTTAAATTACGTAACGCAAAAATTCAGAATTTTTGACCCCCCCCCCTGAGTGTAACGCAACGCCAAACCCCCCTCCCCTTAATGCTGGTTCGCACAGTGTAATGACTCTGTGCGACCTGTTGAAGGCCTTCGATTGCGTCAATCATGATATTCTGCTTAAGAAATTAGAGGCATACGGCATAAGAGGTCTGCCCTTGAAACTTTTAGAAAGTTACCTCAAGGACAGGTCTCAGTCGGTATATTTTGACAATCAACTTTCTGAAAAAAGAAACTTAAGGCACGGAGTTCCTCAAGGGTCAATATTGGGCCCTTTTCTGTTTGTCACCTATGGTAATGATTTAAGCTATCACATGATTATAATTAAAAGTGCCAGATTTGCCGACGACACTACATTTACAACTTACAGCCCCAATTTTGACGCTTTACTTGATAGCTCAAAAAATCAAGCAGAAAAATGGTTTAATGCTAATAATCTGTTATTAAACAAGGACAAAACGCAAATTCTAAAAATACCTAAAAATTTAAAATTAGCTCAGGACCACTCTGTAACACTTTTGGGAATCACTATAGATGACAAGCTTTCGTGGGTGCAACACACCGACAATCTAAGTCGTTCTCTGTCAAGTGTAACATTTTTGAGTAGAAGGCTTCGTTCTTTTGTTAGCATTGATGTTTTGAAAACTTGTTATTTCGCACTGTTTCATTCAAGAATTTCATATGCAATTCCCCTATGGGGTCATAGTACTGCAGCATTGCCGGCTTTTAAATTACAGAAAAAGGTTATTAGAATTATATGTGGTGCACACTATCAATTCAAGAATACAAAATAATGCCCTTGCCTTGTTTGTACATATATTTTACCCTCATAAAAATTCATCACAAAAAAGTTAATTTACCATCTACCAATAAAAATCACTTACATAATCTAAGATCTGATTTAATTACCCTGCCATTCCACAAGTTAACAAAATCAAGTAAAAATTCGTTAAATTATAATTTATATAACAAACTATCTTGGACTTGCTACCTATAAAAAGTAATTCGAACAAAAAATGTAAAACAGCAATAAAAAACTTTTTACTTGCTCATTGTTTTTATACTGTCCAAGAATACTTGGATTATGTTTTTGTTTAGAGTGAAAAGACCTGCAAACAGCGCACTTTCGCTATTCTTTTTTTTATACGCCTATTTATGTATGTTCAATGTTTATGATTTTTTTTGTAGGTTTTTATTTTATTTTTATTTTTTTATTTGTTTATACAGAATATTATTAGTGTTACAATATTATGTATTTACGCTTACTATTTTACTATGGTTAGTTTTAAGATAATGTTTTTTTTTGCACTTATAGCCTTATGCTTTTTTGTTGCATTGCATTTTTTTTTCAACTTTCTGACTTGCTATACTTTTATATTGTACAAAAAATAGTCAAATAAACTCAACTCTACTCTACTCTACTCCCCCCCTAGAGCGTTACGTAATTTAAAGACAGGCCCTAACTGCTTATCCAGAATACTTACTTTGCAAAGTCCAAATGAACAGGAACTAAATTCGCCCCAGTTTTAACAGCCTTCAACAGTCCCAACTTGTTAAAGGAGGCCGTCACTCTGGCATTTTGTAGAGTGAACTCGCTAGCGCTTGCTGACACGTCAACTTTAAAGCCTTTATGCGCTTTCACTTCGCTGTATTGGTTGAAGACTTTGATCGAGGCGAAAGCGGTTTGACTAACAAAAAAATGTTTAAAAAATATGAAACTAAAAAGCAAAACGATATAGACCCATGAAATAAAATATACGATGTATGGATAAGAAATGTAACAAAGGCGGTGGGGTCAAGGTTCCTTATTGCGTTCCTTAATTCAACTACCCAAAACTCATTAAGTTATATGTTCCACCGATTAGTTTAAGAGTAACTTTTTCACAAAGATGGCATTAGTGGTAAAAAAGGGTTGCTTTGGGTTAAAATTAAAAGCTAATTTGCTTAAATTTATAAAAACCTACAAAGGACAAAGTTTACAAAAGAGCAAAATAAAAAAAATGTTTTGTCAAACATAAATTGCGTGAACATGTAAATTTATATAAGGGAAAGAAGAAATATAAACAGAAACATCCAAAACAAAAAAGTGCGCACAATCTCAATAGAAAAATCAAAAGATAACCGAGCGATCTATTTTTACAAGGACCGTACCACAAAAAGAAAGATGTGACCACAAATAACATAACGATTGATGTTAAATTAAAAAAGGTCAAATTAAAAAGCAATGGAAAATATATATAACAACAGAACAGGGAATATTTTAAAAATAAAGCTCAGCTAACTAACAACTGTGCAAAAAATATTAGAAATCCTAAATCTGAATAAGTATATATATATATATATATATATATATAGATATATATATATATATATATATATATATATATATATATATATATATATATATATGTATCAATTTTAAGTCTGAGACAAGTGACAAACACTTAAAAGTATATTTGTCGTTCTTTTTTACTTACTTTAGCTTGCTGTCCTCCCAAACGGCAGATATCGTGTATCCTACAGTACCAAAAGCTGGGATATTTGCTATAAAAGCTAATTCGTATTTGTTTGGAGACATTGTAGAACCATATTCAAAAATTGGTGAAACTTGGGACTTGATTTTCTTGCCTTTGAAATCATATACCTACCAAAAATTGCACAATGATAAGCAACGTTCATTAGAAAATATTTTAGTCCACAGTACATTGGTTTTTGTGACTGACGTGACATAAGCGTATTTCCTAATAAAAAATATATCAACATAAAAAGATCTTGACATTAGGTTGACAAATAAAACACACAGGTAAAAGACCTTAGATATGCAGTGTTTTGGCATTTATTTTATAGCTGTCATTATACATATGATAAATAAAGAGGTTGGAAATGTCACAAAGTTGTAACTGCCTATGGCAAGGACTATAACAGGCAAAATTTTCGTAAAAAGCTTTATTTTGAAGAAAAGTTCTACTTTTTTCCTTGTGAATATTCTTGAAAATGTTGCCATTTACTAAACTACAAAAAAAAATTGACGGTTACTAATTAATTACTGTTACAGGGCAGGGCACACGGTTGTCAAAGCATCGAATTTGTAGAACAAACGTTCTTTCATGTTTAATATCGTAAAATCTTTAGATTTAAGCAAAACATTAATTTTTACTTCCTAATAATTTTTTACAGCCATTAAATTGACTGACATGTAACGCACTCTGTTAGGTATCACTTTTTTAGAGAAATGAGTTGCCTTCAGCCTGTTACTCATCACCTAAAAAATATACCGTTGTCCTGTAATAGGTATTTACGTTACTAGACCGGAAACATAAACTTTACAGGTCAAACAAAGGGTTTTACAGGGTGAGCCGCAGGAAAACCCTCTACCTGGGGTGACCTGTTAACTTTATCCGGTGGTGTATCCTACGTTTTTTTTTTTTAAATCGACATAGTTCCCCAAAAACATACGCCAAATATAAACATTATTTTTTTAAACCGAGATAAAATGCCACAAACATATTTTACATGAAAATATTAAGGTACTTACCTAAAAGCTAGTATATTTATAACTATTAATAAACTAATAGGTTACGTTATAATTGGCTAATTCCGAATTTAATCTTATTTTTAATATAAAACACTGTATATTTTAGATTAATTTAATAGAAATGTCAAACCCATCAAAATAAACACAAAACCTCGAACGAAATAGGTACCGTAAAAATAGATTTTATGGTCTCTTTGTTCTTTACCGGTCCCTGATCAGACGAAAAAGCTTTCTAAAAGAAAATACCTGTAAAATGAAAGTGCTTGTTTTCCGGTCGGTTTAAAAAAAACTGACTAACTGCACACTTTCCGCATTCGTGGAAAAATATCCAAACTACGGTTACTATGTTTTTCAGGCTATGATTCTTACCTCGACGTAAGGTGTATTGATGTGGAACACCACCACTTCGTGCCTAACAAAACCTAACGAATTAACAATAACAATCTTCTTGTTTGGTAAATCCGGCATACCAATCGTGATCTGCATCCTACAAAAATAAATAAATCAAATCAAACATTGTAGTTCACAGTACACCGGCCTCATTTTTAAGTGATAAGTGACAGGCAGAATTTTGTAAATGGCTTTACCTTACCGATATGCCCAACATTTTCTTTTGCGAAAATTCTTGAAAGTAATTCTTAACAGAGTGCGCGGGCGCAGAGATATTTCGAGCATTGGACTGACTAAAGCAAGCGTGCAATTTTGGAGACAATGTTGCCATTTACTTTCAAACACATTCTTTTTTCTTTCCATAATTTATGAGATGAAAAAAGTAACAGGGGGTTAAGGCCATCAAAGAGTTATACCGCAATAGTGAGGCAAAAGTTAAAATAAAAGCAAAACTAACCAAAGGCATTCAAGTAGATAAAGGTCTTAAAAAAGGTTGCTGTATCTCGCCTACGCTCTTCAAGATATACTTAGAAAAAGTATTGAAGAGAAAATGCCAAAACATGGGAATTCCGTTGGACGAAACCACCTTGTATACTTTATGTTTCGCCGATGATCAGAGTAGTGGGGACTAGAGGTTAATCTCAATAAGACAGAGTATATGTGTATCCCTGGACTGAAATAGGATCTAATCTTAAATACCGGGCAGCGAATTCAGTCCTGTGATGAGTATAAATACTAAAAATTACAGCTGACGGAACACTAGACAAAGCTATAAAAGATCGAAACGTACAAGGAAGAAAAGCAATAACTTTATTAAATGGAATAGTTTGGGTATATCAAAACATAACAAAAAGCTTATATATAACACTATTGTAAAAAGTATTATTACATACGGCTCAGAAGTATGGCCAATCAAGGATAGAACAGAAAAAATGCTTTCCGCTACGGAGATGGACTATTGGAGGAGAGCAGCAGGGAATTCAAAAAGAGAAAGAGTTACAAATCAAAGAATAAGATAAATTATGACAGTGGGTGAACGTACTTTAGTGGATGATATAAGAACAAAACAACTGGTGTGGTACGAACATCAAAGACTACCTACAATGGAAACCGACTGGCCGAAGAAAACGAGGACGGCTGGAGAGAAGGAATAGACAGTGAAATAAGAGTAAGAGGCCTAGATGATGAATTATGGGCAAACACAAACGAGTGGAGATTGGGTATCGGAAGACGTAGAACGTTGTGAAACCGATAAATATATATATATATATATATATATATATATATATATATATATATATATATATATATATATATATAGATAAAAGTAACAGTAAATAATTAGTAGCCGGAAATTTTTTTCTGTGGTTTAAAAAAATTTGCTTGAAAGTAAAAGGCATCCTTGTCCCCAATATCGCATGCTTGGTTTAGTTAGTCCGAAGCTCGAAAGATTTCTGCGCCCGCGCACTCCGTTAGGCATCACTTTTAAGAAGTTTTGCAGAGGAAAAAGTTAACCGTCTCGGCAAAATAAAGCTATGTACGAAAATGTATTCTGCTATTTACCACTTAAAAAATAGACCGGTGTACAGCAAACTATTGATTTTTAAATAAGAAATAAATCTATCAGGGTTATAAATCGTTTTGAAATGCAATCAAGCCTTTAATATCTGAACAACGATCCTACCCACCAAATTTTTTTTATTTGTGCCTCATATTTTAACTATTAATTTTTAAATGAGAATTAAATCTATCAGGGTTTTTAATCGTTTGTAAATGCAATGAAGCCTTTAATATCTGAAAAAACGATCCTACCAACTTGTAATTTTTTTTATTTGTGCCTCATATTTTAACTTTTACGCAAAATACACACGCTGTTATAGCTATCTAGTAAAAGGCGGTAAAATATGTTCCCAAAAAATATTAAAGAGCGAAATTAGCCAAAAATCCCATAAAGATTGAAAATACATATTGTATGATAACGTCTTTTCTAATTTATCGTAAAGAAAACTTGAAAATATAGACCATTGTAGTTAAATGTCCGGAAATGCCTTTTACATAAACGTATCGGCTACACTACTGACCAATTTGTTGAGAGTGACATACTAATTCTTCCAACTGTCAAACTTACCTCTCTGGCAAACTATTATGACTGTGCCAAACGTCTTCGAAATTGTAATATGTTACATCCTGGCCGTAAGGTCCTGAAGAGCTCGTTCCTTCCAACAGAATATTTGTGCAGAGCTGAATCACTCTTTGGCAGTTATGAATAGAAGTAAGCATCCTACATACAGGCAAACAATCCACACTTTACCTTTTGAAATTTGAATGATTATTAAACAAAAATAATTATTTTATCAAAGTGCAATTAAGCATGTTTTATTTAAAATCATACAATTTAATTTAATACAATGAATTTGAGATCAAAAAAATTCAAAAAGTCATTAGATTGACAGATATCCAACAAATGGAACGCTGATCTTAAATGTAAGTATCTTCACGGAGGCCTTTAAGAAAACAAAAAGCCACGAGAAAAAAGTTACCTTTGGCCATAATCTACAACCACGTGATCCTTAGCAGTTCCAGTAATACCATCGTGATGCTGAAACAGTGCCAGACTTTGCCTTGCGCTTGTTAGCAAATGTTCCAGACCATTAGTTTTGTCGGCGATCCACGCTGATCCCGGCTTTTTACTGTAATAAGTGAGGGCGTGTATCGTTTCAGCGGCCCTAAAGTAAAGAAAGGCTTAAGGTGAAACTGAAGGTAACAAGCCCTGCGGCATGTCAAATGAAGTATAGCCATTTCATGCCAATGTCAACAATAGATTAATCCTGAAATCGATTTTTTAATTTATTTGACACTTTAAAACCCATAACGAGGGACATACATACAGTGACTTATTGCTTAAAATGAGGGATAAACAGTGCACTATTTTTCCTCAAAGAAAAAAATAGTAACCTTACAAGTTCTGAAAGTGTCACTTTTCCGCAGATGGTCGTACGACGCGTTTCTGGAATTCAGCTAGCAATCAAGTGCATAAAAGTAGCTTTTTTGCGCATGTTAAGAACACTAACATAAGTATTTTCTAAGACCTTAAAACTTAGCATTTTAGACCGGGTCAGTTGATACCAACCGGTTAAGGTGTATTTTTTTATACTCACAGGTCAAATAACTGCAAAGATTTGGTTTATCCTAATGTGTAATATGATAGTAATGTAGTACCACCACTGAGAGGTGGTTTAACGTTCGAAAAGCAATAGAAATAATCCATGATAAATAACTTAAAATTATATCTGTAGATGCATTACCGTATTAAATTCGTACCAATATTTAAATATTGTAAAAAGCACAAGATATATTAGAATCCGTTTTCAATTTAATCATCGCTAACTTGTCTGAAAAACTAACATGTAAAATATAGCGGAATTCTAGCCCTCGCTACGCTGCTATGACAAACTTTTTCCTTGAGATGAAAAGTTCTACTTTTAACCCTTGGTATATAATGTACTATTACTCTCTTGCCGTTTAGGTGCTCCTGTCTGAACTGTTATTTGTTCCAGCTTAGTATCAAATTTGTCAATTATCACAAATTAATGTTTACATAAATAATATGTATGTTCTAAATTATGCTAAAATTTATGGACCATCCATATTTTTTATCAAAATCAAAAAGGCAAAAAAATTCATGTTATGCATTGTGCATCAGCATTGCTTCCTTAAGCTTGACATTGAAACTTGCATCAATTTCATTCCAAATTAATGTCAAATGTGTGCTATATTGTAATAAATATAATTTCTCGATTTCGCAAGAGTCTCGACCTTTTGCAAATTCTGATTTTAAAAAATATTGGCAACCCGGTATTTACCTAATATAGGACAACAGCACTCTATCCATTCTTTTATAAAACGGCCTAGACGTATAATACCCACTCCAATAATGATCGTCTCTGTCTGCGTAGGTAAAAAAGTCTCCTGATAATGTTGGAAATTCCGACTCTTTCTTCTCCTTTTTCACTTCTTTAAAGTAGTCGCTTAGGGTGCCGAATTGAGCCTAAAATAGTAGTCCTTCTTACCAATCAATCACCACTTTTATTTGATAGGTATCTATCTAACTTTAGGACAACTGACGATTTCAATATGTTAGAAAAACAAAAAGTGAAAAATACGCCTCCTTTCATCTTAGTTCTTCACTAAAATGTTACATAGGCTATAAACTGTATTTCTTATTAAAAGATGAGTATAATTTCTTATGATAAAATGACAAGTTGTGGATGGATCAATATCCGAAGTCCAATATAAATTGCCACAAAAATTACCTTTTTTTAAATTTGCAACGATTTCATTTGATAAAATGTAAATGTAAATGATGATGATATTGGACATTGTCAAGAGGTTCTATAAATATAAGTACAAACATATAAATGTAAAAGACACTATTAGAACTACGTTAAAACAAACAATACAATTTTTTTTTCCAAAGTAACGACTTTAGTTGTTTTTGTCATGTAAATATTACTCAACTGAATAGTAGCATTTGATCACTAGATTGATTGTTTTAACTTTAAATTGTATAACCACTATGTAGGGGCCGCCCCTAATGATGAACATTTTTGTATTTTGTGATATGTGACCGACCCAATAAAATATGAATGATTGATTTTATGATTTTGCGGTGGGGTTAAAATAAGATGTTGGCCACTTACAGCCCTAGCGAATTTGCTGCCATAGGGCAGAGTATAAGTCGATTAAGCTTTTTTTATTTTAAATTACAAAAAATTTTGCCCCTACCTAGGGAAGCATGTTTCGATTTTTTTTATGTATGAGTATGAGCTACCAATTTAATAAGACAGTTGTGCAAGTGCAACAGTTTAGAAGATATAAAGCATAATCTAAAAACACATTTTGCCCCCTTGAGATCCTTAGGGACAAAATATAAAAACAAATTTGACAGAAACAAAATTAATACGTGAAGTTCAATGGGCGTGTCAAGTTTTATTACTGTAGCTTAAACCGTTCAGAATTGAAAAAATATTTTGACACACCCTAACTTTACTTTTTGACTGAGACAATTTTGGGTCTGTTAACAGGTCAGGCAGCGTTGGTGGGATTATTAGTAGTGGATTAAAACAAGTCCCCGGACTCCTCTATCAATCATTAAAATATTGTGAATTATACCATTTACACCCAGTTTATTCAAACAAGGTACTCATGCTTACAAAAAACGGATGATGCGAAACATAAACAAGCTATAAAAACTCAGGAGTATCTTTTACATCCAAATATTATTTTTCGTCACCCTCACTGAACTGGTTTTTTTATGAAGAATTTTTAACAGCTAAAAATTACACCAAAACCAGATAACACGGAACTAATTAAAGCTAAAGCCATACTAGTGCCTCAAAAAAGCTTAATTTCTCCGGGTGCCCCTTAAAAGTTTGTTACTTACCTAGTTTTATCATGCAGTGCAATAAAGTTGTGTTTTAAAAAATATGATTATCTTATGCAATATTGTCTGTAGTAGTAGATGTATACTCAGATTCATAAAAAATGTCGTAACAAACATTTTTAGGGAGACAAAATTTAGCTAACTTGACGACAATGCATCTTTTATTAAAGAAAATCAATTAAGGAAGCCATCTCGGCACAACTTTTCTTATTCGTCCCATACCTACCATGCCATCTTTGAGATATTACATACTGCTTTGTAAGGGTTGAAAGGCATTTTGCAAGTAAGGTAAATTGCTATGTATTTTTCTCTGATGTGTTCATACTATATCTAACTGTTTCCATCTGTTTCTCCAGAGATAAAGCGGAATATTGAAAGTACCAAACTAATTTCGTTAAGATAGGACCATCTCGTTTATTATGCCAGGAAAAATAAGGTATTCTGTCTTGAAGTGGCAACATGGTAAACTGGTAAACAGTTTAAAAAAATAAAGAAACATGCTCAATATTCATGTTTTTTTTTTAATTATTTAATAAAAAATGGCCAACGAAATTGCCTTGGTGCCAAATTGTTGAAAGTATGTGAAATCTAGAGAAATGTTTGCGACATAATTTATAAATCCAAATGTACATATGTATTATTTGGACAAATATCTTAACAAATTTAAAATTGAAAATAATTTAATTGAACAATTTTTGGTCAAAACGAAAAAACAAGATTTTTAATAAAACCTTTAAAAGAATCACAAAAAAAACAGGTATCATGCTTTATTTTACATGCGTTGTGTAAAAAAATGTTTAATGGTGGTTTAATATTTAGAAGGTATTAAACGATGATCCCTCTTTGAAATGGCACCTGACATGTTTGTCTAAAATTACAAACTTTCTTAGATTTTTTTAAACGAGGCAATATAAAATTTATTGAGAAAAAATGACCAAAGTACACGAACTTAGCAAATGTACCACTAAATCTTTGAGAGCTGATGCAGTATCAGATTTTTACAGTTAGATTTTTGACAACTAATGCATATTGGATGCTAATATATTGTATAAAGCATTTTTTTAAAAGGTAAGTCAATTGTAAGTGCTTCTTTGCATGCAAATTCAAAAATTGCCATACTACTTTTTAACAAGCCATTTATTACCTGAACATTAAGTTGAAAATTAGCGTTCATAAAATCGAACAATTTTTGGTAGTTCTCGTACTGGACGTCCCACTCGGTAGGATGATCGTACCGGAAATCATCGCCCAGTGGTGCCAAAACTACGTTCGTTTTGAACAGTTTCGACTTTTTCCGGTACTGATCTAACAGCAGTTCCGCCCTGAAAAGCAAAACGAATACGTACATACACAAAAGCACATTATCAGGAAAACAAACATATGCGACGTGAACACAAGAAACTACGTACGAAGCTAGAGGAAAGACACGTTTGTTTGTTTTAGTGAGCAGCACAGTATATGTGCAGCTACAGCATTTTTTAAGAGAATTCCTGCCACCTTCTTGTTTTAGAGAGAATTTCTATCTAACATGTCACCACTGATCTGTGCGACTTGTTCTTGAGTAGAATTTGGTAGTTCGCACAGTGTGTGAGGAGACTTTGTGCCATGAGATATCACGAAACCGGGATATAAGCCTTACAGTAAATAATGGTCGAGTGGTTGCTACATTAGTAACTACATGGTAATACCTCTCTTGCATACTTATCGCATATCCGTTCGGAAAAATATATTTCTTTGTGATGAACTCTGTAGTAATGAGATATAAAACCTGATCTGCGATCTGGTTTCGACATCTATAACCTAACATACCTGGCTGCCACGTTTTTATCAGTAATTGGCTGAGGCGGGATCTTCCACGGACAATGCAGTCCGTGATACGGTAACCTCTTAAAGTCAAACTGGCAACAGATCTTCGGATCTGGACCGCAGGTATGCGGAATATCGTAGGAGTAGAAAGGCATCAAATGAGTAAACAAGTCGGTCTCGCCTACGCCATCTAGGAATAAATAATGTAGTTTAAAATTATTTATATTTAGCTCAATATCTAACATGGCTTTAGTATTACATAATCAAATATTTTTGATAAGGAGGTTTTAAAAAAATCTATTTTATAAAATATTTATCTTTTCTATACAAGAAATTTTTTATAAAAGATAAGCTATCACACTGTCCACTGTCATTTTTAGCCAACTGCAGCACGGCGAAACGAAGGGTAATGTTTTTCGCATGGGATATGTATGTATGTTTGTGTCGCGCTAGAGGCTAAACCGATTTTGATAAAAAAAAGGTGTCGTTGAATCGCTATTGATCCTGAAGGTACTATAGGCTATATTTTTTTAAACAGGAATCAACATGGCGCCAGACGCCATTTTGTAACATGATTAATTACGTAAACTTCAGGCGATTTTAATTAAATTCCTTTTATCAACCATTGCAAAAGTTGCTGTAATAACTTTGTAGTCCTGCCTGCTCCCACCCATCTCCACTCCTGTCATTCCCCTCCACCCTCATTAAAAACCATATTCGCATAATTTTATCAAATATAGGGCAATTTTGAAAATTCTTTCTGCACACACTTTGAGATTTCCTCCCTCTCCCTTCTCCGCCCTTCTTATTAGTAGTAATTGTATCTATAACTTTCACAAATATAGATGATTTCAAAAATTCTTTCTGCACACGCTTTAAGATTTTTTTCTACACCATTTTACTAGTTCCCCCTCCCTCTCCTCTCCTCCACCTTCACTTAATGTTTGTAAAAAGTAGTAATAGTTAGTTAAAGTTTTAGTGGGTATGTTATTATTAATAGTAGTGTTTTAGTAGTAGAACTTAGGTCAGTAAAAACTTCCTACATCCTCTTTTTTAATGTCAATCCATCTTGAAAAAAAAACAAAACAAAAAAATGGAAGTTTGCGTCCTTAAAAAATCTACACGTCTTTTCCGGGTAACGCTAAATGAATGGTAAATGCTTAGTGCTTTCTATAAAGCTGAATAAGAATTAAACCTAAAAGTTGGAAATAAAAAAAATTTAAAAAAAAACATAACACACACAACACAACTGTGTCTGTATCTCCTTGTATCTACTAGTCGCAGTTGGGGGTAAAAAATTACCCAACAACCTGGTTCAAGAAAATGCAAAAAAGAATAATTTCGTAAGTGCGCTTTGGACATCAAAATTAAAAGTTAAAGCATGTTGTATCAATTTTGTACCCAACTGCGACTAGTAGGTACAAGTAGATTTAGCAGTTATTTATTTTAAACACGACGTTTCGGTTAGTAAGTATATCTTAACCGTTTTTAAGTCTATTAACTCGAAAGTCCTTTATGTTTATTGTTAAAACTTCTGTCGACTCTTCACCCATAATTAATTTTTGATATGCTTGTTGTTAATCAATTTTACTTTAGAAAGCTGCTCCTGTTGATATTGTTCTTATCTACTCAATTGTAGCAAGAGGATAAATATTAACTTTACTTTGAGTTTACGGGTTTTTTATAATCTCCATATAATCTTGGCTTTCCGTTTGGTTTATGAACTAACAATTGGTACAGCATGATCTGACATTAACAACGAAAATATCACAACTAATAAATCCTATAGTACTTATAAATAATAAACTTCCTTTATTCTTCCCATGAAAGCTTTTCCAACTCGCAAAGTCAATCGGTTAATGCTTGAACTGTTGCTTTGATTTTTTTTTAATTCAAAACAAATATAGAAGCCACATACATTTTCTGGAATAAAAAACCAAAATAATTTTTCTCATTGTTCAGCTACAACGATCTATCAGCAAAAACTGCAGAAAAATCAGAAGGAAAAAAGATACATAGGTATGCTATATGTACAACAGATGAGCTATTACACCCTCCACTGTCTAATATTTTATAAAAGATCTTTTATCAAACTTCTTTTCAAAGATGTTTAACAGTATAATACTAGCCTACGCATTCCTTTGTCCCAATTTTATAGCCACACCGTCTTTAATTATTAGCTAGTTGTCACAATTTTGAGGTTGTCTATTTCTTTTTTGTAAATATTACTTCATTTGCTCTAATAATTGTGCAGGTTTGGTGTGGACCACAGTATTCGTCTATGGTGTGTACATTGGCACTGTAAAGAGTGTTTTAATATACCAATAATTGATATTACAACTCGAAAGTGGATTATAGTCAATGCCATAGACAGTTACACTTTTGTGACATTTCCAACCTCTTTATTTATCATATCATTAAGAGACCGTGGCAGATTTATTTATACTTTTATACCAACATGACTTATTTAATTTTTAATATAATCATAGTTAGGAAATTTGTTTATCTCATGTAAAAGTCACAACAGTGTAACTGCCTATGGCAAGGACTATACCCAAATCCAAATTTAAAGAAGTTGAAAAAATCTTCGAACTCTAAAGGTCACAATTGGGAGATTTAGGGCGCAAAAAAAAATCCAGAAGAACAAATATCTTACCCCATAGTTGCCTCCATCTAAACTCTAGCTGTCTAGTGCTGGCCAGCTGTTTCTTTATGGAATAGTGCACCCTTTGGATAAGTGAGTTCTGCAAACCGCTTTCTTTTAACAGAGCAGGCTGGGTGAGGCTCATGCCGAATGGATCGATGGCCCAACTGCTCACTGGAGTGTAGTTTAGGTGTTCTTGTAACCTAAAAGTGTATCATACAGCTCACCCTAGCAATACTGCACATGGGGGAAGTGCTGTAATAATTAAAGAAAATATATCACACTATGAGGAGATCGGATATAAAACCATAGAGATTCAAGCTACATTAGTAAGTGTAAAAACCAAAACTTATACATTACTCATAGGTGCTGTCTATATACCACCAAGGCCCTTACTAAAGAAAAATCAATATCTTAATTTTTTTCAGAAAATTAGGAAACCGTTTTATAATTGGAGGTGACTTTAATGCAAAAAATACCTACTGGGGATCTAGACTGACGAATTCTAAAGGAAAAGAACTTTTGCAAGCTATTATTGAATATCAATGTGAGCCGATATCAACTGGTAAGCCCACATACTATCCAACAGATCCAGGAAAAATTCCAGATCTAATTGATTTTTTTATAGAAAAAAATATATCTTTAAGTCTTGTAGATATAGAAGAAAGTTTTGATTTACACTCAGATCATTCACCTATTATTTTAACTCTTAGTAAAAACATAATAAAGAAAGAAGCAAATATCTCACTAGTTAATAAACTGACTGACTAGATTAGTTTTAAACAAAGTCTGTCAGAAAAAATAAACCTATCAGTACCATTGCAAACACCAGAACAAATCGATAAAGAACTTGAATATTTTGTTACAAATATTCAACAAGCAGCTTGGGAAAACAGTCCAAAACCAAAGAGAATTTTTAAGGGAAAAAACTATCCAAAGGAAATTAGAGACCTTATATTGGAAAAAAGGAAACTAAGAAGAAAGTGGCAGCAAAGCCATGATCCTCGGGACAAAACAAATCTCAACAACATGACGCAGCGCATTAGGCGAGAAATTCTAGTAATAAAAAATGAATCTATTAACCATTTTCTTAATGAACTTACAGATGATAAAAATACCGACTAGTCCCTTTGGAAAGCAACCAAAGATTTTAAAAGACCAATTATCCAAATTCCACCCATACGAAAATCTAACAACCAGTGGGCAAGGAGTAACGAAGAAAAAGCAGATATTTTTGCAAGTCATTTAGAAAAAACATTTCAGCCCCACGAAGCACCAGATGAACACTTTCATTTAAATGAACCCCATCAAATCGAGGACCATATTAAGCTTACATCACCAAAAGAAATAACAGAAATCAAAAATATTAATTCGAAAAAAGCCCCAGGGTATGATCTTATTAACGGGGTAGTCATAAAACAACTCCCCAGAAAAGCTATCGTAAAACTATGCAACCTAATTAATGCGTCTTTTAGGCTTAGGTATGTACCTAAACTGTGGAAAGTTGCAGAAGTTATCATGATTCCAAAACCGGGAAAACCACTCCATGACGTGTCATCTTACAGGCCAATATCTTTGCTGCCAATTATATCCAAGCTCTATGAAAAATTATTGCTTAAAAGAATAAAACCCATCATAGAAAGACAAGAAATTATTCCATCTCATCAATTTGGTTTTCGAGAAAAGCATTCCACGATAGATCAAGTACACAGAATTACTAATATAATAGAAAAAGCACAAGAAGAGGGAAAAGTTTGTTCTGCAGTTTTTCTAGATGTAGCACAAGCATTTGACAAAGTGAGGCATGAAGACCTTAATTTTAAACTAAAACGGTTTCTGCCAAAACAATATTCGGATATTTTGGAATCATACATATCTGATAGACATTTTAGAGTAAAACAGGAAGACTCATACTCAAATTTAAGAGAAATTCAAGCAGGCGTGCCCCAGGGTAGCTTACTAGGCCCTTATCTATACTTATTATTCACTTGTGATATCCCAAAGCCAGAAAATTGTCACTTAGCAACATATGCCGATGATACTGGTTTATTGACGGTAGAAAAATCTATTGAAAAATGCATAGAAAAACTTCAGAATGCAGTCACCCAAGTTCACAGTTGGACCACAAAGTGGCGAATAAAATTAAATGAAACCAAATCAATTCATGTTGATTTTACAAAGAAAAATATAAATCACATACAAATAACAATTAACAACATTCCAGTACCATATTCGAATCAGGCAAAATATCTAGGTATGACACTTGATGCCAAATTGCGCTGGAAAGCACATGTTAAGAAAAAAAAAACTTGAGATAAGGTATAGAAAAATGAACTGGCTAATTGGAAGGAAGTCCAATTTAACAATTCATAATAAGTTACTGCTTTATAGACAAATACTGAAAACAGTATGGACATATGGTATTCAACTATGGGGTTGTGCTAAAGAGAGTAACATTCTAGTTGTACAGAGATTTCAAAATAAAGTATTAAGAAACATTGTGAATGCACCTTGGTACGTTCGAAATAGTGACCTTCATCGAGATCTAAAAATCGAAACTGTAGCAGAGACTATAAAAAAGTACGCAAAAAGTCATGAAGATAGACTCCATCGGCATGTAAATGTGGAAGCAATTCAGCTTCTAGACAATACTATGCTAGTTCGAAGACTAAAAAGAGTGAAGCCGTTTGAGCTAGTAAACTAAGTGAATTACACATAAAATAAAATAATGCTATAAACACAACACAATTGTGAGTTACAGACTAAACAAAGCGGGGAGAACTGTTGAGTGAACCCTAAGTTTAAATCTGACTTTTCTAGCAAATTAAGTTAAAACAAAATTGCTAATTAGTCTTACTGACTAGATTGTAATACAATAAACACAGTGTGTTTGACAAAAAAAAAATCTAGAGCGTGACTACTTAGAATCGAACAGTTTTTCTTATGGTTTCATGAGAAATAGTCACATTGTATACAGGTTTTTTTTTTAAGTTTTAGGAGGCTTTTCGACTATTTGTCACGGCGATTTTGCAAGGAAGACACCTTTTGACTATCTTGAATGTTTTGTAGCACGCACCTCTTCGGGGTTAAACTTCATCCCCCTATTCTGAATAGGGAAAGTGGGTAGGAAAAATGTTAGTGGGGAAATAACACCCTCAAATGTCTTCAAAGCCGGGTAAAAATTTTCAAAATCCACCGATTTGTTTTTAGGATATTTGTCTCGAAAGTTACCATAAAGCGATAAAAAAAAGTTTTTAAGTACATTTCTAAGAAATTTTTTTAAAATATCCGAAACACATCGATTTATTTTATAGAAGAAATGTTTTGCGGTGAATTTTATTTGTTATGTTATTTAATTTTAATTTTTCTTCTTTTATTTTATTATTGCTTCATGTTAAATTTAAAAATTTGGAGGCAAATATCTTAAAAACGAATCAATTGAATTTCGACAAGGTTTTAAAAGCATTCAAGAGACCTTCAAAACATAGAGGTAAACACAGTAACCCCTTGAAGAGGTGCGCGCTACAAAAGTTTTTTTTTTTAATGTACGACAAATGCGATTTTGCTAAAAAGCTGTTATAAAAAACACCCTGTATTAAAAGTATAATTTAAACCAGGTTACAGTAGTCAGTCATTTAAGGGTAAAGTGTCACCTTCTAAATTAAAAAGTGTTAGATTTGCATAAAATTTAGGTTACTAACGACTTACTTTTATAAAATTAAAACAAGGTGCTTCGTTTTTAAATTTTCGAGTACTTCAAAATCGACAGCACATAAAAACAACCCGAGGTCATCAAAATATGTATTATTAATCTTTCTAACTCTTATTAATACTAACCATTGATGCCCTTCTGTCAACTGATGTAGAATGGATACCCAATGAGAGTTCGCCTCGTCATTCATGACCCAGCCTCCCGTTACTATTTCTAGTTGATTATTGTGAAGTAACCTGTAAGTGCAAAATTACAAATTATGTAAGGTTGAGTGCGCAGAATCTTAAGAAAATGGTTGCAACCTAGCAAAACAATTATTATTTCTAGGAAATAAAAAAAATAACCATTTTTCAGCCTAGTCTTCGATCATAAAAGCTGGGTCACTAACAGCTATCGATCCAGTAACGCCATCTGTGTTGTTTAAGGCAACTAAAAAACTCTAAAGGGAATTGCAAGGATATCAATCAGGTGAACCCTCAGACTAACAACTATTTATTTATATATTTAATAAACGCTTATAGGAATTGAATATTACAAAGTTACATATTATAAATATAAAGTAAATACCTAGGTAATATGTTACAGCTAAAATTTTATTTAAGGTATTTCAGTCGTGTTTTTTCTTTACTAAGTAAGATCAAAATATAAAATAACATAATTACAGAATAGTGAAACAAAACAGCATCACGTTTTTTGATAGGTATCACATTCTTTATTTTACGTAGTAAACGCATCAAACTGAAGATTTTTTGCATACGTCATGGCGCTATTAATAGAGTTATTTTGACCATATAAAGTTCGATGTTTTTCCACTCGGGAAAGTGTTTACCATCCTGAGATTCCGAGCAGGTAATTTAAAATTGATAAGAGAAAGAAGTTCAGGACACACTATTTAATTTTTAATTTTTTGCCAGAGAAGCACCGGCCAAAAGTGGATTTAAAAAAGAAGCTAAAAAGATGTTTTTTCTGTGTTATTTTAGGCAAAAATACTGAAAAGTTCGCAGCGAAGGAAATCTTTGAAAAGCCAATAAATGTGAAAGGTGTCTAACGACGTGACAAATCCTATTACCTTTTAACCACCTCCTTCTGTTCTTCATCCAACTCGTCCCACCACATCGCAAAATACGATACTTCGGCCCATATAAACTTTCGTCTTCGGTCCTCCGGCAATTTCTGCAACATATTCGTCAGAATACGTTTTGTCTGCGTAATGTAGTACTCTTCTACTGTTTTAATCCAACCTGGGTCATTATGAGAGTGCGGTACTACGAATACTTTTAATTTATTGTTTCTGTTCCAGTCCTTCTCGTCCACCTGTATAAAATAAATGTCTAAAATCGCATACCAAAAATGTATTAATTAAAAAGTTTTTATGCAAACTAGGTTAATAGAAACTGTTTCTTGCCAGTTTATTTAAAAAAATAGTTCTAAAAGAAAGCATTATACACAAAAACAAAATCTTCGTAATGACGTCATTTCTGTTTATCTTTCTTTAAATTTTGTATGTCAACAACAACGATGTAGCAAATGTTTTTTGTAAAAATTAAGTCTATTTTTACCTTTCTAACCTACGCAGCAATGGCTAGAGTAGGTATTGTTTTCGAAGAAAATTTGTTTTTCAGATATCGCCGAAAATCTGATACTTGGGTGTATTTTGACCTTTCCTAGCAATATCGTCGTGATGTCTGTCTGTGTGTGTATGTATTTTTTTTTCTGTCCGTAACACGATAGCTTCTCGCGCAAATCGCTTTCAGCGTAAATACTTTAAGCGCGAAAATTTTGCGCAAGGCCATATCAACGCGGCTATTTATAGTGAAATGGGGAGTGAAATGAGGTGCTGGGCGAGAAAAAATCTAGAGTTCATTAGAAAAATAAACAATGGGCTTCCCTGATATGGTTAGGTTACGTTGGTGATCATTTGACAACGGTTAGGTTTTATAGATGGATAGATACTATACTAGAATCCAGGGAAAAAGGTCAGGAAAGTATATTTTCAAAAAAAAATATGTTAGGATGAGGCCCCTTAATAGAACCATATAGGTTTGGTGGGTTTGGTTCGAATAAGGGGACAAAAATTTCGCGCCTAAAATGATTTCCACGCAAAATGTTCGCGCTAAAATATCCTTGCGCAGATTTTAAATTGCGCTGAAAATGTTCGCGACAATATTGTCTTACGCTGAAAGTTTTCGCGACAAAATTGGTCGCGCTAAAGTTGCTAGTGCGGAAAATTTCAAACCCACCTCAATCCTCCATCCTTGTTTCCACACACCGCCATCTATATTGTCAAAAGTTAATATGTTATATGTATCCAACATCTGGACATCCATTTTTGGTACAAAATTAACGTGAAATGGACACGTTGAGTGGTACAGCATCTCTAAAAAGTGATTAAATAATAATTTATTTTAATTTTTTTAAAATTTTAAACCCTGTTTAGTCCATTCATCAAATCCATGCTTATTTTACACACTTTAATGCGTGGAGAAGTGTTTACACTATGGAAGTAGAAATGCCATTCTTGACCAGCACCAAGCAATAAAACTTCTTTATCGCCTCACTTTTTGTTTATTTTCTAAACGATTTTTCTATTTTTTTTTTAATGGAAACTTAAAAATTTTTAAATATTATTTTAAACTTTTTGCGCTAATGTTTGAGTTAATAATGTACAAATTGATCATTCAAAAGATTTATGTTTAAAACATAAATATCACAAAAAAATTCCCTGAGATGCATGCAACTTTTTAATAAAATTAAAACATGTTTTTTTTTGAGGATCTAGACGCGTGCATCCAATTTTAACGACAAAAAAAAAGGTGTCACTTATCATAGCTAACTTAATCTTAGCGAGTGACAGTTCCAGGAAAACAATTTAACCAGTAAGTAGCACGTCCAGTCTCTGGCGGGACCGTGAGTAAGTTGCAATCTAACATCAAATCAATAAACAGAAAAGTGTCCCGCAGCGTTCATGGGATGTAGCAGTGATATGGGATGTAGCAGTGATAGATGGCACCAAAAAAATTGTCATAAATTTAATATAAAACTGGTATAACGACTAACTGCAGATTAATTTTTTTGCAACCGTGTGCGCATTTTTTTGCATCGGTAACCTTACTTTTGAAGAAGGTATCTATAAAAAAAAATGTTTATTAAGTTGTTGATTTTATCAATTGCTTACCACTGACAAATGAAGCTGGTGGATGAACTTTTTTCACGGAGACCTCCCCTTTGCCTGGCGCGTTTTGCGCAGTAGACGAACTAGGCTGAATCATATATTTCATGGCTTGTCTAATCTCATTAACAGCATTGTGATGGTCACTCAAATCATTTTCAAGTTGCTTTATTCTATCTTCGAAGTGTAACCATTGGTTCTGTTAAATTTAAAAATATTTAGGGTCGTTTCATATCAAATCAACCAGAGGTTTGTCAGACCATCTCATCGATTTTGTTTATTTTTGGAACATTTATTCTACCCATGAACAGGACGAAAAATCCCAAATTTCAAGTTTTCCTTATTTTTTTAAATAAAATTTTGAAAAAAAAACTGCCAATTTGGCTCAAACATGTGCTAACAAACATTCGGATATCTGGAGAGCTACGTATACCAAAATAGAGATATCGGGCTTATTTAAAGTCTTTAAACTACCTTTCGAATGAGTTATAACATGATCGATTTTTAACAACAAAATTAAAATTTGAAGAGCACAGGGAAAAAACGTGCAAAGTCACTCTTGGTTAGTTTGGAGATATTATTATTATTTCCCTGTTGGCCAAATGAATTATTAGTAATATCTTGTGACACGGCCTGTTTTTTCCCAGTTTGAATATTCCAGATAATAATACACATCTTAAGACATCATTTGGCACGTTTTTTTCCTGTGCTCTTCATTTTCAAAAAAGACTTTTTTAATTTTTTTCTTTAATGTTTTAGCCAGATCCTCACCAAATTTTAGGGTAGAAAAATCATGAGTTCGGGTTGAAAAAAATGCTATTAATAAAAATACATGGAAAAATAGTGGGAAAAGCATCATTTTTATCAAAATTCACACCCTAGGTTTATTTTTATAATTTTCTACTCTCACAAATCGATTTTGAGAAACGACAGGTACACAAAAATGTTTAAAATAAATAATCTACGAACAAGTAGCACGACAAAAATCATCCTGGCTGCTTGCCGGCTATTACGTCACACACAGGGAGGATCGTGACCACGTACTTATATTTAGTGCCCCTAAATAATCTGACAGTGGTAAAGCTGTCAAATTATTTAGTGACACTACTTATATCCATCTGTACTGGGAAAGGGCCTCTAAAAATGACTGCTACAAGCGTGCCGGCATGTTGGATTTCAAATGACTTAGATAAATTAGGGCTAATAAGAATTAAGGTCACTATATCACGAAGTTAGGAACTTCGTGATATAAGGACCTTAATGAGAATGGGTGCCGCGTTATCAGCGTCATCTCTTTCCTACATATTAGCTGCCTTAGGATAAATACCTTTTCAGCCATTTGAATTTCATTTGCAGATAGGAAACAGATTTTTAAGATTAATTTCAATTTTTCTTCAGAGATTGATGTTTACTCTGGAGTTCCCCAGGGTTCATTCATCATTTAATTTGTTTGTTAATGATATTGTTGATTGTTTTCAGTACTCTATTGCAATTCTATATTGTGATGACTTGAGGTTGTCTAGAAGACACAGTATGCCTAAATGAAGTATAGGTTACATAAAAATGGTTCCAAAAACTAATTGCACATTTTCAATATGGACTCTTTCCTGACTTCAGAGCAATATTCATATAAATCCTAGCTGATCCTCTTCTCGAAATTTTATCAATTTTTTTCCTTTTTTCTAGTTAGTCTAGGCGCTGGCTTCTGTGTGTAACCTAATATGTGCGCTCAATTTGACTGCGGGGCTTTGTTAAGCACCCATAGCAGTATAAAAAAAGTTTGGTCACGTGGTCAAACTCATGGTCGTTTGGCCGCCATCTTTGAAAATGGCCGTCAAATTAAAAGATTTTTTGTTTAAGCTTATCTCCCTACCCAGTGGTCCTATTTTAATTTTTTTAACCTTGTTTTACTCATTTTTGAAAGCCAAACAAATTTTGTCATAACACATTTTTTGATAAATTACGTAGTTGTTGAAATATACCAAGATTATTAGTATTTCCGCTCGCCAAAGAGTTAAAATAATACCCATGCTCATTTTATTGTAGCTACAATATTATTGACATTTGTTTTTTTTGTTACATAGAAGGCTTTAAACCTTTCACAGAAGAGATTATTGACTATATGTTTTTAAAGTTCGTTGGATGGAACCCCTAAAGACTGCCTTAAAGAGGGTGGTTTCTGAAACTGTTCACAATATTATAGAAAAAGTGAATTTGCAGCGAAACTATGCATCCTAGCGAAAAACGTAAAATACATTTTTTATGGTACTTTTAATTTTGTTTCTTCTGATGTATTACTTAGCATACTAGCTTTGATAGTTAGCTGTACAAGCCAGCTAAAATATACAATTTTGTAAAAATTCCATGTTTTCGATCCAAAATCGATTTTTTTCTTAAAAATTGTAAAGATATGACAATGATCAGAAGAATTAAAAGTACTATAAAAAATAATTCCTAACGTTTTTCGCTAGGATGCATCGTTTCGCTGCAAATTCACTTTTTGTATAATCTTGTGAACAGTTTTAGAAACCACCCTCTTTAGGGCAGTCTTTCGGGGTACCATCCATCAAACTTTAAAAACATAAAGTCAATATCGAGCAATTCCACACCAAGTCATCCAATTTACAAAAAAAGTGTTGCCGTGACATTTAATTTTTTTATTTAATCATGCTTACTAAATGAAAAAGCTTATGCTTAACCACTTTTGAACAATTTTAGATTTTTTAATCCAATTGTACACGCATTTGAAAAGTCTAAAAACAGGCAAAATGGGACTTTAAAAATTATGCTCATAGTAAACAGCACCTAAAAAAAATTATCCTATAACATGAATAAAAGTAGTTTTCAAAAAAATGTGATGTTTAGCAAAATCTTTTAGACTGGCTTAATTAGAGCAATTTAGAGAATATCCAAAAAACGCAGAAATTTTCGAAGTTTTCAGATTTTTTTGGGGTATAAATGTAATGTTTTCTTAAATTTTTGATACAGTGTTGGAAAGCTATACTCAAGGACTATATCTTCCTTGTATAAAACATATTTAAATAGTAGACGTTACCTTGGAGTTCCACGAAGAAGTTAAGAATGTCTGGGAAATCCCTCAACTTCAGCATCAAAAATGACCCTGTCTATCGGGGTGCTGGTGGTAATCAAGTAGGGTATATTTTTCACTGTATCATATACTTTTAAAAACAAGAATAAAAAATCTGGGTCTGTAATCCTTAAGGTCACTATACATTTTTTTGTTATTTTAATATTTTTAGTGATGTTAAATTACATCACAAATTACAGGCGTGGATCTACGGGGGGGATGCCCCCCCCCAAATCTGAAATTTTACTCAGTTTTGACACATAGAATACACCTCCTGGTCACTATGCAAAATAGTTTTGTGAAATATTTATTATGATATTTTCCCCCAAAATAAAGTTTCTAGATCCGCCCCTGCAAATTAAGGTTTTTTAGAAGGTAAAGTTTATTTATATGGGCACTGTTCAATAAATTATGATCTAAACTCTCTTCATAAGATCACTACACAAATTTTTTTTAAGTTTATTTACTTTTTTAGTGGTTACCTACTGTCATATTTAAAAAATTGAAAAAGAAGTTGAGTTCTATAATTTCAGAAACCGAAAAAAAAAAATTTCTGAGCTTGAAGCAGGGCTATCAAAACGGACGGGCCACGATCCTCCACTTTCTTGACATCACATCCGGGGCTGATTTTTTTTTGATGGTCACGTTACGACACAGCTGATTGTCTTTAAAAAATTGAAGTTGGAATGACGGTTTATGAATATTTGATTTTTTTTTAAATAAAGTCATTTTTGAGATTGTTTTTACTTTATTCTGGCAGAAATTTTTTTTTAAATGTATAGTAATCCTTAATTTGTCATAGCCGCTTCATTAGCTCACACAAAAATTAAATTTAAAGCAGAAGCAAATGTGACAATCACAGATGACAAAGTCAAATACGTGTCAAATATAACAGTTGGCATGTGGTACATGGCGGGTAATTTGAATTCAAAATAAGGAATTCTAAATTTTGAAGATTTTAACCTTTTAATCATGTTGCTTCCTTACAAACCTTTAGTGGAATATCGGGATGGTGTCTGAGAATATTTCACTGAAATTTTGCGGAAATCTGTAGTGCCATTTTGAAAATACCATAAAAAAACCTCTGACCTCCCATAAGACCCAATGTAAAATTCAGCCCCGGGAGAACAGCTGATTTTTTCAGGGTCGTGGCCTCTATTTTTGTGTTGGCCTTGCTTGAAGTAAATTTAGCATCTATAGTTAAATCATCAGTGAATGGTGTCCAGTTGTTGTTTGTTTGAGATTTTAATGTAAAACAAATCGTTTCACAGTACCTCCAAACGCATCACATGGGCTTTTACCATGCGTTAGTTTTGTACTTAGTTTTTTTAATGCCCAGTGGCGCATGCAGAAATTTTCCAAGGGGGTTGGGAGAGGGGGCTTGAGTAAAAGCAAAGTCCTGGAAAACCATTTATTTCTTCTTTCAGAAAAATTCAATCATTAGGAGAAGTTATTCAATGGTTTTGGAAAGATTAGGCATCCAACCCCCCTCCCTCCTGCGTACGCCACTGTTAAACCTGAACCATTTCATTTACCAAAGAAACAAACTAACTAATGTCCGTGTCTCACCAAAAATGTATTCTTAAAACTAAAAAAAAATTTCCGACAGTGTACGAAGATGGGACCACAAACTAGGATCTCACGCAAAACAGTATGTGGCTATAAATAAGATCCCCTAACGATGATTTTTATACATAATTTTTTTCCTTTTGCGATTTGATTTTTTACATGCTTTAACCAAATAGCTTAAAAGTTGATGTTAAAATGACAGACCCAGATTTTTTATTTTACTTTTATTTAGACGATACATTATCAAGTAAAACAAAGTACAAGCGAAGTTTTAATAGACAGATAGACATGACAATTTTTTTAGTCAAAAGTTGCCAATTCTGAGGTTTTTGCGGTTTTTCCAATTTTGAAAAATTTTGTTTTCGGAAAGCAATAGACCCAGAAATTTTTCTTTTGCCTTGTAGGATAGTCAAGCCACTGAGCTTTAATGTGCGTATAGACTTTTTTTTGATGGACCATATTCCGCACCGGTGTAAATAATTAAAAATCGAGAAAATCATAAAATTTACTATTTTTTTAAAACTATTTTTGCCTCAAAAAAGTGAGGTTAATTTTTTTTTCTGTATAGGATTATCCAACCAATATTAAAGATTTCTTCCGTCAAATTTGTTTTTACATAAGATTTAATACAATAGAAATAAAAAAAATAAGGCCACAACTGATTTTCTTCTTTTTTTTACTTTTAAAGTGGCCTGTAAAATACGGGAGGCGACATTAAAATTTAAAATTTGTTAATTTGGTATTCCTAAGGACACTAATACATGTTATCAAAATTTGGATTTTTTTCGTGACATGGCAGCTACCCCCATTGGATGATTTGGCGTGGAATTACTCTATCCTCTTCTGTGAAAGGTTTAAAGCCTTCTATGTAACAAAAAAAAACAAATATCAATAATATTGTAGCTACAATAAAATGAGCATGAGTCATTGACTTCTATACCCTTTCAAGGCTTTATACAACTCAATGGCATGAGTATTATTTTAATTCTTTTGCGAGCGGAAATACTAATAATCTTGGTATATCTCAAAAACTACTTGATTTATTAAAAAATGTGTAATAATAAAATTTATTTACCTTTAAAAGAGGAGTATAACAAGCCTCAAAAAATTAAAATCGGATGACTGGGTGGAGAGATATGCTTAAACAAAGAAATCTATCAATTTGGCGGCCATTTTCAAAGATGGCGGCCAAACGACCACGTGACCAAACTTATAGGAGCCAGCGCCTAGATTAACTAGAAAAATGGCAAAAAATTGATAAAATTTCGAGGATCAGCTAGGATTTATTTGAATATCGCTCTGAACTCAGGAAAGAGTCCATATTCAAAATGTGCAATTAGTTTTTGGAACCATTTTTATGTAACCTATACTTCGTTCAGGCACACTGTCAAGAATCGCCTGTGAGAATGACTGTGTACTTCTTCAGAAAGACCTTGTGTTGAATGGTCACCAAATTATCAAATCCATATTGAAGATTCTTAAGACACATAGCTTATAAATTACATATTTCTAAGGACAATATTGTTTATAAAGATCTTTTATCACTTCTTAGTCTGGACTCCCTTGAAGATTGAAGATCTTTTATTGATATGTGCATGCTCTATAAAATAGTCAATAGTCAGATTGATCTGGGTGCGATAGATTTCCATATTTCTGTTAGACACACCAGACAGACACAGTTGTTCTCTGAACGATTTCACCGGTTTAATTATGGATATTTTTTACCTTATTTACCAGAATGTTTCGAAAAGGGAATCAACTGCCATTTGATTTGTTTTTTTTTGATGTTTCATTTAATAAGTTTAGAAATCAAATAAAAACAAAAATAAACTTAAGTGATAAAAATGTAATAAATATAAAAAAAGAGCAATATTAAAAAAATAATAATAGTTTTTTTTATGTGAAAAACTAAAATTAGTTATTTTATGTGAATTTTTATGTAGTTTTAGTGATACTGTGTTTTTACTTCTAAAGTTGCTCACTACACTCAGAGGCTTAGTACTATTATTTTATATATGTTTTTAACAAAATTGATATGTTATATTCTGATACATGTCCTTTTATCTAATAACTTACTGGACATTTTTAATTTATTATTTTATATTTGATAGTGCATTCTAATAACTTTTAAATCTTATTATATTCATTATTTTAAAAATTGTTTCTTTTATAATATTTTGAAAATGCTAAATGCGTAAATAAGTATTTTATTTGAATCCAATATCCCGGAACGCTTCTAGCAGTCATTTTCTATGGTTTTAATACGCTTTCGTACAGTACATATCGTGACCCATTTGTTTTGACAGTCCTGAGTAACCTTTTATTAATGTAAACTTACATCCTTATAATCTTCATTTATAGATGACCTCTTAATTGAGAAGGCCAAGTCTTTGGCTGAGAATATAGTAAAAATAATGACTAAACCTAGAAGAGAGCCAAAAATCACCACAGCTTTTCTTAATCTCATTTTTGTGCAGGTCCTTTATGAGATTCTGTTTTTCTTCATGAGATTCAGTTTGCTGAAAAAATTTTAAAATGTTAAAATAAAATGTATTAAATACTTATTAAATACTCTGCCAATATATGGGCCCCTAAGCTCACACTAGGTGCTATAGTTATAGTGTACGTGTGAGCTAATATAACTAAAAACTGAAATATATTTTATTCAACTCCACACTAAATTACCTTTTGTTTGATACCACACAAGCCATGTTTTGACTTAAACTTTAATTTTTCAAATCTACCCCCACCTTTTTTTTTAAACTAAAATGTATTTTGATTAACTCCAGACTCAATTACCTTTCGTTTGATATCACACACGCCATACTTCCACATAAACACTAATTTTTTTAATTTACCCCCACCCTTTTTTTAAAAGTAAAATGTATTTTATTTAACTCCAGATGCAATTACCTTTCGTTTGATACCACACAAGCCATATTTTTACATAAACTTAATTTTTGAAATCTACTCCCACCCTTTTATTTGGCTTGTGTTTGGTGGATTTTGTTCATTTTTAAATGGGACCATCTCGAGCCAAAACCCAGCTTAGGTACCAAATTTCATTAGAATCGGGCTAGCGGTTTTTGAGTTATGCGCGTTGGTCGTTACAGACAGACATACAGACAGACAGACAGACAGACAGACAGACAGACAGACAGACAGACAGACAGACAGACAGACAGACAGACAACACAACAAAAAAGTTTCAAAATCATCTGAAACGCAAAGATATATAAAATTTTTTGAAATCGGAGCAACTTTTTTTTTCTCGAAAAAATTAGGATCACTATAGCTCACACTACTATAGTATAGTATATGTGTGAGCTAAAAATACTCTGCCAATATATGGGCCCCTAAGCTCACACTAGGTACTATAGTTATAGTGTACGTATGAGCTAATATAACTAAAAACTGAAATATATTTTATTCAACTCCAGATTAAATTACCTTTTGTTTGATACCACACAAGCCATGTTTTGACATAAACTCAAATGTTTGAAATATACCCCCACCCTTAAAAAAAACATAAACTAAAATGTATTTTGTTAAACTCCGGACTCAATTACCTTTCGTTTGATATAACACACGCCATATTTTCACTTAAACTCTAATTTTTGAAATATACCCCCACCCTTTTTTTAAAATAAATTAAAATGTATTTTGTTTAACTCCAGACTCAATTACCTTTCGTTTGATATCACACACGTCATATTTTCACATAAACTCTAATTTTTGAAATCTACCCCCACCCTTTTATTTGGTTTCTGTTCGGTGGATTTTGTTCATTTTTAAATGGGACCATCTCGACCCAAGACCCAGTCTAGGTACCAAATTTTATTAAAATCGGCCAGGCGGTTTTTGAGTTATGCGCGTTGGTCGTTACAGACATACAGACAGACAGACATACAGATAGACAGACAGACAGACAGACAGACAGACGGCGCAACAAAATCATCTGAAACGCAAAGATATATAAAAAATTTTGAAATCGGAGCAACTTTTTTTTTCTCGAAAAAATTAGGATCACCTTAGCTCACACTACTATAGTATAGTATATGTGTGAGCTAATAATGTGAATAATTTCGAACTTCCATTCAAGTTTTTTGTCGAAAATAAAACAGTCGAAAATAAAATATATGAAAGTAGATTATTAAACGAAACATTTAATTAAAGTTTCGTCGAACCGTACAAATGTCGAAAATTATAAAGCCGAAAATAATTTAGACGAATCTTAATTAGGTCGATCCGTAAAAATGACGTTTGATATCATCTTTAACTACAAAGGGGCCAATAATTAGCTTAAGAAAGTTGTTTTATTGCAACAGATGCTGTGCGGTTCGATTCCCATGCCTGCCACTACAAACTCGAACCCACTATCCGTTCGTGAATATAGATTTACCGGAAGTAGGGCTAAAGCCTGTCTTTGGGAAGTTGGGCATCAACGAAGTAGGCAAAGTTGATAGATAATACAAGGCCGTGGTTCGGAAGTCACGTTAAGCCGGTGGTCCCGTGTTCAGAGCGTTGATGGCGCTAGCACGATAAAGACCCCTATGCCTGACAAAGGGTATCAGGCAAAATTAAATCCTCCTTGAGAAAAGAATTTTGCCTGCCGGAAGGTGCTTAGCAGGCCGCCCTGCTGGGTCTTCATGTAGTATGAATGAGTTGTGATTGTCCCGGGCACCAAGTAACTGCGAGTAAAAAATTTTAACACACGAAAAGATGATCTCATGTTTTCAGACGTTGATAGTTTACGTCTAACTTTTGAGTTTTCATACCTTTGACAGTGGGAAGGAAGAATTATAGAAATCAGTTTGATGACTTGGTCGAGTTAATACCCTGAGAGTCTCTCGTGCTTGTATTGAGACATCGCAGCCCGCATAGATGGAAGTTTTCCGAAAATTTCTGTATGGCTTCGGTAATTTAATGCTTAGAATGTTTGCCTAGAGAGCAAGAGATCCCGGGTTCGAGTCCCGGCCGAATTTCACTTATTGTTTATAGTTTTAGGTCCTTGCATTATTTGCAATTTGGTATTGGAGTAAGATTATCTTGGTGTCCACCGAATTGAGCTGGCAAATTGTCTGCAATAAGCGAAAAGGTCAATAAGTAAAAACGAAACGAAATAAAACGAGTTTTCATGAAATTTAGGTATTCACAATACTGACTTCACATGCGCATGGCGGGTTAGGATACGTTTGCGATCAATTGACCAAGGTTAGTTTAGTTTAACACCCATTTAGACCTCCTAAAAGGAGGACAAAGGAGCTATAATTTAGGAAGTTGGAGATTACTTTATTTTAATAAGCAATAATGTTTTTAACCAGGGTTCGTCCACGATCGCTTGGCCGTTGAAAAATATGTGAACTGAAGTAAGATCGCTATTTAAATAAATGGCACTAAGAGAGATAAATAGTTTAGCGCGGTTGTCAAGTTATCAATTCAAGAAAATGGTTTTTTTCGCCATCTAATGACGTTACTCTTACCGGCTGAGTAGCCCAAAGACGGCGATGCATAAAATCAATGAGTATATGACCCATATAGAGTGGCAACTGGCGAGCTTTTCAACATTGAGGGGCAGATGGCGCTGGAATAAATTCGTCTATTACGCAATATTCAGGGATAACTAGTACGATTTAGTTGCATGTGCAAGTTCCGAGGGTCGTCAATACTTTGAAAAGTAACTATTACATTACAAATTACTTTACAGGAATGTACTGAGAAAACTGTGTAATTAATTACAACAAAAAAATAACTTAATTATAAATTTCCTACATGCAAAATAAAAAAGTAGTTGACAATTACTTGTTTTTTTTATTTCTTTCACTTTTTCATAATTTACAAAATGTGAAAATGCTTAGTTTAGGAGCCCTCTTCCTTCGTAATACATTCCGAACTTACCCCTTAAATTCATTACGAAACGTGGATTGCTTTAAATAATAAAAGCAAAATAGCTTTTTACAAATAATAACAATCACTTTAGTAATTTAATTGCATTTTTGTAATTTCATTATAATTGTAAAATAATTTTTCAATTATTTTAAAAACTTAAATAATTGCAATTACCATAACACCGCATTTAAACTTATTGTTTTTTTTTCAAGAGGAATGGCCCCTCCATTTAAGGGGCAAAAATAAAATTTTAAAAGGAGTAGTAAAACGTGACAAACAGTTTTTTCTGCAGAATGAAACCAGTAGAGGGGCAAGAGGTTTAGGGCTGTCGTACATCCCTACCCCCAAAAATGTTGTCCCCTATTCTGTTTCCTGGATAGTGTATGGTGACTTTTAGCAACTTGACTTCGTGAGCTACCGCCAGGAGATCGAACACTTGAGCAGCCTTTAAGCGCGACTTTAATAAAAGAGCAAGGTTATTGTGGAAGAAAAAATTATTAAAAAATTTAATTTTTCTTAATGTTTCCTGATTAAAGCTAAAATAACGAAATAAATAATAATGACTATTTCTTCGTCTTTTAAAAGTGGAAATCTTACTTTGATTGCTCCTGTTTAGTAATAAAAAAAACTATTAATGAATTTTGAGTCACAGCGGCAAACGCTCCTTAATATGCGCGTCTTTGGTCCCTCACTGACTTTTTGCTTTCCATAAGTTCATCCTTTTTTATACGCTTTTCATAAAGGCTAAACGTTCGAAGTCGCGCCCTGTAGATCGACAAAACTACGTTCGTTTAAATCATTTTTGTCTACTTTATTTTCTATTGTTTTTTGTTCATAAAAATTACGTTTGGACCTTTTTTTTTCGACACTTGTATATTATTATGGCGCTTATCACTTTTTAATCATAAGTTGAACTCCGAGCCTTCGGCCTCGGGGTGACATGTTACATGTGGTTTATACTGTAACAATGCACGTTGCAAACCACTTGGCAAAGGTTCGGCTGAGCGCTCCCTCACGTCCATAAAGTTAACTGTAGAAAGTGCGCAGTACAAAAACATTTTAAATAAAAAAAAATTGTGCTTATTAAGGTGTTAATGCTCTTATACTTTTCGAGTTATACCCTCTATTGCTAACCACCCGTTAAAGTTAGGAGTGCACTATATAAAAGTGGTCTAAGACGTCGGGAGGAGGGCCAAAATGGTTTAAATAATTAAATGATAACTAAATGGTTCCATTGCTGCAAAAACATTATGTTTTAGCATATTTTTTAACATTTTTTGATAAATATTTATATACGTTCTTGCACTACTTTTTGTAATCAAAATTTAGTTCTAATTAAATGCTTTTTCCCAACTAACTACCCGTTAAAGAACGCAAGTATTTTTAAACAATCATAAAAAATGTGTAAAAATAAAAAAATTTGCCGAAATGAAAGTATTTAATTATTTAAACCATTATAGCCCTCCCACCGTGCCCTTAGACCATCTTTATATAGTGCACTAGTAATTTATCGGGTAGGTAGCAGTACAGGCTATAACAGGGAATATAAAAAAAAATTAAATTTTAGTTAGGACTAAAATGAATACCACATACATGTTTTTATCTCATTTTGTTTTTTGCCATGAGGTTTAGGTAAAAAAAATATTTTTTATCAATTTTTCCTTAAAAATGATAAAAATAATTTAAAAAAATGTTTTTTTAAGCATTTTCCATCCAATTTTAAAACTCTTCCTAATCCAAGTTGGTTTACTACAAAACTGCTGTCCAAAGCAAAAAACGTAGTAACTAATTTTTTAAAAGTTATAGATGCTTCTTCTTCTCAATGCTGAATTAAATTTTACAACAAAATATCAAAACATCTCAAAATCTAAAAAAGAAGATTTACTGTGATTTCCCTTGGATGACGGAAAACATCTAACTGGCTGCTTTTCAGTTAGCTAGGCTAGCATTTAGTTTTACTATATTGAAGCGTTATGTTTAGTTCGGAGCTGTTCATAGAGGTTGCGCTGGCGGTAAATAAAAATTTCGTTTTGTATTAAACGCTAATTTATTTAAAAAACAATGTTTAAGGATAAAAAGTACAAAAATTTAAAAAATAAAAATTTTATCGGCTTCAAAAATGATCTCTAGAAAGTTTTGTTGACAGTTTTCGAGTTATAAGCAAAAAACTTCTCACAAAACTGTCAAAATGCACATTTCAGGGGGGAAACCAGCCCTGTACCAGAGGGGGGGGGGCGTTTCTCCCGTAAGTTGCTTCTCCAAGTAGTTGCTTCTCTCATTAAATGCAGTTTCTGAACCCATATGGCCTAAACAACTTTTTTCTTTTTTTTTTATGCTGGGACTTTTCCATTCATACTAGGATCCTCGCTAGGATCAATCGACCAGTTTTTTGTCAAGTTAGCTTTTTTAGACATAACAATACAACCATGTATAAAGTGGGAGACAAACCCACAATCTTGTGAGACGCCTTGATCGTCATAGTTCGGTCAAATATATGCGGCCAGCATAGTAGCAATACATCTGAAGCAAGACCACTACACAAGTTGGCACAGGCGCACATTGGCCTGAACTAAACCAGAATAGCTCACAAAACATGTATGCCAAACTTGACCAAAATCGGTTAAGTAGTTTCTGAGAATAGCAGTAATAAAAAAGTTGCTATTCCTTTTTACAGGGTTTCCCAAAAAGGTCTTTACATAGTCCTACTACAGATCCTTAGACCAAAATAAGTCGATTTAAATAGAGGATGTTAAATGAAAAAAAAAATTATAATATATAAAACTCCTGTTAAAGGGACACTGCACTTCTGATGATTTATTTAATTTTTACTTTTTTTGTGAAGAAAATACCTAACTAAATATTTTTAAGCAAAAAAAGTACATTTGTTACAATTTATAAAACTAAGCTGTTTTCGAGATATTTCTATTCAATGCCACATGAGAATATACTCAAATTATTCTCAATAATTTTTTTTTTATAAATATTTTTAAATCAAAACATATTAAATTAAGAGGATTTTAAAATAATATGTATATTTTTTACATTGCTAATTCACTCATTAAATTTCATCCTAAAAATATTACAAAAATTTGTTTTTTTCAAGATAATTTAAATATTTCGGTGCAGGATCAACACTAAAAACTGAAGTATTAAGAAAGTGATGGATGGATTTTAACAAAAGTAGCATTTTGGTGTCAAGTTGCATAGGAAACTACTTTCTTAACAAAAAAAGCAAAAAACTACATTGATAAAAAAGTTATGGTCATTTTAAGCCAATAGCAATAGCAGTGCAGTGAATTGTGCATCCCAGAAAACCGCTGTGTACCAATTTCTAAAGCAATATGTTAAAAAATATTAATATTAGTTAAAAAAATTGATATTTGTTTTTTAATTTTAATGCCCAAAAAACTGAGCGATTTTGGACTAAAGTAAGGAGATTTGAATCCACTTATTTTGGTGCAAATCTCTGCTAGGAGCATGTAAAGACTTTTCAGGACACCATGTATATGTATTGATGACAACAAAAAAACATTTTAAATTATATATTGTTCTATTCATGAGATATTTCAGAATTCATAAACCAATAATATTCGACTACATCTTAAGTTCTACTACTTTAAACAGTGTGGATCAAATTAAGGACTTGGGTGTTATTTTTGATCAAAAAATTGAAGTTAATTTGCACATTGAGAATATTTGCAACAAAAGTCTACAAGTGTTAGGGTTTATATCGCATACTTTAGAGGAATTCAATAAGGTAAATTGCTTTAAATTGTTGTACTGTTCTCCGGTGCGATCACTGATTGAGTATGCTAGTCAAATTTGGAATCTGCACTACTTTAAATATATAGATATGTTATAGAAAAAAAAATAGAAAAAATGCAGTGTAGGTTTTTAAGGTTAATAAACTACAAACTAAAAATACCAAAAGATCATATTGACTACATATCTCTATAGAATTTATTGAGTATTCAATCTTTGGAAAAGCAGAGGTTTATGATGGATACCAGGTTACTGTTTAAAATTATAAATAATAATGTTGATTGTCCTAACTTATTAGAAATGATCTCTTCTCAAGTTCCACAAAGACAGACTAGAAATTATTCTTTATTGTTTGTGCAATTTCATAGAACTGCACATGGGATAAACTCTCCTCTTACTAGAATGGCAAATTCTTTAAATAAAATCGATGTAGATTTATTTAATCTAACTTTACAACAATTCAACAAGTTTGTGAAAAAATTTGCTCAATAATTATTACTACATAATGTTAGTTATAGTTCATACTATTGTGATTTTTCTTTTTGTAAATGGCATGACCATTGAAAATAAAAAATAAAATAAAATAAAATAAAATATAATTCTATGGTTTTTAGCTATTTTTCAGCATTGATTGGTTATTATTTTGGTTGACAACTTTTACAGTTTATTAACTACTTAGCACAGGTCTGATTAAGAGGGAGGCTACAAAAAACTTTTCCATTCAATCAGCATCAATCGCCCAGTTTCACAAAGTTAAAGGATTTTAAACAATCAGAAACATCCAAGTACCTAGACAGGAATTGAACCCGGACCACCAGTAAGTAATAAAAAGGTGTCAAAAAATGTAATTACCATAAGTGGTGTTTGTAAAGTATCCAATAAATAAATAAATAAAATTGTACCAGAGAGAGCACAATAAAGGGCTGTGGTTAATCAGGCTAAAACCCACCAAGAGGTGTAATGCCACTTGAAGAATAAGAATAAATCACACATATAAGAGATGTAAGTTTATATTTAAGTGTAGCTTTTTTGTTATTTAGCAAAAATAAGGCTCTTAACCTGGTGTTTACCTTTGTGCAAAATTCATATATTTTGAATAACCTGAAGAAATTTGAGGTCTGACTATTTTACTTAAAGTTTAAGAAATACACCACCCAACTTGACAGAGACCCACAGATTTTGAGAAACACACAGAAATTTTTATAAAGATTAGTTTTAGAGAGATACTTAAATAAAATTTCTAATAAAATGTATAGTTATAGGTTGGAATAAGAAGAGATTATTTTACAAAACAGGGTTGCCTTTACAGTTTTACTTTGTTTTTAGGTAGATTTTTCCTCAAGGATTTTTTCATTGTCCAGAATTAAGGAAAAACACCGTCATTAATTAATTATCTGCATCAATTCTGTTACATAAATAAGACTTTAACAAATTATTGGTCCTGTAGTGTCCTGTACATGTCCTGTATAGTCCTGCCTGTGGGGCCCTGTCTGAATCGACAGAGGGTTGAAGGCTGAAAAGGGAGCACATAAAAAAATTTGCAACCAAAAAAAAAAGGTCATCATGTCTTAACTCTCGTATTTCTCAGAAAGCCGATGCCTCAGGGCAGAGGGGAGACAAACCCCCCATGCACCTTCCCCAAGCAATGCTGCTGTGTGGTCCTGTATAGTCCTGTGGAGTCTTGTAGAAGCCCTATGGAGTCCTTTATAGTCCTGTGGGGTCCTGTGGAAGTCCTGTAGAAAAATTTCTACAACTACTCTGGGCAGCTGATCCCCCCTTGTACAAAATCCATCAAAATTTTAATAAACACACCTCAAATGAGCAAGGTGGCAACATTTTAAAAGGGTGAAGCTAGAACTTTAAATTTCAAATGCTTGATTTAAAAAAAACAATTCTATAAAAAATTTGTATTTCCAACTAGTTTTTTATTTAGTTTTCTGACTAACCAAGCCTAAAAAAATGTGTTAAGCTTACCCAAATATTAGCAAATAAATTAAGTGAATTACACGTTTTCCATTATTCCTGGAAATAAATAATTAATTAAAAATTATAACAAATTACAACAAAATTGATAAAACATAAATTTTGTTTTGATTTGAAGTTTAAAAATATTTTGTCACAAAACAGCTGTTTTAAAATTGGGCCGGTTGGCCTCAACACAACGGCCAACGTAAAAGTAGAACATTTTCAGGCAAAAAATTTTGGGTCTACCTATTTAAATGACCAGAATTTTACTGACGAACGATTTTTTTATACTTTTCGATTTCAGAGCGAATTGTTTGAGGTCGAACAAATCCTAACTAATAAACCAAAGCTGTTACCAGTTCCAAACAGTTAGCTGTCTATCTATCAGTTAAGTACAGATCTGTTTTATCTCAAAAATACATTTTTTTTTACCAAAAAACCAACTACTACCATTAGCGGCGTAGCGTGCCCGAAAGGGCGGGGGGGGCGACAGCTTTAGGGCGCCTCTGAAAACTGAAAAAAATCTTGCGACCAAAAAAAAAAAAAGGTCATCATGTGTGAGGGGGCGGCCGACAGGTCACAAGGGCGCCTCTCACAAGACTTGCAACCAAAACAAAAAAAAAAAGGTCCTCAAATCAACTACTTACCACCTTCCCTAGCTTCACCCTTCAAAAAACCAACTACTTCCACCTTTCCCTAGCTTTTCACACCAAAAAACTAACACTAGTTGGTTTTTTATTGATGGTTGAAGCTAAGGAGGGTGGTATTAGTTGATTTTTTGGTGGTAGAAGCTAGGCGGAGGTGGTAGTAGTTGGTTTTTTGAAATTAAAAGTAGGGGGAGGTGGTAGAAGTTGGTTTATTTTTGGTGGCAGAAGCTAGTTAATTTATTGGTGGTAGAAGCTATAGTGGAAGGTGCTAGTAGTTGGTTTTTTTATTGTAAAAGCTAGAGGGCAGTAGTAGTTGGCAGTAGTTGGTATTTGAATAGTAGAAGCTAGGGGAAGGTGGTCACGGTGCCTAGAATAGATCCACCGTGGAAGATCGTAGTAGTTAATTTTTTGGTGCTTGAAGCTAGGGAGGTGGTAGTAACATTTTTAAAAGTAGAAGTTAGGTAGAGGTGGTAGTAGTTGGCCTTTTAGATGTAGAAGCTAGGGGAATATGGCAGTAGTTAATCTTTTGGTGGTAGAGGCTAGATGAAGGTTGTATAGTAGTTGGTTTTTGATAGTAGAGGCTGGGGGAAAGTGGTCGTAGTTTGTTTTTGGTGATTAAAGCTAAGCGAAGGTGGTTTTTTCGGATAAAACTAAGTTGTAGCTGTTTAGAAATGATAACAGCTTAGACTAATAAGTGTTACAAATGGTGTTCTTTCCACCAATGCATGCCCATCCCGATTCAAAAAACGCTGCATTTAAAACCGGTGCAAATCCACGTGATGCGTTTTTTGAATCGTGGTGGGCATGCATTGGTACAGATTTTTGTGTTGGCCTTGGTACAGGGTATTAAAAACACCGAAAAATACGAAAATTCGCTGATCAGTAACATCTTGGTCAGTTAAATAGAATTAAATTTTTTTTTGTTGTCTCCTGTTTGTGTATTTGAACTTCTGTCAAGGCCAATCTGCCTCACCATTTTTTTTTCTATGCTTTGTTTTGATTACGTTTGAGTTGTCAGGTTTGTCAAAAAAATAAAATTTTGTAGGAAAACTGAGAAAAGTTTCAAGAATTTTCACAAATTTTCAAAGTAGTATTTTAAATATAATTTTTAAATACAAGTTATTATTTAATTAAAGTTTTGGAAATGAAATTTTGGCGGTAAATTTTTATGTTGAAATTTTTTTTAAGTTATAAAAACTGGCAAAATTTAATGGGTCTTCTCAAAACAAAGGTAAGCAGCATAAATAAAATGATTAATTAGTGGTTAGTTATTGTTTTCTAATAAGTATGCATCAAAAATGACCTTTATTCATATTAATTTTTTTAACCATAGATTGCACACCTACCTACTAGGCAGTGAGCTAGTGTTAGATACTATTAAATAATAAATGATAGGCTAAGTATGAACTTCAACTCAATTTCTGGATTTCAATGAGATTGTGTCTCTTCTGAGACAGCCTCCCAGCTTTAGAAGTATGAACTTATTATTTATAATTTGACTTATGGTAACTAAACCTTAAAATGGAAATCAACAAGTTGGTTTTTACACAATACACAAAGCCAAATTCTATGACTTTATGATTGTATGACCTGTGGCTGCCCTGATACATACAATTAAGCTTTGTGTACCTATTGTGCTAAAACCAACTTGTTGATTTCTGTTAGTCTAAGGGTCAGGTATCATAAGTCAAACTGTAGTGTAATAGTGATTTATCCAGCAACATAATGCACAAATGGACAAATTTAGTGCTTATCTAATTTTCTCTTAATCTTACCATTCTATCTTTATTATTATTATTATTTAATTTATTTATCTTTTCTTAATTATATCTTAAGAGCTTATGTGGTAATTTTAGTAAATTTAAATTAATTAATATTGCAATGAAGTAAATCTTCAGGTACATAAGTAACTTATTATACAAACAAGTGAGATCAGAGTGAAAATTTAACATAACCTACTTAATAATACAAAACACTTCTTATCTAAGAGCTAATAAGTTATTCCTCCATTTAAATGTAAAAATTTTTTGAATTTTTGATTGTTTTAAATCTGTTGGTAGAGCATTATAAATTTTTACTGCTGTGTATGACACAATCTTGTAGTAATTTTTAGTGTGGTAATCATGTATCTGTTTATTCGTTGATAAATTTATTGGTATCTTCATTAGATTATTCTCTATTTGAAAAATAAGCTTGCATTGTTCAAATTTAACTGTTTCTGAAATATTTAGAAAGTTGGTTTTTTTGTAGATATCACAGGTTGGTGTGTATAAATCTATTCCATAAAGAGTTTTTATTACTTTATTTTGGGTTCTTTGGTAGCATATTCAGTGTTGTTAAGCTTGCAGTACCATAGATAGGAGCCATGTATGTAATAACAGAGTTAATATATGCATGGTAGATCATTTGTTTTGATTTTTTGCTTAAATATTTGGCACTTTTGCAGAATATTCCAGTAAAACATGATATTCCTTTTATTAGATTATTTATATGCATCTTCCAGTTTAGCTTCTTCTCAATGTAGGTGCCTAGGTATTTAACAGTGTCACATTTTTCAACTTTTGTATTTTTTATATAGATTTCATCATCGTTTTCAAGTATTTTGTTATTTTTGCTAATAATAATATGATTACTTTGTTTTTCATTCAACACAAGGACATTGTTGTCAGTCCATTCTTCAATAATTTTGAGGTCTTCTAATAGTTGCTTTCTTGTTTCATTTATATCACCAAAATAAAATAAAGTAGCATCATCAGCATAGAGAACTGGAAATCCTTTTAGATTCAGATGTGTGATGTCATTCACAATAAGAAATTATAATGGGCCTAAGAGGCTTCCTTGGGGTATTCCAGATTCTACAGTATTATAGTCACTCACTTCATCATTAAATCTTGTTAGTTGCTTTCGATTTGTCAGAAAACTTTTAAATATTTTTAGAGCTGAACTTTGTATTCCATATTTTTCAAGTTTCTTCAGTAGATTGTTGTGATTGATTACATCAAATGATTTGCAGAAATCTAGGAATTCTGCTCTGATGCTTTGTGACTTGTCCAGTCCTGTGTAAAGTTTTTCAGATAATACTGCTAGTGCTGTTAAGGTGTTTTTATGTTCTTGAAATCCATGTTGAGCTTCATTAAGCATTTGGTTTTCAGTTAAAAATTTGTAGAGTCTTATATAAAGACCTTTTTCAAAAATTTTTGACACTGCACTTAAAACAGAGACTGGTTGATAATTAGACAGTGTTGACATTAGATGACATTTAAAAATGGGTTTTATTCTTGCAATTTTCAAAATATCAGGAAACACCTTCTTTTAAATGGTTATTAATGATTTTAGAAAGGGGTTCACTTATTACTTTTTTACAGTTTTTGCACTTAAATTGTTATGTCCTGGTGAGGTATTGGATTTTCAGCTAGAGATGATTTCTTCTATTTCTTCAGGTGTTTGATAAAGGTGTAATGAAGACTGCATATTAAACTTTTAAAGCAACACTGGTAAAGTGTTCATTAAAAATGTTTGCAATTTCTTTTCCTTGTGTTACTGACTTTCCATGTACTATTAATTTGGTACAGTCTTCCTTGTCCATAGTTTTTGGTTTTATGAGATTATTTAAGATTTTCCATATTTTTTTCAGGTTTCCATTTGCTTGCTGAATTTTGTTTTCATGTACTTTTTTTTGTTTTGAAATATTTCAGATTTTATATCATACTGTATATTTTGTTCTAGTATTTATTTGTTGTTGATGGACCTTTGACAGTTTGAATAAAATGGTCAGTCAAGTTGTTAAATTAAAAGATTTATGTCAAGTTTCTAAATTTATTGATTTTCTTTAATTCTGGAGTAAACCATAATAAAAACTTCAACATTATTTGTTTTTGTAGGTCTTGAAATTTGGATTGAAAGTAATATGAATGTGGATAATTTTTTAAAAGTTTATAAAAGTGATATCTCGGTTTCATTTTCTTTTTAAGATGAACTGAACCAAACCAACCTTGTTTAAGATTATTTGTGTGGTTTCTTCTGACAGTCTTGGTGACTCTATAATTTCACATATATTTGAGATTAAAGATTCTATTGTTAATATATTTTGTTCTTGAATTCTGTGCTCAAAATCTTCTTTTATCCTGTTATAATCCACCTTTTTATATTCATAAAATTGTTTGTCCATTTTGGTAAATTTTTCTGCTTGTATCTGAATATTCATTAATTTGTGATAAGATAAACCAGGATTTTTGTTGTAAGATTTGATATAAGGTCAATTAAAGATTTAGATCCACACAGAAATTCTTATGGGTTCAGTCAGTGGATTTTCAATTTTAAAATTGCAACTTTTCAATGTGTTCATGTAATTGCTGTAATGATTGTTGCTTTTTAGCAAGTTGATATTCATATCACCTAGAATAATTGTCCTTTTATTTTTGTATTTATAGAGTTTACTGTCTATTTTTTAAATAAAATCAGTAATGTTGTTTGGTTGATGATTCAAAGAGAGAATTCAGGGTAAACCATCCCTTAAAGGTAAGTTATCCTACGTTTGGCTGCCCTAGAATTACAACATTCTATCAACATATTCTTTTAATGTAAAGATAGAATATAGAACCTTGCAATTTTTAGGGGACCATTTGGTAAATATAGAGTATCTACCTACATATTTTTTATTTTAAAGCTGTTTAAAAAGATCTTTTTATAGGTAGTCCTTCTGAGAGAAACCCAAAACTGCCTGTGCAAAAACAAAAAACTGATCTCTGTCATTTAAAAAGAAGTTTCTCTTTCTTTCCCAATAAAAATGTAAAGCACAGACATGGGTATACTGATAGTATCTAGTCCAAATCTCCACTTTATCCAAAAAAGTTTATTTCACAACAGAGAATATACAGCTGATACACTCTTAAATTGACTATAAGCAATATTACCAATAGAATAGACCTTGGAATAGACTTAGAATAGAATGGAATAAAGCTTTATTTGCAAATTTTTTTACATAATTGAGCAAATACTCTAACTTAATTCATGTAATACTTTTCAAAATAGTAATGTAAAAGTTTAAATAAATTATAAATATAAAAGGCAATCAACTACCTACACACCTTATATGCCAAGCTTAAAACTGTCAAAAAAAAAAGAACAATAAAAATACCTCAAACCAATTAACAAAAAAAAATGTAATTAAAAACAAGCAGATTAGAGTTACCTATGTTTGAGGAGGCAAATGGTCTAGATATTCCGGTATGGTGTATGGTTCTATGTTAAGTAAAAGACAAAATACTAATTTTTTAAAAGTCTTAAAGTTTTTTTCCTGTTGTATAGTTGCAGGCAACTTGTACATAATAAAATTTTACATACATACAGAATGGACTACTCTCTGTGAAAAATAATTTATGTGCTGGTACATTAAGATTTAAACCGCTAGTGTTGTAGGTGTGACTGGGTATTAGGTGGTTGAAGTGTGAGAAGTTTCTAAATAGAAACATAATGCATTCATAAATATATTCACGAGTAAATGGTAGAATGTTTAATTGTTTAAATTTGCCCCTGCAAAAATCTCGTATTTTCATCTCAAGCAGGACTCTTACAACCTTTTTTTGAAGGATCAGTATTTCACTCTCACCAGAAGCTCCATCCCAGAATATGACTCCATAGCACATAATTAAATAGAAGTTTGCATAATATACTGAAAGCAACACATTTTGTTGCAGGTAATTCTTTAGGACTCTTAAAGAGTAGCAAGCTGAATTTAGCATCTTGCAAACATGCTCAAGGTGCACATTCCATTTTAACTGTTGGACTATAAAAATATTCTGGGAGAGAACCTCCACCGCTTCTGGGTACAGACCTTGAGAGTTGGATGTCCTAAAAAAACAATCACTGTTTTGTTACTATTTAAAAGCAATCTGCAATATTAATAAGCACCCCCAGTATCTCACTCAAAATTGTACAAGACTCATTGACTCACTGGAGAATGCTAGATGTAAATCATTTATATAGATAAGAAAGGTCCCAAGACACTTCCTTGGGCCACACCAAGGCTGTTGTTCATGGCCTCTGAAAAAGGCTTGGACCCATCTAAAGCTGGGCCCTGTATACCATACAGCTCCATGGCTAATAATGCAGAGGCCTTAGTGGTATATCTTTGAGCCAAAGTGTTAAGCCTAAGTCAATTATTGTTGTAATCTGCAGAGTTTTTTTATGTGTGCTGGATGAAAAAAAAATATGCCACTTAAGTCAAACTCAGTATGTAGGTAGGTGGGCACAATAGGTCCATATGTGGTAGCAATGCATGGATGTCCAGTAGGGCCTGCCACCACTTTCGAATACATACATACATACCATACAGCTCCATTTTTCTTAAAAGAAGCTCATGGTCAAGACTATCAAAAGCTTTAGATAGATCTAGAAATGCACCAAATGCTTGTTTTCCAGATTTTTAATGATTTTTGAAACAAATTCATAGGTTGCAGTTTCTACAGAATGACCTCTCAGAAAACCATGTTAAAAGTCATTTAGTAGATTTCCTGATGTTAAAAAAGTTTGGAGTCTATCATACATTGCAGTTTCGAATACCTTGGAAAAAGACGAGAGGAGGCTGATAGGGCGATAGTTTTCAATTTTTGATCAATCTCTTTTTTTATGCAAAGGTTTTACTATTACTAGTTTAAGATCTTGTGGAAACAAGCCACTTTTGAACTAATTATTGATTATAAATTACAGCAGAGACAAGACCTCAGATGCCACAAGTTCACAGAAATCTGCACTGTCTGCAACCTAAGAAAAAGATAATCAATTAAGCAGATCTTTCTGGGATGCCCTATTTAAAACCCAATAAGGGTGTGTACAGAGTGATTGACCTTTTTTTACTAAATAGCTATCTATATTAATAAATATGAGAATCCGATGGCAAAAATGACATATGTCAAACACTTGTAAAATTTTTGACATATGGTCAATTTTTTAAAAACATAACATCCTGTATTTTATTTTTTGGTCGATAGGACTCCTTTTTCTGATTCAAAAATATATAACATTTGGTGTTGTCGTCTACTACTACTAAGATATAATGCTTGTGCATGATAGGTATGTACCTCTTTCATTTTTATTCTGTACTTTTCCATGTGGATTTACCTGAGCTTTAAAACCTCAATTTGGCGCCCTTGTGGCGCAACTTTGTTAGACATCCAGGGGCCTTTTGTAGGTCCGGCCGGTACAGAAACGCATCCTGTACCACGGGGTTTTGATGCCCCTCGACCCTTCTCATGAAACGATCCTTCTGCTCCTGGATTGTTTCGGAAATATCCTCAATGTTGAGCTCCCTCTTGATTTGTACGTTACGCACAAACCAAGGGGCTCCCGTTATTTGTCTTACGACTTTATTTGTGTTTTACATACTTTATTCCAGCATGGGGCTGCATACGTTAGTATGGGGCGAACGACTTGCCTCCATATTTCTAATTTTCCTCTCGGCTGTAGTGTGCTCCTGGCATTTAACAAGTGTCGCCCTCGTGATGTAGTGGTAGCAATCTTTGTTTCCCACACCAGCGGTCCGGGTTCGATTCCTGGCTAGGTACTTGGTAGTTTGTGTGTATTTAAAAAATGGTTTAGCCTTGCTCGAACTTTGCGAACCTGAGCGATTGATCCTGATTGGATGGAAAGTCTCAGTATAAATAATAAAAAAAAATAACATTTGGTTTGACCATTTTTGAGTTATTTACCTTTTTATTTTGACTAAATAGGCTAAATCAAAAGTAAAAGTTGAAACATGTCGTATAGCTATCAACTTTGTACCCAACTGCGACTAGTAGATTTAGTAGTTAGCTGTTTTTTTATTATTATTTTTTGTTTTCAACTTTTAGGCTTAACATTCTTAATCAGCCATTCATTTAACTAAATCAAGGTACCTAATTATTACCAAAATCATGCATTGAACTATGCCCAAAGGGTGCATTTCTACAAACATTGAGTGAAGCTAGGGGAGGGGAGAGTGAGGAGAAAACTAGTAAAATAATGTTGAAAAAAATCTTAAAGCATGTGCAGAAAAATTTTTTGAAACCACACTATATTTGTGAAAGTTATAGCTACAACTATTACTAATAAGGCAGGAGGGAGTTGAGAGAAAGGGGGGAACTAGTAAAATGCTGTTGGAAAATTTTTGAAAGTGTGTACAGAAAGAATTTTTTAAATTGCACTATATTTGATTAAATTATGTGAATATTGTTTTTGAAGGGGGTGAGGGGAATGACAGGAGGGGAGATGGGTGGCGGCAGGGTGGACTACAAAGTAATTACAGCAAATTAGAGGACATTTGCAATGGGTGAACAAAGAAATTTTATTAAATTCGCCTGAAATTTAGCCTTAGACAAAATGCCATCTGACAACTGCATTGTTGATTCCTATTAGCTCACACATATACTATACTATAGTAGTGTGAGCTATGGTGATAATTTTTTTGAGAAAAATAAAGTTGCTCCAATTTCAAATTTTTTTATATATCTTTGCGTTTCAGATAATTTCGAAACTTTGTTGTTGCGTCGTCTATCTGTCTGTCTGTATGTCTGTCTGTCTTTCTGTCTGTCTGTCTGTATGTCTATCTGTAACGACCAACGCGCATAACTCAAAAACCGCTTGCCCGATTTCAATGAAATTTGGTACCTAGGCTGGGTCTTGGGTCGAGATGGTCCCATTTAAAAATAAACAATCTCCACCGAACACAAACCAAATAAAAGGGTGGGGTTAGATTTCAAAAATTAGTTTATGTGAAAATATGGCGTGCGTGATATCAAACGAAAGGTAATTGAGTCTGGAGTTAAACAAAATACATTTTAGTTAGTTATTTTTTTTTAAAGGGTGGGGGTAGATTTCAAAAATTAGAGTTTACGTGAAAATATGGCATGTGTGATATCAAACGAAAGGTAATTGAGTCCAGAGTTAAACAAAATACATTTTTGGTGATTGGCTTGTGTTTGGTGGATTTTGTTCATTTTTAATGGGACCATTTCGACGCAAGACCCAGCCCAGGTACCAAATTTCATTGAAATCGGGCAAGCGGTTTTTAAGTGATGCGCGTTGGTCGTTACAGACAGACAGACATACAGACAGACGGCGCTACAAAAAAGGTTCAAAATCATCTGAAACGCAAAAATATATAAAAATTTTTGAAATCGGAGCAACTTTTTTTTTCTTGAAAAAATTAGGATCACCCTCACACTACTATAGTATAGTATATGTGTGAGCTAAAAATATTGCCCATAAAGCACCTTCGGGATTAGTTGCAATTCAACGACATCTTTTTTGTCAAAATCGGTTGAGCCGTTGAGCCTCTAGCGCGACACAAACATACATACATCCATATCCCAAGTGAAAAACATTCCTTCCTTTCGCCTTGCTGCAGTTGGGTAAAAAACTCGTGGATACATGTTCGTTTGCTTTAATTGACTGGCCTATTATACCTATTTTTTATTAAATATTTATATTTTTTTTTAGGTAAAAATCAAGAAAGAATGTCTTTCCAAGCATACCAGGCATCAGTTAGTGATGCTTGGTCAATGGAAGATGATGAGCTTGCATCCTTTTTAAAAATCTCAAAAGAGCTGTCCCAATCTGCGGCCTTGAATGTCATCAATAGTCACCGCACTGCCTCTGCTGAAACTCAACAGTCTGCCTCCAAAAACTCAAATGAATCGCCTTATAGGTAAGGACCACTGATGGGTTTAGGCGCTGGTACAAAAGAGCGCAGGTCAAAAGAGCGCAGAACAATAGAGCGCAGACAAAACAGCGCACGGACAAAAGAGCGCACGGACAAAAGAGCGCACGGACAAAAGGGCGCACGGACAAAATGGCGCACGGACAAAATGGCGCACGGACAAAAGGGCGCACGGACAAAATGGCGCACGTACAAAATGGCGCACGGACAAAAGAGCGCACGGTCAGAAAAGCGCGGACAAAAGAGCTCATGACTCTCATTGTGTCTTTTTTCGTGTAACTGCCTGAAGTACCTGAAGGACAAAATAGCGCAGATCTCAAAAAGATACTAAAAAAATAACCTAACCTTACTTGGTTAATTTAATATACAGTGAAGGCCTAACCTTATCACTCAAACTGCCCCAGCCGAAGTGGACCAGGGGCCGAGGATAGGTTAGGTTAGTATCCCAACCAGACCCAGTTAGGTTTTTTTACAAAAAAAAAACTTACCTGATCTGTTCAGGCAAGTTTTTTTTTTGTAAAAAAACCTAACCGGGTCAGGTGGGATACTAACCTAACCTATCCTCGGCCCCTGGTCCACTTCGGCTGGACAGGGCAAATCGACTTTTGACGTGCGCTATTTTGTCCTGCGCCATTTTGTCTTGCGCTATAATTTATCGTTGTAGTTAACTTTGTTAGTAGTTTAAGTAGATGTTTTTCTTTTATTTGTACCTTGTGAATAAATTTTTTTCCGATTGGGTTGATTTGACTTATATTATTTTATTGAAACAATTTGGGTTTTATTATGTTTAGTTTGTTAGTTAAACAGTTTTTTATAACATGCGCGCTTTCTTCGCTTTTTGTGCTCTTTTGTCGTGCGCTCTTTTGTCCGTGCGCCCTTTTGTCCGTGCGCCATTTTGTACGTGCGCTCTTTTGTCCGTGCGCCCTTTTGTCCGCGCGCTTTTTTGTCCGTGCGCTCTTTTGTCCTGCGCTCTTTTGTCCGCGCTCTTTTGACCTGCGCTCTTTTGTACCAGCGCCGGGTTTAGCCCAAGTACATTAGAGCATAAATACATGTTTAAAAAATCAAAAAGTGAAGCACTCATAGCTTGTTTTGGAAACAATGGCAAATTTAAATTGACAAACGCGAATTTTCAATTGCGCATACATGTGTTTTGTCACATTGACATACAGCTGTTGTGTGCGTGTACGCCATATTTGTTGAATATTTACATTTTGCGGTGTTTTGCGTTTGTCATGTAAAATGTTTTTTTTCTGTGAGCAATGGAAAATAATTCATGTAAAACATGTGCGGTTTGTGGAAAAATGTCCGGGAGAAGTAAGGGAGTGCCATTCCATAGGAAGAACTTGTATTTTTCATTTAATTTGTTTATAAAGTTAAAAGTGGTTTATAGATGCCATTAGACACCCTTTATGGTACCCACAATTTGATAAGTTTTCACACAATCAACTAGTTTTTAGAAAAAAAAAATAGACAACCCTAAATTTTTAAATAATAGGTTTTGTGCGCCGTGCCACACTCAACATTGTCGTAATCAAAAAGGAAGCCTCGCCAGAGCTGGGTTTTTTCGTTTAAAATCCAGCGTGATAGGAATCATCCAATATAATTTTCAGCCCCCATATAATAATGTGCCGTAACCATATGATCTTATTTCAAATTCTATACTCTCAGCAAACAAAACCGGTTTCTTCCTAGAATATGCGCAAAAGGAGGTTCTGACACTATTTTTTCTTACACTTGTTTTTAGAACTCCGCCTACCAGACATTTTCCCGGTCGACCTCTTCAGTTACACAGGGTCAACCCACCCCAAGAAGAGGACAACGAGTCGAAACTGGAAAGGTTTGAAACCTTACTGACTGCTAGTTCGCCTACCTTGACTGATTTATGTAAACTAAGCTGGTCAGGTAAGTTTTCTTCTTCTTTAAAAGTTCACTCCTAACCAATAAACAGGAAATTTTGTGTCCTTAATTTACTATAAAAGGTTACAAAACTTACTGGCACTTCACATTTTTATTATTTTACAAACTCAAACGGCTTTACTGTTTTTATCATTGAATTAGCTGAGTATTGTTTAGAAGGTCAGTCGTTTTTCACAGTTACATGCCGATAAAATCTTAGTGGCATTTAATTGAAGGTTACTATTTTGGTTGTATCAAGGTGCATCTTAACAAGGTTCCTTATTAGGTACTTGATTTTCAAATCTGATAACAAGTATGTTACTCTTTTTGGTACACCTCCAAACTTTAATAACATTTATGTCCATACTGGTTTCAGTAATTAGCCAGTACAATTTTATATAGTCGGTTTTTTTTATAATGGCGGTTCGTCATTGGTATTTTATCATTTAAAGTAATGGAAATATGTTATGACGTAACCGCCAAAATAAACAAAACAAACTATATAATAGTGCAATACCGAGATATTTTTACTTGATTTGAATAAGGTACGGAAATTGTGTTTACTGTGACTTGTCTGTGATATGTGATTCACATTTTTGTTTGTAAAATCATAATGAATTGATTTGATTTTATTAACATTTTATTCACATTTTTTTCGTCCGATTGTGAGTTTAAATTACATTATCCTGCAGTTATTGTTCTAATAATCTTTAAACTACATTTGTCAAACTTTTGTCAAAACTTCCTTATTGCTATAGCTAAAGACCCTGTATGTATGACAGATTTGAAAGAAATAGAGACGCGTCAAACTCTTCAGTCAAATTTATTTAAGTCAAAATCAAAGCATGGAAATATCGGTCCTCTATTAGACTCTAGCGATGTTTGGAGAGAGACGCGCCTTCTGTCCTTGTCAATTCATAAACGTCGAAAAATAAAAATAAACGATTTTTAACAAAACATATACTGGGGGTGACAGACAAACGTGTTTGCATACATATTGTATGATGATTGATATGTCACTCACCACTGACAATTTAAATTATTTTAGTGAAACGCCAATGAACTTGGCAAAAAAATAACATAACCAAAAAATGTTAATTTCAATGACTTTGAAGGGTTGGTTACGTCTTGGGTCGCGTCTTCCTTAAAATATGTCATACATACAGATTCTCTAGCCATAGCTAGCTAACAGAACACAAATGCCATCAAAACTGCTTGACACGGTTTTGTAGTTTTAGAGGAATAGTAAAAAACGCACTTGAAAAATATCTCAATCCTCCCATAAGACCAATGTAAAAACCGGTCCACCATTAACATTCAAAGCCTGTATTTTCTATTTTTTAACCAAGGTTAACAAAAAACTACAGGCCTCGACAAAATAAATATTAATCAAAAAAATTACCTTGGTCTTATGGGAGGATTGAGACATTTTTCAAGTGCTATTTTACTATTCCTCTAAAATTACAAACCCGTGTCAAACAGTTTTGATGTTATTTGTGTAAGCTTGATTGTTTTTTACAGGGATTCCTGTAAAAGTTCGTGGGATCACATGGAGACTCTTATCTGGATATTTGCCAATAAATCTTGATAGAAGAAGTGAGTTGTTAGAAAGAAAAAGACAAGATTATTGGACGCTAGTAGATAATTATTATTATACAGAGCATGACGATGCCAATAAGGTAAGGAACTGACATGGCTCTTTCAAAAATATAAAAGCGGAAGATCTACTTTGCAGTCAACAGAAATAAATGGATTCATGACGGATCTGATACCTTCGTAGCTAGCCTATTAGCACACTTCAAGCGAAGCCGTGATATATCAGCCCTAAAAACAGTTTTTTGTAAATATCTTAAGTTTTTGGTTATAACACAAATTATTGAGCAAAATGTAGTCTACTATATTCCGAAAACCACATATTGATACGACGCTCTATTAAAAAGTTAGCATTTTTAAAAATGTTTAATTGTCAAAAAACTGTCATTAGTATTAATGGATTTTGACCAAAATCTCCTCAGCTCGTAAAAGTGTCAAACACTATTTTACTTGAAAATTTTATGAAAATCGGTTCAACGGTTTAGGAGATCGTGTTGCGGACAGAAATTTAATAATATATATATACACACACAGACAGACATCACGACGATATTGCTAAGATAGTTAAAAATTTACCCAAATAACACATTTTCGGCGTTATCTCAAAAAAAATTTTTTTCGAAACTAAAACCTTTGCCATTGCTACGCGGGCTAGGAAGGTAATAATAAATTAGACTCGATCCGAGTTATTAAGGTGAAATGGAGTGAACTTTTAGGGGCAGTAACAGTTTTTCTCGGTTTTCAGCAAAACTAGACTCCTTATTAAAGAAAGTTAAATACAAAAGTTAAAGGTAATAAAAAGGTCTACGACTTTTGTAAAAACTATTTTTTGTTCTTTTTATCTTCCATATTTTTTTATTTTTCACAAAATTTGGAGAAAACTTACCCTTTTATATTTATACGTTTTAATATTTTTAAATCCAAATATTTATATTTACATTTTATTTCAATTTTAAACCTAAAAAGAGGCCACATATTCACCCGAAAATGCCCAAGTTCTGTAAGTAGTTTTTTAACAGTACTTTTTAATAAAAATTAACATCGCTATGGAAAATTTCGCCAGGAAATACGAAAAAGTGACCCGGTGAAATTCAAGAATAACAGACGGATGGATATTGTCGTAAATTATATTGCAATAATTTCATTTTGCTATTTATTAAAATTCTTAAATTCTGTTTTCTGGCCAATCTTTTCATAGTGAGGTGTATTTTTTAACATTATCTAAAACTAGACGTTTCATGATAAAAAATTACCACTGTTTAAATAAAGGGATCCATGACGGATCTGATACCTTCCTAGCTAGCCTATTAGCACATGAAGCTATGATAATCAGCCCTTAAAACGGTTTTTGTTTAAAGCTCCTACGAAGTTTTTGGTTATAATACAAATTATTAAGCAAAAGTAGTCTACTATATTTCGAAAACCGCATTTGACCAAAATCTAATCAGCTCGTTAAGGTGCGTTTCTACATTAGGCGAATGTTAGGGTGTGTTCTTCTAATAGACCGTGAATTATGAAATTTGGCGCTTGGTTTTTTGTTCTATATCTCCATCCAATGTGTGAAATTTTTTGTGTCCATTTATTGGTACTTTTTTATGTTTAGGATATACAACATCAAATAAAAATCGACGTGCCAAGAATGAACCCTTCTATGGTGTTGTTCCAACAGTCCAATGTACAAGTTATGTTCGAAAGAATACTTTTTATATGGTCGATAAGACATCCTGCATCAGGTATGTATTATTTTTAATTTCCTTTTTAAAACCAAAAAAGCAATTATTGATAACAAAGGGTTTATAGGTATGTTACAGGCGAGTTTGTGGTTAATATTTGTTTACAGGCTGTGTTTTAAAAGATAACAGAGGCTTTTTCGGGTATTTATCGTTCGTTTATTTCAAAAAAACCCTCGACTACGTCGATTTTGTTTGCGAGGGGGACTTTTTGGCTATCTTGAAATGTTTTGAAGATGTGGTGAATATCTTTACACCTCTGTAAAAATGTCAAAAATATATCGATTAGTTAAGATATTTGCCTTGCCTAAAAACTGAATTTTATATTTTTCTTTCCCTATTCAAATGTAAAGGTAAATTTTAACCCCTCAAAGAGGTTGCATGCTACAGAAATTTCAAGATGACCAAAAAATGCCCCCCTTGCAAACAAAATCGACGTGTTCGAGGGTTTTTCCAAAAACGTACGTCATATACCCAAAACAACCTCTGTTACCTTTAAAATATTCTGCCAATCTATGGGTACCTAAGCTCACACTAGGTGCTATAGTTATATTGTTCGTGTGAGCTAATATAACTAATAACTGAAATATATTTTATTCAACTCCAGACTCAATTACCTTTCGTTTGATACTACACAAGCCATGTTTTGACTTAAACTCTAATTTTTAAAATCTACCTCTACCCTTTTTTAAAGAACTAAAATGTATTTTCAAACGTGAAATTTCATACCCGTGAATTTAAAAATCAAACAAGTTTCATGGCTAATCGGGCAAAAAGGAGTTTTTTGTTTCCCTTATATTTTTCCGTGGATAGCTTGAAAGCTTAACCTCACGGGGGTCCAAGATCTAATGGACACCTAATAAGTGTTGACAGTTAACAGTTTCGTCCTTATGGGACTCCTCAGAACACTGCTGGTCAAGTGACAAATCTTGCGAAGTTAATCAGACGGTTTTGTCTCTAATTAAATGTAATTAGTGAGCGAACTATAGCAAGAGGCGCCATCTACCGAGATACGAGAGAAACAAAAAACCAAAAGCAGGAAAAACACTGCTATACAATATCGATCAATGAAAAGATCGAATGCAAATAAAAGAAAACAACTATAGTCCGTGACCTACGACAGCTCTTTGTCTTTTCAGGCCGGATCAACGCATTTTGCATTTTTACCCGTCATCAAGACAGTGAGCGTCAATCAACGGAATTTTTAAGCCAAATAATACTAACAAACGTGAAAAAATATAAGGGAAACAAAAAACTCCTTTTTGCCCGATTAGCCATGAAACTTGTTTGATTTTTAAAATGTATTTTGTTTAAGTCCAGACTCAATTACCTTTCGTTTGATATCACACACGCCATATTTTCACTTAAACTCTAATTTTTGACAGCTACCCCCACCCTTTTTTTTAAATAAACTAAAATTTATTTTGTTTAACTCCAGACTTAATAACCTTTCGTTTGATATCACACACGCCAAATTTTCACATAAACTCTAATTTTTTAAATCTACCCCCACCCTTTTATTTGGCTTGCGTTCGGTGGATTTTGTTCATTTTTAAGTGGGACCATCACGGCCCAAGGTCCAGCCTAGGTACCAAATTTCATTTAAATCGGACAAGCGGTTTTTGAGTTATGCGGGTTAGTCGTTACAGACAGACAGACGGCGCAACAAAAAAGTTTCAGAATCATCTGAAACGCAAAGATATATAAAAATGTTTGAAATCGGAGCAACTTTTTTTTTCTCGAAAAAATTAGGATCACCATAGCTCACACTAAACTCTATATTATAATTTTTGCGATAACTTTTTGACAGTTATCAGCTGTTTACCATAACAAATAGCATAGGCCAACGAAAAAAAGTTGTAAAAAGTTGTCTCAAAAATAATGATATGAACTGTACTATAGTATAGTAGTAGTGTGAGCTAAAAAACACCTTGTATACAAAACAATCAATAAAAGGACTGATATAGTGTGTTTCCTACCCTGAAGATGACATTTGTTAGGTTTTCTTGGCTTTAAGAAATATAAATAAAAAAATATGGCAATTTTTTTTACAAAAGAATCAATTTAAATTGAATTAGTTGTTGTGATTTTCATTTGTTTTTTTTTATTGGGAGAATGCCTACTCGCCAAATATTAAACTGCATGAACCATCAAATCTGACGCTTGAAAAAGACTAAGTAAGGATTGAAACGTCGCAATAAGGTAACTTTGGTTCTTTTGGGCTAAATTTTACATTGGGTCTTTTAATACAGGTCTATTTGTGATATTTTCAAAATGGCACTACAGATTTTCGCGAAATTTCAGTGAAATATTCTCAGAAACTATCCCGATATTTCGCCAAACTTTGTCTGTCTGTCCGTAACACGATAGCTCCTAAACCGCTGAACCGATGTTTATTAAATTTTCAGGTAAAATCGTGTTCGACACTCTAACGAGCAGATTAGATTTTGGTCACAATCGATTAATGCTAATGACAGTTTTTTGACAATAACATTTTTTAAAAAATGCATTTTACCGGAGCATTGCATCAATATGCGGTTTTCGGAATATAGTAGACCACATTTTTCTCAGTCATTTGTGTTAATGTGTTAAAACCTCGTAGAGGTTTTCGTTTCGGAGATATTTACAAAAAACTGTTTTCAAGGCTGGAGTTCACTTGAAGTGTTCTAATAGGCTAGCTAGGAAGGTATTAGATCCGTCACATGTTAACTGTTAGACTTGATATGTATTTGACTTTGTCATGGCATTAATTTGTTCATTTGTTTGTATTGTAAAACTAATTTTTTACAATAAAGTTAATTTAAAATCCAAAAATACCAGTGTTAATCTTTTTAAAACCACTTACACTACAAAAATTTTTTTTTATGTTGTAATTTGTGTAAACACTTGCAAATAACTATATTAAGTTTTACTCTGCCGAATATAAACAAATAGGTGTAGGTGACCCAATTACTTTCCACGCAGAAACGAACATATTCGCTTCTGCTTTAAATTTAATTTTTGTGTGAGCTAATGAACCGCTTTTAAAATTAAGGATTACTATACATTAAAAAAAATAAAGAGAAAGAAAGAGAACAATCTTAAAACCGGCTTTATGTTTTAAAAAAAATCAAATATTCATGAACCGTTGTTCCAACTTCAATATTTTAGAGACAATCAGCTGTGGCGTGACGTCACTATCAAAAAGAAATTCAGCCTACGTTGGGACTTCAACAGAGTTGTAGATCGTGGCCCGTCCGTTTTGATAGACCTGGTTCTTCTTCCATTATCTAACCTTAAAAAAATATTTATATTATATTATTAAAATAGTTTAATAATTCATTTTATTTTTAGGTTATGTCCAAGGCATCAACGACCTAGTAACGCCCTTTTTTGTAGTGTTCCTTCAAGAATTCTTAAATCCAGAGCAACAATTCGAGACATTCGTAGTTGATACGTTAACGGAAGAACAGCAAAAGCTCATCGAGGCTGACTCGTTTTGGTGTTTGTCGAAATTTCTTGACGGTATTCAGGTAATTTATACTCTATTTTCTTAACATGCGTTATATACAGAGAAGTCCACGAAAGTAGGAACATAGGAATCGCCCAATTTACTGTCACTTGTCACCTCCCCCTCTACCGGTACCGTTGCGCGTTGGCTAGCGAGGCACATATATTTTCCTGATGACCAATATCGTCGTATGGAATTTTGTGAAACAATAATAAAAAGGACTTATGGCGATGAAAACATTTTAAGATCTGTTTTATTTACCGATGAAAGCACTTTTTCATTGTTAAATCGACATAACCCAACACAGGTGCAATATTGGTTAAAGGAAAACTTGTATTTGCACTTTGACGTTCGAACACAATATCCCCAAAACCTGAATGTTTGAGGAGGTATTGTCGGAGAACACGGGGTTCGACCGTTTTTCATTGACGGTAATTTGAAGGTGCTCGAATTTTCTGTACTTGTACCAGCAGTGAGATTTGGTAAAACATGGTTTCAGCAAGGTTGGTTACCCTGCGCATAAAATTGACCTTGTTAGGGAATATCTTAATAATGTATTTCCTGATTGATTGATAAGCACACGGGGAACTATCGTATGGCCAGCAAGATCGCCCCATCTTGCACCCAATGATTTATTTTTGGGGAGTTACACTAAAATAAAATTTACAGGCAAGATAGGGCAATTAATGTAGAAGAACTTTAACATAAAATTACAGAAGCATTTCCAACTATTACCCCTAACATGTAAGGTCACTAGATAACGAAGTTTCTTCTAAACTTCGTTATAAAGTGACCTTACTAACATTCTCCCAAACGCAAAAGTTGGGTTTTATAATAGACTCGGATATTGTCTAGCCGAAGAAGGAGAACTTTTCTAACATTAATATTTTTGGTTGGAAGGGACTTCTTTGTTTTTAGAATGTGTTTTTTTTAAGAAGCTGCTTTTATTTCTTTCTCCCTATAACTTTTATATTTTATGTCGTCTGCAAAAACGACCAGATTTAGTAGCGACAAAAATCAATAGTTTAGCATAAATCGCTTATTTAATAACGCATTTTATTAGTTACAGCAATGATTACACAACCTCTAGATATGCAACCCAACAAACTTAATGTTGTGTATTGTGTTCCGTGTCATCATTGGAACTACAGGAATATACAGCAGAGCCATCTGTCCGCTGCTGTTATTAAGTTTGTTGGGTTGCATATCTAGGGATTGTGTAATCATTGGTTACAGCAATACGCACCGCACCTGCGAACGGTTAAAGGAGTCTTAATTTTTATATATATATATTTATCGGTTTCACAACGTTCTACGTCTTCCGATACCCAATCTCCACTCGTTTCTGTTTGTCCATAATTCATCATCTAGGCCTCTTATTCTTATTTCACTATCTATTCCTTCTCTCCAGCTTCTCCTTGGTCTTCCTCGTTTTCTTCGGCCAGTTGGTTTCCATTGTAATATTTGTTTAGGTAGTCTTCCATCATCCATTCTTTGTACATGTCCGTACCACACCAGTTGTTTTGTTCTTATATCATCCACTAGAGTACGTTCACCCACTGTCATAATTTCTCTTATTCTTTGATTGGTAACTCTTTCTCTTTTTGATTTCCCTGCTGCTCTTCTCCAATAGTCCATCTCCGTAGCGGAAAGCGTTTTTTCTGTTCTATCTTTGATTGGCCATACTTCTGAGCCGTATGTAATAATACTTTTTACAATGGTGTTATATATAAGCTTTTTGTTATGTTTTGATATACTTTGGTCCCAAATTATTCCATTTAATAAAGTTATTGCTTTTCTTCCTTGTACGTTTCTATCTTTTATAGCTTTGTCTAGTGTTCCGTCAGCTGTAATTTTTAGACCCAAGTATTTATACTCATCACAGGACTGAATTCGCTGCCCAGTATTTAAGATTAGATCCTGTTTCGTTCCACCAATACACATATACTCTGTCTTATTGATATTAACCTCTAGTCCCCACTTATTGTACTCTTCTATTAGTTTTCGTGTCATATATTCGAGGTCGTCATAATCCTGAGCCACCACTATCTGATCATCGGCGAAACATAAAGTATACAAGGTGGTTTCATTCAACGGAATTCCCATGTTTTGGCATTTTCTCTTCCAGACTTTAAGAGCGTCCAAATATATCTTGAAGATCGTAGGCGAGATACAGCAACCTTGTTTAAGACCTTTATTTACTTGAAAGCCTTTGGTTAGTTTTGCTTTTATTTTAACTTTTGCCTTACTATTGCGGTATAACTCTTTGATGGCCTTAATTAGTTGTACGCTTATGTTTGTCTTTTCCAACGCTTTCCAAAGTAGATTTAGTGGTATACTATCATATGCCTTCTGCAAATCTACGTAAAGCAGATGGAGCTCTTGTCCGTATGCCATTTTCTTTTCAATAACTTGGGTTATACAAAAGAGATGATCTGTAGTCGATCTACCCGCCCTGAAACCAGCTTGTTCTTCTGCCTCCATATCTTTATATTCGCTCTCCACTTTATTTCTTATTATTTTGCCATATATTCTGCTTAGCGTACTAGTTACAGATATACCTCTATAATTGTCACATATATCTTTCCTTCCTTTTTTGTGTATTGTGGATATATATGACGTTTTCCACTCAGTTGGTACTACAGCTCCATTTAAATATCTTTGGAAAAGATTCCGTAATCTACAAAACAATTCTTCAGTGCCATATTTAATAAGTTCAGCTGGGATATTTCCGGGTCCGGCAGATTTACCGCTTTTTAAGGTTTTGCACACGTTTTTGACCTCAGATATTGTGAGGGGTACTGGAGATCCCATCGTTCTAATGATATTGTCTCTTTCGTCTTCCTTGAATTCTGCTCTATCTTCAGTTAAAAGTTTTTTAAAATGCTCATCCCATTCTTTGTCTGGTATTGGTGAAATAATATCTCTGCATGTTTCTTTTTTGATCGATCTTATAGTTTTCCAGCTTTCGGTACTTCTCCTACCTCCTAAGTAAGAATCTATTTTCTGGCACTTTTGCATCCATGATTGATTCTTCTTATCACTGATCATTCTTCTCACCTTTGATTGCGCGATTTTGTATTCTTCTCTGCTTCTATCTGTCTTTTGGGATAAGTACGTGTGATATAATTTCCTTTTTTCCTCTATTTCACTTTCAATCTCAGCATCCCACCAGTATGGTTTTGTTCTTTTAGGAGTTTCTTCCACTAATCCTAGTGCTTCTTTTGCAGCTTGATGGATGCTTAATGTGATACATTCGTATTCCTCATCTGGGGTTTCACCTGAACTTGAATGAAGTTTTTCGTTCAGTCTCTTTTTGTATAAGTTTTTTACGCTGTCATGTTCTAGGCTTAGTAGATTATATTGACAGTGATCAATTTCCTCATTCACTGTATCATCAAGATTTTGTTGATGGAGGCTTCGGCCTTGATAAGGAAAGAGAATTTTGGTCTCCAGAAAATAGTGATCACTTCCGCATGTTGATCCACGCTTTGTTCTGACATCTTGAATTTTTAGTTTTGTCTTTTGTTTAGTGATAAGATAATCAATGACGGATTTCAGGTTTTGTGAGGGTTTGGTCCAGGTATATTTGTGTATTTTCTTATGTTGGAAAAAACCGTTTTGGATTTTTAGATCTAATTGCTCACATACTGTGATAAGCCGGTTTCCATTGTCATTAACAACATCTTCTCCATATTGGCCAACTGTCAGATCATTTACTCTGTTACCTGTTCTACTATTTAAATCTCCTAATATTACAATTTCTCTAGATGTACTTACTGCTGATATTTCATTGTGGATTTCTTCAAAAAAATTGTCTTTCACGGCTACATTGGCATCGTCATTATACGCATAGATTCCAAAAATCGTAACTCTCATTCCTTTTATTGTTATATTCATTCTTATTAGCCGTTCATTTACTGCTTCCCAGTTGGTGATATATTTTCTAAATCTTTTGTTGACCAAAATAGATACTCCTTGTTGAGCATGTTTTTCTTTTGCCACTCCGCTATAGAAATGGTCATACTGTCCTAGGTTTTCAGATCCTTTTCCTTTCTTCTTCGTTTCTGTTAGTACAGCAAGGTCAACCTTCATTCTGCTGCACTCATGGACTATTTCATTTACTTTTCGACTCATTCCTTGTACGTTCCATGTACCAAAAATCATATTCCTGTTTCTTTGCTTGGTTCGTCTTAGGTTTCTTAATTTTTTACGCGACAAAATAACGTGACTGTACGGAATAGTAGGAGACAAAGCTTTTATTCGCTGTCTCGAAAAATGCATGGCACTAGTAAATTGCACCAGTCGGTATATACTAGGCGAAACAATATTAGACACATTTCTATAGAAAATTGTATTTGTGCTCTGATTGATTTTAAAATATTTAGTATGTTTGAACGCCAAATTTATTATCCTACAGAGGATGTCTCCAAATACCTTGGAGCATATATATAGGGTACACCCATGCATTCTTACACGCAATGCTTGAAGCGATAAAACCCCCTTTAATTCTGAATGTTCCTTTTTTGGGTAGATTGGATTTCGGTAACTGCGTTTGCGTCAGTTTTGGTGGTTTTGGAACATACTCTGTTACGTCACTATATGATTTGACAATTGTCAACATTCTAAGGTTATGTATACTATTTTTTTTCTAAAAACTAGTTGATCGGGTGAATATTTATCCAATCATTATGAAGAGTGCTTAATGGCATCTATAAACCACTTTTAACCTTATTAACAAATTATAAAGAAAAATACAATTACTTACCTATAGAACGGCACTCTCTTACTTCTTCCGGACATTTTTCCACAAACCACACATGTTTTACGTGAATTATTTCCCATTTTGCACAGAAAAAACAGTTACACGACAAACGCAAAACACCGCAAAATGTAAATAAACAATAGATATAGCGTTCACTCATACACCAGCTGTCTGTCTACGTGCCAAAACACACGCATGCGTACTTGAAAATTTGCGTCTGCGAAGTTAAATTTGCCATTGTTTCCAAAGCAAGCTATGATTGCGTCACAGATTTTTTGAACCAGTATTTATTCTCTAGGGTATTTGGTTGTCTCATTAAGAATATCATTCTCACTTTGTTATTAATTTGACGTTTATTTATTAAATGATTTTCATTTTTTTTTTCAAATTCAAGACAATATTTCACTCCAGAAATAGCAGTTTCTTTGCAATTATATATATTATTTAGATTGGTAGCAATGATAAAAAGTGAAATATGTGAAAGTATTTATTTGGACTAAAAATGTTGTTTCATTAGTTTTGCTCGGCATTGTTCGTCATAACCCTCAACATTTAAAATTGGTTCCAAAATTAACTAAATTCTTTCTGAGATCAATCCCCAAAAGTGATTCTTAATAAGGTCTTTATAAATATATTTTGTCTTGATGTTTTATCCAATCTTATTATAGGATAACTATGTATTCGCACAAATAGGCATACAAAAGAAGGTTTTACAGTTGGAAGAACTCATCAAAAGGGTGGACGAGCCTCTACATAGACACCTCAAAAATCATAATGTAAGTTTTAACATTCTGTAGTAGTGTGGAGATTATTAGTTAATAAATAGTACTAACCATATCTATATTTATAAACTAAATAAACACTTCGTTTAATACCATAGTAGTATCAAAGGATACTCATCTTAAAACTTGATCTACGATGAGTGTCGTTAGTAGTAACTAAAGAAAGTTCATTAAGACAGCAGTGGCGGCTCGTGACGTTCGCAGTAGGTGACGCAGGATTTCCCTCCCCCCATTTTTTATACACACATATAAGAAATAAAAATATAATACAGTGAATATCGCTTATAACGATATCAGATATAACGACATATCGGTTATAGCGACGACATATTAACGTCCCGACCTAGTTCTATATTTAACCCATTTTGTTACCTTTTTTTATCTATAACGACGCTCGGTTATAACGACCGAAATTAGACGGTCCGTTCAATGTCGTTATAATCGATATTAGTATATTTATATAATACCTATTATAAAGAACTTACCTAAATTCAGTAAAGTCAGCGAAATCAGGTAGGTAGTAGGTTCACGCGGATGCAATTGCAATTTATTTTAAATTTTACTTGTATGTGAGGCAAATGCGTCTATCCTTTAAATTTGCGAACTTATTTATAATTTCATCGTAAAATGGCTGCAACGCCATTAATTCGTTTAATAGATTTTTTCAATAGAAGTTTTTGATAAATGTGTCAGTCTCTCCTCTAACATTTTACTTCGCAGGTATGTTTTAATACGTTTGAGACAAAAGCTTGTAAGCGTTTTTGAAGATGCTTCTATTCTAAAATAATATTCACCGTCGCTATAGATCAGCTTCAATTTATATATAGAATATAATTTCGGTTTAAACAATAGTATCTTGAGTACATATTTTATAGCTATTTTTAGAAGCGATAAGATAGAGTCGAACGTGGCACCCCAAAAACCAACTTTGTTAATTTAAATGGAAAAATATGTCTAAACTGCGAGCACTCGTAAGTTAATTTTCTGATTTTTTTTGCTAACATAATCCACGTGAACGTTCCATTTAAGAAATGAATCAAAATATACACCAAGGTATTTAATAGATCTACAAGATAATATTTTGTAACACAAGTAAAGCCTTTTAAATGTGGATTACAGCACCCTTTATTTGTTAACAATCTGATATCGTGTAAACGTTGCCCTTTTTCCGCCGTCGCGATGTTTAGTTGGAACAATTATTCTTGGCGCAGCTATATCGAAAATATTCATAAAGGTACGTTCATTTCTTTTGTTATTTAGTAAAGTTTGCGTATTTTTGATTTGATTGAATAGTGGCTTCCGGGAACATTGCGCAAAATAATTAAAATAAAAACCGAATCAAAATCGAATGTTATAAACAATACACCGGTAACCGGACACTATTTCAATAATGTACGCAGAATCGACACCTGATAATTAACGAACACACACCCCGCGGCATACGAGTAGACAAAGGCAAACGAAAATCGCTGCAACAATGCTTGTCTGTACACTGGGCCCGCATTCTGTACACTGTAGAAATCCATAGCGATATGTTTTGTTGCCTGCTTATTGCAAAATATAGAAAGAGGACGACATGTCGCTATAGAATTCAACAGTAAAGGATCCGCGACAGGGTACTCTAACGGTTTTTTATCGGTTAAAAGGTAATAAGGTGACCTACAGCTCGTTCGGTTTTGCTGACGCGAGCTTCTATTTTTAATTTTTTGTCCTGCCTTAGATTCTTAGATTATTATATTTAGTCTGAAAAAAAGACGTGAAGCAGCGCTTTACTTGCGTCATTGGCGAGCCGCCACTGTAAGACAGATTGTCGTTAAGGTTGCGAATCCATCCGTTAATTTCTCTACGTCAAATATATTTTTAGATGGACAAATAATATTTTCAGTCACCGTGCATCAATTCACCGGGAGTGGTAGACGATTGGGTAGACGTTGCCTGTAAATTTTTTTACATTTCGACCTATAAATAGTTAATTTGTTTTAACAACACATTTGTCTGAACTACCATAAGAATATCGGCAATTTAATTAACCTTCGCTCGGTAGGGCTTAAAAATATGCGTAAATTCTATACGTGTAATAAAACATTAAAATGGCGTTTCTAAGAACCGTTAAATCTTGTATATTTTTACCCATAAATAGTTTATTTGGTTCAATGATACATTTGTCTAAGCTACCATAATGCTGAAAATTATTGCAAATTTAAATGCGCTATAGCTCAGAAAATGTGTAGAGATATTATATATATGGATGATTCTACAAAAATGGGGCTATGGAGTGGGAATACATATTTTTCAAACACAGACTGCAAATGAAGCATAGTTTTAGTTATAAGATTTAAAACGAAATGTTTTCTTTATGGAGCATTTGAGTTTAATGTATAAAAAAATGCAAGTTTATAATTTTTTTTATTACAAAGCAAATACCTCATTTTTATTTTTACAATTTTAAACGTGCTCCATTTTTAATAACACAATATTTGTGAATACCACCGGTTAATTTCTAGAGAAAGAGACGGCCCTGGATATCTAATTTACTTGTGAGGGTGACAAGTTTTGACAGATAATGTCAACTTTAGTTTGGTTTAAGTTATAGATCTTTTTATTTTCGGCAGAAAATTAGTTTTTTTCGGAGAAATCAAAAAGGAACGCTCCAATTATCATTCCTCTGGTAAGTAAGTATTCGACTGATATCAATAGTATAATTTTTTTGTTGATTGTTTTAAAATTATAAGTATAGGAACTTTGTTTATGTAAAACTTAAGTTAAGTAGTCTAAATAGATTTTGATTTAAATTGGAAAACCATTAAAAAACTCATTCCTCTGGTACTCATCCCTCTGGAATTTTTATGCAATAATTCCTAAAATTTGGGAAAATAAATGTTTCTTAGCTTACACCTAATTAGTTACATAAATTTAACAAAACAAAATTATTTACTGTGCTGTACTGTTATTTAAAGGCAATGACCAAAAATGATATCCATATAGCCCACTTTTGGTAGAATCATCCATATAAGGTGGGCCAAAAAAAACCGTAATTTTTTTTCGGCTGTACTTTTTTGCCATTTGTTTGATTTTTGTGATTTTGGTCTCTATCGAAAGGTTAGGCTTGAGACTATCCGACTCTCTTGTCAAAATTGACATTTCTGTGAAATCCAAGATGAGACATGATTTTAAAATTTAGTCATTTTTCGTACCCCCCCCCCCAAATTTTTTGTGCGTCACTCTCCTCGATTTTAAACATTGGTTAAAAAGCCATGTCTTTGTCGTGCACAAAACGGTATCAACTAATAAAAATTGCTATGAAATAATGTTGTACCATAACTAATTAGGTGCTGATTTAGCTTTTGATAGAGATCTAAATCTCAAAAATCAAAGGACAAAAAAACTTCAGCCAAAAACAATTCACGGTTTTTATTATTAATATTATTATTATTTTTCTTATATTTTTTAAATATGGACGTTTATTCTTGATGACCCGTAAGGTGATGTTAGGTGAGCTCACCCCGGTGGATTTATTTCCTTGTGTAGAAAAATGGTGAAAGCGTTCCAAGTTCACCCGTAAAAGTGAACTTTTCGCTCACCTTACCTCACGTACAGTGAAGAATAAACGTCCTGAAAGAAATGACAAAAAGTTTAACATTTTCTGCACATCGAGTTACACATCCCTTTTAGTTACTTTGTATTGTATGTATATTATTGTATTGTAATTTCATTTAACATTTAGGTGAGTTACCTGCAGTTTTCGTTTCGTTGGCTAAATAACCTGCTGACCAGAGAGCTTCCACTCAGATGCGTGATAAGGCTTTGGGATACGTACTTGGCGGAGACGGATTGCCTAGCAACGTTCCAGTTATACGTGTGTGCGGCCTTTCTGTTGCACTGGAAAGAGGATTTGATGAGGCAGCAAGATTTTCAAGGTAAGAAAGCCTCTCGTAAAATGAAATAGGATCAAATGAAGATGCAATGTTATTTTTTTCCGATTTTATTAACACCCATTTTCGATGGGTATATATGCGAAACTCAAGTAATTTTTTTCAAGAGTATCAAGACACCTGGCCTGCTTTTCTACCAGAGTCATTTCTCCTCTGCTAGGAGAGGCCGGGTAGTGTCGAGATTCTTACCGACTAAAATCCCTCGCAGCAACTGCACTGCAGCCATTACTGGCTTATTGTGTACCCTCTTGATTCCTAGGCTAACCATTTCATTTATTTCGTTCCCTCCACGAGTTTCTACAGGTCTTTAATGGCGTAGTCTCCAGTCGCTATTAGGTCTAGTTCAACTTCCCCAAATATATATATATATATGTTCTACTGTTTTCAGTTCCTGATTGCATAGTCTGCAGCTCAGGTCTCCCTGATACAGGCCCATCGTGTTTAGGTAAACTTTGACCTCCATATGGCCGTTCATGATTCCTATTATAGTTCTCACTTGCATCCTAGTGTAACTGGGCAGGTGTTTTGTGAGTTTGGCATCCAGGCCTTTGATAAAGGCGCTGCTGTGTCTTAGCCCACGTCATTCTAACCAGTGGCTTTCATGCTTCCCCCTTTATTTTAAACTCGAGTATTATTCGAGAGTAATCTGTGTCATACCTTGTAAAGTATATTCGAGTAAAATGAACACAACATTTATTTTACTAACAGTTTGATAAGTCTGAGGTTTGAATCATAGTAGTAATGTAAATAGTAATAAAACATGACTTACTCTTTTTAAGTAAATTATAGTTTCCCTTGTACAAGATATCGTAATTGTCAAATTTTTGACATACGCTCGGACATACGTCATTTATAGTAGTAAAGTTATTATAATTTTTTAAGAATAATTTTCTTATGACATATGTAAAAAGCGATACGTTTTGTCATAAATTTGACAGACCTATTTGACTATAAAACTATTTTTACAGAACCAAATATATTTCAAAACATGAAATCTTCTTAACAATATTTCCTTGCATAAAAACATTTTTATCACAACTTTTTTTGACATAATAATGAAAAAATACGATGCCACCAAAACATTTAATAAGAATAGAAATAATTTATAAAGTAAGCAAGATAACAGGTAAAAATTTGTTGAAATTTTTTAAAATCTCCAAACTTAAACGTTGGCGGCCGTTTTTTTAAAATAGATTTAGAGTACAAGCCGCCACTCCCTAGAGCTCGCTGAGGTGAATAAGCATAGTACCAACCCTAGAGGTCTTCGCCGCCGTCGTGAATAGGCAGTAAAGACTGACGATCTGTTAAATATCTGCTGTGTCACTAGATAACTGGCGCTTCGAAGGCAAATTGCGTCCTATCTTTTTAACTTTAACAATGTTGTTCTTACTTTACTCATTATAAAAATGGCGGATTTCAATTACTTTCCATGTGCTTCAGTCCGCGCATGTTTCACAAGTGTTCGAGTTATTTTTCTACATCTATGCTCTTGAAGAAAAAAAAACATCATTGAGGGAAAGTCAGTAACGTCCAGTTTTCAATCTGATCGTTTTACTTACAGGTCTGCTTCTAATGCTGCAAAACCTCCCCACTCAATCCTGGACCAGTTCTCAAATTAGTATGCTAGTGGCCGAGGCGTACAAACTGAAGGTTATGTTCGCAGATGCGCCTAACCATTTGCTGTCGAATTCAACGACAAATGACACGTGATAGGTAAAAACTGTCGCTTTACTGTATGATTGATTTTTAGGCCCCACCGATTTTGACAATTCGAAACAGTTTTAAAATATTAAATGGTGAACTTTATAGGGTAATGCGCGGTTTGTGATTATATTTTTGTTACGGGTACCTTTTTAAAATGTCTTTTCCATCCATAGACTTTAATTTATCTACCTAACTAGATTTTGTTTGGCATTTTAAACTTTGGTAAAAAACTTTACGAAATGTCTCATTACATTTAGAAATATCTCAGCGGTCATCCAGCCTAATTTAGAAACCAATCCGAGGGTTCCTGGTGGTGCACCCTGTGTCATTTTGACGTTAAACTTTTGTCTGGGAAATACCATGAACGGGGGGAGGTGGTTTCCAGAAACTGAAATTGTGCAACATGTAGTGACAAGAACTTCGCTTTCCCCACTGGTAGCTGTAGAAACTTATTTAATTCGTTTCGTGGCAACAATATTAGCGGATTTTTGTAGTTGTAGTTGCGGTTTCGTCCATATTAAAAATACGTGTTTTATCTCAGGACTTGTTGGGATACCTGAAAAATTTAATATGTTTATATTTAATTTTGTTGGGGTAAAAGTAGATAAAATAGAACTTTAAATATTTAGGTCAGGTAAGTTTTCAAAAAATGCTTTGACGTCAGTAGCACTGAAAGCAGCCATCCTTGATAACCTGCAGTTTGCCGGGCGCCTCACACTGGGGCCAACTGGCAAATTTATGCCCAAAACTCCAATCGAAAATTAGCAGATGATAGCTACTGCGCATTACGATAAACAATTTTGTATAAAAAAGTAAAAAACAAAACGGCGGACACAATATAGAGGACAAAACCGTTTAATTTTGGTGAAATGACAAATCTACATCCAAAACCCCAATTCTTGCCACCCCGTATCCAAGATTTTCAGGGGATCAGAGTATGATAATAAAAACTTTGAAAATTGAAAAAACAAAATGGCGGACAAAATTGTTACATACAATTTTAAAACAAAAGAAAAGATGCAAACCTGTAATAGCCAATATTTGACATGAAAAATACTAGATATAGTTTACTAAGAATTGTGTAGATATATTAAAACAACTACATAGAAACAAAATGTCAACGTAATTTTTAAAAAATATAAAAACTAAGATTAAAAAGATACATTACATTACAAAAGACTAGTCACTTTCTGTATCATCGGACTGGCTTTATGTGCTATCTAGTTGATTCTTAGACATTTCAAGCTCCAAATCAAGTTCTTTTTCCTTGGAAGATGTTGCCAACAGTCCCAGAGCTTCTGGATCTAATGTAGAAGGTTTTTTTTATCAAGCTTTCTTATACAAGAAATGTACGGATCCGATGTAACAAGAAGCATATTAAAAAGATCTTCCATCGTTTTCTCTCTTGAATCTTTCCTCGTAAAATCTTCTCTGTATCTTTTTATGTCCTTGTTTCGACTTTCTTGTGCTTCCTCGGATCGGTCTCCAATGGGAAGCAATGCATCTGAAATTACTTGAGGCCCATGAATTAAGATTTTGTGTAGAGTTGTGGGCATATAATACCATGGGTATAGCCGGACAAACATCTTAGCAGTTTTGATTGTATATTCATTAAATTTTGTGGAATCGATCTCATCGTAACGATTACATGTCATTTTACAAACAATGTCGAGCGTTGTTTGTAAAATGACATGTAATCGCTTTATTAGGTTCTCGTCTACACCAGTTATTTCAGAAGCAGTTTTTGAATCTTGGAAAAATCGATGAGCTGTCTTTCCATCATTCGAGCTACCAAAGTTCTGCTTGGGGGATCTACTTTTAGTCCCATACGATCGCTAAATTGTTGTTGAATGACTTTTTTCTTTGCTCTACTCTTTTTCTTCTTTGCTTCGTGCCTGCCATTTCGTAATTATTAGCTTGTAAAACAAATGCAAGCATGTTTAAAAAAAGCGAATCCATGCATGCAGCGTGGACAACCCAAACCTAATGTTTTCTGTTTTCACATTTTTCTTCAGGATTTTATCAATATCATTACATTCTTTACTGGTAGCTCCACATATATAGCAGCGTTGAGATGAAGAAGTTTCTGTAATCGCAGAACAAACTTTTCCATCTAACATGGTCAGCATCATATTGTAAGTTATATCTATGCTTTTTTCTTATAACTCAACGTGAAATGGCTTGAGCAAATTTACTTGATCTTCGATGTACTTGACTTCAGTTGGAGTAGATTCCGCATCCTCACGAATGTATTGTAGTCTGAGGGGCCTGCAAAATCTTGGTGAAGATGTCCTTGGATTTTTCTAAATAACCTCTGTTTCTTGACTCTCGTTAGTGCAGATCATTTTCAGGGGCAAAACAGAGGTAAAAAACATACTTGCATCTGAAATGTCTTCGCCCATAAATGTTTGTTTGTACTCAGCGTGACCTGAGCGACCATCGCAGCCCCATTTACACATTAGTTCCATATTCAGACAACTCCCATCCAAACAGCCAATTTGTTCTCGTTCCACTTTCAATATGCGCTGGGCAATGTGATCCAATAATGATTGAACCTGATTTTCTGCTTGAGTCTCTGTTATTGTGACAGTATCACGGGGTGGATACCACGTCTTAGCTGCTAGCACGCGTTTATATGACTGAAACAATTTAGTTGTTCTGCCTGCTTACATCTCTTAGACATTGATATTGATCCCTCGAGAGGTTCAGCTCGGTGAGAAAACAAAATCATACACCCCACAAGAAACGCCATCTACCGAAGTACGAGAGAAACTAAAACAGCAACAGGCGAGTAAAACTGCTATATACTCGCCTGCTGCTGTTTTAGTTTCGTACTTCGGTAGATGGCGTTTCTTGTGGGGTGTATGTTAGGGTCACTGCATCCTGGAAGCCTGGCGTCTCCCAGGGGTAGCGAGACGCGTGTCAAAACCGTACTCAAAATTCCATAGACGTTCGTAAAAAATACTCATTTTTATACAATCTGAGAAAAAAAAATGTTTTAATAAAACTTAAAAAGAACTCGTTTTTATACAGCTTAAGAAATAAAAAATATGTTCCTTGAGTTTTTGGGTTATGAATATTTATTGTAGATATCTTTATTGTTAATAATCATTTTCTTTTAAATATTAATGGTGTTTTTTGTATAAAAATAATACGTAATAAATAAACAAATAGGACAGAAATACATTTGTATGTTAAATGTTTATTAATACTATATAATATATCAAAGGACAAAATGAAACTTTAATAACAAGGTTTATACGCTATTTTTTGCATTGCTTAGTTTATTTTTCAAGTTTTTTTTCTGTTTTTTCGGTGTTTTTAGGTTTTGTGATTCTTTTTAGTCACTTTTTATCCCGATTTTTACATTTTATCAAAAGACAAAAAAAAGCCCAAAAACAGTTCGAGTTTTAGTAACGTTAGGCTTTAATTACTTATAATTTTATAGTACATTTAAATAAAAAAATATTTTGTCCAGGGTTTCGGTATTATCGATTTCTGAGATTTTAATATTTTTGAAAAAACTACCTATAGGTATATTTTAAAATCGAGACTTAATGGAATTTGACTTTTTTTTATAAAACCTATCTATATTTTTTTTAAAAATTGAATATATTTGAGGAATATTTAAAAAGATTGCTATAAATAATACATTCTCTTATAAATATTATTTACTTATTTTGTAGAAAAATGTGTACTAAACAAACAATAAAGAAATACACACACTTCTATGTTAAAAGTTTATTAATAATAGTATAGTACGTACAAAATTATTAATATTATTATTTACAATTATTTCTTCTTTATTAGTTCGGTATTATGCACTTTAATTTAAAAATTTTTAAAAAGTACCTAAATATTTTCAAATTGATTTGATGAAATTTGTCTTAACTATAAAGTTACTTAACTATGCCTACCCTCTCAAAAATGCCGCGTCAAATCTCGTAAACAAAAACTTGTGAAAGTTCATAACATCTTGTAGGTATTTTCTGCGGATTATGAAACACCACTTTCAAGTGAAATCTTACGAACTTTCACCAGTTTCAAATACATATATTTAAACTGCTGAAAGTTCATGAGATTACACTAGAAGGTGGTGTTTTATAATCAGAATATACTTTAGAGGACTCATGAACTTTCATGAGTTTTTGTTAGCATATTATTACGGGTATATTTGCGTGAAATCTGTCGAAAGTTTACAAGATTTAATTAGAAATTTGTTGCATACTGAGCATAAAATCTCTAGCAGATCTCGGGAATTTTCACAAGTCACGTATGTATATTTAAACTGCTAAAAGTTTATGAGATTACACCAGGAAGAAGTGTTTTAAATCTGCAGAAGATACTTACGAGATCTTATGAATTTTACGAGTTTTTGTCAGCATTATTATTATTATTATTATTAATCTTATAAAAAATCTTCCTAAAAATAGGTACAATTAAAATCGTTCGAATTCCTATAGAAAAACTTGCTTGTAAAATCTCACCAAAACTTGTCATTATTTTGCGCTTTAATTCTAATTAAATCTCTTAACCTCTTATAAAAAAATTGGTTAGTCAAAACTGCCTAAAACGGGATACTTATATAATCGTTTAAATTCCTATGGAAAAACTTGTTGCTCAAAACTCTTCAAAACTGGTCACCATTCAACTGGTTGAATACTCATAGAATCTTGTCATATCTCGGCAAAACTTATGCTTGATTTGGTGAAATCTGATAAAATCTTTAAAAGTAAAAGTCATGTTCAACTCTTGTACAGTCTCGTAAAATCTTATACAAATCCTGCTACTGCTTCCGAAATCTGCTTAAAATTTATGGCTCATGTATATTATTAAGATCTTGTAGTCTCTTCGCGCTAAACATGTTCTCCTTTTAAGATCTCTTGAATTCTTCTGAGTTTTCAACAACCAGAATTAAAATTTATAAATCCTAATCAGATCTCGTCATTTTTTATATGGCATATATTGTTGCCTGGTTAATACTCGTCAAGTCAATTAAATCTCGTAAAATCTGATCAAGATTTTATGAGTTTTTAACAGTTTTCAAGCGGTTTTTTTGGCAGGGAAGGTATACATAATGCAATATTCTACCCTACTAAAAATACAAGAAATGTTGCTGATGCGACTAAAAAGGTAAAATGTAATTTGCAAATATTTTTTAATTTGGGAGCTCTGCAAAACAGGTTTGCAATAAATTATTTAAAAACAAATTACAAAGTTACCTAACTATCTATAAGTAATGCAATATCCTACCCTACCAAAAACACAAGATGTTGTTAATATGACCGCTGCTTAAGTTACATAACTACCTATAAATAATACAATATCCTACCCTACTAAAAACACAAGATGTTGTTGATATGACTAAAACGGTAAAACTCAATTTGCAAATATTTGGAGCTCTACAAAACTGGTTTGCAAGAAATTATTTAAAAATAAATTACAAGTTACCTTACTATCTATATTTACAATTACAACTTTGAACATTGGAAAGAACCTATTAATATACAAAATGCCGCGTTTTCATTAGATCGATAACGGCCAAACGGATTGGTGTTCTTGTACTTTGCAAATGCAGTACTTCCAACCTCTTTAAAAAAATATAATAGGGCGCTAAACATCCCCTTTTTTGCAATTCTGGTTAAAAAAATCACTGTTAAGGCAATATTTTTGTCCAAAATTACTGAAATAGGATGTTTTAACAAACACTACAAGAAACACATGTTGTCAAAAGGTTGGTTCATTCAGTATGTATTTGCAAAGGATAAGAAAGCGAATGCGTTCGGTCGTGGTTTTTATGCATTTTTAGAATTCAAAACAGCTATTTATTTCATCTCTCTTTAGCTCTTCTGCAAAATCTTGCCCTTTGCAGCTGCTGGTTTTATTTTTGCATACCATGTGATTATACATTTTAAGATTTTGCTAGCGTGGATAGTGGTGCTATTTATATCGCCTGTCTTTAGCTCCTCTGCAAAATCCGGCACCAAAATTCTAGTAAATATTATTCTTTGTACCGATAAAGATGCCTCAGTAAAGATTTTGCTGACACGAATACATAAACGCATGTAAATTTGCATTTTTTTATTTGCCTTTCTTCCAGTCTTTAGCACTTCTGTCATTCTGGTACCGGCTATGTAAGAATCTATACTTCTGTAATTTAAGAGTATATTTGGTCAGTACATTTTACTTCAATCGTGGTTATCGTTACATATTATTAGACGCAGTAGCAGCCTTTCACGCCGGCCGTTGTGTTAAATATGCAAAACGGACGTGGTTATTTACAGTGATTTAGTGCTAATTTTATTAAGCTGTTATGATTATTTGAAATTGATATTTGCAACTGACCAAAACTTGTTTTTATGACTGTTTTATCAAGTTTTTATCAACAATTTGACGTTAGTTTTCCACGAAATGATAGTTTTTTAACTTTAAAGTCTGTTTTTCATGACAAAAAATTATCTTTATAAATCACAAAGTGTGTGCATTGTATTTCTTCCAATCTATAGCTTTGTATCATATAAAGTTCATATCATTATTTTTGAGACAACTTTTTACAACTTTTTTTCGTTGGCCTATGCTATTTGTTATGGTAAACAGCTGATAATTGTCAAAAAGTTATCTCAAAAATTATGATATGGGATTTAGTATCTATCTTAGCTTGTGATTATTAATTAGGGACTTTAAATATATCTATTTTATTTTATGCTTTTATTTCGTCTCATCATAGCTCTTCTATGTCACATTATTTCTACTATTGAATCTGACGAATAGCGGCATACATGATAGTTTACTAATGACGGTTAATATTTTTAGGAAATATAGGCATTTTCTATTGTATCTATACGACAGTGGACGAAGACATTTGACAATTTGCTTCCCTTATCTGCGGCTTTTCTGGTTATCATGGATAACTATGTTGTTAATTAATATAATTTATAGCCCTTCTCATAGCAATATTGCGACTTCCACATTTTGAATTATTTTGTTTTGGCAATTTCCTGTTAACTTCTTTAGTTAAAAAGTGGACCCTTGCTTTCACATATATTGATACAAGTTTTTCTACCACATTATGGCATTTTGAAATTTCTTCTATGTCTTCTAGTTCCTCTAAGAATCTTTCTATTATTTTCTTTATTGATATTGCAGAACTTATTAGCGTGCTCTCATATTGTCTAAAAAAATCCTCAGCAGCCTTTATCAAGTTAAAGCAGACTAGCGATCCAAAAATTAAATTAGGCGACAGGGCCTTTAGAGATGTGAGATTACAAAGTTCCTGTATGTTATTATCGGTACTGTCTGTTTTAATTGATTGCAAACATGGCAAACATTTTAATTTATGAATCTTAACGACCTGGTTAATGCTTCTTTCTGTTAAATAATAGAGACTTTGTATTTCCTCCAAATCTAGTTCTTCCAGAAAATCTAGATCATCAAAATCACATTCTTTATCCAATTGATTATTGAGTTCATGTTTGCTTTTTAAAAAATCCAGACATTCGCTGCCATCTATTTTATAATTACCGCGTTTGTTTGGCTTATCAAATTGAGAGATTGCTATTATTCTTAATGCAATTTTAAAATCCCGACCACTAGGTATCGGATTTTTGCTCCTTATGCAAGAAAATAAATTCTCAAGAGCATCCTGAGTTAGCCTTCCTAAGCAGAAATAAAAATATCCCTTTTCTTTTAAACAATATCTAGAAAGATCAATAGCATTTTGGGTCGCTAATATTACCCCTGTTTGTACAGGTTTCCATTCAGTTTTAGTGCCGCTTTCGTCAAATATTTGAATATCGTAAAATAGACTTTGTATTAATACCAGAAGTTTTATTTGACCCTCATATTTTTCGTTGTCTTTTAGTGCTAGAACTCTCGTTCTGCTAGTCAACAAGGTGAACCATTTAGATACGTGTTCGAGAAACCAGGCAGTTGTAAGGGCCTCCTTTTCTATTTTTTCCATTTCAACACACTGTCTTAAACCAGCAGCTGTATCTGTATTTATTAAGCCTACAGCCAGATTTACTCTCATTTTCTCAAAATGTGAGCTTTCCAAACACTTTGGCTTTAAATAAGGACACAGCTTTAGGCTGTGATTTACTTCGATGTTAAGAAGTTCACGTACATACTTAATGATTACAGTATTACTGGGCAATTTGTGTTTATCAACTAATTTTGCTGGTAAAACAATAGTATGATTATTTTTTAATTGATTTGCTAAATTTTTTAGAATGTGTGGTGGGTCTGGAGAAAAATATAATTTTCTTGTGGAGTCGCATGGATGCTCAATGTAATTACTAATTCTGCTGTGTTTTCCAGCACTGATATTTAAAAGTTTCCAAATACCAACATTTTGTCCACTCATATCACTTATTACTGCGTCTACTTTTAGGCCAATATGTTTTGCCTCAGTGATAATGTTGAAAATTTCAGTTTTTACTGCATTTTGATTGAAAGAATTTGATGTGAAATGATAACCAACGACTTGCTTCCATTTAGTGGATGTTCCAGCCAACATAAAAACAAGTGCATGAGTGGCAAGTTCATCAAAATTCCCTCTTGAGTCTGCCAATGTTGGTTTTCCTAAGACAAGATCGGTTTTTCCATTATAATCAAATCTTGGTTCAAGAGCCATTTCATCAATAGTTAACGCGCAGTGCTTTTCTGCGTCTTGAAACGTCTCAACTTTGCTATGTAAAGCAACCATGACCTCATTTAATATGCCGGGGCTAAATTTAGGGTGACTTATCTTTCTTTGAAGTGTCCTTACAGATGGTAAAGGGTGTCCAGTTTCCAATAGCATCTCATAGCCTGTAGTACCACACGCAATTTTTAGCTTCAATGCTTTCTTGATTGCTCCATCCGACCAGCTTCGCGGTACTTTAGTGGCTAAAAATGTTATTTGGTCTTCGCCTAAAAATGTATTCAAACTAGATTTAAAGTTTTCATGGATTTTCTTTAGTTCTTCATTTTGTTGCTGTAGTCGGGAAATCTGCAATTCCAGTTTCTTGATTTCAAGTAAGTTTGAAGACGCTAAAACAAACAAAAATCTGTTAAAAAACCTGACCCTTAGAGACATTTCAAGGTTGTAGTTTATCAAACAAGTACAGACGTCTTACAATCTAAAGTTTTATAGTCTTTTATCTCAGTTAACAGAAACTTCACCCTAACTTCGCTGAGTATAAAATAAATTAATTTTTATTTATTTATTTATTTTATTTATTTATTTATTTATTTATTATCTCAACAACAAAACCACAGAACCTTTACACCCAAGGGCGTACAAATCACAAATTAAAGTTTTGTTAATATCTAGTTATTTATGTTTGCAAATATAAGCTCTTTTTAGATGTAAAACTTAGTTTTGGAGGGAATTATTTTTTTTATTAAAAACAAAGTTTAAGTCAAGTTTAAAAAAAGCTGTTTCTCCTGCTCTAAATTTCACTGCACGCCTTTGCTTACACCTAACCTTGAAGAAAATCCAAACATATTCATTCCAGACATATTCGGTCTAGTTTTTTGCCCCTACCCTGTTTCAATCATAAATAATCATAGAAACCTACACTATTTGTAGTTCAATGCCCATAGTTGTATTAGTCGGGTGAATAGTTGTTAGGCAGTGATCTGTTTAATATCATGGAGTTAAAGGACAATAATAGAACATACAGTCGATATCGGTCAAAATTAACGAAACCACCATAGGCAGTTAAAATGCACCGCAGGCGAATTTTAGCTCACTTTACTACCATACTATAGTAGTGTGAGCTATGGTGGTCCTAATATTTTCGAGAAAAAAAAATTGCTCAGAATTCAACAATTTTTATATATCTTTGCGTTTCAGATGATTTTGAAACTTTTTTGTCGCGCTGTCTGTCTCTCTCTCTCTGTCTGTCTGTCTCTCTCTGTCTGTCTGTCTGTCTGTCTCTGTCTCTGTCTCTGTCTTCTCTGTCTGTATGTTTGTCTGTCTGTCTGTCTGTAACGACCAACTCGCAGAACTCAAAAACCGCTTGCTCGATTTGAATGAAATTTGGTACCTAGGCTGGGTCTTGGGTCGTGATGGTCCCATTTAAAAATGAACAAAATCCACTAAACGCAAACCAAATAAAAGGGTGGGGGTAGATTTCAAAAATATGAGTTTATGTGAAAATATGGCGTGTGTGATATCAAACAAAAGGTAATTGAGCCTGGAGTTAAAGAAAATACATTTTAGTTTATTTAAATAAAACGTGTGGGGTGGATTTCAAAAATTAGAGTTTAAGTGAAAATATGGCGTGTGTGATATCAAACGAAAGGTAATTGAGTCAGGAGTTAAACAATATATATTTTATTATTTTTTTTTAAATGGGTGGGGGTGGATTTCAAAAATTGGAGTTTAAGTCAAAACACGGCTTGTGTGGTATCAAACGAAAGGTACTAGTTTGGAGTTAAATAAAATATATTTCAGTATTTAGTTATATTAGCTCACATGTACACTATAATTATAGTCCCTAGTGTGAGCTTAGGTGCCCATATATTGGCAGAGTATTTTTTAATGTGGGAAAAATATAAAAAAATTTTTTTAAAGAAACTGGTTCATATATGTGCTATTACTTTCACTAGGACTAAACAGTAAATTTTATGTCAGAGAGAGAGGGAGGGCTCCTTGTCTTTTCCTTTGGATCTCCTATTGCTAATGAGTTATTTTATCTATAGGCGAAATCACCCAAAATCGTGGGCGGCGTTACTCTCCCCCTGCGGGTAAAGGTTTTAAAAAGGTAAGTATTTTCTAAAAATTACTAATTTTTATTTTTATTAACAATTTCCGCTACTTGTGTTTTTCCGATATTAAATTTTTCAGCGATCTTACGTGCTGATAGATGTTCCTTCTCCGAAACGTTAACAACTTCCATTTTTTCAGGTAAACTAAGAAGTTTTTACTAGGAGATCTATTACTACCCAATTTAACAATAAAAATAAAACACAGCAGTTCCGCCCCCGCCGAATAAAACGGAAAGAGGTAATTCTCTGGCTGCAGAGTGCGTTGATGCCAACATACTACATAATATTTATGCCCCTGTTGTGCAGCGCTCCGTCCCGTTGTCAGAGGTTCGCGTCCGGTTAAGGGAGGTTTTAACATTTTTTAACCAAAAAAAATTGTCCGCGTCCGTATATTAGAGTGTCCGGTTATAGGAGTGAATTTTATATGTAAAGAAATAGAGAAAAGCGTGGTTCCAAAAAATTTGTCCGCCTAAAAGGAGTGTCCGCTTAATAGAGGTGTCCGCAAGGAGAGGTTTGACTGTAAACAGTGCGAAAAATAGCGTATAAACATCGTGATAAAAGTTTCATTTTATCCCTTGATATATTATATACTATTAATAAACATTTAACATACAAATGTATTTCTGTCCTGTTTGTTTATTTATTACGTATTATTTTTATACAAAAAACACAAATAATGTTTAAAAGAAAATGATTTTTAACAATAAATATACCTACAGTAAATATTCATAACCCAAAAACTCAAGGAACATATTATTTATTTCTTAAGCTGTATAAAGACGAGTTCTTTTTAAGTTTTATTAAAACATTTTTTTTTCTCAGACTGTATAAAAATGAGTATTTTTCACGAACGTCTATGGAATTTTGCGTACGGTTTTGACACTCGTGTCGCTACCCCTGGGAGACGCCAGGCTTCCAGGATGCAGTGACCCTAGGTGTATGATTTTGGTTTTCTCACTAGAAATGTAAGGTGAGATACAAAACCGTATACTTAATTTAGTAAGGGTGTCACATTGACCAAGCAGTGTTCTGAGGAGTCCCATAAGGACGAAACAGTTAACTGTCAACACTTATTAGGTGTCCATTAGATCTTGGACCCCCGTGCGTTTAAGCTTTCGAGCTATCCACGGAAAAATACGAGAGAAACAAAAAAACCTTTATTTTTACCCGATTAGCCACGAAAACTTGTTTGATTTTTAATTTACGGGTACTAAATTTTACATTTAAAAAAATATATCCAGATTTATTCACGCGACATTAAAAAAAATGATGACTAAAAATTAATTATATCGATGTTTTGAACCGGAAGTATATTGATGCCATGAAAAGGACGTCCGTTTCAAGGCATTATTGCATATCCGCTTCATTGCAATCGCCATTTTTTTTAAACGTGTCAAGACTACAGAAAATGTTTGAAGTTATGGTAGTTTGTTACAAATTTCGTAAATATATGGCAGGAAATAGATAAATAAATATTAAGTAAGAAGTATCTAATACTTACCAGGCGGAAGGTTTAAAATTTTTACAAAAATATTACTTTTTTGCCAGGAAAAACATTCTTGCATGGCACACACGTGTTTACTAAAAATCCGAACTTTCATTCTCTGGGTGCCGTGCTTAGGATGTTTATAAATTATATACTTTTGGTGAAAACATTCTTAACTAGAGTTACCATCCTTCAGAATTTTTTCGGAATTGGTCCAGAATTGCAGGTCTGTGTGTTCCTTTTCTTTTGGTTCTTTATGCCCATTACTGAATGATAAGAATTCCATTCGAGGTATTTGGTGTTTACTAGCAAATTTTATCAGACCCGCGGGGATCACTTAAAGTTTTTATTGTTTATATTTTTTTCTACACTAACTAATTGAATGTCTTTTATTTATTTATTACTATTATTATATATATTTTTTTATTTTATGATTTAAAATCACAATAAGAATTGTTTGTATTAACTGCCTGTCTTTTAGTCAGATTATCAGCCATGTATTTTTGTATTATTTTCCCAAATTTTTTATTAGGACGTAACATTAATTAGTAGCGTTATAGAACCGTTAGACACTCAGATAACTATAGGAGCAATCCTTATTAGTTTATTTATTTATTAAGAAAATTAACCTTTTTTGCAAAAATCAGTCAGCCCTGCGAACAGCAAATTTTCTGGAAGTATCCACCTAATAGGTCATTTGTGCAAAATAGTCCCCACCTGAGAGTTTGTCTCGTGAATTAGAGGTAGCGGATAAAAATCTGTTTTTGTTGCCTCATTTAATTTGCGATAATGAATTACATTCTATTCTTGTTAGAAATTTACTTGTAGTATAACCATCTACCCGCGCTTTTTCTGCTCCCCTCACATATCCTTCTATCCATCCACTTAATATGTAGCGGGTTCGAATTTGCCAGTGCTTGTGTGATCATTCTTAATTTTCTGGAACCCTACGCGTAAATTTTAGGCATCGATACATGTAAATTTTACGTATCGATACCATTTTAGGTTCGTATTCGAAAGTGGTGGCAGGCCCTACTGGACCTCAATGCACTGTGAACACAAATGGATCTATTGTGCCCACGTACCTACATACTGAGTTTGACTAAAGTGGCATATTTTTGTTCCACCCAGCACATAAAAAAACCCTGCAGATTACAACAATAAATGATTTAGGCTTAACACTTTGGCTCAAAGATATACTACTAAGGTCTCTGCATTATTAGCCATACCATTTTAGGTTAATGCGGCGGTTTCGAGTAATTGAGTAGTTTGCTATTGTCAGCCGTAGGTTTGATTTAAGGCAGGTTCTTGGATAAATTTCAATTTCAATTTTAATTTATTCCAGCAAAAAGCCATATTACAAAAATTACAATGTTACAAAAAATAAAAACTACAAACATCAGAAAAAAGCATAAAACAGAACATGATGTTTCAGGTAACTCACATAACAGTATGTATCTTGTTCCAAAATTTGCACAGTTCTGATTGCCACATTATGTCCGAGTAAGTTATAGCTTTTAAAATCGATGTTGTGTTTTTAAATGAAGTCCATAAGTTCGAGCTTCTTGTTGCTCAGCTGCATTATATGAAGCAATTCTAGCGAAGGGTGTTGTATGTTGACTATTTTGTGCCTGCATTTTGGTTTCGTGGTGGAATACGGAAGTTATCCATCAAACATTGCATCCGCTGATTGATGTATTTTCCCATCCCATACTAGTGTCGGCTCATCTCGGGCTGGGAACTGTCGTCCTTGTTTATCTCGGAGAAACTAGAGGGAGCCTTTTCGTTCAGATGCGGGCATTCCCTGGTCAAATGATTCTTTGAGCATTTGACACATCTTGGCTCGGCGGGACACTTTAAAGGCTCTGGCTTAATTTTCAGATCAAAGATGGCATTCAAGTCGTAGATGGTCTTTTCAGCTCTAGGTAGGATAATTAGGATCCTTCGCATGGGGGGTCTGGAGCCAGTCCTTCATGTTCTAATTTAGTCTGAATTTCTTTCACTGCCTAGTCGGTGGGAATGACCTTCAGAACTACTCTGAGTTTCTTCTTATCTTTGGTTTCGTGGGTACGGTTCGGCAATTAATGGTCTTCCAATAGCTTGGTAATGGCTTCGAAGTCATCGGGCTTTGTAGTTGGAATTTTAATGCCTTGATCCGTGGTTCTGGCAGAAGTTGAGCGTTCTGATGGCGCCGTGAGCTTCCTTCCAGTCCTCGCCCTTCCTTAGCAGGATGGGTCGTATCCTGTATATTCTTTCTCTCCGCTTCTTGAGAGACTTTGGCTTTATTTTCAGATCGAAGATGACATTCAAGTCGTAGATGGTCTTTTCAGCTCTAGGTAGGATGATCAGGATTATTCGCATGGAGTTAGTGGAGCCATTGACTATTCTTGCCACCATGTGGACGGGTTCTGGTTGCAGCACCTTATGTTCTAATTTAGTCTGAATTTCTTCCACTGCGTAGTCAGGGGAATGTTTTTCTTATCTTTGGTTTCGTGGGTATCGTCTGCTGTCTTCCAACAGCTTGGTAATGGCTCTGAAGTAATCGGGCTCTGTAGGTGGAATTTTAATGCCTTGATCGATGGTTTTGGCAGAAGGCCGGTCGATGATGGCTTCGTGAACTTTCTTCCAGTCCTCGCCCTTCCTTAGCAGGATGGGTCGTACCCTGGTCTTTGGCTGAACCTCACTGTTGTTATCGGATTTGGACTACACTACTGTCTCAACTTAAAAAGCGACGGCGACGCTTGTGGTGGGGTGACTTGTTTTAGAGATGGCGCTCCGTCTAAATGACTGCTTGCCTTACCCCTTTTGGTGGCTGGCTGCCGTTGTTAATTGTAGTACATCTGAAATTGTCTCTGGATAAAGGTTTTTGATTGCATCTTTCAACTGCACAATCTCAGCTGAAACAGAATCGATGATGGTCTAGGGATCTTGATTCATCTCATCATCGGAGATATCATCTTCTTTTTTCTTCTTTCCCATGGTGGGCGCAGAATACCAGAAGTGGCGCTAGGGATTCCCATTATACATTTCTTTCTGATATTAAAAAAGATATTTCCAAGTTTGATCTGCATCGATGTCGTTTAGGTTTTTGAAACTTTCTATTTTCATGTGGTTAGAATCATTCAAGTGAAAATCACCCTGTTCATCTATTCTAATACATGAGGTAAATAATATTGGTAGATCTGCGCATGCGGAAGTCAGGCAGCCAAAGTGGACTTGGTAGGGCTAGCGTCTTGTTTAAAATTGACTTACCTAGGTATGCTGTTCTCCACTAAAGATGTGAAACACACAGAAACGTACATCTGGGATGCTACCTGGTGTAAGTAAGGAAACAACCAAAACCAACTCTTCCTTCTCTTTCTAACACTTGCGAGTTGGGCACACACCTTTGTGTGAAGTATAAAATTCGTTTTGATTTTTATCGATTTACACACAGCACGTTTTCCATCTTTTTTCTTTGCATTTCTCTTTTTAGTTTTCTAACAATTTTTATTTCCATTAGTTTCTCAACCTTTTTCTTTCCCCAAAACACTTTCAAATATTTGGAAAAATATTGCATTACAGAGCTAGTAAATGCTTTTAATGCAGGAGCTGACACCTTCAAATTGCATCTGTCATGTATATTATAGTTCTTCAAAAATTTTCATTCCTGTCAAGTTCAATGTCTAGATTGTCACTTAAAAAGTCTTCACATAAGTCACACTTAAATTTTTTTGTGTACTTTTTTAACAAATACACAACACTTGCATTTTGTGGTAAAAAATTCTTCAATGCTTTCTGCATGACTGAACCAGATGAAAAATACCTAAGGTTATTTTCTTCTCCCATTTTTTAAAATAATTTCACCCCTTCAATAGTTTTAAGACACCGTCAAAACATGTGGACTACTGTGCCTTTCGCTTTTTTATTCACTTTCGTCAAAAAAGCAAAAACAGTGGAAGCTTTATTGAGTGCCATCATGGCCATCATCATGGTCAAGGCAGCTTTACATGGTTTGATAGCATATTTGTGGTGGCTATTCAATGCCTCAAACCATTTATCTACCACTTCGACACATTTCGCAGTGCCTGATGCATTTATGTTTACTTCATCAGTACGGATTACAGTTTTCAAACCCGAACATACATTATTGCTCAGCAACTGAGTGGCATTGCTCACTTTCATTTTGTGAAAATCTCCTGGATTGACACGTTTTCCAGTGCTTTTCAATAGGGACCTCCCAGTAGGGCTTCTAATTAATTTCAAAGACTTGTTTAATGTATTTTAAAGAAGCCACTTTTGTCTGATTATGTACAAAATCTCCAGTGAGCTAATTATTACGAATTGATTTTATTAAGTGTCGAGAATCAAATAGGGCGACATATCTTGTTTTATGCAAAAAAATATGGCTTTTCTACTGTGACTCCTAAGCTCTTATATAAATTCTGGTTTGTTGTTGATTGGTCACATACTGCTCCCAAAATTTCAAAACATGTTTCTTTCAGTATAATCACAGGTCGGGTTATAATTTTCCAAATAACCTCTGACTGGTTTTTGGGACATGAAATAGGCCACTAGCATTTTCCACTGTCAGTATATCCCTCTAATCTTTAGAATCAGAACTTTTTTGGCAGCTCTTTATGAAACCACGCCTAGATACAGGTGCAATGGTGTAAAAGATATAAGATATAATCAAAAAACACATTTTCCCCCATACGTCTCCGTTGTATATGTAATTTTTTTTACCGCTGAAGAATGAATATAAAATATTTTGTTATTCTACCTTTTTAACATTTTTGTGTTTTTTAATAAGGTCAGGCAGTATTGGTCCCCACCAATTAGTAATTAATTAAGACAGGTGTTATAAAATTTTTCTCAAAAAGCCAATGAAAGACGCTATGCCGTACTACTATAGATTTCATAATTATTTAGTACAATGGTTTTTTGTTTTCCGGAACATTGATGTTTTAGAATTTTTTTTATTGTTTAAACTATAATACATTTCTGTATACATTCCTTCTCTGGGACAATTACTTTAGCCGGTAAGTGGCTTGGAAACTGACCCTACCGGTAAAATTTCACTTTTTGTAAAAACCTTCACATATGTGACCACACAGTAAGCTAGGGTTGTGCTAAAGAGTACCAAAAAATGCTTCCTTAAGGTAGTTTTTTGTTAAATCTAAAAAAATTGCAAGATTTTCGACTCCCATGGGAGTGGCATTGGGATTTCAGGGTAGCAAACTTGGCAAGAAACTACCTTCAAGGATCCCAGAAACAAAAAAAAATTGAAGATAGATGCGCATTTGCAATGTTGAATAGTAATATTTTTTTTTAAATTATTTTTTATATGGATCGTGCGATGGGGTGTAAAAATTGTCATACAGTAAAGAGAAGTGGTTGATTCTCAAATAGAAATTATGATATCAGCGTTTTTTTTTAATACTTTTTTTCTCAGGTCTCTCTTCCATTTATAATTTTGTATAAAAACAATTTGGGAAGTATGAAACAGATTTGTAAAGATTTTTATAGTTTGTAGTTGTTGTTATTGACATTAATTTGTTTGCAGGTTCTGTAGGGCATAGAAAGTGACAATTTTATTACAATAAAATTTAAGTACTATGATAACACAACTTATACACCAGCAGTTAAATCCCAAAACGCACACCAATTTAACTGCGCATGCGTGCGCGTCGTCTTTTCTTTACAAGTAAAATTATCTCCCTCTCAGTGCGTCTGCGTCGTCTTTTCTTCATAAGAAAAATTCTCTCCCTCTCAGTCACTAACCTCTCCTTGATGTGTAACCAAGTGAAAGGGAAAACTTTTTGCGCAAAGAACGCATGCGTAGATAGAAACATTAGGGACTTATTGCAATAAAGCCAGCACTATTATGAGAGTTTAACATTGAAAGCTGACAGTTGATCTTTCAAAATTGACATACCAAAGTCGAATTTATGAATGTAGTCGTTTATTTTCCATTAAAGGCTTCACTCCTTATTCCGGTTCTTACAATACACAAAGGCCCAATTTTGAAATAAGACAGCTGTTGTTATAACGCGAAACTGTCAGGATAATGCCTGGCACAATTACTGCCTGGCTTTATTTCAATAAGTCCCTATTATTTTGCGTTCCGGGATTTAACCGCTAGTTCTTAGGGTGCTTTTGGTCAGTCAGAATTAACGACAATTTTGTTATAGAAAAAAAAAATATTTTTTTTTCTACAAAACTGTAAACTAGCGAAACCATTCAGAAAATTAATCACAAATGTTTAATTCATATGCAAAACTATGAATAAGGAACACGATTCAAGTTTTGGTTAAATGTCATATAAAGTTAGCGCTAAACCTCCTTAAATAACCCCGTCCGTAATGACTATTAGAGAATTATTAAAATACAGCCAGGCTATAATTGTGCTAGGCACTATTTTGACACATTCACATTGAAAACTGACAGTTGATCCTTTAAAATTGACATACCAAAGGCATTATTTATTCCGGTTGATATAGTAAACAAAGGCCGTGTGTTGAAAGATCACAGCTGATATTTCAGAAAATATTTTTACAAAAACAGATTAGATTAAACTTTAAAAAAAAAACTTAAGGCTACTTAAAAAAAGTCAACCAAACTTAAAGATTAGATTTACATTCGAATTTCAGCTTATGAAAGTAATATATTGCAATATAAATTCTTATTTTATAATTTCACTTTTGTGGCTAGTTTTATTTATATTTATTTTATTAGATTAAGATTTATCACAGTTGATTATTATATTATCAGTCTTTTTTTTTTAGTTTAAAATTGATTATACATTCTTATATTTTAAAAAAAAACACACTTTGGCTACAAAAATACGAACATCACATTAAGGTATCACTTCTCAGGTACAAAATTTCAGTCTTGGTTTTGGTACTGTCTGGTTCCAGTGACATGCTCCACGTAGATGTCACGTGACCAACGAATGGCATCAGAGCACATTAGCTTTCTCATTAGTGTGGCATAACGTTGTGAGATGCCACAGAGTCTAAGGACAGCCTCATTCTCTTGGTCCCAAGCCCCAAGGGCCCCCACAATGAAGGCATCAACAGTCACCTCTTTACCCTGTTCTTCGAGTTCTGTAGCTAGCTGGGCATATTTGTCAAGTTTGGTTTGATGTGCTCTTTGGAATGCTTCCAAGCCATTTTCGAATGGAATGGTAATGTCAATCAGATTAATTTTATTGTCTTTTCTGATGACAATGTCAGGCCTTAAATTGGAGTTCGACTCTTGCAGTGTTCTGTTGACAGTGACCTCTCCACTGCGTGCTGGGATAGCTTTGACAAGGCGATTTTGTACAGCATTGTGGCGGTGTTGCCAAGCTGCTGAGTGTAATCTGCAGTGGTTTATTACATGAGGCAGTGTTTCATTATTCTCACCACAGCGTCTGCACCTTTTGTCGCCATTGCCAAATCGTCTTGCACCATTCAAGGGTACAACATTTAGTCTAGCTCGATGAATAAAGCGCCAGTCACAGAACCTTGTTGCTAACCCATTGCACATAAAGTGGTTGCTAGCCGCACTTTTCGAAGTGACTTTAAATACCTTGCCCTGATCCGGTTTCCTGGAGAGGCTAAGGGCATAGCTCGATCTTACTGCCTCTTTCAAAGCTGATTCCACTTTGGACCTTCTTTCTGGAAGATACAAATGTCCCTGGTTTTGTCGAGGGGCCCCAATGCTTAGAGCAAGTTCATCGTTGTGGACAACTCATTTGATTGGAATCTGTTTGGAGAGACGTGGGGTGGTGTTACGGGCTCTGGTCCATAAGGACACAACATCACCTCTGTCTCTCGCAAGCTCCTCTCCAAGGTCACCTGACAAGTATCTAGCAGAATCTTCCAGACTTGGAGCTCGCTGGATACGTCTCCTTACAGCTTGTTTTAGTTGGTTCCAAGCAGTGGTTTTGGTTGACTGTTCAGGGCAAGTCAGCATTCTAAAGGTCTGCACCAGTGTAGCAATCTCCGATAGGTCTGTCAATGGAATGACCCCTGTACCACCCTTCTTTCCATGGACAAACAATATTTCAGCGCTAGCCCTTTGTGGGAGGTTCATCCACTTTTTCATGGCTTTTTTGAGTTTGTTATCAAGTTCTTTTACCTCCTTTTTTAGAACATTTGAGCCTCTCATTATAAAAGATATCTGAGGTATTATAAAGGTATTTACTGCATCTACCTTTTGCCATGGGGCTAGCAGGCTGTTGTCAAGTAGGTCCAAGTCCGACTTCATGTTTGTCACTTTGTCTTCTGCAGTACCTTCTACATGAAAGCCTGTTGGGATGCCAAGGTGTTGGTAGGCTTGACCTTCCTGTAAAGATGGCATTTGGACCCCTTGGATGGTTAGGGCTGTTTCATGACAAACATTCTGGTTTCTGCAGTCTAAGTCAAGGGTGGCACATTTGGCAGGCTTGAAGGTCAACCCGCATCTGGAGGCTGTGGTGCTCATTACATCGAGAACCTGCTGAAGGTTGTCTGGGTTCTCCGATGTGGCTGCCAGGTCATCAGCAAAGGCCAGCGCTGATATTTTTTGACCGTCCATGTCAAAGCCCAGGTTGAGGTTTAGGGCGCCCTGATTGTAGGTTCAAGAGAGGGATTGAATATGATGGGGCTTAGTGGACAGCCTTGACGGACCCCTGCTTCGATCGGAAAGGTATCAGTTTCACCATTTGCAGTTTTCACAGTGCCTGTGCAGCCAGTGTAGACATCTTGGACGATATCAATAAGCGTTTGATCGACACCCATAGCATTTAGTGTTTCAAAAATGTGCTGGTGCGGCACTGAACCGAAAGCATTTGCCAAGTCAAGCCAGGCAATGGTGCAGCGTCTCAGCTTGCGTCTGTTGGTATCCAGCACACGCTGAAGCACAAAATTGTGTTCTAGGCAGCCCTCAAACTGTCCAAACCCTTTCTGTGCCTGGCTAATTAGCCCATGACTTGAAGCCCAGTTGGAAAGTCGTTGGGCCAGACATGACATAAACAGTTTATAAAGGCAGACACAGAGTGATATGGGGCGCCAGTTGCTTGGGTCATCCCTGTTGCCTTTTTTATAGATTAGGACAATGACGCCCTGTTTCCAGGCAAGTGGCACTTTTTTGATGTCCAGCACTTTGTTGAATAGTGCGGTAGTTGCCAGGCTACCTGGATCTATCTTCCGAATTTGGTGGTAGCGAAGGCCATCTTTGCCTGGTGCTGTGTTTGACATGCCCGAGAGTCTGCCATTAACCTCTTGAGCCTCAAATTCTTTAACCACTGTGTTTCCATTAGGTGCTCTTGGCAGATCGATGCCATGATGAACCTCGCTTGAGGGCTGGCGCCTATGAGTTTCAGTGAAGAACTCCAGTAGTTGTTGCTGGTTGATCTGGCAGTGTTCAGTTGCAGCATTTGGGCCATTGATTATTTTTCGATATGCTTTGGCCTTTGAGGTTCTGTAGAGCTTTTGGATGGAGGCAGATTCTTGTGGGTCATAGAGGTTAGGCCTGTTGTTTTGAACATTTTGGGGTCTTCTAGGGTGTCTCTGATTTTGTGGTCTAGGTGGTCGATTTGCAGGTACACAGATTTGCCGCATTTCTTCGACTATACGGTTATATGCAGCCTCTAGGTCATCACCGTCTTGGATACCATTGATCCACTGTAACCATCTGGTTTGGCACTCATTTGGAGCTCGATTTGGCCGTTTTGGGGCATGCGCAGGGCCTGGTGGGTTTGCAGCGGGTGGTTCGATAGCCTGCACTGCAGTCTGTACTGGGGCCTCAGCTGGTGGTGCTAGCTCGATGGCCGGAACTAGCTGGTCGACTTGGGCCAAAGGAACATTGTCTACGGCGGCAGGGGGGGCGGGATTAGGTAAATTTTGCGCCGGTGGGGCTGGCGGAACCTCTGGGTGGTTAGCCCGCAGATGGGTTTTTACCTGTTTTATAGTGCCGATTTCTAGGTCACAAATTGCACATTTAAACGCTATTTGTCGGTTGTGGTAGCGTTTAAGGTGTTTATTTAGGTCATTATGGTTTTTGAAGATTTTATTTGGCGCACAAAACGTGCAAACAATGGCTTCCGGCAGCGGATATTCTAGATATGTCAATTGATTTTCGGCCATTTTTGGTAATTCTAACCCTAAATTTTATGGCGTGGCAGCCTGTTGACATTTGACAAGCCCGCCCCCTAACGACTGAATCCCCACTTACGGTCGACGCTGGCGTCCTCTGGTGACAGTTGGCCATGTGCTGTGGTGTCTTGGATGAAAGCGATGCTGTTCTTGATCACGTGTGTCGTGGAGCTGAAGGTGGATCAGGCCACGTGGTTCGGCAATTGCTAGCTGTATCCAGACGGATCTTCGCCTCGCGCGAGGGTGCTGCCGCATTTGAAAATGGAACAGTTTACGTAAACTACACTTTGATCTTAGCTCAAAGAGCCTGAAGTTGTCAAAATTGTGCCTGGCACTATTATAGCCTGACTTTATTTCAATAATTCTCTATTAAACATAACGGCGCAACAGGTTGCTACTGCGCTAATGAACCAAAAACACTCTACTATCTGCTTTTCTACTGGACTGTTAGCGTGCGCAAAAACAATAAGGCCATAGGCTAATTCTCTTGCTATATGTGTCGAAACAGTGCGGTTCAATAAATACGTCATCAATTGGTGACGTTTCATATCTATATTTTCGAATTTATGGGCGTTATACGATGAAATACCGTTCACACAGATGTAAATTGTGAATTTATTGTCAATATTTTGGTAAAAACTAAATAAAATTAAGAAACGATGTCTCAATTAAAAAGACAAAATTTTAATATTGATTTTTCAGCTAAACGTCAAAAAATGACATAAAATGTGTCATTCAAATGTCATGTTTTGAAACGAGGTAAAAGCTCGTTTTGAAACTATTGCTAAAATAACACCTGTTATGTAATTTTTTGACGTTTAGCTAAAAAATCAATGTTAAAATTTTGTTTTTTTAATTGAGACATTGTTTCTTAATTTTATTTAGTTTTTACTAAAATATTGACAATAAATTCACAATTTACATCTCTGTGAACGGTATTTTTTCATCGTATAACGCCCATAAATTCGAAAATATAGATATGAAACGTCACCAATTGATGACGTATTTATTGAACCACTCTGTTTCAAAACATATAGTACGAGAATTCGCCTCATATCTCAGTCATGATGACGTTGCAAGGTGGGTCATCTGTGTTTAGGTAAATATTTTCCGTGGAGTACTGCGTGCGTGGGCTGATCTCATCGACTATTTTTTGCGAGGGCCTAAAAAAAGGCGGCTTATTATTTGGTAAAATTATAATTTAGTTTTATTTAATTTTGAACTTTTAACGACTACCTAAGTAGTTAGGGACTTTATTGCAATAAAGCTAATAGTTCCGGGCACTATTCTGACAGTTTCCCATTGAAAAATGACAGTTGAATTTACACCAAAGTCGAATTTATAAATCCGGTTGTTTATTTTCCATTAATAAAGGCGGCACTATTAATTTCGGGTTTTATAATACGTTAAGGCCTAATTTTGAAAGAAGACAGCTTATTATGCGAAATTGTCAGAATAGTGCCCGGCACAATTACTGCCTGGCTTTATTGCAAGTTGACGTTGTCAAAATTGTGGATAATTTTTATTTTTTATTTAAATTTAAGAAAGATGTTTGGATTTTGAAAGACAAAGATATTATCTTGAGTTGATGTAGCTGCCTACTTGGCTTGTAACTGATAATGGCGGTTTTCAAGCTTAGAAAAGAAATGGCGCTGTAAGCGGGGCACCGGTTATCAGTACCCTGAATTTATCCAAGCCATACGTTTAGGTTCATTTAAAATCCAACATGTCGGCACGCCTTTCTGAGTACAGATATATTTAAGACGTACAGCGTGTCCCATTTTCGATGGGATTAAATGGGAAACTCGTTTATTATTAAAGATATCGATTTTCTGATTGCACCTTACCGTCCTGTTTTTTTGAGCCCTTAAAAATGATGTAATCAGATTTTTGCTATATCCCTTAGTTTCGCTAATACAGGGAGTTTTTGAAAAAATTGCATTTTTAATAATCCTTTATATCTCGCTCAGTTTGCAAGATATTTTTATTCTGTAAAAATCTTCATGGCAACTTTTTTAGAAGAAAATAGTGACGTTGTCAGTTTTTTAAAATATTGTTTAGTTTTTGAGATATGGTATTTATCATAAAAAAATTAAATACGGACCTGGATTTTGTTTACTACTATTTTGATTGGTTTCATGCTATTATTATCATAAAACAATAAAAATTTAATATTTTTTGTTTTAAAAAAGAATATTTAATATTTTAAAAAAAATTTTGTCCGAACCTGGAAATTTCCAACATAAATATAAATTAAAAATTGCTAGTTGTACGATTTTTAGTTTACTGTTTTGATACTTGGTAGATTAAAATGGTTTTACGTGAATTTAAAGATTTGTTTGAAACAAAGTCTACGACAAATACAAAAAAAATAACGAATTACAAAAATTAAAAACCAATTTTTCTTTAATGATATAAATGTTCAAACTGATTGCCATTATGTTTAAGACATTGTTGGTATTTTTAGGTAATTTTTCTTAACGCATTTTGCATAAAAATATTTCTGCCGTTTAAATATTTTTCAAAATATGGATATGGTCGATTTTTAGCCATTAAGGAATAATTTTGAGTAAGCCATTTACAAAAATGACAAGTAAAATGACAATGTTAATTCCCCGCTATTGTTTCTCCATGTTGAAGTAAATTTCATGAGGTGCTGTGCTACCATCAAATAATGACTATGATATTATTTTTGTAACTTTTTAACGTTTTTTACTTTATTTATAAATCTTTTAATTAACGTTTCAAAGCAAAAAAACTAAAAATCATTTAACTAGTGTGTCATGCAATTTTCAATTTATATTTACGTTGGTAATTTCCAGGTTCGGACTAATTTTTTTTTTAAATATTAAATAATATTTTTTTAAATTTTAAATCAAAAAAATATTTAAATTTTTTTATGATAAATACTATATCTCAAACACTAAACAATATTTTAAAAAACTGAAAAGGTTTTTACAGAATAAAAAAATCTTGCAAAATAAGCGAGATATAGAAGATTATTAAAAACGCAATTTTTTCAAAAACTCCCTGTATTTGCGAAACCACGGGGTATAGCAAAAATCTGATTACGCCATTTTTAAGGTCTCAAAAAAAGAGCACGGTAAGGTGCAATCAGAAAATCGATATCTTTAATAATAACCGAGTTTCCCATTTAATCCCATCGAAAATGGGACACTCTGTACATGGGTCATAGTGATTTGAAAGATTTTTAGTTCGCAAATCATTAGATTGAAAGATATTTACTTCGCAAACCGTTGGTTTTAAAGATATTTAGTTCGAAAATCGTTTATTAATTACCTTTTAAACCAATGGTTTTTAAACTTTATACCTTTTAAACTAAGGTGTTTAGTTTTCGCACTTGTTTTAATCCTGACATTGATATTTCATTTTATTTGTATTTTCTTTCTGTTATAAATATATTTTAAATTTTAATTATTTTTAGAGTGAAGGCACCTTTAGCTCCTTCGACTAAAGAAAGACAAGTTGTTTTTAAAAGGATGTAAATATGTTGAACGTACATATATTTTTATATCTTGGGTATGTATAATAATGATTCGTAATCGATTAAAAATTCTTAATAAAGATAAAAAAAATTAAAAATATTGTTTGTATCCCTATTTTATTTGTGACGATATTAGCACATCAGTGTTGACATCATAGAAGCAAACAAAGGAAAGCCCCACTTCCTTTAAAAATTATTTTACTTACGACGACCGGACATGTGTTCAAACAAAAACAAATAATTCTCACAAGATAAAAAAAGTACTTACAGTAACCAACAACTAATCATTAAATAACAAAGAAAAGGCAATCGTCTTTAAATATGATCATAACAAAAACATTTAATGTAAAAAAAGCCAAGTACGCAAAAATAGTATCCTGTAAAAAACTGATATAAAAGTAAAGCCAAGTTTCCAATACAAATTTCAAAAGGAAAGGTTCTTACTAGTTTATAAATGTTTTTTTAAACTATTACATATTACTGCTAAGAATCAATTTGCAGACGTAATAGCCAAATTTGAAAATTGTATTTACTTACTTTTATCTCAATTCTTTTTACAACACAATTTTCGCGTACTTGGCTTTTTTTACATGAAATGTTTTTGTTATGATTTCACTGCTTTTTTAAAGGATTTGGATAATATTTAAGTTTTAAAGTAGTAAAATAGGCGGAATATTGTTCAAAACTTTTGCGATGCCTTATTTATAATTTTGAAGTTTTTTAATTTTTTCCCATGTTTCCTATCAGTTTTCCAAAGCTCAGCTCTCTGGTGTTTCTGGAAGTGGCCAATGTTACTTTTACATAACTTTACATTTATCGGGGAGCGAAGTAAATAAAAATTTTGGAGTTTTTTAATTTTTTTCCTATAGTTTTATCATAGTTCCTATCAGTCTGGCAAAGCTCAGCTCTCTAGCGTTTCTGGAGTGCGCAATGTTACTTTTACATTACTTTACATGTATAGAGAAGGGGAGTAAAGTAGAATTTTGGTTCTTTTTTATTTTTGCCAAGGGTTTAGTCATAATTTCTATCAGTTTGCCAAATTTAAGCTTTGTAGCATGGCTGAAACTACAGTAGAATTTTGACGATCTATACATGAGTGAGTGAGTGGCAATTTCGGCGATTTTTAAAATTTCGAACTACTTTATGGAAGTCAGTGAAGCTTGGGGATTGTTAACTCTATAGAGATTTACGACTGTGCAAAGTTTGAGTTTCGTAGCTCATTCCGAAGTAGAGTTTTAGATAGGTCAAATATGGGTTGAAATGTTTCAAGAAAAGGTGGTACAGCAGTTTGCGCCAATTTCGCGGGGCACTGCCGTGTCCCCAGATAAATAATTGGGTTTTCTGTATACATGCTTCCTATATTTTGGCAAATTTTTATATAAATTAAGTATTGTTTATCTTACAGAACGCATAATTTTTTTAAAAAACTATAGAGGCGACGGGGTTAATAAAATAATTTGTCAGGCAAGCATGCAGAATTTTCTTTCACGATGTCTTAATGGCTTCACCCTAGAGAAATCTACGATTCCTTAACTAATATTAAACTTGGTTTAGACCGTGCATCAAACTTATATAACTTTTTACACATGCAATTGCAATAAATATCATTTTTGACCAACTTAAAAAAAGACCCTTGTTCATTTTTTCATTGTTTTTGCAAACAATTTTTGTTTAATTATAAATTTGGATATGTAAAACATTGTGTCAATTCTGTGGGCTATAGTTATAGTCTTTGATAATTAAGTTTCTTAATTAATCTTGATGTGTGCCATCGGCGTAACGAGGGGGTCAAGGGAGGTGTAACTAGGGGCGTCAGGGGGGGCCTGCATGGCCTCCCTGGGTAGCTTTTCTGGGTCTTAACGATGTGACCATCCACATTACACGCTTTGACCAATAGCAAACTCTGAGCGGTCGCGTGTTGTGCGAAATGACTTGTCTCGCCCAATCGCATAGCCGCCCGCTCTTCAGAGTTAGTGAAGTTTACGCGTTTGAAGTGAAATCTGTTCCCCTGCCCCGTACCGACGGAACGTTTCTCGGTCAGATCGTAGGAGAAGCTTGCGCAATGGAGGTCTTTTCGCATAGGCATGGCTCGGAGCTAATTTAAAGCTTGCCATTGGCCAAAGGATGTGATGGCAACTATCACATCGTTCAAGACCCAGAATAGCTACCCTGATATACCTCACCCCTGATATATATCAGGTCTACCATACCCCCTACTAATAAAAAATACATGAATAAAAACTGATGCTAACGCCGATGATCAAATTTTAACTAGTTGCATAAAACAGTGACTTTGATGCAAGGTCTAAATCGGGTAATAACAGATGGTAGTGCCGCGATGCTCATTTGGCCAGGAGCAATCGCAATGAGCGAGAAGAAGGTACACAGCAGTGTTGCGCAAAGAATAATCATTAAATTTCTTACACGCGAGAACCTTAAACCTGCTGAAATTTGATGCAGATTGCGAGCACAGTTCGGAAATAAACGCTTTCGTGGGTACCTGTAAAAACTTGGTGCAAAGAAATTAACGACGGCTGTGAGCGTGTCGACAACGTGAGTCAACCACGTCGTCCTTACCATCATTTCTGCAGTCAAAGTTTTATCGACCGTTTTCTGGGACTGGAGAGGAGTTTTGTTGGTCGATTTTTTGCACGAGCGAGTAACAATAAACGCGGCTTACTACTGCAACTTACTCGACCAGGTAAAGCTGGATTATCGCCAAAAGAGGAGAGCACACCCCATCCAAGACGTGTTGCTCCTGCATGACAACCCTAGACCTAATACGGCAGTTTTAACACAGGCCAAAATTAATGAAATGCACTGGGCTCTGCTGGAATACCCTCCATTAAGTTCAGATTTGTCACCTTGCGATTTTCATATGTTTGGCCCACTCAAAGATTCATTGGGAGGCGAGCAATTTCAGACCAATGAAGAGGTGGAGGCATTCGTGCGCAAGTGGTTGGATACCCGCCCAGCTTCCTTTTATGAAAACGGGATTAAGAAACTGTCAAACCGTTGGGAAAAATGTATTAACAGAGAAGGGGGATGTGTAGAAAAGTAGAAAAAAAATTTGTTTTGTGTCATGTTTCTAAATAACTAGTTTATAAACAAAGGCTTGTTTATATTTGATCCACCCTCGTATATTGAAACATTTATAGTAATGATATCGCAAAGGGTGTAGTGTGAATACGTCCATTGATTTCAATCTAAACTAAATGTAGGTATTTACTTAATGCAACAAACCACTCCGAACGATCACAAATTTGTAGTACTATGTGCCGCGCCTAACGCCCAAAAAATTTCTAAAGCTTGTCGGTAAAGAGAATTAATCGGTTCTGTTCGCGCAGTGAGTACGGCATTTTGGCGTTTATTAGGGAATTTGCAATTTGGGAACACAGAGAACAGACCGAACACTACAATCATCACGAACTTTTTCTCACGAATCGGAGTGTTTTGCATATACGTAATTTACGTATAGGGTGTTTTGTTGCAAATGAATACCGTAAGAATATTTTATACGTATCGGTGACGTGACGATGCCACCTACGTATGTATAGTCATTGAGTAAATAACCCATATATATATGGGTTATATCATAGACGAATGACAGAGGGTTATATACTCAATGGTATAGTCTAGTAATGTGAAATACCCGGGTATTTATATAACTTGGCGTGAATACCCAGGGTCATCTAAGAAATAATGCCAGAGGGTAAAGACCTTCAATGGAATTACGGATAGTAAGTTAAGCCTTAAAACCACATCTTTTTTTGTGGTAGGTTAATCAACGTCTAGGAAATGGCATAGATAAAGAAACAAACATGTTTCGATTCCGTTAAATTTATTGTGAAAATACATGTATGTGAAATGTATAACGTTATGATTAACAGACTCAATCTGAATCAGAGTATTCTAGCTCTGAGTGAATTTCGTCACTTGAATGGCTTGAAAGAATCCTCACGTCACCAGAGTCACTACTACCATTCGATAATATTTGCATGTATTCTGTCCGTATTCACTTTTTTTATAAAAACCTTCGTTGTGTATATATAATGGCACTGCGTATAGAATATATATGCATTGCGCGTAATGGGCAGTTTTTTTTATTGTTCTTTTCAAAATAATTTATTTTGGTGTGATTTTAATATTATTTTAAAAATAACTTAAGAAATGATCTATATAAAACGTGAAAAAGTTTTTTGCTTTTGGTAGGTATGTGCGTCTTTAAGCTGCCTATTTTAAAGCTTTATTTATTTCGACGACTTTCGGTTGACACAACACCACACACTGTCAAAATAAACTACCTACCAAAGATGCATCTTTGCCACGTAGCAAGTTTTGAATTTCAGTTCGAAATTGCAGCAATGATCGCGAAATAAAAGTCACTTTTCAAATTATTGCACTGTTGCTATACGTTCTGTAATGAAATCAGGCAACAGAATTTCAAGAACGTCACCCAATTTCTACCACCACGCGCCATAAACCCAAAAACGCATAAATACAAGAGGCCTAATATCAGAGAAGATAAAACTGTACTGTATATTTTCGCTGCTAATGCCTAATTTTCACACAACGTAAATACGTAAAACATTCTTATATTGAAAGCAATTGACTCGACTGATTTCATACTACTCCCATAACATATTGCTGCAAAGCGGACCGAACCGTGGTCTTCTGTGACTACTCCGTAACGGCCTTGCAAAGAATGTAGTGTGAATACGTCCATTGATTTCAATCTAAACTAAGGTAGGTATTTACTTGCAACAAAACACTCCGAACGACCAAACGCGCCGAGCGCGCTCCAACAAATGTGTCTAGTCAGTACGCTGCGCGCGCCGGGCCGTACGCGCCTAAAATTTCCGATGCTTGCCGGTAAAATGGAAATGCACAACGAGAATTAATCGGGTCTGTCCGCGCAGTGGGTACGGCTTTTTGGCGTTTATTAGGGAATTTGCAATTTGAGAACACAGATCAGACCGAACACTACAATCAAATCATGCATTCGGCGCAAAGTACGCGGAACGGAATACTTAAACCATTTTGTTGCCACAAAACAAGGATAATATGAAGTTTGTATTTAAGAGCCGTAAATGTTTGTAGTAATAATGCAGAATTAACCACAAAAACATTAAAAAGGACTTACAACAGAATGGTTATTCCGAGAATAACTAGCAAATTCTCAAAATAATAATACATTTAATGGTACATTCCATATATTTAACTGATTTCAACACATAAGATAAATAGCCAAATACTATAATATAAAAACAGTATTTTCATCGGGAAATACGATAAGGAGTTGTGTAACTAAAATAAAACCAGAAAATCCCTCAAATAATAAGGAATGTATTTACCTCCTTGTGAGTGTGTGTTGCCCCAATTTCTACCACCACGCGCCATACGACCAAAAACGCGTGCATATATATGGACCTAATGTCAGAAAAGATATAACTGTATATGTTTGCTGCTAACCCACTAAGCACAAAATCGTAAAAAACGTTAAATAAATGTTGAAATGTTTTTTTTTTCTAACACAAATTTGTGTTAAAATTAAGTAAACTTTTGACATTAAAAAAACATGTAGAAAATCCTAACGAAAATTTCATGTAAAAGCATTACCAAAAATATATTTCTTAATAACGTTAAGAAACCAGCATTAAAAAAAACATAATTTCACTAACATTAAAAATAATACCATCAATATATGGTTATTTTTATAACGTTTTTCCTAGATCTCACTTCTAACGTTGAATTCAAGATATATAAAGCTAATAAATGTTTTGTTTTTTAAACATTAAAAAAATATATACTATAGAGGGCGCTATGGCAGCTATAGTATATAGTATAGCAGTCCCACTACCTGAACATCGCCATTAGTTGCGTTTCGCTGCGAGTTGATACGAGTCGGTAGCAAAGACGCTTTTTGTAATTTAAAGCACAATTATTAATATTGATAGTAAATACATATTTGGATCGGAATATTACTCCAGTTGTGTGGAAAAGATCGTATAGTTAAAGAACAACAAATGTGCGTGCAGTGATCTAAATGAAGCACCACAAAATCAGGTAAGAAAAAGTAAACAAAAGAAAAAAATGGTTTTGTATGAAATATCGCATACCTATAGGTAATCAGACAGGGAATGTGAAAATTCACCGCGGACGATTAGCCGCCGGACCTTAAGCTGCGTATTCATTTGAGGCAGAATTATATAATAATAATAAATCGTCTTTATTGATAAATAAATATTACATAGACGAGGTTTAGCAAACTAGCTGCTACTTCGCAAGCCTCGCAGCGGGACCAAACGAATGCTTCGTTTGCATTCATGCTAAAGTTAATATTGTTTACATAGAATTTTAAATTTTATTTTCAGAAGCTACGAGCCGAATTGCCTTTACTGAGTGTCGAGTTCACGAAAACCTCAACGGACTGTTGCTGCCCTGCGTTTTCAAAATAGAAGAATTTTATTTACATTATTTATGTTACCTTATCTTTAGAGATATTTGAAAAAAATATATTTTTTCATTGTTAAAAAAACATTTATTTTTCAATGTTAGAAAAACATTTCTTTTTCAATGTTAAAAATCAATAATTTCTTAACGTTCGAAAAACACTTAAAAAAAAACGTTATAAAAACATAAGAATATTTTTCTATCGTCAGAAAACGGGTTATTAAGCTTCTTTTTCACTATGAATATGGCGTTAGAACTAACATCCAACCTAACGTTATGTTTTCGGAGAGATTTCAAGTTCAGTTGTTTTACATGCTTAAGCGCGGGTGCGTTCAAAATTAATTATTTTATGCTACAGTAGGTAGGTACTAAATAAAAGAAAATGAAAATTAAACAATATTCCTTGTATTTTTTTAGTGTAGTTCTTATTTTTATTTTTTTTACTGGGTTTACAATATTTTAAAATTATCAACTTGAAAAATAGATATATAATAAATAGGTAATTAAAGAATAAAAATATGAAAAAATGTAATATTAAATTAAATTTAAAGGAAACTGTATCTGATCTGACTGATTCCAAAAATAAAAAAAAGGTCATTCCATAAGAAAAATACTCACTTCATGTAATATCTCCAAAACTAAAAATGACTGATAAAAATCAGTTTAATTGCCTTCTTCATATTTTTTTTACAAAAATGCAATTTCCACGATTCTAAAATTTTCATAAAAAAAATAAGTCACATATCCCTCTCTAAATAAAGAATTCCCTCCGTAGAGAAGAGCCACCACTCTTCTCGGGTTTTAATTTGATCAAAAATCGAGCCCACGACATGTCTACTTACTTACAATAAATATCGAACGAACCCTGTACATTTATAGGAATGCGTTGCAAAAGGTTGTCCCCGCCTATGATTAGGTCCCTCCCTAAACTACGCCACTTCAAATGTTATGCGGAAATCGCATGCGATGTCAATGCTCCATAATAATAAGGACGTACGACTTTCACTTTAATCCCTCCGAAGGAGAGGGAAAGACGCATCATTTTACTAGTTCAACAGAGACAGAAACCGCAGCGTGTCGTTGATAGTGCGTATTTTGGTTTATTTTGCTCCCGGCTGTCAATGTCAAAATGGCCTCTGTGGGCAACAATATTTTTACGTCATAAAAGTATATTGCTTTTGTGAAGTTTGCTAGGACACGTGCCCCATTTTGAGGCTGTTTTGATGTCTTATAAGTGATTTGTGAGTGTCCGCAATGAATGGCATGTTGCCCTCGTTCACCCCACCCGTGGTCAAGCGACTTTTGGGCTGGAAAAAGCCGTCAGACGGGGATGACAAATGGTGTGAGAAGGCAGTGAAAAGTTTGGTGAAAAAACTAAAAAAATCCGGGGCCCTGGAAGAGTTGGAAAGGGCTATTTCGGCTCAGAATCACAACACCAAGTGTGTCACCGTGCCCAGGTAATTTTTTTTCTTTTGTAGCCTCTTGGATATGTTAATTTGCAAAAGTTTAAGGTCATGTTATGGATCTCTTGTTCCCCCTCGCTGCACCGCGTCTGGCGTGTGTTGACCTATCCTACATGTCTGGGAAATAAAAGGACAGGGTCTCAAACTGGAGGCTTCAAAACTAGAGTTCAATTTGTGTGGTCTTTGTTGACTTGCCAAGATGTTATGAAAATATAAACCTCTATCTATGGTTGACAGAAGCTTGCAAATTTTGTTCTGGCTCACACATATTCATGTACTTTGACATGATATAAATATATTTTCTAACCAGAAATATTGCAAAAATTAAAGCCATTTATTAGAGATGAACCATCCAGTTATTCATTCCCTTCCTTTAAATGCAAGAATCTAACAGAGGGTTTATTCAACATCCAATCCAGAACAAGGGGTGGGACACTCCTGAAATATCTGACAAATTTTGGTTAAAATACTTTGAAATACATTGAAATAGTTTGAAATAAAGTATTGTTCATACTCGTCTTAGTCTTTTGTTTTTGATTAGTCTTTGTCCTTTGATTAGTCTTAGCTGTCTTAAACAAAATCGGCTGTTCATGCTCGTCTTTTGTTTTTGATTAGTCTTAGTCATAACTCACTGAAAAAAAAATCAACTTAAATAAAAAGGCCCTCTTCAAAAGTTATTTTCTACACAAAACGATCTTATTTAACCTAATCTGTGCACGAAACACAGACACGAAAGAACAAAAGCGAAAAAGAAAAAAAAGCAAATAAAATTTTGAGGTTGAGATTTTCTGTTAAAAACATGATTAATAGCGGTAAGACTAATCAAAAACAAAAGCAAAAGCATTGTATGAACACTCCCATAAGAAACAGTGGTTTTAACTTTCTTATGACAAGACATATGACTAAACCAAGACAAAAGACGAGTATGAACGATCCATAACAAGCAAAAGTATTGTATTTCAGAAATAGCTTTACAAATTTTGAAAGTGTCCTACCTGAGGGGTGATCAGCTGCCCACAGTAGGTGTACAAATTGTTCTACAGGACCCCACAGCACTAGTTTACTTTACTTTACTTTATTTACAGATACTCCATTTTTACAGTTTGAACAGAATACAGTCTAAATATAAAATAGTAAAAGAAAAAATAAATTTATAAATTAGTAACAAATAAGCTTACAAAATAAAACAAAATAAAATTATTAAAAACATTAAATCATTATTAAAACAAGACATATAATTAAGCCTATCTATCCAACACAGCCAGAACAGATCGTGACCTATTTTTAAATTGATTAAAAGATAGGCCAAATAGCTCAATGTCGCCATAAATATTGTTTGTGATTCGAGGAATTCTTGCTAGGGGGCTATTAAAGGTGTAGTTGTAAGGATGGAACTGGACTACAAAAAGCCTTTTATCTCTAGTTCGGTGGTTTATATTAGTTAATATTGTACAAAATATAATCACAGTCAATCAGACCATTAACAACTTTAAACAAAAAGCAAATGTCAAAAAATCTCCATATTTCAAGAGATTGAATACACAATATCTGTTGAATGGCATTGTAGTCAATGTAATAATTTACATGTGGCAAGCCCAATCTGAATGCACACTGTCTCAAAAACTTCCTATGAACTGATTCTAGTCACACTAATAATATGGTGACCAAACAACTGATGCATACTCAAGGCCTGGATGCACTAAAGAAATGTATAATAATCGAAATGCACTGACAACTGCAGACTATTTCTGTATGTAAGAGATGCCCTAAGCATGATTAAGTACTATGGCTGGGGCAAAAACAAATCGGCTCTCTAAGAAAAAATTAGATTTAAGATGTGATGTCCTTTTTTTTTTTTGGTCACAACTTTTTTTATGCACACTTTTTCAGTCACAGGACTATACATGACCCCACAGGCAGGACTATACAGGACATGTACCGGACCGAGGGGTGAACAGCTAACCCAAAATGTGTACACTGATTGTAAAAATCCACAATCTTTTGCTAAGATTGTGAGGGATTGTGGAAAGATTGTGAGGGATTGTGGCAAGATTGTGAAAGATTGTGAGGCATTGTGGCAAGATTGTGAAGGATTGTGGTAAGATTGTGAAGGATTGTGAAGGATTGTGGGTGATTGGGAGGGATTGTGAAAGATTGTGAGGGACGGTGGAGGACTGTGCAGCGGCGTAGCGCCCCTGAAGGGGCGGGGTGGGCACTGGCCCTGCTGCTTAACCGAGGGGTGACCAGCTGACCCCAAAAATGTGTAAGCTGATTGCAAACATCCACAATCTTTTGCTAAGATTATGAGGGAACCCCAACATGTGTACGCCGATTGCAAAAATCCACAATCTTTTCCACAATCTTTTGCTAAGATTGTGAGGGATTGTGTAAAGATTGTGAAAGATTGTGAGGGATTGTGGTAAGATTGTGAAGGATTGTGGTAAGATTGTGAAGGATTGTGAGAGATTGTGGGTGATTGGGAGGGATTGTGTAAAGATTGTGAAGGATTGTGAACAGATTGTGAGAAATGTGTACCCTGATTGTGAGAGCTGTTCACCCCTCGTACCGGACTATACAGTCCTGTAGGATGGTGTACAAATTTGGTTCAGCTGATCACCCCTCAGTCCTACCACTCAATCCAGAAATTATAATGGACAAGAAATGTGGAAATTTGGTCAAATTCTTGAATGAGTATCACCAATACACTATATTGATCAGTTAGATAATGGATATTTCATAAAGAGACACTTCAATCAGCTATGACTTGTAAAATAATAAAAATAAAATACTTTACCAATAAATAAACTAAACTAAACTAAGCTATGACCTTGTAGGGTTGAAAAGTAACAATCCACAAATACAATCAACAACATGCTTTCTGCTCGATTCTCACATTTAAATAAACAAATGATTGCCTTAAATATGTCATGTTGGTATAAAATTAAAGGAAACACTGTCATTTTCTTAAATAAAAAGATGCTGACTGTATTTTAACAAACAAAAATGCACTGATAAAAACAACTCAAAGACATGCCATTTTTTAGATTTTATCTTGTTGCTGTCTTGCTACTTATTACTAATCATTACTCGACTACTAAGTAATCATTTTATATATTCGTGACTATAGATACTTTGATTACTGTAACAAAATTCTTGGACTGATGTTAATTCGAAGATCATTTACTTGTAGGTATATTTTTGTTGTTGAGATTATGGAAATATTCAATTGAAATTTTCAAAATAGGGCCTAAATTAAAATAAATGGATCCATGACGGGTCTGACACCTTGCTAGCTAGCCTATTATCACACTTCAAGTGAAGTCATGATAATATATTAGCCTTGAAAACAGTTTTTTGTGAATATCTCAGAAACTAAAGCTCCTACAAAGTTTTAGGTTGTAACACGAATTATTGAGCAGAATATAGTCTACTTTATTCTGAAAACAGTGTATTGATACAATGCTCTGTTAAAAAGTTAGAGTTTTTAATTTTCAAAAAACTGTCATTTTGACCAAACTAATCAGCTCGTAAGAGTGTCGAATACTATTTTATTACTTGAAAATTTTATGAAAATTGGTTCAGCAGTTTAGGAGCTATCATGTTACGGACAGAAATGATATACACACTCACACAGACAGACGTCACGACGATAATGCTAGGATATGTCGAAATACATCCAAATAACACATTTTTGGTGTTATCTCAAAAATATTTTTTTCATCAAAAATAATACCTTCTCTAGTCATTGCTATGTGGGCTAGGAAGGTAAAAATAAAGGTAGGAATTATGTAGGAACTGTTCTGTGTACAACTATGTTTTAAAAAGCTAATGCCTTACATACAAAGAAATACATACTTAAAATCCAAAAGTAAATAAAAATAGAGACAAAAATAACAATCTTAGATGAGAACTCAAAAAATATACAAAAAGTTTGTATTACTGAATACTAAAATAATCGAAGGAATCAAAGTAATCAAAATAACGAGAGAAATCATTAGATTTTCGGATCGGTATTCATTACTACTATACCTACATCACCAGCACTAGTGTTGCACCCAGTGCACATTTTTTGGAATGAACTTTCCAAGCTGATATTGCATTAGTGTATTCTTGTATTTGTATTTATTTATTCAACACTTATTTTCATACATTACATTCAATTTACATTTTTATGTCAATAATTTTTTTATTTTTTATTTTCTCTTCCTTGTGCAGTGTTGTGCAAGGAAACAAATCCTGTGTGCAAAAAACGAACACTAACAAAAGGATTAGAAAATATTACCTACAAAAGGCTTAAGACAGGGATATTGTATCTCTTAAACTCTTTTTTAAATATATATTGCAGTAGCTCTAAAAAACTGGAAACGGAAAGTGCACGGCATGGGAATACAACTTAACGACCGATTTACCATATACACACTACAGTTTGCTGACGACCAAGTAATTGTAGCTAATGATAAAGAAGACATGGAGTGGGGATTAACAGTGAATGTGGACAAGACACAGTACTTATGTGTTGGAAACGAATCCAGTGAAGTTAGAACTAGACAATGGACAAGTAATATCTCCATGCAATGAGTATGTATACTTGGGTATCACATTTGATAAGACAGGAGCAGACTGTAAAGAACTCGAAAAAAGAATAGTAAAAGCAAAAAAGGTTATTGGATGTCTTAACAGTATTTTATGGAGCAGAGAGATAAAAAGAATGTAAAATTTAACATATATGAAACAATGGTGAAAAGCATGCTGTTGTATGGAATAGAGACTTGTCGCGTAACAGAAAAATACAAAACAAAAATGGAAAGTGTCAAAATGGATGCAATAAGAAGATCAATGAGAATATCTAGAACAGATCACTTAAGAAATAAGATCATAAAAGAAAGAATGGGAATCGAAGGAAGCATAACGGATGACTATCACTAAAAGACAACTGATATGGTACGGCCATGTACAACGGATGAACGACGAAGATTAGCAAAGCAGGTCCTAGAATGGCAACCAATAGGGCGCAGAAAAAGAGGGCGTCCTAAACTAGAATGGCAACAGTCAATCCAAAGATCAATGAGTCAAAAAAATCTGACAGAAGATGATTGTCAGGATCGAAGGAGGTGGAGAATAGGCGTCGGACAACGTAGAAAAACGTTCTAACTGAATAAATAAAAAAAATATTACCTACACATATATGGCACTGAAGTAACACAGAACACTAACAACCTAAACTAAGTAAATAAAATCTAAATAAATTATTAGCTTAGCTAAATATACACTTAAATAAAAAATTTGGTTTTCGACAGAGTTAAGACAAATTAATTCATTTACAGGTACATCAAAGTTTCTAGCTAATAAAGTATTAACCATATTGTTATGAAGAAAGAACATTTTGGTTTTCCTATTAAATAATTTTTGTGAAGACTTTGAATTGTCCAGGTACACTATTAAAAATTTTTGGTCCTAAATAAAAGAACATTCTTTGACTAAGGGATCTGTCAACCCTTGGTATAAATATTTTTCCATTGGCGTTAAATTGTAAATCTAATTTGTTTTTGTTTTTAAATATTATTTTAGAAACATTCACACAGTAGAGCTCATTTAAAGTTAATATTTTGTGATTTGCAAATAGTGATTCAGTGTGATCAAGATAACGACAACCTTCTATCCATCTAAGAAATGCTTTTTCTTTTGTTACAAGACAAGAGAGTGTAGTTCTATATATTCCCCCCCAAATTGAGATATTATAGCTTAACATTGATTCCACAAGTACAAAATATAATGTTTTTTTGAGAAATTTTGGAAGTATTTACTTGATAAAGTAAAATTTGCTTAACATGTATTTAAATTTTTTAGTTATTGATTGGATATGTAGTTTAAAGCTTAAGTTTTCATCTATGATTACTCCAAGGTATTTAATGGTTTCAGCTTGTTCAATAATTTGACAGTCACAGTTATTGGTGTTGGTATTGTACTCGGTATTGTAGTTTATATGGTATTTTAATTTGTTTTTAAAATTAATGTGTCTGTTATATGAAAAATTTAAGAATTTTGTTTTTGAGGGGTTTATTAACATGTCATTCATGCTAAACCATGTTTTAATTAAGTTTAGATCATGATTTAGTTCATTAAAGTTTTCTTCTCAAGATTTATTAGAATAAAGAAATACAGTGTCATCTGCAAATGCAATTATTTTACCCTTGAATTTTCCTTGAAAAATACTGTTTATGTATACTACAAAAAAAAGTGGCCCTGAAACACTGCCCTGGGTCACCCCTGTCTTAATTTCTTGTCGTTTACTTAAATTATTGTTGACTTTTGTTTTTTGCTCCCTTTTATTTAAAAAAACTTTTACACCTTGATAGCTCTTTTCCTCTTAAACCAGCATTTTCTAATACCTTGAAAGAGATGTGGGAGATAGTCTCAAATGCTTTTTGAATATCTATGAAAAGACCAGAAACCAATATTTTTAGCAGTAAATGTATTAAATTTTCTTAAAGCAAGTTCTGTGTTCTTTTGAGGTAAGAAACCATATTGATTATCTGCAAAAAAATTATGATGTTGTAAAAATTCATATATTTGATGTTTTGCTACTTTTTCAAAAGTTTTTGATACTATCGTGAGTAAAGCTATGGGTCTATAGTTACTACATTGGTTTTTTTGTCCACTTTTATATAAAGGGGTAATTAATGATGTTTTAAGGGATTGAGGAAACATACCTTCCTTAAAAGATAAATTAATTATAGTCCAAATTATACGCATTTGTAATGACGTCATTTTTGTTTATCTTTGTTTAGTACATTATAAACAGCGGACAATAAACTTAAAAAAAGTAGTGCCTATGATTAATTCATTTTTTAAATAGGTAGGTCAAGTATCCGTCACTGTCAATCGAAAACATGAGTTTGTCAACTTGTCGGAAATTATTTAAAAAAGTTGTAAAATGCCGAGAAACAAATATAATAGGTATAATGATCAATCGCAGCTGATAATTTTAAATATATTGGCTTTTTTTCAACTGGAAAGGGAACAAGTCCGAAATGGAATCGCACTTCAATTTGAGAATGTGATACAACGAGTCGCAGATGCAACAAAATTGAGCCCAACCATGATAGTAAATATAAAAAAGTATCTACGCCATACGTTGTTTTCTCAACTAGTGACGTCATTACAAATGCATATAATTTAGACTATATGTGTTAATGGGTGTGCTATATACTGATTAAGTTCTTTTATTATTTTAGGTTTAATTCCATCAAGCCCAGCTGTTTTATTTGTATTTAAATTTTTAATAATTGATTCCACTTCATTTTGCTGTACATGAGCAAAATTTAATGACTCCTGTATAGTTTTGTTACAAAATGATTTTTGTATAAAGTAACTAACTAGTTTTATGATTGTTTGTTTGTCAAAATTTAATTGAAATAAAGACCTATATTTTTGTTAAACATATACGCCTATAATCATGTATCCCCACATCAGGGACACTTAATCAAAATAGTTTTTTTTAGTATTATTTTCATATATTTAAAATATTTCTTATGCTGTGTTTTAATAGAAAATATTTTATAAATTAATTTTTGTTATATGGAAAATAGCTTAAAAGAGCTGAAGTCAATTTTATTTATCAAGAAAAAAATCTGCAGTAAAAAAATTTATATCTATAAAAGTGGGGCAATCGAAAAACAAAAATATTTTTTTCCTTCAATATCGTATAAAACTATTGATTTATCAATTTTTCAATTAATTTTTATTATTAGAACATACACAAAAATGAAAATTTTACGAACTTGACCGTTTATATCTCAAAAGTTGTATATAGAAAAACATAACTTTAGAACTTTTTTTTTTCATAGTTAGTTTTATTTTATTCAATCAGTACAATATAATTATAAATATACCCTTCTGTGGGTGTTGATCCCGTCAATAATTATAAAAAACAGGTAGCTTTTTGCCTAGTATTATGTGAGTGTTGGGCCTCTAGTTATTCAAAAAGGGAGTGGTTGTCAAGTATGAAACATAGAGATTCTAAGACATACAGATTGTACCCAGTATTCCCTGTTGTACAAAGTGCTCCTTACAACTACTTTTACTACTAAGTGCACATAATGATCGCATGCATATTTTATGAAGTTTTAGTATCCTTTCCAATTATATCCTACTATAACATACTAAAATTATAGCCAATTCCACCGAGACAAAAAATTCCCATATAACCTAAAGAACACTTCACACACTACATCTAATGGATTTATGGTTATCATTCATAGTTGTTTTATTTTTATAAAAAGGTAAAACTATGATCAATTATCCCTTTCCCCTAAGGTTTTCTTCTTTTTGAGCAGTTTTGTTCCATTATAAGAAAAACATGTGTAAGTATTATGTATTTACCTTAATTTTGATAATTTTTTAATAGAGTTCGATCAGCAGATCTTCAGCAGCAAAGAAAAGGTCTGCCCCATGTAATTTACTGCAAATTATGGAGATGGTCTGATCTGCAATCTCACCATGAGCTGAGAGGCTTGGATCATTGTGAATTTGCATTTGCACTTAAAAAGGATGAAGTCTGTGTGAACCCCTACCATTATACAAGGATTGAAAGCCCAGGTTGGTAACAAGTTGAAATTTAAAAGTATTGATTGCTATTTATTCTGCCCCACAAGTTTTTACAAGGGTGTATAGCTTAAAAATTGTACATGTTTTGTCATTAATGCCATGTAAGTCTTGGGGCAACGGCAAGAAATTTGTACATGTTGCCATCATTTTATAAGCTCTTTTCCCCATAGACCTACAATGTCTCCCTGCAGCCGTTATTTTTTTAAATAAAATACTTAGTAGGGAGAGCATAGTTTAGTTTTTATGGCATTTTGTACTTAATTTTAATTATATACTTAAATCTGACCTAACTTCAAAATTAAATCATCAGCATTGCTGTAAAAACTAATTCTAAATGAGAAATAAAGGCCAGCAACTTTATTTTAATATTTAATATTGTTATTAGGTACTTTTTGGTGGAAATACCCTGAGGCTTTTGAAATATGTAGGTCCAAGTGTTGCCAGACTTTTCTAACGACTTTCCTTCAACTGTGACCAAAACCATTCATATCCTTCCAAACAGTAATGCGTGGGTAGTCGACACCAAACCATTAAAAACTTTATACCATGAACAATTTTTTTAAATAAAAATGGAAGAACAAACCAAATAAATAAAAGATTTATAACTCAAATCATAAATGATACAAACCAAAATTAAAAATAAAGTATTTAAATTTACCCACATAAGTTAAGTTTGGCAAAATTATTCGAATATTTGCAAAATATATAACTTTTCCTCAAAATAGTCAAAATCCTTCAAATTTGGATAAAAACCTTGAATCCTTCAAGTCAGAATTTTTGTTCAAAAACCCATATTGAAGTAAAATCTTCAAATCTGGCAACACTGGTAGGTCCTCACATCGGCGGTTTGTACCGCAGGCTAGTATAATGCTAATATATTCACTAGTTTTTTTATTTATTTTTATTTCTAGTCGAAACGTTTTTTTTTTCAATCGTTGCGTTTTTGAACTTCTAGAGCATGGCATGTCCGCTTTAACAGAAACCGACAAAGGACGTATTCACATTACACCGTAACGGCACCGAAAAGGGTGTAGTGTGAATACGTCTGTTGCTTTTAATGTAAAAATATTTGACGGATCGTTGACGGTAAGGTGACTTGACGTTGTCGATATTTATAGTTTTGATCATGCCTAAGGTTCTCTTCAAAATCGTGCCTTGCTAGTCTCCTCTAGAAATATCTGAAACCGCTTAAAAACATCGATCTTAGGACACCTTGTAGCTACTTATTTTACTTGTAATTTTTTCTTTTTTTTTAGCTTTGCCTGCAATTCTTGTTCCTCGCCACTTAGGGGACGAGAACAACATCTTTCCACATTCTTTAGAAGACTTGAGCACTTCAGTACCAGAAAATACTTCTTTTCCACACAATCCTATCTCCTTAGGGTAAGAAATTATTTTGTTGGCCATGAGTTACCATTAACCTCTAAAACATATATTTTTTGGCAATTCATGAGTCAGAGGACAAGCCTTAGATAAGAAAAAAGAAAACCATCTTTTTTTGTAATTCTGCGTACCTTTATTTGTACTTTTTTAAGCTCAAGCAAACTAAAGGCATGAAACGTTGCAAAATATAGAATAAAATAATGTATATTTACAACCAAAAATACTCATAACATAAATTCCTAATCCTATTCCATTTCTAAGCCGCAAGTAAACATTAAAGGCATTTTAAGCATCATTGGCTTTTTTGCCCCTGCAAAATGAAAAAAGAAGAAGAAAGACATAAACTTATGATTTTTTTTCCTATGTTTAAGGAAAATTGAGTGTTTTTAATTTTCAAAAATTATTATATTGTATTATTTTTTATCTCCTAACAAATCGTCTGCGAAATTAATCAACGAGTTGATTTATTTATCTTTTGTTTGATAGGATTCACATGCAGCACCCGGGCGGGTACATGGATACAATTGGAATTTGTCCCAATGGTACCTCCACCAATATGGACTCGCCCCTTAGTATTGTACCTCCCACAGAAACTCCCCCACCTGGATATATGTCAGAAGACGGAGACCCGATGGATGCTAATGACAATATGAGTAAGTTTTGTTATTATAAGCATTGGATTGGATATTGGTTTATTTTCAGTTTGTTATTGAAAAATGTAGTAGGAAACCTGTGGAGTAAAAATACAGACACTTCCCTGAAAAAATCAGCTGTTATCTTGGGATGATTTTTACATTGGATCTTATGAGAGAATGAAGGTTTATTTGTGATATTTTTAAAATGGCACTGCTGATTTTCAAGAAATTTTAGTGAAATATTCCCAGACACTATCCTGATATTCCACCATACTTTTGTAAGGATGAAAGATGATGAAAAGGTTAAAATCTTGCTGCATGCCAACTGTTAGATTTGACATGATTTGACTTTCTCATGGCCGAGGGGAAATTCGCGGGTGGGAATCATTTTACATTTTTCTGGGAATAACACAGGATCTTTGGTAGTCCATGGAAATGTGGTGTGGAGTAAGGCGGGATCTAACGGCGTCCGGGAAATTTTCCGCATATTTCTTTAATGTCATGTAGATGCGTCCTTTTATGGTTTTGGTTGGATCTTTTAGTAGTATTTTTAGTCTCCTTTCTCCAGAACTTCTTCGATCTTTCTGTAGTATGTCTAGACATCCATTTTAACCGTTGCGTTTCCTTTGTCGGCAGGTAGAATCTTGATTGATTTGTCAGTCTGCAGGTTCTTGATTGCCCCTTTTTCTTGACTGATGATGTTTGTCTTTTGCTGCTTCTTTTTGTCCATGGTTCGTACTTTATGGCGAAACTCATCAGCTTCCGGTTGAGGTAGACTAGGGGTAGACTATTGCCGCAATAATGTCTAGTGTCGGTGCAGTGGCGAACTTAAGTCCTTTACCAATTCTTCGTTGGTGCTCAGATCCCTTTTTGAGATTTTCACTATAATCCTTGGTGTTATTAAGTTTGGTCTATCTTGAGTATGTGTCTTTAGTTTCTTCAGTTTTTCTCATTTAGTTGATCTTATCTTCTGTCGTTGTCTGTTGCACGTACTGTCAATTTACTAATTATTGGCTTTTAGTCTTCCTCCCAAGTGTGTCGTCTAATTTCTTCAAACCGCTCCTCCATGTCGGTGTTGAAGTTCACTTTCCTCCATCGATGGTAACTGATTTGTGATCGGATAAGTGCTTGGCTGGTCATCCCTAAGATCTTCGCTCTCACTCCCGGAATCCCCCCATTGGTAGCAAACATCTACATGGAGTGGTTCGAGGACCATGCGATCAGCATAGCAAGAGTTAAGCCAAAACAATGGCTACGATACATGGAAGACACATTTATTATATGGTCGGAAAATGATGACGAACTGGAGTATTTCCTACACCATTCGAACGGTATTCGACCAACAATCAAATGCACAGTGGAAGTTGAAAAAGATTCGGCTTTACGTTTCAGTAACGTAAATCTCTGTTTCAGGTCTTTCAAGAATTACCCCCAGCCCGCCTGTAGATGCCCAGCCGGTTTTGTACTGCGAACCCGCGTTTTGGTGCAGCATAAGTTACTACGAACTGAATACAAGAGTGGGGGAAACCTTCCACGCCAGCCAACCTTCCATTACTGTAGATGGGTTTACAGATCCAAGCAATTCTGAAAGGTAATAAATATGTATTGCATGTTTTAGAATGTTATTGCGAGGTTGTTGAGAAAATTAAAAATATTTTAAATTTTGGTTTTTAAATAGTAACGGGCCCCGTTACAGCGTAGTTAGATCACGGTTTATAGGACATTAACTGATTGGATTTGACCAAAGTTAAATTGACAAATCCTAAATGGCTGCAGTCCCGAACTTCTTTCAGTTTGACATTTTGTTCTCTGGTTTAGAAATGTCAGTGCTTGCTTGTCAATTGCTGCTTTGTTGTTATTATTTTGTTTTAAATTTAGAATAAAATCTAATCTTGAAAAACTGATTCAGGGTCTTAAAGCATTACTGTTTCCATTACAGTAAGAAAAGTTCGAGATTTTTTTTATTAAAAAAAAACAACAAAAATAACAATCACTAAAAGTCTCCGCCATTTTGACAAGGCCGCGATAAAATCAAAGTATAACGAGTATGGTTAGGCTGCCAAACGGGTGGCCTACAAATGTCACTCTTTTGCTAAATTGCTTTAAAAATGCATTGTTGCCCTAGACAGAGCACGCTGTATTAAAATTGCGGCCTTTCTTTTTCTAACCCAGTAAATTCTACGGATTTTAGAGTTCGCGAATGTTTGACTTTAAATGACGTTTAAATATTGCTAAATATAAATACGTATAGCAAAGAAAACCGACGAGGCTGGATTTTCAAAATAATAAAATTAACTTCTGCGTGCAGTTTATTTTCCTAAAACTTACCTGTAAAAGCCTTTGACATTGTTAAAATATCAAATAGGCACCGGTTCAAAAGAGCGATATTTAAAACGGCGACATTTAAAATACTGACATTCAAAAGGGCGAGCGAAGTGATATTCAAAAGAGCGACATCTAATAAAAAAAGCGACATATCAAAATAGCGACATTCATAAGAGAGACATTCAAAAGAGCGACAATTCAAAACAGCAACATGTAAAAAAGCGACTTATGACTTGCCACCCCCGGTATTTCAGTAACCCCTTTCTAACATATTAAAAAACAAACTTCGCGGGATCCTCGGGGGTGTGATACCAAACCAAAACAGTTTTTTGAAAAAAGTGTTTGGTTTGGTGCGGTTCAGTTTGGTTTCACACCCTCTAGGATCCCGGGACAGATGTCAGGAAAGTTTTTTTTTTTTTTTTTGAAAAAATATGATAGAAACAGAACTGTTGCTGTTTTTAATGACGCTTTTTTAAATGTTGCTGTTTTTATTAGATGTCGCTCTTTTGAATATCGCTGTATTGATATGTCGCGGTTTTAAATGTGGCTGTTTTAATACGTCGCTCTTTTAAACTGCCGCCCTTCTGATATGTCGCTGTTTTAATATGTTGCTGTTTTAAATGTCGCTCAAATGTGACTGCTGTTTTAAATATTGTTCTTTTGAACCGGAGCTATCAAATACACAGAAAATACTTGCTGGATATAGATTTAGAGAGAGAAAGGTTATATTCCTTATGTTCTCACTCCAAAAAAACATTTATAATTTGTGTATAATTCACAGGGCTCTCAGCACCTTCATATTTTATGAAAATGTTCATATTTTGTTTCAGACTTCATAAAACTTCATATATTTTAAAAAAACCTTTATATTTTTCATATTTTCCCCAATGAAGATGAACTGAGGGGCTAAAAGAGAGTTATTGGAATAAGGCACGGATAAGACCAGGCAGCAATAAGGCCATGCCTTATTTAGTTTTGCATTGTAAGATGCTTTAATTATAACATCAGCTGTTTCAAAGCCCAAAATAAATAGGTTCTGGCCTAATTAAGGATAAAGTATTTAGTTCGAGCCTTAAAACAGCTGGTAAGTCATAACTGAAGCATCTTACAATGTAAAACTGTCTAAATTAGACCTGATCTTATTGGGGCCTGGTCTTATTCGTGGCTTTTTCCAATAACTCTCTAATGTTTGCTCCAGTGACTACTGTTAATGCAAACACAGATTTAAAATTACCTCTTCAGTCTTGTGAATACATAAATGGAGAAATAATAAATTTTGATTGTAGGAAAAAAGTTGTAATTTTTTGGCGGGAAATTTTCAATATTTTTTACTAGTCTTGAATTTTGAGTTCCTTTTAGTTTATTATTAATTTGTTACCTCTCAAAATCCTGGATTTTTTATGCCTTTTGATTTATTATTCTTAAGTTTTGTGCATTCTTTAAAGTTTAATATGTTAGTTAGTTGCCTCTGACAAAGCCTGAATTGAGTAGGGCTTTTTTATGCATTTTATTCTATTACTTTGAAATGTTGTTTTTAAATATAATATGATCTCGGAATAGGTATTTAACGTATTATACTTAAGACTGTTTTCTGTGTTACTAGATGTACCTATTAAAAAGTACTTTTAAAAAATGTGCCTTGTTTTTGTTTGGTCATACCCCATCCACGCCTAATTCAACTTCTTTATTAATAAAATAAAAGATATATATGTATAGTTTTACTTAGTAAATGTATTTTCCTAAAAAAAAAGTTGGGTTTGGCGTAACCGGCCATTTGGTAGGGGACCAGAAAAAAACCTGATTTTTATTCATATTTCCTTCATATTTTTGTTCTTAATTTCATTTTTCATGTTTTTATTGAAAAATTTCATATTTTTCATATTATTTTCCTATTTATCTGTTGAGAGCCCGGATCCTAAATGGCTGCAGTCCTGAACGTTGACATTTTGTTCTCTGGTTTAGAAATATTTGTGTTTCAGTTCTTTTAATTAAATTTAGAAAAAAATCTAATCTTGAAAAATATTACTATTTCCATTACAGTAAGGAAAGTCCGAGATTTTCTTTATTAAAAAAAAACAACAAAAATAACAACCACTAAAAGTCTCCGCCATTTTGACAAGGCCGCAATAAAATCAAAGAATAACGAGTATGGTTGGGCTGCCTAACAGGTGGTCTACAAATCTTTTCTTGTCTTTATTTCAGCATCTTCAATGGTAATATTAAACGCATGGTGCACCCGCTCTTTTTATTTTGCTTGTTTGTGAAATTCAATCTCTAGCTCTGCGCCCGTTAGCTAAAGTGCGTCAAAAATGCATTGTTTCCCTGGCTGCATCAAAATTACCGCCTTTTTTCTAATTCTATACCTACCCAGTAAATTCTACGGATTTTAAAGTTCGCGGATGTTTTCATGACGTTTTAATATTGCTAAATAATTAAAACTACTTACGAGCAAAGAAAACCAACGAGACTGGATTTTCAAAACAATAAAATTAACTTTTTTGTGCAGGGCAGCGAGTTTTATGTTATATTCATGTCGCTTACACTTCACTATACTGCCATACAAAATATAAAAACCATCCCTGTATAAGCCATTGACATTGTTAAAATATCAAATAAACAGAAAATACTTGATGGATATAGATTTAGAGAGAAATGTTACATTCTTTATATATTCACTCTAAAAAAAAAAACTCATAATTTGTGTATAATTCATTGGTTAGATATCACTAAAATAAATATTTTAGATTTTGCCTGGGTCTCCTGTCAAACGTGAATCGTAATACAGTGGTGGAACAAACAAGGCGGCACATAGGCAAAGGTGTGCGACTCTACTACATTGGCGGCGAGGTGTTCGCGGAATGTCTAAGCGACAGCAGCATTTTCGTTCAATCCCCCAATTGCAACCAAAGATACGGATGGCATCCGGCTACTGTTTGTAAAATACCACCAGGTAAGTTTATTAACTGGTGGCCAAGTTAGTGAACCATAACACCAGTATTTACTAAAGGGTCTACAGTGCTAAGTTCTACAATCCTAGGTCTACAAGTCTAGATTTTGGTTGAAGGTTTAACTTATTTTTCCCGTAAACGTAATAGTTTTCAATACAATATATAAATTATTCATAAATACCTTGCGATATGGGTCATCCTTTTTCATTGTAACTAAGACATTATTTCTACACAAAGGTTAGAAATAAATAAAAAGAATATAATATTGTGGTTTAAAAATGGTAGCCATATTTAAACCTTTAAAAGTCGCTAGGAGATGTTCAATAAAAACGGTGTAAGTCAGTCAGCTCTCTGTCATTTTAGACAAGTAGACCGATGTTCAATTGTTTTGGTGGGTGTATACTTGAAAACGGCTTCTAATATATCTTGTGCTTCTTACGATATTTAAATATTGATACGTATTTAATACGGTAATGACTCTACAGTAAGTTATTTATGTATTATTTAGTTTTAAAACGTTTTTTTATTAATCATGGATTATTTCTATTGTTTTTCGAACTTTAAACCACCCCTTAGGGTTGGTACTACAATTTGAGACCATTTTTAACGAGAATCCTACGACTGCACGGACTAAATTTCCAAAAAATGACATTTTGTTACAAATTTTTTATGCTGTTTTTCTTTATTTCTAAAGTTTGAATTTATTTGAGATGAAGCTCACTGAGAAATGCTTACTATCATATTGCACATTAGGGTGAACCAAATCTTTGCAGTATTTGACCTGTGAATATTAAAAAAATACACTTAAACTGGTCGGTATCAAGTCTATAGACTTGATACTTAAACCCGGTCTAAAATACAATGTTTTAAGGTTTTAGTAAATACTGGTGTAAATGTCAAAATCCATTCACATATTTTCTGCGCAGATTTTGTTTTTTTTTTTTAAACTTATTTAGGAGCCACACCGGGAAAAAGACAGAAATTTTACATAGCCTTAAAATACCGGAGATTAAACAGGGAAATAACAAATAACCTAAAGCTCAAGACTTTCGACTGCTCTCAAACACAGCATCACACAATTGAAACAACATATTAAACCCCTTCGTATCCTGAGCGTCACGTCTCCCAAAGATTATTATTATTATTATGTCTTTATTTCGTATTTTTTTAAATAAATAACAATACATTCCAATTAGCTACTACAAAAAGAAAAAACAAATTACGAAAAAGGCGAAATTCAGTGCACACTTGCACACTATTTTACCTTGGAAGAAAAAAAACTTAAGGTGTGAAATTCTTTTCTGTTGTTATCTTAGGATACATATAAATAATCTGCCCATATCAATTTTTTTTTAAATTTAATATAACTAATAAATTTTAAAAGAAAAGATTAATTTCTTTCATTTTTAACTAATATTTTCGTAGCCATTTAAAATATTTTTTTAAGAATAGTTTGTTTTTTATATCTTGTTACAATTCAACAAGTAAATGCAAAGGTAAATAATTTGTGTATTTAATAGGTATTTTTTGTATGCTTTTTTAAAACTAAATATACTTTGTACTTCCTTCACTTTTTCGGGAATAGAGTTATATAACTTGGCAATATCGTATGAAAAACTTCGTTCAAAAAATACTGTTTTATGTTTGGGGGGGGGGGTAATTAGATTTTTGTGCCTTGTATTACGACTGTGTATGTCTGATCCAAACATAATCTTTTTGTGCAGATATTGCGGTTGCCTACTTTTAATAACTTTAAAATAAAAACAAGCTCGATCCAATTTCCTGCGATTCTCCATATTTAGCCATTGGGTTCCTTGTAGTTTGTGGGATATGCTGTTTCGCTTTTTTATTCCATAAATAAGACGCATGCACGAATTTTGCATCTTTTGTATACGCCTAGCAGTGATACATGTAAGTGAACGATCGTACACAACATCTGCATGATTGAATACTGAAAGAACCAATGAGTCGCAGAGCATAATTTTTAATTTCCTACTGAGGATAGGTCGATTGGCGTATATAATTTTTAATCGGACAAACGCTTTTTGTATGCAAAGTGATATGTGTTTTGAGTATCTAAGATTGCTGTCGACCACCAGTCCCAAATTTTTTTCTTCGTTTTTTACTGGAAGGACAGTGTTACCAATTTTAATTTGGTTCTGATACTCGGCAACAATCCTGCTACTCGTTTCTAATAAAATTATACACCATTTATTGGGATTTAAAAATAAAGAGTGTTTATGGGATAGTTCTTGCAGTGAGTTGAGATCATATGTAATTAGACTACATGTGTTAGAAAGCCTCCTGTTATATTTTATATTGTACCTGTTTTGTCAGATTGTTTTTAAGAATTTTGATTTTGATAGTTGTCAATAGATAGAAAAGTTCTAATCAAATTGTTTTTTATAGTTTTAAACAGTTTTTGGTATATATAGAAATCATAAAATAATAGAAATATTTACATTTGGTCCTTCGAACTACGGAACAGCTCTATAGAAGATAGTCCACAAAGAAATGTATAGAAATAATCTTCGAACCTTGAAATAATCATGAGTCAAATTTCAAAAGAAAATAATGGTAAAGAAAATATAAATAGTAAAGAGTTGAACAGTTTAGAACTTGCTAGTGAATGTAAAGGTTTCTCAAACAAAGAATTTGATAGAAAAAGTGAAAGTCAAAAGACATGTAGAACTGCTAAAACCTCTTCAAGCAAAGAAAGGTTATTACTAGAAATTCAAAGAAAGAAAGAATTAGCTATTTTACAACAAGAAGAAGAACAGGAAATAATTGACGCTGAAAAAGAAAGAATCCAAGCTGAAAAAGAAAGAATCCAAGCTGAAAAAGAAAGAATCCAACAAATGGAAAGAAAAAAGAGACAAAAAGAACGAGACCTTCGTAAGGAAATAATGGAAATGGAATATCAGTTAAGTTTGAGGGATGTAGATTCATCATCTAAAAGTCAGATAAGTGTTAGTAATAAGTTCGATGAAGTAAAAAGTACAAAAAGCAGCCACTTTTTGGATGTAATTTTTGAAGAAGATATAGATAAAGTTGGACCTTGGCTAGAAGATAATAAAAACAAATTTTGTATTCACTCAGAAAACCCTTTAAATGAAAATATACATCAAACACCAAACAATATAGAAAACTTCTCTGTAAGCGAGAAAACACAATTAGAGAAACTCATGCTAAGGCAAACAATTGACAAAGAACTACCCGTATTTACAGGAACCATAAAAGATTGGCCTAATTTTTACAATCAATATAAACATACTACTAATATACTACAGTTATCAGAAGAAGAAAACATTTGCAGACTTAGAAAATGCCTAAAAGGAGATGCCAAAAAAGCAGTGGACTTATTTCCACCACAGTAAAAGCTACTTCAGTGATAAATGTTTTAAAAGAAAAATATGGTAGACCAGATATTATTGTAAGAACACTAGTACAAGATGCAAAAAATATGTCAATTGTACGAACGAACGATTTTGCTGCTTTAACATCTTTTTATGAAACTGTAAACAATTTATATTTGACTCTCGAGTCACTTGATATGCAAAATTATCTAACATGTCCACAGTTATTAGATGAACTCATGCAGAAATTGCCTTATGGTATGCAGCTTTCTTGGGGTGAGAAAATTTCATTTAAGGAAGGTCAATACACCCTAAAAGATTTTAAGGATTGGGTAGCTATTAAAGCTCGAGCTTGTACATATGTTCAAGGATCATCCAAGCCTAATAATGATAAATTTAAAAGAACCATGTTCGTCTTAAATCAGAAAACTAGAAATTGGACTGAACAGTGCATTGCCTGCTCCGAAAAACATAATGTAGAAAATTGTTCCAAATTTCTAAAAATGAGTGTAAATGACAGATGGAAATTTGTTAAAGAACACAAAGCTTGCTATTGTTGTTTGAAAAATACACATTGTATAGTTAATTGTAGAAATAGACAAGATTGTGATGTTTCACACTGTAAGAAGAAACATCACAAACTTCTTCACTTTGAAACTCAAAAATCATCCGAACTAAGTTTACATAATGCTAAAAATAAAGAAGAAAATATTCAAATAAAATCAGATAATTTAGAACCAATGCCATCTACTTCACAAATGGTTGGGCACATGTTGAAGAATGAACATAATGAAATAATTTTAAAAGTTGCTCCAGTAATTTTGAAAACAGATACAAAAGAAATACAGACCTATGCAGTTTTTGATGAAGGCTCAACAATAAGTTTAATTGACGAAGAATTAGCAACTTCGCTTGGTTTAAATGGTCCTAAAAAATGTTTAAATTTAAGATGGACAGACAAAAATACAAATAAACAAACATTTTCAACTTTAGTCAACTTTAAAATATCCAATACCCTGGATCAAGAGTTTTTCCAAATGAATGATGTTTATACAATCCCAGACATGGACCTTCCAGTTCAAAATATTAGTTTGAAGTCACTTCAAAATAAATGGAAACATTTACAAAACGTAAACTTGATTGATTTAAATGGAGCCCACCCTAAAATTTTAATAGGCCAAGATCACGCTGACCTTATTACGACAAGACATTTGATAGAAGGTCTGCAAAATTCTCCAATATTGTCTTACACCAAGTTAGGTTGGATAGTGCACGGAAAGTCAGGAATTTTTAACGGTCACCTAGATATCAATTTACACGTCAGAGTGGAAGAAAAATCTGAAGAACTACAATCTGTCTTGTCAGAAAAAACTTATTTTATAAACCAGAACAATGAATTTGAAACGATAGTACGTCATCTTGAACAAGAGAAATGTGATTTTGAAGAGAAAATTGAGGAACTGGGTGAAACTCAAATTGAACAGCAATCAATACTTAAAGAGAAAATTACACAAAATACGAAGTTAGTGAATGAAAACCAGGAATTGCTTAAACATCTTGATTTACTACAAACGAAATTGTCAGATATACCAAAACAAAAATGTTTGCTTAAAAATAAAAATGAACAGCTAAAGTTAGACAGTAACAAGTTTGAAAAAGATTTGCAAAAACAACAGTTAGAAAATCTGTTGTTGGAAAAATCATTGGTCAAAGAAGAAAATGTTACACTGTTACACATTTAGCAAGTTTGAAGTTAGTATTTGAAGAAAAATCAAGATTATTGCAAGACAAGTCTGAAATTCTAGAAATTCTCCAAAAAGTTAAAAACGAGAAAAATGAGGTGTTGAGAAATTCGAAGTCTTTCGAGAAAGAACGAAATTACTTAAAAAGTACGTTGGATGTTGTTAATAAAGCAAAAATGGAATTGTTAAGTAAGTGTGACGAATTAGAACAGAAATTCAACAAAGAAAAAGAGATTAAAAAAGTCGATTTACAAAATTGTAAAGATAGTCAAAAGGGGACAAAAGAGTTTGAATATCAGGAATTATTTATTGGACAAAACGAAGAGCTGTACGAAATGTTAGAGCGTGCCAATCAAGAAAACTCAAGGTTGACACTTGCTTTGGAGCGCCGCCAGAAAGAAACTCGAAAAATCAAAAAAGAACGTATCGAAATTTTGGAAACCCGAACTAGTATTATGAAGCAAACTGAGAAAAACTTGCTAAAGGCGCACGAAAGCTCCGTTGAGGCAAAAAATGACATGTTAAAAAAGATTGAAGATTTGAAGTTGCAGCTGGAAAAAGAGAAAGAAGCGTATGCGGCAGTTGTTGCTAGCAATTCCAAGAGCGAAGTTAAGAATGTCAATTTAAGGAAAATCATTGAAAAACGCAATTCCCAACTACAAGCCAATCAAGCAAAGGAAGCATACGAAAGAATGTTGGAAGAAAATAAGTTACAAACGAAAGTCGACACGTTCAAATACAAAAGGTCACTAGACAGAGACAGAGATAAATTTATTAGCTTAATAAAGAAAGAAATGGACGACGGAGAGGAATATAACGAAAAGCTGGAGAATATAAAGGATGATAAGATGTTAAAACCAGTAATGGAGAATACCGGGCTCCAGTAGTCAATATTTGCCCCATAAATAAATTAGAATTAACAGAAGAGTAGTAATCTTCAAGAGAAGATTACTGAGGGGAGAAATGTTAGAAAGCCTCCTGTTATATTTTATATTGTACCTGTTTTGTCAGATTGTTTTTAAGAATTTTGATTTTGATAGTTGACAATAGATAGAAAAGTTCTAATCAAATTGTTTTTTATAGTTTTAAACAGTTTTTGGTATATATAGAAATCATAGAATAATAGAAATATTTACAACATGCTTGCTGTATATAATTTTTTTTTTAAACGAGCAACGCAACTGCTGATATCTGCGTAGGTCTGCCCGACGCATGTGCGCAAGGCTGAGTTTAGATTTACTGTATATATGGAAAAGCACAAAGGGGATAACGTTCAGCCTTGTGGTACGTCCTGCTTTATAATTTGAAAAGAAGATGTTCTTTCACCAATTTTTACAGATTGTTGTCTTTGGGTCAGACATGATTTAAGTAGACTAACTGCGCTTTCACCTAGACCAATGTATTCAAATATACTAAAAAGGATTTCATGATTCAAAGTGTCGAATGCTTTTGAATAGTCTAATAGGACTAAAGCTGTTGCTAAAGTTCATTATTGTCTGCCGATCTGCAAACTTCATCTGTAATGTTGGCAAGGGCTGTGGAACAGCTATGGTTCTTTCGGAATCCGAAGATGTTGTAGGGGCTTGTGTATTTCTGGCAGTGGTTGTGGAAAATCTAGTAAAATTAACACAGTAGTATTTGTTTCCGTTGTCAAAGAAAGTATGGTTTTTGTGCAAAAATTACATGTTAGAAATTTTGAAAATCCTTCGGATGTAGATATTTCAATGATAGGAGATCTCATTTTCATTTTTCGTCACAAATATACAGGGTCATGTTCTGAAGAGCTCTATAGTTTTTCAGCCAATTATCAGTTTTTCCAAGAAAGTTGTAAGGAATAGTTTTTTACCAATTTTTTTTTTTAAATTGCAATATCTTTGAAACAAAGCATATTACAAAAGAGTTATTATTTTTTAAATTATGGGAATTTTTAAGAAAATAACATTATTTTCAGATCTGTATATACTGATGTAAAAAAAAATCACACCTAAATATTCTTACACACATGCAAAAAAAGAACAAAGATCATCCAAAAATTTTGAGCAGAGATACCATATGTATTTGATTCCAAAAGTATTTAACCATTTGCCACTAGATATAAAAAAATCGCTAATAAAATCAATTCTTTTTAGTATCTCTCGCGAAGAAATTAGTAAAATTTAGTAAACATTTAATGTTAACGATATAATATATTTGCACTTTGCATATTAATATAATTTCTACTATAAGTATATTTACTAGTTAGTAACAAGGAGAATTTCTATTTTTGGTTAGTGTTTTGTAAAATTATTATATTGTGTATCGTGCTTGTATAACGGATCACAAAAATCCCAGCGCGTCGTCTTGTCTTTGGGAAGGTGAACTGTTCTAGGAGCATGACTGTTATGATGTTGTATTTATGAATTGTACTCTTAGAAACAAATAAAAAAATAAAATAAATCAAATGTACTTACTTTTTTATTATTCCATTGGACTTCTTTAATTAAATTGTGTTTTTCTGTTATCTGAAAATTCTATGATTTCTTCAACTAGGCATTAAATGATTTTTCGAGAAAATTGATGGATAAAAAGACACCCGATATATAAAACATGCGCATTTTTAAGATGTATTTATATGTATGTATGTATGGGCATGTTACGAAAAACGTCATGAAAGACACTAAAATACCATACAGATTGAAAGGGCATGATCGTGAATAAGAAATGGCTAAGGGTTCCAAACTGATCGCTAAAACGCAATTTACAATTTCATTTTTGATGCTGCTTTACGGTTTAATGTAGACCATAACACAGTGGTGAGACAAACGCGGCGACACAGTTTGTCAAATACCCCCAGTAAGTTTAGTAAAATCAAAGTTAGCAGGCATGAACCGGCGCATAGTGGTGAAACAAACTTTGTACTATTGTTTGTACCTACTTTAGGTTGTAACTTAAAAATCTTCAACAATCAAGAATTCGCCGCCCTCTTGTCACAATCAGTCAGCCAAGGTTTCGAAGCAGTTTTCCAGCTAACAAGGATGTGCACAATAAGGATGTCGTTTGTAAAGGGATGGGGTGCGGAATATCGGTAAGTGATTACTAATTTTGCTATACTGTTGTTAGGCCAGAGGATAAAAACAAAACCATTTCTTTTGCACCATTTCGTGCCGTTATTGACACTTTTTGAAGCTTTGAAATCGTCAGTTAAATAATCAGCTCAACTTAGCTATTTAAATAGTGTGTGTAAGTGGTTCATAACTAACACTAATGGTATGGTGGGTTTTTATAATAATTAAACTACGAACTGGTTTTTTACGCAACTTACGGATAAAGTACTTGAACCTAAAAAATCAAACAAAAGTTTGAACCAACATAAAAAGAACTCAGTAAAAAACAAAAAGTCAGATAGAATTACTTAGGGTATAGTATTTAATTTTCTTTTTTGCAGTTTAGGGATTAAAAGTGCTCTTTTTATCCCCGGTATGAGAAGTAACGAGTTAAGGATAAAAAGTAAAATATCAAAAAATGACATACAGTGAAGTTCACATATAGCAAACCCCGTTCAAAATAACCAAAAAAATGTTTCATCTTCAGTTTGCGACCTCGGGGGGGGGGGGGGGGGGGTATCCGCTCGAGGGAGGGGGGATGAAAACTCTGCATAGTTCAAATAAAATATGTAGAGAACAAAATTGCGCACAACCTTGGTATTATGCATTTTTTCGCTCCGACCAATAGTTTTTGCTTTACGGCGCGCCAGAATTGGGGGGTAGTTTGCAAATTTTAACAAAATCATAGTTTTATCGCGGATTAAAACAAGTATGGCTACCAAACAATTCTGGTATATTGTTTTCTAGAAGAGTAAGGTCTTCTAAAATGCTTGATTCGTTACATTTGACCTTATATTATAAAAGATATGATTTTTTGTAATGCGTCCTTATAGTCTAACATATACGCATTTGTAATGACGTCACCAGTTGAGAAAAAAACGTATGGCGTAGATATTTTTGCCAATCAATGTTTTTTGATTGACAGTGACGGATACTTCACAGAACCAATTACCTACCTATTTGAATCATAGACACTACTTTTTTTAAAAAGTTTATTGTCACCGCTGTTTATAATATACTAAACAAAGATAAACAAAAATGACGTCATTACAAATGGGTATAAGTTGGACTATGCATACTTGGATATGGGATGACAGATAAAAAAATTAAAAAATGAAGTTTGCAAAAACATAAAAACTGTTGGGTTCCAATTAAACATAGTAAAATTTCCGGCCCCTCTCCATTAAGGAAGAGTGTCAAAATGGTGGCGCCATCTTAGATTTTTGACTATTTTTTCCTTAATTAGCCTTTTACTCAAAAGGTACTGCTTTTTTTAGAAAGTATGTGGAAAGGAATATTAAACCCCATTAAAAGGCCTATCAAACGAGATATCTCCGAGCTACGTAAGTACTGCCCTTGCAAAGATACGCACGCAAAGTTGGTTAAATTTAAAAATTTTGCTGTATTTCTTTTGAATAAAATGTGCAAGAATTCAGCATATTACGTACGCATCTTTGCAACGGTAGTACTTGTAGCTCGTAGATACCTCGTTCGATAGATCTTTCAATGAGCTTTATATTTCCTTTCTACAGATTTTCTCAAAAGTAAGTACTTTCTAAGTAAAAGGCTATTAAAAGAAAAAATAGTCAAAAATCCAAGATGGCGGCGCCATTTTGACCATGTTTCTGAGGGAAAGGGGGTCGGGGCTTTTACTATATTTAATAAGACCCCAACAGCTACTGCATACGCCATATTTTTTTATTTTTATTTATTTTTTATTCTCTAATTGAATATCTCAAAATGGTCAGGGTGCCAGAGTGGCATCAACCGGATCTTTAAAAATGAATTCTTGGGCTATAAGAATCAGCAATAAAATTTTCTATATACCTCAAATCCAGGTCCTTTAAAATTCTTCCTGACTATTGTAGATCATGATAAGTATGTAAGGGCGCACTTCAAAAAATCATATCTTTTAAAATGTAAGGTCAAATCTAACGAATCAAGCATCAGTTTAGTAAGAAAACATCACTCTTATAGAAAAAAAATATACCAGAATTGTTGGTAGCCATATTTGTTTTAATCCGCGCTTAAACTCTGATTTTGTTAAAATTTGCAAACCACCCCCCAATTTTGGCGCGCCGTAACGCAAAAGCTATTGGTTGGACCGAAAAAATGCATAAAACCAAGGTTATGCGCAATTTTGTTCTCTACATATTTTATTTGAACTTTTTTTTTATAGCACCTACTTCAACGGTGCTATTTTCCTCCAAGCGCCGCGATGCAGAGTTTTCATCCCCTCCCTCGAGCGGCAACACCCCGAGGTCGCAAACTTAGATGTACTATCAGAGAACCTTTGTCTCCAATCCCACCAAATTGCATTTCTGTTCGACCTTTTGCAAATAGAAATCCCCTGACGCTTGGCCTAGTATAAATTTCGTGTTTTTTATACCTCCACAAACTAGAGCTTTTTGTCTGGTCGTGCAATAAACTTTTCGGATAAAAAATGCCACTTTTATCTCTTGGTATATAATATCAATTTTTAGCAGTTTAGCTTATGAAAGTAATTCCAAATACAGGAACCCAAATTAAATTGTCCTTAAATTATAAAAAATTTATGTCTAAAAAACCGCGAAAACCGCATACATTTTTACTTATTTCAATTATAAAATAGATTTTTTTGCACTTCCTGAGTTTTTTTTTATTTAAAACGTTCCATAAGTGACGGATCAGGGATAAAAAGTCATTGGTTAGGGATAAAAAGTAAAAATTAGGACTAGCAAGTGATACTTTGGGAATAAAAAGTGATATTTCAGGGATAAAAACTAAAAAACCGAACCAAACCAAAAAATAAAGTGCGAAAACTAGCCTATAAACTTCGCGACAAAAGTGTGTTTTTGACCCTTGACAAGTTGTAGCTCTGGTTGCTTTTCGCCTTGGTATAAGTAGTATCAGTGAAGGCACGAAACGTTGAAATAGAAAATAGTTTCGTATTTATCATCTGTCTTATAACCCTCGAGAAAACACCAAATTACTTACCTAATTTATCATGCTAAAGCCGAAATTTTTTGAAGAGAACCTTTCGCCTCATAAGAGTCTCATTTGACAATTCGCATATTAAATTTCAACAGCTTATCATAGCCGTATTATGGTATAATCAGGTGCTATATAAGTTATATGGAACGTTAATTTAATGACCCCTATAAAATTTTCCATATTAGACATCAGATTCAACCCGCACAAAAAGTTTAGGTGTAAAAAAACGCTTTTTGAAAAGGTTGTCTTAAAGCTGTAAGAGCTTCCACAAAGATGACAATGTATGTAAATAAAATTTAAATATGAACTCAGTGTGGTCCGTTTTGATACCATCTTAAATATTATAAATAAACCGTAAATGCTACTTAGAAAGTGATTTGTGGTGATGATTTATTGAGATCGATTAAGAAACACCAAGATGAACAAAATTTATTTATTGCCATTATGATAAATGCAAATAAAAAGCAAAGAAACGTGAGCGATCGCTGTTGAAAATGTTAGGCAAAATGCTGAATAAGCCCTGATTTTCTTCAGCAACTTTAAGGCAAAAGGTAAGATTGTAACTTTAGACTGACAAAACACCACTAACGAAATAGGATTTTTATTTAAGACATGTATAGTTCAAATTATACCCATTTGTAATGACGTCATTTTTGTTTATCTTTCTTTAGTATATTATAAACAGCGGGATAATAAACTTAAAAGAAAAGTAGTGTCTATGATTTAAATAGGTAGGTTATTGGTTATGTGAAGTATCCGTCACTGTCATCAAAAAACATTGATTGGCAAAAATATCTACGCCATAGGTTTTTTTCTCACCTGGTGACGTCATTACAAATGCGTATAATTTAGACTATAACGGCCACAGTATCTTTATTAATGGTTACCTTTTTAGACGTCAAACTGTCACTTCAACGCCGTGTTGGATCGAGCTTCATTTGAACGGCCCACTGCAGTGGTTGGACCGCGTCCTCACACAAATGGGTTCGCCCAGGTTACCGTGCAGCTCTATGTCGTAATTTTTAGCTTAGGTTATGCATCTGTTATGAACGAAAGAATTAGAGAGAGAGAGAAAAGAGAGTACCTATTTGTAATTCGCCATATTTTGACAAATATCTACATGGTGAAGCGCGAAAATTTCCTTAAAAAAATGTATGCTTTGTAAATTTTTAATTTGTGTTTATTAGTATTAAACACCGACAGGGGAATTTTAAAATTAATTTGTTTTAAAAAGATTAGTTGACAAGTGACTACTGTATAAACACGTTGTAATTGTAAAGTAGGTACTCTTAAAAGGCTGAAGTTGAAAGCCAAACCTTCACACACAAACTCCACATGGCAAAAGCTTGGTTTAAATGACTCTAAGTGTTATTTTGTTATGAACTTCCTTATCAAGGCTCGGTTACTGTTGTGATAATATACAGGGTGTTTCAATGGAAAGTTGACATAGGCTTTTCGGGTATTGCTTTGGAATTTGGAAAAACCCTCGGACCCGTCAATTTTGTGTGCACAGGGGACACTTTTCGAATATCTCGAGATTTTTGTAGCGCGCACCCCCTTCGAGAGGTTAACTTTACCTTTACATTTTGAATAGGGAAAGTGGGTCTAGTGACACCTTGTTTTGAATGTTTCTGGAATATCTTTACAACCATGTAAAAATCTCAAAAATCTATCGATTAGTTTTTAAGATATTTGCCTTCAAATTTTTCAATTTAACATGGATTGATAAAATAAAAATTGAATCAAAAAAATATAAAATGCTGGTTTAATTTTTATTTATGTCTAAGTTGTAAAATGACATTTCAAATGTCAAATTTTGATAAAAAGTTTCTTATTGTGTGCACTTTGGTAAAAATTTTTGATTTATTTATTCTTCCGGGTTTCGTGTTCTGAGAGATAGCGCATTATTAATTGTCCGCTGAAACCCTGTATGTATGACATATTTTAAAGAAATAGAGCCAAACCCATTAAAGTCACTCAAACTCACATTTTTTAAGTATGTTATTTTCTTGCCAAGTTCACTGGCGTTTCACTATAATAATTTATGTTATAAGCGGTGAATGATATCAATCATAATGCAACATATAAACAAGCACGTTTTTCCGTCAGCCCCTGTTAATGTTTGTCAAAAATTGTTTATTTTTATTTTCCGACGCTTATGAATTAACAAGAAGGGAAGGTGCGTCTCTCTCTTAACAAGACTAGAGTATAGAGGACCAATATTTTCCTCCTTTGAAATTGACTTTGATAAGTTTGTCGCGTCTCTATTTCTTAGTCCTAGAAGCATGTGGTTGGCTATCTCTGTCTTGCTCACACGCACTCATGATTTTTAAATTAAGGAATTAAATTTGATAACCATGTATATACCCTTCAAACCGATCGATTGTTTTTAAACTAAATCCCTTTTGATTTTGGTTTTCGAATAAAGTTCCGCCCTCCATTGGAGTAAATGTAGTTGGGCTTTTGATGTTGACAGAAAGAGGGTTATACTCTCTAGTATGACTTTTCTATATTAAGGTATGTTTCTTCGACCAAGTAAACTCCAAAATTTAAAACTGCAGTTCACCAAAATTTAAAATAAAGTAAAATAAAAGTATCTGCGACTTAAAAACGATTTAAAAACGCTACCTTATACGCTTATACAACAAACGGATAATTTATTTGGAGGTATAGTGCTTGCCATACGTAAGTGTAACTGCGCTACACTTTTGGGACTTTAACATGAAATAAACATATTTTCTAACCAGAAATATATTAAAAATTGTGGTAGCAATTTGTAATAGATTGATATAAAACCAGCCATTTTTAAAAATATATTTAGTTGCCTTTCAAATCTATTTACTCACATCACCTCTGCACTATTGCTAATACAACAGGTTGACAAAAAACACAGATAAAACAACTCAAACACATGCCACTTTTCAGATTGTTTGTTGTTTCTCTCAATATACATGTATGCTAAATAAAGAGGTTGGAAACGTTACAAAAGTGTAACTGCCTATGGCAAGGACTATACTTAATATTTGTATTATTTATTTCAGAAGGAACTTTTTGACAAATCAAACTGTCAAAATTTCTAACTGAGCGCGATATATCATTGATTTCATTAAACTCCATATCATAATTTTTGAGATAACTTTTTGACAGTTATCAGCTGTGTACCATAACAAATAGCATGGGCCAACGAAAAAAGTTGTCAAAAGTTGTCTCAAAACTAATGATATGAACTGTATTTTTGGACCCTTTTTTTTCGTTGGCCGATGTTATTCTTATAATAACCAGCTGATGATAACTGTCAAAAAGTTATCTCATAAATTATAAAATGGATTTTATGTGGCGCCTAAAGCTAGAAAGAGTCGTTTTAACTTTTGACACGATAAAATCTATAAAAACACCCGAACAAAGACTTACGAAACACATTATTTTTACAACACTAATTATTGAAATAAGAATAAGGTTGTACTTGGATAAGTTTTTCCCATAAAACTGATATGTCAAACAAAACGGAGCTAAAATATCGTGACAATTTAAAAGATTGACAGCTTGATTCATCAAAAAATTCTACTGAAAATAGTACCTTTTAGAAGCAAATTGTTTAACCAATCTGTCATTTTGCAGAACTGCATCTTTAAACTGTCGAAGATTTTGTGTGGATGTGCGAGTGTGTATCACGCAAATTGTGATTTTAGTATCCACTCTTGGTTAAATTAGTGTTTTTTTTTAACGTTAAGTTTGGTTTGATGTAGTTGATAAGGTGTGCTCTGTATTGTTTCAAAACAACAGACGAAAATGAACGCATGCGTAGTAAGCTTAAAATGACTTGAGGGCTTTATTTTACCGTACTTGTATGTTTTTAAAACTCACAGATTGAAAAATATCATTATTTTTATGGTAGATGTTTTATTATTTAAATGTAGCAATCTACGTTTAATTTTTACATACACTTTACAGATTCATCTTTTTAAAAAAATTTGCTGGCCAAATTTTTTGAGATTTTATTTTTGACGGGGTATTTGACTATTTTTATACAGTGCATATGCAAAGTTAGTACCAAAAATTTAAGAAAATATACCTTGTTTATATATAACGCTACTTTTTATAATAGACTTGTCTCATAGTTTTTAACCAAAGAATGCTTTCTTAAATTATGCTTTTCACACGCTTTATACCTACTTGTTAAGCAATTTAGCAACATATTAGCCATTTCAAAACAATTAAAGTTCTCTAAAATATTGTTTATACAGGTAGTTCTTCTGATAAATCATTATCCACTCCAAGTTGACAAAACGTATAAATAGTTTGGTTAAAACTACACTACAAAGTAAATTTAACTTATGATATAACAACAAATTATTTTACGAAATGCCCCGTCTTTTACCTACATACGATATATTTAAAACAAGAAAACAGTACAAAACCCAAAAAATATTTTATTACAAATAAACAAAAAATTGATGTTACCTCATTGTTAAACTACAAATTTATTGAGAAACAAAGAAAATAATAAAATGTAATTTTTCAATTTAAGAAAATTGTACAAGATATTTTCAATGCGCTTTTCAGAATTTTTGTACAAATGATTAACAAGCATTAAAAAAAAAGATTATAAAGGGTGTTTCTAAATTAATGGTATATCCGAAGGCGATTATTTGGCTTGTTTCAGAGCTATAGTCTAAATTATACGCATTTGTAATGACGTCACCAGGTGAGAAAAATACGTATGTTGACAAATTCATGTTTTTGATTGACAGTGACGGATATTTCACATAACCAATTACCTACTTATTTATAAAATGAATTAATCATAGACACTACTTTTGTTAAAAAGTTTATTGTCACCGCTGTTTATAATATACTAAACAAAGATAAACAAAAATGACGTAATTACAAATGCGTATAGTTTGGACTATAAAATGTTATATAAACATGGGACCTAAAAAGCTTCCTTTCCGAAATACAGGGTGATAATTAAATGGGTTATGTGTTTCCAGGAATGTGCATTAACATGATTTTTATTTTTTACTCGAAAACGGGGTACCGTACAAAAATAAGTCAAGAAACCGAATTTACTCTAAATTAAACGGGGATTTCAAAAATAATTTTTATTTAAAGAAAAAGTAGTGGCGCACCATTTTTTTCTTCAAAAATATTATAAACACGGATGCCACTGGTAAAATTTTTAAAAATTATTTTACACCGAAAAATGCTTTTCGATGGCAATATCTAGAGTGGTTTGAAAATGACGATGAAAAAATATTTTTTTAATTAAAACTTTTAACACCCTGTATCTCGGAAACGAAGCTTTTTTGGTCCCGTGTTTATATAACATTTTAGTTACCATTAATTTAACACCCTGTATGTCAAATTTGTCTTTAATACAGTATGTCTCACCTAAAATATTTTTTAATACCTTTCAAAATTTCTAAAATTTTGTAGCACGTCGATTATTAGGGCGTGTATGATCGATCGACGACAAAAGAATGCTTGTAAATCTTTAACATCCACTTATATATTCCTTTGCGTTGACTCAAATAATTTAAAATCTCTTTGTCTCCTTTTACTGCTGAATCTTTACAAATCGTGTAAAACCATTTTCAGCCATTTCAGGTTAAAAGTCGTATCCGTCAAGTCATTGTCAGTTTGACTTTACTGATATAGTCAAAGCAACTTAAGCAAAGCTTCTCAATTTTAGTGGGATCTCTTGTAGGTTATATACTTGTCTTACTATTGTTATTATTATAATAATTATAACTTTACACGCCAACATTGATTTATTTTTTAATAATTTTATTTAAATAAACTTAAACTTGTGGCTGATATGATATTTTTAATATGAAATGGCTGCATAATAATAAACATAATACAGACAGATTTAAGCGTCTTAACGGTTTTAACAAGTACATAATGGTTAACACTGGTATATATTTTTCATTTGAGAGGGCGCTTAGCCAGAGAAGAGCCATGACTCTATCTATTATAATAATCGAGGAAATGCCGTTTACGCACTTAATTTTGTCTAGAGGATATATTTAATTAAACCACAGATATTATATTTCGAGGAATTAGCTATTTTTGATTTTTATGAAATAATGTTTGCCGTTTTTATATGTTATATGTATTGCATTTTATTTTATTATTAAACATTAATATAGTTATTGGAGATATTTTTTGGGCCACTTAACTTTAGTTAGGTACGGTTATTTAATTTGCATGGAGACAAAAATCACGGCAAAATTCAAACAAAAAGGTTAAGTGCTAAATAGTTGCGTGGCCTGTGGGATAGTTGTGAAAGATTTTTTAAAACTACGCTAGTTTGGGTGTTTGCCTCCAATTTAAGTAGGAGGGCCTATGTGACGTCATAAATCCAAGATGGCGGCTTTTTTCATGTTTTTTCACAAACTTTGGCTTTTAACTTTTGCTTGTAGTTTTACAGAAAAAACTTAATACGTTTTTTGTTTGCAATAGAACACCAATTAAAATAGTGAAGAAATTAGCTCGATATAAACACCAACAAAGATATCTATTTTTTTTAAATACTAAAAAATAGTAACGTTTTTTTACCAGAAAAAAAAATTTGAAGAAGGAAGTTTAAGTCTACTCCAAGTCGATTGGTTAGAGATCACTCAATTTTAAGTCGCTGAGTGTTTGTCTCAAATTTAAGTAAGAGCGTCTGTGTGACCTCATAAATCCAAGATTGCAATTCTTTCCATGTTTTTTCACAAACTTTTGGTTTTAACTTTTGCCGCATTAACTATTTTTTAGTATTTTATTTTAAATAATATCTTTGTTAGTTTTTAAGATATCCATCTTAATTGGTATTCTATTGCAAACAAAAAATGTTTTAACAGTTTTTCTGTAAAGCTAATTTAGCAAAAGTTATACGCCAAAGTTTGTAAATAAACATGAAAAAAAGCGGCCATCTTGGATTTATGACGTTATACTAGCCCTCCTACTCAAATTGGAGGCGAACACCCGGTGACCTAAAATTGTGTGGTTTATTACCAATCGATATAGGATTGTTTAAAAAAATCTTCCACACCTATCTTACGGGATACCATAGACCAATAAACTAGTTATTTTATTTATATTTTAAATTTTAACTTGTATTGGCGGCTTTAAGATTAGACACGTAAGATGCTTTCTTAGAAGCTAAAAAACTTGTTCGTTTTTTTCTCTATAATGAATAACAAAAAAAGTTATTCAATTAAAAAGTTAACAGAAGATAAGTAGCTCAAAAATTCTCTAGTAGAAAACATGTAATTATGCCTACAGGTTGAGTCCAGAGAAGGATTCCAACATAATCACGTGACATTACTCTATAGGGTAGCGAAACAAAACCAAAGTTGTAGAAATTTCTCCTGCCTGGCAATTATTACGTCACCTTGAATTTGACCTTGATCTTTAAAATCATTTAAATGTTTTTTTTAATGGAACTTCATGTTTTTTATGCGGAAAACCATTTGCAGGTAAAATTTTCGGACCTCAATTTTGGTGTCATAATATAAAATATGAACTTATTACTGGAAATTATTTTTAAATACAAGGTCAAGGTCAAATTTAAGACCCGTTAATAATGAAATATAATCTAATTAATAATTTTCACTACATTTTTTACTTTTTAAAATATTTTTCTTTGCCGATACTTTTTAAACACACAATATTGCATTATGTTACGTGATAATATGCGAATTCTTAAATGGACTCAACTTTTAATAGTTTTTTTTTTTGAGTGGACTTTATATTATTGTATTTGTATTAATTTTTATAGTCTATAGTCTTACAGTATAATATTTAGGAACGTAAGAAAAAATGAAATTAGTTTTTCATTAAGTGATATCCCAAAATTTAAATTATTTTTATTTTTAAGGCCTTGGCTAGCATTTCGATAACCAAAAGACAAAAATAGGATTATAGAATTTTTACCGAAAAAAATTGCGCCCGATGATATTCTTTGACGCAGATTCACTTTTTTAGTGTTCGTCACCTTTAATAAAGAATCAACTCACAATTTCTCGCTTAGTTAAAAAGCAATTTCTTTTTTGTCTTTTCACTATATAAAAGTAGCCAAGGCCCCATACTTTCTGGGTTAGCTTTACGAAATATATTAAATTTTTAAACTGTTTTTAGCGCTATATTATTAGTTTGCATAGTTTGTTTTTTCAATAATGTTACTGCTACAAATTTTACGTATACATAATTATTATTTTAAGTTCTAAGTCAACTAGTTTTATAATAGAGCGTCTAGTGTTATAATAATAAATTTTTGTTTTAAGGATAATATAAATTTTTTATATTAAACTAATACTTCCTTAGACCTAGTTTACATTTCACGAGCACAAACGCATGCAGAAAGTTCTATTATACAAAAACATTCGTGTCCTTGCTGTCGATGATTACATTTGATCAAACTTATTCATATTTCGAATCTATAGCCCCTAAATCACGTACGTCTTAAATATATATCTACTGGGACAGGGAAAAATAGCTGCTACAACCTTGCCGGAGTGTTGAATTTTAATTTAACCCAATGAAATTTAGGGTACTGATAATGGGTACCGCGCTCTCAGCGCCATCTCTTTCTTAAGCTTTAACACCCATTATCTTAAGGCAACTGACCTTAGGATAAATACCTTTATTAATCTGTTTAAAAACAAGCCAAGTCAGCAGCTACATCAACTCAAGATAATATCTTTGTCTTCCAAAATCCAAAAAACTTTTATTCAATTATTCACGAGTCGTTAAATACCGAGATGAATTCCATCAAAGGAGCATGCGCCAAAATTAACGTCAAAATGTCTAATTTAAATTATTGGCGCGAATACCGGGATAGGCGCGAGATCGAAGAGCTTAACGTATAATAAAAAATTCAAGGTATAAAATAATGGTCAATTCTAATTTTTAGGTATGATTTTATGTAGGTACCGGCTGGTTTTTTATAACCGGAGCACTCAGCAACTTTATCATTGAAAATAAAGGGCTATAATAAATTGTAGATTTTTTTTGGTTAATTATGATGATGATGAACTTTAAAAGCCGACATAATTTTTTTCTATCCGTCACCATGTACAGGGTGTCCCAAATTCGATGTTTTTGGGGAGTTTCGGGTATTTCTAGAGGGGCTAAAAAAACCTGATCAACCTTTGCGACACTCAAATTTCAAAAGAAGCTTAAAGGTGAAAATCGCATTTTGATATAGCAAGCCGTTTTTAAACTACGGGGTGTTTTTAAAAAGTCTGCATTTTGGGAAGGGGTCTATAACTTGTTTATTTATTAATATTTTTATTTCTGTGAAAACATTCTTTAGACACTTTTTTAAGAGGAATTCAACTGTTAAATTAAATTTCATTTGTCACGTTTAGTTTTTGAGATATTACATAAAATTAATTTTTCTTTATGGGATTAGTGGGATTTCTTTATATTTTTGTTTTTTTTTTATTTTTACCACATATTATAGTTTGCTTAATGGGTTTAAAATATTTTAATATTATAAAATTATAAAAATAAAAAAATAATAAAGAGGTGATTAAAAATAAAGAAAACAATAAAAAAAATTAAAATATTGAATGTGATACATCATTTTAAAGGAAATTTTAGAGAGAGTTTTAGAGTTATTTATTTAAAAACCAAAAGAGATAAATAAAAACCGTTGACATCTGTCAATTCTTCAAGAAAAGATCTATAAGAAAGCTATTTACACAAAAGCAAAATGCAGACAAAAACACTCCGTAGCTTAAAAACGGCTTGCTATATCTAAATGTAGTTTTCACCTTTAGGCTTCTCTTAAAATTTGAGCGTCGCAAAACGGGCTCAGTTTTTTTCTTTCTCCCCTAGAAATACCCGACACCACAAAAAAACAACGAATTTGGGACACTCTGTACAGGGTGTAAGATTCGTCTTTTCTTTTTGATTTCAAACATATACAATATCTATGTGCTGCGATTAATATTTTTTGAGGTATATGCAGTATTTCTTCTATATGCATTTCACGTTTATTTTGTTTTGCCATGGGAGTATTGACAAATTTAAATGCGCTAAATCTTTTAAAAAAATGTTTATCGTAGCATAGACATACAGTAGAACCCCGATGACAGTGTTTATTCAAATTAAATTGGGCACTAAATAATTTGTCACACAACTTGCACGTCACCGGCATTTTCACAGAACAAAAACGACGAATTTTCATCAAAAAGAACTGGGAATTATTAAAGTTTTGCTGTATAAAACCATACTGAAATATCTCTCAGTTCATTGGTTGGCAGAAGTGACAGATCAACGCTTGCGCACGTCTTGGAATTCATCTCGGTATTTATTCATTCATACTCGTAATTATTCATTCATATTTCGGTTTGGTTGGCCTATGCATCAAAGGCCATCTAGCCACAGTCTGCAACTTAATCCAAGGCCAACAGAAAAATAGAGGCCACGACCCTGAAAAATTCAGCTGTTCTCCGGGGGCTGAATTTTACATTGGGTCTTATGGGAGGTCAGACGTTTTTTATGATATTTTCAAAATGGCACTACAGATTTCCGCGAAATTTCAGTGAAATATTCTGAGACACCATCCCGATATTCCACCAAACTTTTGTAAGGATGCAAGATGATTAAAAGGTTAAAATCTTCAAGATTTAGCATTCCTTATTTTGAATTTAAATTACCCGCCATGTACCGCATGCCAACTGTTATATTTGACATGTATTTGACTTTGTCATCTGTGTTTGTCACATTCGCTTCTGCTTTAAACTTAATTTTTGTGTGATCTAATGAAGCGGCTATGAAAAATTAGGGCTTGCTATATATTTAAATCAAATTGTTCTGCCAGAATAAAGTAAAAACAATCTCAAAAACGGCTTTATTTAAAAAAAATCAAATATCCATGAACCGTCATTCCAACTTCAATATTTTAAAGACAATCAGCTGTGTCGTAACGTGACCATCAAACAAAAATCAGCCCCGGATGTGACTATATATAATATATATATATATATATATATATATATATATAATATATATATATATATATATATATATATATATATATATATATATATATATATATATATATATATATATATATATATATATATATATATAAGATCCGAACACCGGTCTATTCTATCCACCATGAATCCAAAAGGCGGAACGATTGTCGCAGTCCATTTCCAGTTCCATTAATGATTTTATTACGCTTTAGTAGTACAGCTATATTTAAGACGTACGTGCCCTAAATAACTTGCTCTTGTGGAACAAAAATGTTGCATCAGATATTACCTGTCCAATATCCAGAATAACTGATTTCCTAGTTATAAAGTTAAGTCAAAAATGGATGTTCGCCCCCTACAGCCCCCAGGGGCCAGATGCAAAGGTATCTAAAATCTAGAAGTGGTCTTTTTGTTGACATATAATACAATATATACGAATGATTTTTGCCTCGCCAATATGTTGATAAAAAGATTCGCGAATTGGTTACAAAATTGCGCGAGCCGAAGTTCGCCAAATTTCATTTAATATCCGACTTTAAAAACTGTTGCAGTATTGTTTTTTGTGGGTTGGGAAAATTTGTTTGAAAGCAATCGTTCAAAAATATTTTCGTTAAACGGAAAGTTGTTCGAAAATATTTTTTTCAAACGGAAATTTCTTCAAAAACTTTTTTTTCAAATGGAAATTTGTTTGAAAACATGTTCTTCGAACGTAAATGTGTTGTTTTTTGTTTCTTCGAACATTAATTTGTTTCAAAACTTTTTTTTTAAACGGAAATTTGTTCAAAAAGATTTTGAAAAAAGTTATTTTTGAATGACTTTTGAAAAATTATTTCCTTAAATGAGCTCTCCGGTCCTCCTTTTGGGGACGTCGAAATCGGTGTTTTCCTAACCTTTGTCAATTTATCGCAAGCATATTCTTATTTAGGAAAATGTTTTCGAAGAATTTTCCATTCGTAGAAAATGTAATTGTAGAAATTTCCTTTCAAAGAAAAGGTTTTGTCGAACAATTAAAAAAATTTTTAGATTTTTTTTTAATATCCGCGACTCGATTTTTGCTAAATGTCTTGCCTACGATAAGATTTGTGTATGCCAAATAATATTTCTATTGGTATTCTGGGATTTTCAACCCATTTTTTTCTATAAGGCTTTTAGCTTAATTTTTAATGTATTTTCGTCAATAAGTAAAGAAAATTCGTTCTTCAAAAAGCCTATGAAAGACGCTATAACATTCTTTAGTACAATGTTCTTCATTTTCCGGAATATTCATGTTTTACAATTTTTTTCGTTTTTGCACGAACGTATTATTATTGAACGTGTTTGCGAAAAACATATTGCGAACATGTCAAAAATTTTCGAGTAGCACAGGGTTTCAGGACTGTAAATTTGGGTATAGATTACTACTAACAACATAATGTTGTTTTTATATTATAAAAATTGTGGATACATGGGCGTTTGCGATCTTGGAGGGCTTTTGTACAAATATCGATATTTTCGATTTATTTTGAGAAAAGTCGAAACGGTCAGTTTAAGTCGGCTCTCAAAAATACAACCCTAAATTTGGTAGCACTTTGTGATATAATTATTGTTAGATGTCAAACTAAAATACTAAGCCGTAAAAACCATCTAATGCAATTGTTTCTTTTGAGGACTACAATTTCGGATCATCGAGGTATCCGGACTACTGAAGTATATTTTTTTTATGGTTTTTTTTAAACGAACTGTAGGTTTAAATATATTTTAATTCAGTTGACAAAAAAAGTACATAATAAAAAGATACTGTATGTAAGAAAATAATTTTAATATATTTTATTTTCTTAAGTTTTTATTAAGTATATATGACTCAAAAATCACTAAACCGCTCCAATTTGTTTTTTTTTTAATAAGGCGAACTTTGCTCTCATTTCCATAGAAAAAATTCAAAATTTTCCTAATTTTGAAAATGGAGGTGTGGGGAGAATACCCTTAAAAACTAAGTAAAAAAAGTTTTTTGCCTTTTTTAACATTACATTTTTTCTTTTTACATTTACTTTTTGGTGTAAGATGCTTTTTTCGGACCACTCGCTTGTACAGATTATGTAACTTTTTGCGGCATGCAACGCTCTTGCACGACTCCTAAGTGAGGACTGCATCAAGCCGCCCCGCCCGCGCCCTCAATGATTAGTATAATGCATCAAGCCGTTTTTACTCGTTCCAAGTAGAAATACACTGGATTTATTTTAATTTCCTGAAATATTTAGTTTGTGTCCGGACTATAGAAGTTGTACTGTATTTAATAAGCTACATTGCGGAGATGCAATTTCAAATGTTTGTTTTCTTGTTCTTTCTTTTTTACGCTAGTTAATGTATTTTCAACAATTTTTTTTATAACAAAAAATGTTTTTAAGTTGCTTAAACAATAAAAAAACCGATTAAATCCTGTTAAAACAATCTCTTTGGTAAAGACAGTATTTTATTTGTCAGACTTCATGTTTTGTGTTTTTAAGTACATAATAAGTTATTGTTATCAATTTCCTGCAATTTTTCATAATTAAAATCATTAATTCAAAAAATAAAGGAAGATGTTTAGATATATGTAACTAATGTAAGTGACATGTAAAGTTTCAATTTCACGATATTGTGATTAAATAATTAAGTGCCTACGTAGTTAATTTTTGTATGAACATTGTGAGGAGACACGGATATGGCCATGGTCACAGGAGGCTTTATTTACAAATTAATATAAATATTTTTTCTTTTTTAGCGCAGCTCGAAAATAAACAGAAGGAAAAATGATGACAATTGCGCAGCTTTCTACAGGGTGTAATAAAGTAAATGAATTAATTAGTCCTTACCCAATTTTAAGACAATATATTTTAACCGATATGATATGGATATGAAAGGATTATTGGTCGCTAATAGTAAGTAATAATCGAAAAAGTTTAAATCCGGAAAAACTAACGGACCTGGGTGAATATACGCTGAAATGCTCAAATATGGATCAGAGAAACTACTAGAAAATCTCACAAATATTATCAATCAAGGCATAAACGGACATCCAGTACCTGATGATTGGAAAATTGCATTCATATCCTCAATACATAAAAAAGGAAACAAACTGGATTGCAACAAGGAATTTCAGTAACCAGTACTCTAAGTAGATTGTTCGGTAGGATTCTTAGAGATCTAATAGAGAATGATTTTCATAAACAGGAAGAAAAGTGGGTTTCGTCCAGGCAGATCTTGTAGTGATAATGTTTTTTTGTTTTAAACAATTGAGAAAAGGAGTGCCAGAACTATAGAGCCTCATGGTACCTTTGTGGACCTACAAAAAGCATATGATACCGTTCCAGTAGAAAAATTATGGACAGTGAAACTAATATAAATCATGCATACATAAAAGCGATAAAAGAACTGTAGAAAGGGTCAAAATCGAAAATTAACATTGGAAATCGGTTTCAAAAGAATTCCTGGTAACGAAAGGCTTAAGACAGGTATGTTGTATCTCTCCAACTTTTTTTAAAATACATATATATCGCAGTAGCTCTAAAAAACTGGAAACGTAAAGTACACGGCATGGGAATACAACTTAACGACCGATTTACCATATACACACTACAGTTTGCTGACGACCAAGTAATTGTAGCTAATAATAAAGAAGACATGGAGTTTGATAAGTTTGATAAAAATTTGGGTTTTTTTTGTGTCATCAAATTTTTTTGATGCAAGAAAAAAAGTTTTTTGGATAAAAATCATCACGTCACAACAGGACTGTACAAATTTGACAACTAGACTTAATACAGGACCCCATAGCCCACAGAAACCAAGTTCTGTTGGACACTGTATAAATTTTTTCGGTGCCGATGATCCCTTGGTGATGTCATTTTAAAGGGAATTTTGCGCTCATTTAACTTCACTTTGCCCTTTGAATTATCTACAACCCCCACAAAATATCGTACAGCCGAATAGCTCCTGTTTAAAATAGTTTAGGTTAGTCCAAGTCATTTTACTCTAAGTAGATTGTTCGGTAGGATTCTTAGAGATCTAATAGAGAATGATTTTCATGAACAGGAAGCAAAGTGGGTTTCGTCCAGGCAGATCTTGTAGTGATAATGTTTTTTTGTTTTAAACAAGTAATTGAGAAAAGGAGTGCCAGAACTATAGAGCCTCATGGTACCTTTGTGGACCTACAAAAAGCATATGATACCGTTCCAGTAGAAAAATTATGGACAGTGAAACTAATATAAATCATGCATACATAAAAGCGATAAAAGAACTGTAGAAAGGGTCAAAATCGAAAATTAACATTGGAAATCGGTTTCAAAATAATTCCTGGTAACGAAAGGCTTAAGACAGGTATGTTGTATCTCTCCAACTTTTTTTAAAATACATATATATCGCAGTAGCTCTAAAAAACTGGAAACGTAAAGTACACGGCATGGGAATACAACTTAACGACCGATTTACCATATACACACTACAGTTTGCTGACGACCAAGTAATTGTAGCTAATGATAAAGAAGACATGGAGTTTGATAAGTTTGATAAAAAATTGGGTTTTTTTTGTGTCATCAAATTTTTTCGATGCAAGAAAAAAAGTTTTTTGGATAAAAATCATCACGTCACAACAGGACTGTACAAATTTGACAACTAGACTTAATACAGGACCCCACAGCCCACAGAAACCAAGTTCTGTTGGACACTGTATAAATTTTTTCGGTGCCGATGATCCCTTGGTGGTGTCATTTTAAAGGGAATTTTGCGCTCATTTAACTTTATGTTTTATCTCAAAAACCAAAAGGCAAAGATTAGATTTAGTTTGCCCGTTGAATTATCTACAACCCCCACAAAATATCGTACAGCCGAATAGCTCCTGTTTAAAATAGTTTAGGTTAGTCCAAGTCAGTTCGGGTAAGTTCGACCTATTTCAATAAAAACGTAACGCATACTGACCTGAACTAACTTTAACCAATTTGAAATTAGCTAAACTAATCTGAAATGACAAACTAACCTTTTTTAAACACACACAATTCTGAACAGGTACTATTTTGTAGCAGATCCGGCAAATGGGATGTTTTTTTTTATTTGGTGACCCTAGCCATAGTGTATATACACTGTGCCCTAGCAGCAGGACGTAAGGTATCCCCACTTGCTTATTTGGTTTGCGCCATAAGTAAAAGGCGTTTAAATTATTGTTATTACATCTAACTATAGTTAGACGTGCATATAGTAACGACCGGCTCTTCTTATATGACGCCAACCAAGCGTTACACACATACAAACAGCACACAAGACGCACAGTCTAATAAAAAAAGATTAGAAACTACACGGTTTGGAGCATACCGAAAAAGACACGCTCTAAGAATCTGTTTCAAATGTAGTTTATCCAACACACAGTTCGGTTTGGTGTTCTAGTGTTTTAGTGGGATACCTTGTTGTTGTATGGACTCTTGACCCTCATCTTTTATGAATTTTTCTTATTTTAAAAGGGCAACAAGAAAAGATTAATAACAGCATGAAAAATATTGGAAATCGCATCCATCAGAAAAAAATACATTAAGACACTTATTATTATTAGGGTGAACTTAAGAAGTGGATAATGGCTCTTCACGTTTTGCAGCGAAACTAGACCCCCTATCGAAAAAGTTAAATACAAAAATTATAGGTAGGTCATCAAAAGGTATAACTTCTATCTGAACCATTTTTGTAAAAAACCGTGTTTTTTTTGTTTTTGATTTTTATCTACCACAATTTTGTTTGGTTTTTTACGAAATTTGATGAAAACTTACTTTTTTAATGTCCTTAACACTTAATTTTTTTAAATCAAAATATTTATTCTGAATTTAACTAAAAGCACAATTTTTACCAAAAAATGCACAAGTTCAGGAAGCAACTTTTTTTAATAAAAGTTTAAATAGTTTCGTTTACGTTTATTTTTGGATGGTGCAAAAAAAAAATAAACATAATTATGGAAAAATTTGCTAGGAAATGCTTGGACATAAAAGGTAATATTTTACCAAATTTTATGACAAACAGAAAAAACTGCAGAAGAAATCAAAACGAAAATTTTGTAATATAATAGCCAGTTATTTCTGGGCAATTGATTATCCATTATTACCACTAGTTCTCCTATTTGGATATTAAGATTTTTCTGTAACCATTTGGATCTTTTTATTAAAGTTGGTAAATATTCTTTTAGCCATCTTCCCAAAATGAGTTGTGAATAGCGCCCGTATTTTCTTAAATCACCTTTCACGATACTAAAAGTTCCTATTAAGAAATTGTTCGGTGTTATGCTGGTAGTACCATTTTCAGAAGACACATAAATCAATGGGCGAGCGTTTACTGTGTGTTCTACATCACTTAAAAGAGTATTTAAAATTTCGAATCTTGGATCTGTTTCTTTAGGAACATATTTATTACACTTCTAAACATTCTTTCCCAAGTTTCCCCGAATGAAGGTGCCGTCGGAATAAATGGAATAAACTTCCATTGGATTTCTTCTACTACTAATTAGTATTCTAAAAATCTAAAATCCACGTTATTTAATGCTTGTATCATTTCTTGTCTGAGGACTTAAAGTTGGTCGCATTGTCAGTATAAATAAACCATGCTGTCCACGTCTTAACAGCCAATTAAGCTGAGTCTGTAGTTATACTATCAGCTATTTTAAAGAGAACTCCATACTTCTTTTCTCTACTTCTTCCGACTGACTCTTGCATGGGTCCAAAGTAATTATTCCTGTATAAGTCAAAGCTCTTGGTGGTCTTATTGTTCTTTCTATTGGTAATTTTCCCATTTCAGGCACCAGGGCTATAGCTTTTCTAATTTTACAAAAGTAGCAATGACATATAAAAGTGCTGTTATTAATTTTTCCTTTCTAAAAGATATTTGTATTAGTCTAATCGCTTATTAAAATATCGTAACTAATACCGTTATTAATAGGTATACTGGGAGAACAATCCTCTGGTGCATTATGTTAATTTTAGAAAACTAGAATTTCAAAAAGACTATTTGCCTCGCTATTTGCAGTTAAGATTAAAACTGTGTGCTGGGTATACTTTCGCATCTTCTGTACCTAACTGATTTGTAATTTTTTTTTTTTTTTTTTTTTTTTTTTTTTTTTTTTTTTTTTTTTTTAGTATTTAGTATTTATTAACCAAAATGTTTACAAAATTTTTTACAATAATTACTATTCTAATACATTTTTTTTCTTTCTTAAAAATATTAAATTTGAGTACCTAGGTATGAAATACCTGTATGTACTAGAGTAGTACTTTTGCATATCACAGTTTTTTTTCTCTAATGTACACCCCATATCATTATTTTTAAGACAACTTTTGACAAGTTTTTTTCGTTTGCCTATGCTATTTGTTATGGTAAACAGCTGATAACTGTCAAAAAGTTATCTCAAAAATTATGGCATGGAGTTTAGAATAAGTATTTACTATTTTTACAATTTTAATAAACACGATTAAAACTAACTAAGAATATTAGGTATTGCAAAAGTTTTGAGAAAAAATGTACAAATTTGTACAAAAGAAAACTAATTAATTTAATAATTAAATTTAAAAAATTTAAAAAAAAACTCCATTAACCTAAATTAATACTTAAAAGGTATCTAGAAAAACTTGACAATTTGAAAAAAAGAATATTTTGAATAGTTTTTTAAAATGCTTTTTGTTATTTGTTTTTCTTATTGAATTAGGTACTAGGTTATATAGTTTTGGCCCAATATAAGTTACAAAATGATGGCCTTGATTGCTTCTATAAAAAGTGGAATTTAAAAGATTTTTTGTGTTACCTCTTGTTTGATATGTATGAGAAATGTATTTGTTTTTAAATTTATTGTTTAAATGAATAAAATTGCACACATTGATAACATACAAGCTTTTAAGATTTGCAATTTCCTCTGTGTATAATAAATTTGTTGAATACAAACGTGGTCTTTTTAAAACAATTTTAACAATATAATTTTGAATTATTTTAAGTTGTTCTAAATGGCAGTTATATGTACCGCCCCAAACCAGTATCCCGTAATTTAATAAACTTTCTACTAAGGCTTTGTAAATCATTATTAAGATTTTTCTGTTTAAAATATCTCTAAGAATATAAAATTTATAAATTAGACATCTTATTTTTTTACAAAGATAAAGAACATGCTCATTCCACTTGAGATGTTTATCAATCATTATTCCCAGGTACTTTGAGTTTTGTACTTCTTTAAGAGGTTCACTTATATTTTCTAACTGTATTGTGGTAAAATCTGGTCTATTTGCTTCTGTTAATGAGAAAGCTATATATTGAGTTTTTTTAATATTTAAACTAAGTTTTAATGTATCTAGGAGATTTTTAATTTTCTTGAAACCAGATTTTAACTTTTCTTTGGCTTCTTCCCATGTCTTGCCAGCAAATATACCAACAGTGTCATCAGCAAATGAATATATTTTTCCATCAATTTCTAGACTACAAAGACTATTTATGTAGATTGTAAAGAAAAGAGGCCCTAAAACTGTCCCTTGAGGAACGCCATGTGTCACTGTTTTAGGGTCACTAAGAGTTTTGCCAACCTTGGTTTGTTGTGGTCGATCTGCTAGATAATTGGCAACTAACTCCAACACAATTCCTCTCACTCCGTATGCTTCCATGATTTGTAAAAGCAGGGTATGAGAAACTGTGTCAAAGGCTTTTGCTAGGTCTAAGAAAATGGCAATACATTTTTCGTTATTATTTAAATGATCTGTGACACTGTTGACAACTTCAAACATGGCATCAGAGGTACTTACCCCCTCTCTGAATCCAAACTGGTTTTTAGACATGATGTTATTGTCATTTAAGTAATTTGTTAAACGAGTTTTAAAGCATTTTTCAAAAATTTTGGCTACATTTGATATTACACTAATTGGTCTATAATTTTCTGTACTATTTTTGTCACCGGCTTTGTGAATGGGAGTAACAATAGATGTTTTAAAGAAAGATGGAACTTCCCCAGTTTTAAAAATAAGATTAATAATATGTACAAGTGGTTTTTTTATGTATTGATGTAAAAATTTTAAAGTTTTAGCAGGTATATTGTCAGAGCCTGGTGAGCTATTTTCTTTTAAACTGTTTATGTACATGATTACTTCATTTTCATCTGTTCTTCTCAAAAACATAGATGTGTGTGATATATTGTCAAATTTAAAAGGATTTTCTGGATTTTTTATTGCTGCCGCCATCTTTTCCCCTACATTTATGAAGTAATCATTACATGCATTGGAGATATCTTTGTGATCTGTTAAAATGTTGTTGTTATAATTGATTTGAGTAAGCGAAGAATTTTTGTTTTTCACATTTGTAGCTTCATTCACTATCTGATAAATCTTTTTTATGTTTCCGGAGTTTTCATTAATTTTATTTTTATAATAAGAGTTTCTAGTATCCTTTATTATTTTATTTAAAGTGTTGCGATATAATTTGTAATGTTCTTGTTTTTGATTTGTTGGATTTCTTATTAAATATTTTTTAAGCCGATCTCTATGTTTGATAGATTTAACTATAGAATTTGTTATCCAAGGTTTAATTTTTTTATAATGAGTTGATTGAAGGGTATATTCTGAATTTTTTGTTATTTCAGTTATATTTTTTATTAAGCTTTCAGCTGCTGCTTCGGGGTGCAGGTGTGTTAAAATAATATCCCAATTAGTACTGTCAGCCAGAGTTTTCATTTTTTTATAATCAATTTTAGTGTATGAGGTTTTTGTCACGGCAAATTTTGATTGGCGCATATATACCATATACAGTACACTCCTCATTTATTTATTTTTTTTAGAAGAGACAGTTATTTTAAACTTGGTTTCTTTTAACGTGATGTGATCTTCTGGTTCTTATAAGTGAAAAAATGTCAAAAAACAGTAAATAAAATGTCAAACTCAAAAATGTTGGTGATATTTTGTGTTATGGCAGTGTGGATTGGAATTGGGGTTGGATTTAATGAAGACGCCAGATTGGTACAAGTAAGTAATTTTGGTTGTTTTAAAATACAGTGAAACCTCCCATAACCGGACACTTACGGTTCTGTCGATTTTGTCCGCTTATTGGAGGTGTCCGCTTATAAGAGGGAACTGCGAAATTTTAATGTATATTTATTAACAATTTCCGCTGCTTGAGTTTTTCCAATATTAAATTTTTCAGCGATCTTTCGTGTTGATAGATGTTCCTTCTCCGAAAAGTTAACAACTTCAAATTTTTCACGTAAACTAAGAAGTTTTTTACTAGGCTCCATTTCAAAGAGATCTATTACTACTCAATTGAACAATAAAAATAAAACAGCAGTCCCGCCCCCGCCGAATAAAATATGTTGTAAAGACGACAGGAGTATTTAGTCTCCGCATTAAAAAGAAAGAGGTAATTTCCCGGCTGCAGAGTGCGTTGTACCAACTACTACATAATATTTATGCTCATGTCCTGCAGCGCTCCGTTTCGTTGTCAGAGGTTCGCGTCCGTTTAAGGGAGGTTAGAATTTTTTAACCGAAAAAAATTGTCCGTGTCCGGTTATTAGAGTGTCCGGTTATTGGAGTGAATTTTCCATATCAAGAAATAGGGAAAAACTAGGTTCCAAAAAATTTGTCCGCCTAAAGGGAGTGTCCGCTTAATAGAGGTGTCCGCAAGGAGAGGTTTCACTGTATTCCTTCCCTACTAACAAATTTAGTTTTTTTGTAATTTGTAACCTAAAAAATTATTTTATCATACAGTCAGGCTTTTTGATGAATTTTGTTGTTTTAAAGTCATATATTTTTTAATTTTTTAATCCTTTATAAACGTGGTTAAATAATTTTCATTCAGATTCTATTTAGGTCGGTCACTATTTCCCTAAAAACTTCATTAAAATTGTTCCAATATTTTCGAGGCTTTTGCGACATAGACAGATAGACATCATGACAGTATTGTGTCAAAACTAAAAAAATTATACATTTTTGGCAATTTTAAAATCCTTTCCCCGGTTTTGCGGATCTTAGCAAGGTTATAATTATTAGATGATTCTTCTACGTCGCACGCATAATAATTGTTTAAAAATATGGCTCAAATGTTTTCCGCGCAAAGTCAAAATTTTGCAAATTAAAAATCATATTTGCATGAGTAGGTATTTCAAGTTGCAAAATTTTTTAAAACTTATTTTGCGTGAGAAAAAGCCTCACTTTGTGCGCGCTGCTACAGAAAAGCGCGCATAAAAAAAGCGCTGTGGCAAAATAGCCACATCTAATGAAAGCAGCGACATTTAAAAAAGCTTCTTCTGACATATTTTTTCAAAAAAAAATCTGGTTTTACGGGCTCCGTAATAGAATAGCGCTGTTACAAAATGGCGCTGCCACAAAATAGCACTGCCACAAAATAGCGCGCATCAAAACAGCGCTGCTACAGAATAGCGCGCATTAAAATGGCGCTGCCACAAAATAGCGCCAACAAAATAGCACTGCTCCAAAATAGCGCTGCCTCAAAATAGCGCTGCAACAAAATAGCGCTGCTACAAAATACCGTTGCTTCAAAATAGCGTCTCATGACTTGCCACTTCCGGTAACCTCTTTCTAACATATTAAAAAAAAACTTGCCTGACTTCTTTCCTGGGATCCTAGGGGGTATGAAACAAAACCAACCCGAAGTTTCGATTCGGTTCGGTTTGGTTTTAGAATCTATAGGATTTCGATTCGGTTTGGTTTCACACCCTCTAGAATCCCGGGAAAAAGTCAGGGAAGTTTTTTTTAATATGTTAGAAAGAGGTTACCGGAAGTGGCAAGTCCATTTTGAAGCAACGCTATTTTAATGCGCGCTATTTTGTAGCAGCGCTATTTTGTTGCAGCGCTATTTTGAGGCAGCGCCATTTTAATGCGCGCTATTTTGTAGCAGCGCTATTTTGGAGCAGTGCTATTTTGTTGGCGCTATTTTGTGGCAGTGCTATTTTGTAGCAGCGCTATTCTGTTACGGAGCCCGTAAAACCAGATACTTGCTTTTAAGATACAACGTTTTCTTGGTTTTATTTTAAGACGCTTTATTTCGGCATTATTGTGAAAAAAATATTAAAAAAGAAAATGTAGAAAATTGTTTTAAAATATATTTGAAGCAAAGTTTAAAAAAACAAAACCAAAGTGAACCAATAAAATTGTATGCAAATCAAATTTCGCTAAACATCCTGTATTTTAAATGATTGCACTATTATTTTCTTTTTTTTCTACTTTTTAACTCTCAATACATAAAGCCTATTTAAAAAATCTTTAGGTACCTATATAAAACAATCAAAATTTTTACACTCATTATGAAGAAAAAGGTAAAAGGAGAACGTACATATTATGAAAATATAATATATATAATTTTTATCTTGTGTAAACTTTATTTTCATTTTCTTAGCCATCAAAACTTTACCTAGGGCCCCAAGGGGAAATCCTGCATAAGAGATTGCCCACTTTCCGACCAGAGTCATTTCTCCTCTACCAGAAGAGGTCGGGAAGTGTCGGATTTCTATCGACTAAAACTACTCTATTGTGACGCCAAACTGCTTGGGTAGCTATTCTGGGTTTTGAACGATGTGATCACGCTTTGACCAATAGCAAACTCTAAGCGGTCGTGTGTTGTGCGTAATGACTTGTCTCGACCAATGGCATAGTCGCCCGCTCTTCAGAGTTAGTGAATTTTACGCGTTTGAAGTGAAATCTGTTCTCCTGCCCCGGTACCGACTGAACGTTTCTCGGTCCGATCATAGGAGATGCTTGCGCAATGGAGGTCTTTTCGCATAGCACGTGACGGCTCGGAGCTAATTTAAAGCTTGCCAAAGCATGTCATGGGAGCTATCACATCTTTCAAGACATAGAATAGCTACCCTGGTGGCAAGACACAGTTACTGCACTGCAGCCATTACTGGCTTATTGTGCACACCTAAGGTATTGGTTTCGTATTTAAGATAAAGTCGGAAACGCAATATTAAATTTTTCTTATCTGCTGTTGTAACATCTGTCTGTATGTTCGGCACAGGATAACTTAAATCGCTTGACCGATTTTCGTAAAGAATTAGACCATCTTACTCACTTACTAAAGGAAGTTTAATAAAAATGAATCAATCCTAAGTATATTTTTTTCTTTTGAGGTTAAAACGGTAAAAAAATTGTTTTATTTTGAACAGAGCATGTACCAAAATTCGGTTTTCTGATAATTTTCCTTTCTGACAATTTATGGGAGTCAGTAATAATTTAAGTAATAATTAAAAAGTTTTTGAGATATTTGGCCAATACCCTAAAAAGCTTAAGATCTTATTACTAATTAATTTTCTAAAATTTGGGTTTAATATTTTTTGTCTACAGTTATTATGGACAGGACCAAGGGGTGAACAACTAAATGAAAATTTGTATACCGTCCGACAGTACTTGGGGTAGTACCCAAGAACTGCCCAGGTATTACCTGCCTAGTCATTTCGATGCACTGACTGGTACTGCCTACGTAGTACATGAGTAGCACTGTAGGTATTGCTATCCCAAAAATGTGTCACTCCTCGGGTAGGACCAAATAAGATCTTTTTTTAAAATTTTGTAACAGTGGGTATGGTGAGTTAAATGTGCCTCTTGACACCGTCATTTAATTTATGCCGTAACAAACAATAAACATGCAAAATCAAAACCGAAAATAAATTGTGTTGAAGAAAAAAGGAAACTCTTTGCGCCAAGCTCCAGTAACTTTGTGGGCTAATTTCTTCTTTAAATCAACAAAAGATTTGATTTTTATGTTTAAATGGCGTTTAGTAACAGAATGAACATTTGACGATTTTGTTTAAAAGAAAGGAAAGATCACAGAGATACAGTATACACATACATTATACACCGTAGTTTTTCTTATATTAGGGATTTTTTATCATAATTTTGACAAACCTATACAACATAACAGTGTTTCACGGATCGAGTGCAGGTAGGGTATAAATGACAAAAAAAAATCGATTTAGATTCTGATTTTTTGGAAATCGCTCCTGATTGGTCTCAAAGATGTTAAGAAAATGAGCCAAATTAATTAATATATAGGATGGTTTAATAGGTTGATTTGATGAAAAATGAGAGTAAAGAGTAAATTACCTTTGTTTTAAAAGATATCGGAAAAGGTTATTAAAAAGAGTTGTTTAGAATCAAAAGTTACGGCAGATTCCCAATTTTTAGAAAAATCGTCCAACCTAGATTTTGTAAGTCGGATATGAAAATTTTTCTTTAGACGATTTTTACCTGATTTTTTTGAAAATTTAGGATTAGAGCTGTAATTTTTCTTAATAAGCTTAACATTTTTTATCAAATCAGCCTACTGAACCACCCGCATATTAATTGATTTGGATTATTTTCTTAACATGTTAGTTTAAGAACAAGCAGGAGCGATCCCCCGAAAATCAGAATCTAAATCGAAAATTTGTTGTCATTTATACCATAGCTGCACTCAATCCGTGGTATTATTGCTTATTTTACAAGATATTTCATTTGTAAAAATATTTTATTGGCAACTTATTTTGACTAAAGGAAAATTGTTGTTGTTGTAAAATTTTTGATAAAAAAAAGTAAAAATCTAAAAAAAATGGATCCATGACGAATCTGATACCTTCCTAGTTAGCTTCACTTCAAGTGAAGCTATTATAATCAGCCTTAAAAACAGTTTTTTGTAAATATCTGAGAAACTAAAGCTTCTACGAAGTTTTTAGTTATAACACAAATTATTGAGCAAAATGTGGTCTACTATATTCCCAAACCTGCAGATTGATGCGATGCTCCGTTACAAAGTTAGCATTTTTAAAAATTTTTAGTAAAAAAACTGTCATTAGCATTAATGGATTTTGACCAAAATCTACTCAGATCGTTACAGTGCCGAACACTATTTTACCTGAAACTTTTATGAAAATCGGTTCAGTGGTTTAGGAGCTATCCTGTTACGGACAGACATACACACACACACACACACATACATCACGCCAATATTGCTAAGACAGGTCAAAATACACCCAAATAACACATTTTCGGCGTTATCTGAAAAAAAAATTCGCCGAAAATATTTCCTTCTCTAGCCATTACTGCTCGGGCTAGGAAGGTAATACTACAATTTTTATTTCTTATGTATATTTAACTTTTTTACTCTTGTCAAAACTCACGTCTGTCAAAAAAAAAATCCTCAAAAATGTTTTTTACAGAATTCAAATATGCAAAATGTAAAAGTTTATTGAAAAATAAATGAAATTTTATGCATTATATTGCGTTACTAGAATACCTTAATGTAAGGTTGCATTGTTTGTTTGTTTTCAGATCTGAGAGCGCAGAAATATATTTGTCCATGTTTAAAATCTGACAAGACGACACCTTCACTTCAAGCGATTTAAAAATGTCAAACAAAAAAAAATTATAATAAAAAATTTTAAAAAAAATTATACGCATTATATTGCATTACTAGAATACCTCAATGAAATGTTGCATTATTTTAAAATAGTGTATTAAGAAAATTGAGTTGCTTGGACTTTCGTAACATCTAGGCCCCGGGCAGAGTAATTTTTGTGTTACCATAGACATATTTGTTTAAATAAAGTTAAAAATTCTGGCCAATTCTAGGGTACTAACACAAACCTACAAGATGCTCTTCAATTTCTTCGAGAATATGATGTGGAAGCGTCGGATATGTGCTTCAGAGTGACGTCTGCTCGATGGTCGTATTCTACCAACATGACCGACTTCAACAAACGAAGGATGATCGAAGAGCAGACTTTGAAGGCAAAATTTGACAGGTAAGCTGCGATCTTAAAAGACCTAAAAAACCAAAGAATGAACTAAATAAAATGCCGATCGGGCCAAAAAATTTCGAACTATACCACCGAATCAGTCTATCAATTTAAAACGCAAGTTCTGAAAATGTTTTTTTACGAATCACTAAAGTCGGTTTAGTGGTTCACAGAAAATTTTCGTTTTATTCATTGATTTTTCAATTTTGTCTGCATTAATTTTCTCATACCTATATTAATTTGTATGTACCAAACCGATTTCAAAGAAAAAACATTATTGTGTGTATATATTCCTTTGTAAAAACCATTGTTAAAATTAGCCACCATATTAAAATTCAAAATGGCGGACAAAATCAAACTGGATCCTTTCAAGAGGGTTTTTTGTTCTTATGTTGCGAGTTTATACAGTTTTCGATACAAAATCATTTAGTGCCTTTTTATCACGTTTAATAAAAAACCAAAAATTAAACTTTTTTCTGTGTAATTTTACGCAATAATGGCACGTACCATTCGACAAAGACGTAAATTTCCTGAAAATTTCACAAAAATTACACAAAGAATCGCACACAAGCTACGGGTAAGTGCGGAGTCATTGATCAGCTTGATAGCTCGTTTTTTTACGGTGTTCAAAAGCATTAAGGTATGTTTGGGTGCCGCACTCCATATATGTGAGCGGACGTACTCCATAGTTGGTCGAATCTGGGCTTTGTAGAGTGTCAGCAGTTGGCTTCGTGTAACAGATGTCTTGTACGAAATAGCACCCCAAGCTTTTGGGACGCCCTTTTACCACGTGACTGTGCCAAGACATGTTTGTCTCTGCAGTGACTCCTAAGATGTTCAACTGGCTCTGAAATGTGACAGCACTTCCAGGTAGCATGATGTTTGGCTCGACGGTGCTGGTCTTTTTTGAAAACAGGGCTGCTTGGGTTTTCTGCGCGTTGAACTGTACAAGGTTTTTGTTGCCCCAGTCCTCTATTATCTCCAGGTCGTTATTTATCTGCGATATTTGAGTTAGTCTAAGATGATGGACTTCACGTGCGGAGAGACATGTGGGTGGTATGACTGGGGAGACTACATTGCCATCATCTGCAAAGCAATAAAGTGGATTTATTGTTTTATCTATGAGGTCATTTATGTAAATCAGAAAAAGTGTTGGCGAAAGGATTGCTCCCTGTGTCACGCCAGCATTTATTTGGTAAGAGTTGGAGTTCCGGCCATCCAGTGCAACATAAATGGATCTATCCTTAAGGTAACTTTCAAACCAAGTGCAAAGTTTCGGCGACAATCCCACTGCTTTGAGCTTGTTGAGCAGATTTTCATGCCGGACTTTATCGAATGCTTTAGATATATCTAAGGCAATTGTTCTTGTTTCACCCCGCAACTCAATTGCTTTTTACCATAAGTGAGAGACGTATGTAAGTAAATCACCAGTTGACCTATATTTTCGAAATCCGTATTGCTTGTCGTTGATAATTTTGTACTTTCCGAAGTACTTGGTTAGGTGATTGTTCACAACTCTTTCCATTATTTTTGATATCACCGGAAGTAGAGCAATTGGTCTATAGTTTAACGGATCTGTCTTTTTTCCTTTCTTTGGAATCTTAAATAGATTTAAGTATTCCTGTGTTATAGCCCTAACACCGGGACAAAGAGACATAGACAGATGACGGAAGTAAGAATTAAGATCTATCATGGAAACACCTAGATTGGACGACTATAATACACTTCGCCACTTCTCTCTTAAATCATATATAATCATGAAAACAAAAAAGTTTTCGTTTTTTTTTTATCGATTACCATTTTAATACAAAACATATTTCCATAATGCCCTGTACTAATGTTATTAATTTCATTTTAGGGTAACTTGGAGAAAAGCAGTAGAATTTGACTGGACCAGAATGCCAGATGCAATAGTGCAAAGACAGATAAGAATGTTGATAACCAACGGAAGAGGATCATTGCCCGATGAAAAGTATAATGAGGTATATATATATATATATATATATATATATATATATATATATATATCATATATGTACAAATATTATTTATTATTTCAGTTGTAGTCCGGGGCGATAGCGTCAAAAATTGGCCTCCGTAAGCTGTTTGATCAAGATTTTATTATACGTTTTAATAGATTACTAATGATCTCATCAACACTGTTAACAGACCCAAAAATGCCGGCACCTGCACAATAAAATCTCAACAAATTTGTAGTTCATACAATTACCTACAGGTTTAGTATATAAAAAAAATTGAAGCTGTTTACCAGGATCCCTAGTTAGGATTTTTTTTTCATTTATATTTTTTTTATTTACTCTGCTTTACGTCCGCGTAATTCCACCACTTCTTAATTTTATATACTTTATACTTTGGCCCCGGCTCCTAGGGCTGTAAGGGGCCAACATCTTATTTTGACCTCACCTCATAATCAAGAAATTACTCATTCGGGATACCTTAAACTCATCATTTGGCTGAGTCATATATCATAAAATGCATTTTTTTTACAGATCAATCCTTGGAGGCCGATATGTGTGCCAAGCTTCATGCTTTAGCTTAACCCGTTCAGAATTGAAAAATATTTTGACATCCTAATCTCACTTTTGGATGAGACATTTTTGGGTCGGCTAACAGGGCAGGCAGTGGGATCTACAACTCACCGAACCGAAGCAAAAATTTTTTATCTATGGTGGTATCATAAGTAATCGATTAAACTCTTTATCAAAAAGCCCACGAAAGACGCTATTGCCCCGGACTATTGTAATTCGCCTAGAAAACTGTACGAAACCACCTCTAACGCAACTAATAATATAATAATTAGTAAATAAATCTATGAAAAATACCAACACATATTTTTAAATCAAACGTTGGATTTTTAAAATATGAGCCCTTGAAAACCAAAGTGGTGTAAGTACACATTTTGCGAAAACTGGGATACGGTGCGGAACACGTTGTTTTGAACATTCTCTATTTTTTCGTATTTATACACTTATTCTACTCCGCCCTGAACCCGAAAGGTGGCGCCACTTCATTATAACTTTTAAGGAAAGCCATCAAATGTTGATAGGCATAGTGGTGTAAGTCCGGTCTAGGAGATAGCCTCATGCCTTCTAAAACATGTATGTCAGCAGGCTAGCAACAAAGAAAACATTATTGGTTACAAATCGTAATGGGAGAATGCGAAAACATACACGTAATTGATCATAAGTTTTTGATCTCCGGCCATTCTTTTCTGCCAAATGATCGTGATTTCGGTCACATTGAGCTTCAGGCCAAAAACAAAATTTTGTATGTTCCTGATGACTGGTATACTATCATAAAAAAAGCAAGATCCAAGCACGCATTTCATGTTTACCAAATACAACGTGAAGACTTCTTTTCAACGCTCAATTTGGAGATAGCTATTACTTACAGAAAAAAAATTCGGCCTAAAATACAATGGTTGCTATTTAAAAAGAATCTCCAAATTTTTTACAAAGAAACTCTTAATGAAGAATTTCCGTTTTCTTCCATTAACATTACCCCAGCGGCTAAAAGAAGACCACCGAACATTCTGGCTATAAACTTAGAAACCCTTAACAAGCAAGTTCTACCCGTATCAGATTTAAAAAAAGGGATATGTTATCCCTTCTGCAGTTCATTCCATAACTTTTTTTTGAATTTAAAGTGCGAAAAAGACATTCAAGATATTGGTTATCTGGATATTGTAAAAGAAAATGAGGAGAATGATGAATAAAGTTTACCCGAGTTATTTACGTTCCTGGTTTTCGAATTATTCAAATTCATTGTTGTTTGTGTATTGTTTTTTTTTCACCGAATAAAAACTTAGAAATACAAAATTTAAGTTTTGTTTGTAAATCAAAATATTCAATAAAACTTTTATGACATACTGGTGTAAGTCCCTTGAGCCATCAAAATATTGTAAAGATCATTTTATTTTACATTATACAGTATACTCAAAAATTTTCACTCTAATCCTTATTCCAAATTCGTAACAATCTATTTGGAATTATCTCAGATTTTTAATATCACATTTAACTTTGCATTTAAATATCTCAGTTTTAACAATAATGGACTTACCTCTGCTTTTCAAGGGCTCATATGTCGTCGTTGTTTCGATGAAAACTTAAATTTTACAGGAGCTGCCTAAAATACTTTTTTATTTAATACAAACCGAACCGAACCAATAATACTTTATTGGTACTAATTATGTTTAAAGTTACTATTTTTGTTGCGCTTCAAAAGCCCTGTTAAGCTTTATATTACTTCATTTTTTATTAGTGTTGATTTTTAGAGCAAGTTTCATTGGTTTCTAAATATCTGCTATGTGCAATTTTTGACACATGTTAGTTCCTCGTTACTTTCAAAAAGTAAGCTAATCATGATTTTTTTCTAACGTTTAATAAATAAAAATAACGGTCATGTTCTTGTTGTCTTAGATTTATCATCTGATCTCAGAAATGAAAGATCTCTACGGTCATGTACGGATTTGTCCATACAAAACTAACCCAGACTACGGTGGCGCGATCTACTGCGATTTAGAGCTTGACGACATTAGTGAGATTATGTCAACTTCCAGGTAATGATCTTAAAGTATGTGATACTAAAAAAACTGTAAGGACAGTTTCGCTGTTAAAAATAACTTTTATGCACTTTAGGATCTAATATACTGTTGATCTCTGTTTTAGGATCTTTTTTATTAATATTAAATAAGTCCCTAGTTTTACTTTTTTTTTAAATTTTATTAATTTCTGGCAAATTCCTATTTATCGATTCATTACAATAAAAATTAACGTCAACTGGCAAGTAATTTTCTCTGGTTTTGAAAGGTTTTTAAAGGGATTTTTTTATCTCATGCCAAATTGTATCTCTGGCTTGTCTTAGGCTTCAAACTTTTCGCCTAGGGATAAACCACTAAAGTTCCTAGGTTTATACTACACTATTCACTTGGATAGAGATTAAAAAGTGAAGGTGTTTTTAATATAAATATGGTAATAATTATAACCATATTTATATTAAAAATGATTTTCTAGTCCCTAGGACTAAAATAGTACATTATAAACCTAGGGACTAAAGTGATACTTTCGAGCCCAAGGCGAAGTTTGTCAACTGACTGAAAGAAGGGCTACAATTCGCCGATGATTAAAAGGAACTTTAGTTATCTGATGTATGTACTCTTTTATGCACTTTGGTATAGGAAAAATAATTTAAAAGAAAAATAATAGAACATTATTTAACAACACCCCGTACTAATTGTATTCAAGGGTAGGGGACAATTCGCCGCGGGGACAATTCGCCGCGAGAACTTTGTTTATTTTTTTTTAAAATATGTTGTCCCTAAAACTAGGCACTAAAGTGACCTCTTGAGTCCCTCAAGTGCATAAAATTGATTTTTAGGAACTAAAAACATGACTTTTTTTTTTAATTATTATATTTTGGTAAGAATTTTTTTTTTGTCAAGTATCGAGTATTCGTAAATATCATCAGGGTTATCATATTACTTAATAGGGTTCAGGAGTATTTTTGGTAAGTCACCGCAACCTCAATTTCGTTACGGTTGTGGTAATCTTTGTAGCAAGTATAAGTTTTTGTCGCGAAAATTACTTTTTGGAATAGCCAAACTTTCATGTTAGCCAACTATTATTTCATGTTGAAATGTTCTCGACATTTTTGTTGTTTTTGTTTTCAAGAAACTAAGAAAATTATTTTACAAGGAAACTTTCTAAAACGTTTATTAATAATCACAAATGTTTAAAACATAACCAAAGTATAAATTTCAAATGTCGGTGTCAAATAACCATAGAAATTTAGCGCGAAACCTGCTTCAATAACGGACGTGGTTACCGTTATAGATATTAAACATAACGGCTTGATAGGGTGTTACTACTGCGTCGACTAAAAATAACTTTAGGGATCAAAAACACCCTAATTGATCATCCGTTTTAGTTAAATAACCAAAGTTATAACAGTTTGAATCGTCTAAGAATGACATATATGGTAATTTCTTGTCAATTTTATAAGAAGAAAGAACCATATGGTATGGTAACAGTAATAGACTGAATATAAAACTTTTTTAATGTTAGAGACGAAGCCGAGTTACGCCATCTGTGGGCAGAATGGCATGACAAGACTGGTCCCCCCATGAGAAACAAGTTTATGAGATATGTACAGTTGGCGAATGAGGCAGCCAAGATCAACGGTAGGTAACTTAAAGGAATTATACAGGGTGATCCACAAAAGGCAAACTGACGCGGAATAGACTATTTTTAAGATAAGCGCCCTGAGGAAATAATACACATATTATATTATTATTAGTTTTTTTTAGGAGCATGTATCTTAACCTCAGTTTTAAGTTTTAAGCTATAAAATACTAGGAGTTTTTTTTTCCTCTTGCCGTTAGTTTTAGTTGCAAGGACTTTTTAATTACCTAACTTTAGATAAATTAGCAAAAAAACAATATTGTAGAAAAATGTATATTTTCAATAACAATAAAGTACAGTAAATAGTAAACAGGTGATAATTGTTGCTGTATATATCACCTTGGCAAAGTTTAAAAATAACTTTCTAGTAAAACTTTGTATTTTTGAAAAACTAAAAAATTTATTCAACATTTTTGCAAATTAGTGAAAACTTTTATTGGTTTTTCAGGATTTAGTGACGCAGGCGAAGAGATGAGATTTTCCTATGAAGATCCTGATTTCGAAAACGAGTTAGCCATGACGTTTCAGAAAATTCAACCCCTTTATAAGGAACTTTTCACTTATGTCCGTACCAAATTGTATCAAAAGTATGGACCAACTGTTATTAGGAGAGATGGTAAGAAGATTGCAGAAGTAAAGTAGACCATATTTCAAGTGTGAAAAAAAGTGGCGCTATTCCAAGCCCAGCGTGATGCTATTGAAATTAAAAATACGTACAGGGGTTTTCAAAATACCGAGGAAAATCTCAAAATTGTTCTTTTTTTGAAAATTTATCGTTGTCTTGTAACAAAATTTAATAAAATTTGATAGTTTGGTATTAACGACTACTAACTTAATGGCGACGTTAACTAACTTTTTCTAGACCATTAAATCAATGTTCTAGACCTACTTTTTTTTAAACTGTTTCTTAAATCCCCATGTAGATACATGTATCCGAGATATCCTGTATACAGTGCGGCCGTAAAGTAAAAATTATGTTTCATGATAACAGGTATACTACTTGTTGACATTAAGATTGGACAATCAAACAAGTTTCGTGGCTAATCGGGTAAAAAAGAAGTTTTTGTTTCTCTCATATTTTTCCGTGGGTAGCTTGAAAGCTTAACCTCACGGGGGTCCAAGATCTAATGGACACCTAATAAGTGTTGACAGTTAACTGTTTCGTCCTTATGGACCATAAGGTCAGTAACAACTATAAAATTTTAAATGAGAAGGAGGTCAAGTGACACCTTCTCTGAAAAGTATTTCTATGGTCAATCTAGTTTCGTTTAAGTTTTCTTCATTGATAAACTTCTTTAGGAGCTATGGGTATTTTAATTTAAATAGGCCCCAAGCAGCATTTTTCCGACTAACTACTACATTCTACACCAAGTTTGACGTTAATTTGAGTACACTATTTAGTCATAGTAAGACTGACTTCCCCAGACGACTAGATACCATACGGGTTTACGTTGTATGAGACGCCGGTAATGTTTAGGATGTTTCTTAGTCAAACAGTGACGTTGCGTTAAGGTCTTCGGGCAACTGTAGTAAAATCTGCACGTTAATTTAACGACCTTTCGACCGCAATCAGTAACTAATTACTAACCGTTAATAAAACGTTTACTTTTTAGTCGACCAAGGCTACTATATAGACCGAAGTGGGTAATATTTTCGTTAAATGGCAACCCAAGTATATTGTCAATATAGACACCTTACGACTACGCCATTTTTCCTTTCTACATGATTTTGCCATTAATGCATTTCAAACGTAAACAAACGAAAAAATATGCTTTAGCTTTTTATTCTGTTTTTATGCATATAAAATAGTCATTATGATGAATTTTTAACGCTCGATCGATTCTGCATGAAATTTTTCAAGTTTGAGAAATTCTGTTTTTTTACAAAAAATTTCATTTCATCAAAAAACACAACGGATCTGTGGCGCGCGTGTTTTTAGGACCAAGTTTATATATAAATATCAATTAATTTGACAGCGTTCTTGTTTTCCACCGCCAAAAATAAATTTTTTCAAATATATTTCAAGTTATTTTTATTAGCGGTGCTCCATTCCTTGTTTTTATTTGTTTGTATTCGAATTAGTTTTCGCAAAGTGTCCATTTTATACTATAGTTGATTTTAAGTTAAACCATTAACGTTAAAACAACGACCAACTAAGGACAAAGTCGTAACAACGTGGAGGCATGAGTCGCCCGTGTAACCATAGTTAGTCGCAGGACGAATTTAAATACGTCGGCAAAACGTTAAATTGCTGCTTGAGGGGGTTTCTATGCAAAACCTTCTTTATTTTTGAATTCAAAGAAGAAATGATAAATATAGAAAAAAATCGTCTTAGTACAATTAAATTTAATGGTTCTTTCAGTAAACATCATTTTTGACACTTTATCTGTTTAAAATCTAGAAAGGGGTGTCTTTTTACGTCCACATGGAATACAATATAAAACATGTTGCAATGCATGCATCGACTATAGCGTTTCATAGTGCACCGTGAGCAGCAATGGTATATGGATTTATTTCGTTTATTGTCATATTTAATATATATAATTTTCTATTTCCCTTAGTTTAGATATTTAAACTCAAAATAGAGAGTTTAAAATACAGCATTTTGCAGGTCCCTTACCCGCTCACATCCTCGGCAACATCTGGGCTCAAGACTGGAGTGACATATTCGATATTGTGGTTCCTTATCCAGAAACTGGAATTATCAATGTCAGCGGCGAACTGCTCAGACAGGGCTTTACACCATTAAGGTAATCAATCAATTTAAAAAAAAAAAAACACAAAACAAGATAAGTTGTAAGGAATTCTTATAATTTATAAAGGATTTATAATAGTTTTTGTAATTACCTATTTAACCAAATAATTAGATTTTTGTAAACAAACTATTTAATTTAACTTATTAATTGCCAGATATTCTTCCCAACAATTTTCATAAAGAAGAAGAGCAAAAGGTGTTTCGTGCAGGCAAATCATGTAATGAAAATGTTTTCTGTTTTAAACATAGTAGTAGAAAAAAAATATTTATAAATCACTTGACTAAAAAGAAGCCTCACTTTGCGTCTTTATTGATCTGGCTAAAGCGTTTGACACCGTGTGTCATAAAAAACTTATTGAGAAACTTGAACGACATGGAATTCGGGGTTTGTGGCTTAAACGAATAAAGTTACTTAAATAGTAGAAAACAATCTGTTAAAATTGAAGAACATTTTAGTTCTATGCAAAATATGGAATACGGCATTCCTCAAGGCACGGTCCTTGGTCCACTGTTGTTTATTGTTTATATGAATGATATCTTTGAGCTGGATTTGAAGGGTATTGCTGATGACACCTTTCTTTTTGTAAAAACTAAATTTTGGGGTGAAACAAAACACAATGCTGAGGAAGATTTAAAAAAAACTAAAAGATTGGTTTGACTATAACACATTAGATAGTTTAAGTTGTGCTACGTATTTTTACGTAAGCATGAGATTTGACAGTTACGCAAGCGCACTTCGTCACACCGTCGTCAAGGTCACGTTAGGAGCTTACGTATTTACGTTAGCTTACGGCAGTCTGCGGGCACCTTAACGTTACCAAAGAATAGAATTGGTTGATTGACCGATCGAAAAATGAGGCCTAGACGATAATTTCCGCTTCCAGTACAAACGATTCTTTGCAAATATATTCCTACTGTAGTTGAAAAGACAAAAAACAAAATGGTAACATCAAAAAAACACCGTGCCGAATTCCATATTCTCTGCTATTAGTAGACTTGTTATGGTAACGTAAAAACATTCAACTTAAACTCAAATTGGAACAAAGCGTAGAGCGCTTAACGTGCAGTTTCACGTAAAAATACGTAGCACAACTTAAACTATCTATTTACTTTAAATACAAATAAGACCAATTTTATCACATTCTCTTCTTATGCCTTTGGAGCTCCCGAAATAGATAGCTTAAAGATATCAGACTTGCGCACTGTAAAATCCACAGAGTGTGCCAAATACCTAGAAATTATAATTGGCAAACATTTACGTTGGTATTTGCAAATAAAACACTTAACCAATAAATTGAGATACCTAATATCACAAAGTATTGGGATAACCTATATTTTTTGTGCTAATATCTGGATTTAAATGTCTCAGAATGCACCTTAAATTTCCGAAGCTTAGAACACTGTATTATGCTCTGGTTCAATCGCATTTAACCTATGGTATTTGTGGGAGGGGAGGAGTCAACGAGTTTAACATTAACAAACTAAAAACCACTCAAAAATGGATCATTAATGTAATCTATAATAAAAACTTAAAATGTCCAACTAAAAAGTTGTTTGATGATTCTAGATTTTTAAACATTTGTCAAAAAATTGCCATAAGAATTTTTAATAGAAAAGAGAACATTGAGATTTACCACCACCCACATAGAACTAGGAGCGTTGTGAAGCAAAAAACAAAAACCCTGTCGAATAAGGTTATAGGAACCAAAATACATAAGCTCAATTGTACCAACATTATTTAACTTAATACCTAGTGAAATTAACAAAGTAAATCAATTAAAAAAATATAAATTCTTAATAAAAAACTGAATATACAAAACCAATATAGAAATTGAAAATTTGTTTCATTAAAACTAAAATTTTAATTATGTATACTTTATTTTGCAAAATGTGATGTGATAGTGAGAACTTAACCCGATAGTGACAAGTTAACCCGATAGTGACAATTTAACCCAATCAGTTAAAAATAAAACTAGATTATGACTTTAAAATCTAAGGACTTTTACGCAACAAGTGGGTAATACCACTTCTTGTCTTTTTGTTTATTTTCACTTGTTTTTCTATTTCCACTTCTTTTAATTTAATTTAGTTAAGTTAACTTGCTGTACCTAGAAAGATTGAAAATAAACATTTATTTTATTTATTTATTTAATTGAGAAATATAAAAACTTATGTTACCTTTGTGGACCTACAAAAAGCATATGATACCGTTCCAGTAGAAATATTATGGACAGTGTTACAGCAAACTAATATCAATCATACATACATAAAAGCGATACAAAGGGCCAAAATCTAAAATTCAAATTGGAAGTCGACTTTCAAAAGAATTTCTGGTAACGAAAGGTTTAAGACAGGGATGTTGTATCTCTCCAAATCTTTTTAAAATACATATCACAGTAGCTCTAAAAAGAATAGGGCGCAGAAAAAGAGGGCAATGAGTCTTAAACAAAAGTTGGCGTAATCCTAAAGTTTAATAACTTTTAAGATTAAGAAGTGGTCCACCGTGCCGGTTCAAATTCGGTGACATATGGGGCAAATATAAGTCAAAAATATTTTTATTGCAAACTTTTGGCTCCTAACTCTTTTTTCAATATTGTAGGCTTGATTCTGGGTAAAGCATAGAGTATCAATTTAGTGAGATTTAGATGTGCAGCCTAACCTGACAAGCTAGACCCAAGCTACTATAACAATACAGTAACCTATCTTAACTAATCCGACGCGGTTGACCTAATTGTTTACTTATTAGATTAGGTCAGTTTAAGTCAGATTCAGAATAGTTAATTAATAAATACAATCTAAAAAGAATGCGCTACTGTCCAGAACCAGCTATCCTACTTGCTTGCTTCAAAAACTATGTTACAACATATTTGAATTTGATAAAATTTTTAAAAAATTATTTTATCGTAAATGCTGACAAGTCTTTTGCGTAGAAAAATTGACTGTTTAAATTTTATAATACTTTTTTAGAATGTTTCAAATGGCTGAAGAGTTTTATACCTCACTGGGTTTAAAAGCAATGACGCCTGAATTTTGGACTCATTCAATGATTGAAAGACCTAACGCTAGAAAAGTCCAGTGTACGGCTAGTGCTTGGGATCTGTGTAACAAAGTGGATTTTAGGTAAGAAGTTTCGAAAGCGTTTTCCTCTATACTACAAAACATAAACCTACAAAGACCAGAAAACAAAGAAAATTGAGTTTGCGGCGGGAATATATTTCCACAGTCAAGATGTATGTATGAGAAAGCGAAAAGAACAGGGACCGGTCTTTTAAAGTGTGAATCTAGAGCGTATTAGGAGGTTTTTGGAACACTTGATTGTGGTTGTAGTAATCCTAACACTATGCACTAGCTAAATGTCATTCCGTAGTGGTGATTAACCACTACCATTGCCGTAAGGTGTGAAGGCCTTTCGTTGTGGTTATTTTTGTTTTTAATTTTATAGATTTCTTGCGGGGTTTATATTAAAAATTATAAAGTTACCAGGCTTGAACATACAAGATTTATTTTGTATAATAAGCCAATAATTTGCATTTTATGTTTTGATATTTTGACTTGACAAGTGACGGTCTTAAATGTATTGCAAAACCTCTGCGAAGATCAGGCCGTGCTAGTGGTAGCGGTTGTTAAATATTACCACAAGCTTTCAAAGTTGTCAAAATTTTAAGCGTTTCAACAACTCAATATTGTTAACATATCAGGAAAATATTTGTTTTTTCGGATTCAGAAAGAATTGCTCCATATAATAGCCACTTTATAATCTGTACCTTATCACAACAATTTTTTATTATTGTGAAGTATCCCTAAAAGTAAAACTAAGTGTTATAATCGGCAACAGTGCCACGTTGAAGTGATGCCGGAAATTGGGCAATAGGACGAGGGGTCGGCCTTTAATATATCGTAACGATACGACTCGTAGTTTAAGAAATGTAGTATTGTACCTGAAATAAATATAATTAATAAAGTTATATTCATCAAACTTAAATCCCTTAGTGTTTTCACTCGGACACCACAATTATATGAGAGTCGTTAAATACCGAGATGAATTCCATCAAAGGAGCATGCGCCAAAATTAACGTCAAAATGTCTAATTTAAATTATTACGAATACCGTGATTGGCGCGAGATCGAAGAGCTTAACGTATAATAAAAAATTCAAGGTATATAAATGGTCAATTCTAATTTTTAGGTATGATTTTATGTAGGTACCGGGTGGTTTTTTATAACCGGAGCACTCAGCAACTTGATTGAAAATAAATTGAGATTTTTTTGGTTAATTATGACAACTTTAAAAGCCAACATAATTTTTTTCTATCCGTCATCATGTACACGGTGTCCCAAATTCGATGTTTTTGGGGGGTTTCGGGTATTTCTAGAGGGGCTAAAAAAAACTGATCCCACTTTGCAACACTCAAATTTCAAAAGAAGCTTAAAGGTGAAAATCGCATTTTGATATAGCAAGCCGTTTTTAAACGACGGGGTGTTTTTAAAAAGTCTGGATTTTGGAAAGGGGTCAATAACTTGTTTATTTATTAATATTTTTTATTTCTGTGAAAACATTCTTAAGACACTTTTTTAAGAGGAATTCAACTGTTAAATTAAATTTCATTTGTCACGTTTAGTTTTTGAGATATCACATAAAATTAGTTTTTCTTCCCTTATTTCTTTATATTTTTGTATTTTTTTTATTTTTACCACATATTTTAGTTTGCTTAATGGGTTTCAAATATTTTGATATCATAAAATTATAAAAAAAAAAATAGTAAAGAGGTGATTAAATATAAAAATAAAGAAAACAATAAAAAAATAAAATATTGAGTGTGATACATCATTTTAAAGGAAATTTTAAGTTGATTTTAAAAATCAAATAAAAAAAGACTTATTCTGTAAGAAAAATAACAACTTTACGCAATATCTTAAAAACCAAAAGAGATAAATAAAAACCGTTTACATCTGTCAATTCTTCAAGAAAAGATCTATAAGAAAGCTATTTACACAAAAACAAAATTTTCATAAACAAAAAAGTTATAGACCCCCTCCCAAAATGCAGACAGAAACACTCCGTGACTTAAAAACGGCTTGCTATATCTAAATCTGGTTTTCACCTATAGGCTTCTCTTGAAATTTGAGCGTCGCAAAGGGGGGTTAGTTTTTTTCTATCTCCCCTAGAAATACCCGACACCACAAAAAAACAACGAATTTGGGACACCCTGTACAGGGTGTGACAATGAAGTCGATTTTTTGAGAGGGAACACCCTGTATATTTTTGCATTTTAAGATTCGTCTTTTCTTTCTGATTTCAAAAATATACAATATCTATGTGCTGCGATTAATATTTTTTGAGGTATATGCAGTATTTCTTCTATATGATCTTATGCATTTCACGTTTATTTTGTTTTGCCATGGGAGTATTGACTCTGAACTCCAATGTTTGTTCAAGTATTTCTTGATTGTGTTTGTATTTCAAATGATCACACAGATCCAAGTTTTTTGGGAAGGAGCATTTACATTCTAGGCATCTAAACATAAAAACACTTTCTGCTTAGGAATACCTTTGTTTTTGTATGCCATGTTTACTTTAACATATATTCAAATTAAATTGGGTACTAAATAATTTGTCACGCAACTTGCACGTCACCGGCATTTTCACAGCATAAAAACGACGAATTTTCATGAAAAAGAACTAGGAATTATTAAAGTTTTGCTGTATAAAACCATACTGAAATATCTCTCAGTTGATTGGTTGGCAGAAGTGACAGATCAACGCTTGCGCACGTCTTGGAATTCATCTCGGTATTTAACGACTCGTAATTATATTAGCATTACGCCTTATAGAGGCTTGTTTGTCATTCAGCCGCCATTAAACAACTGATCGTGACATTGGCGTAGGGAAACATTTGACTAATGTCTGGTGTAAAATACCTGTCAAAATATATAGAGGGTCTTTCATCAACATCAAACTTCTGTAGTTAGTTGCTTGTATTTTTAAATTGTTCCTTCAGCCAGGGCTATCAAAACGGACGGGCCACGATCCGGGGCTGATTTTTTTTTTGATGGTTGCGTCACGACACAGCTGAAGTTGGAATGACGGTTCATAAATATTTGATTTTTTTAAAAATAAAGCCGGTTTTAAGATTGTTTTTACTATATTCTTGAAGAACAATTTTTTTTAATGTATAGTAATCCTTAATTTTCCAGAGCCGCTTCATTAGCTCACACTAAAATTAAATTCAAAACAGAAGCGAATGTGACAAACACAGATGACAAAGTCAAATACATGTCAAATATAACAGTTGGCATGCGGTACATGGCGGGTAATTTAAATTCAAAATAATGAATGCTAAATTTTGAAGATTTTAACCTTTTAATCATCTTGCATCCAAAAGTTTGGTAAAATATGGGGATAGTGTCTGAGAATATTTCACTGAAATTTCGCCGAAATCTGTAGTGCCATTTTGAAAATATCATAAAAAAACGTCTGACCTCCCATAAGACCCAATGTAAAAATCAGCCCCCGGAGAACAGCTGATTTTTTTAGGGTCGTGGCCTCTATTTTTGTGTTGGCCTTGCTTCAGCCTTAGTAATTCTTTAGTGAAGTAACTGCGGACAGCAAAGTCTCCTCACTACGTTGCCAGTTCTACGCGTTAGTAGTATTTAAGGATGTAAAGTCTAAGTCTAAGTAGAGAGGTTTCTAATTGTTACCGGCAAAAACATTTTTTTGAAAACATTTATTCGCAAAACGATTTTGGAAATTACAGCTCCCTTGTCCTCCTTTTGATGACCTTCAAATTATAGCAAACGTATCCTAACCTGTCCAGACATTCCCAGATTAGGAACGTTTGCGATTAAAGGTTAGAAACACTGATTTGGACCCCCCAAAAGGAGGACAGAGAAGCTAATTTAAAAACTCAAAAAAAATATTGGGAAAAAAGAATTTTTCAATAAAATATGTTCAACCAAAACTTTGTCTTCGTATATGCAAAGATTAGGTAAGATCCGGTTAATACATTAATGGTAAGATAACAATGGTCCAACATGTACCACCGGCCGACGCTACCACGGCTAAACTTTTTGAGCTCGTAAAACAAGTATATATAAAGTTATTTTACACCGAAAGCTAGAGGAGAAATGTTTTAAGGCAGGCAATTTCTTGAAATCCCTTGCAACCCGTGGTGACGCCTAATGCAGCTTTTTCAGCTCTTCAAACCACTACGCCTGGAACGGGTGGAAGTCGGGGGTTTATATTTGATGGCGCATATAAAACAAAATCTTTAAATACTCACAGCCATATGTATATGCTCACAGCGAATTTCGGTTTTCTTTAATAAAATCTATTTCCAATTGACTTCTTCAGGATAAAGCAATGCACCGAAGTCGACATGAATAATCTAATCGTAACTCATCACGAAATGGCCCATATTGAGTACTACATGTATTATGCTGATCAACCAATTCTTTATAGAGATGGAGCAAACCCAGGTTAGTTTCCTAAAATCGTAAAACACATTAAGCTATTCGTTAAAAGATTCATGTTAAAAGATTTTTAAGGGAAGTTTCGTTAGAGTTTTGACACTGACATGAAACCACGGAATATTGAATATTGACAGATTGAATTCCAAAGTTAAAGTGGCAAATCCAAAATGGCCTGTCGTTCTCTGGTTTAGAAATGTCAACTCCGTTTCAACGGCTGTTTTTGTTAAAAACTGTTTAGGGTGTTAAAAAACGACTTTTTCAATTAGAGTAGGCAAAGTCCGAGAATGTATTTCTTTTTCAGCAAAAACACAACAAAAATAACAAGAACTGACAATCTCCACCACTTTAACAAGACCGCGATAAAATCAGAGTATAGTAAGTTTGCTTCGGCTGCACGGATTGCCTATGAGTGCTTTTCTATTTCAGCCAAATTTTCAGTTTTTCATTGGTAATGTGAAACGCATGGGGTACTGACTTTTAGCTCACACTACTACTATAATACTATAGTAGTGTGAGCTATGAAGCCGTGCAAAGCAAAAACCTAGTAACTCTACTTACTCGAAAATGAGATTTTAATATTGTTACGGGTTCACAACGACAAATTAAAACTCGCAATTGTTGAAAACGATACGTCAATTTATTTCGACAAATTATGTACAAAAACACGCACTTAAACTTAGTAATAACTTGCTAATAATTCACTACTATAATCGGTCTATTAACTTCGTGTTAATCTCACGACCACTACCAGCACGCTATCTGTGACTGACTGCCTGGTGCGCGACCCCGGCCCTATATATAGGATCGTCCATCTCTCTCGAACTTTCCGGCAGCCTTCGACGTCCGGAAAGTTCCCGCACTACCGCGACCGCAAGCCACAGACAACGCAACTAAAACCTAGACTAAGAATACAACCTTAAGATAAATCGACCTAATACTACACTAAACCTAAATAAATTCCAATTATAAAATTTAAATAACTTAAATTTGTAACACTATCCTCCTCTTCAGGTTTGATCGTCTCGATCAACATTTCCTAGGTAAGGTTTTAGTCTGTCTAGATGAACAACTTTCATCTTGGACTTCGGGCTTCTCTGGATTCGGTAGACTACATCATTAATTCTCTTAACAACTTTATAAGGTCCTTCCCATGGTGGTGTCAACTTAGGTGATCTTCCTTTCTTGCGTTGAGGATTGTATAGCCAGACTTGATCATTCTCTTTGAACCCTGAAGAGTTTGCTTTCAGGTCATATCTCGCTTTCATGCGGTCACTGGCTATTTCTATTCGCTCTCTAACCACCTCATGGATATCGTGCAGCTTTTGCCTTAAACGTTCGACATAGTCATTAACCTCTAAGTGTGCTTCTTCAGGTGAACCAAACATGATATCACATGGTAAACGCAGTTCTCTACCAAACAGGATACTAGATGGAGTAGCTCCTGTCGTATTGTGAATGGCAGTTCTATAGGCCATCAAAAACAATGGAATATATTGGTCCCAATCTGTTTGGTGCTCATCAACAACTTTGCAAAGATGTTCCTCTATTGTTTTATTAAATCTTTCAACCATGCCATCTGACTGCGGATGCAAAGCAGTAGTCCGTGTTTTATGTATTCCTAAAAGGTCACAGAGATTCTGGAAGAGCTTTGATTCAAAGTTTCTTCCTTGATCTGAATGTAGTTCCAAAGGAATGCCAAATCGGCTGAAAACATCATTTACCAGAACTTCTGCAACTGTAGCGGCCTCTTGGTTAGGCAAAGCAAAAACTTCTGGCCATTTGCTAAAATAATCCATGACAACAAGGATGTATTTGTTGCCCTTTTTAGTTTCTGGAAATGGTCCGGCCACATCAATAGCAATGCGTTCGAATGGCAGACCTACGTTATATTATTTCATTTGACCTCTGGACCTTGTTTTGGGACCTTGGCTGGCTGCACAAGTCGAACATCGGCGGCACCAGTTTTTCACATCTTGAAAGTAATTGACCCAATAAAATCGGTTTCGAATTTTGTCCATGGTTTTATTTATGCCTAGGTGCGCGCCTGATTTTCCACCATGGCATTCGGCCATTATATTGTCTACCATGCGCCTAGGAACCACTACTTGATTAATCACAGTAAGGCCATCGGCACTTTCCCAGGCACGTTTAAGGATGTTTTCTTCTATTATCAGTGAATCCCATTGTGCCCACAGTGATTTGAATATCACCCCTTGGTTTGCGATATCTTGCCATGATGGTCGTGGCTTGTTCTCTTCTTTCAATCGCAAGATAGGTCCTACATCTTTGTCGTTAAGTTGTGTTCTTCTTGAGAATACTTCTCGTAAATTATCTAGATGTTCTTGAAATGATTTCCCCATTACTATGACATCATCCAAATAGACTAGGCAGGTTTTCCAAGTAAGGCCTCGTAGAACGACTTCCATTAGTCTTTCAAATGTAGCTGGGGCATTGCACAGGCCAAATGGCATCACATTAAACTGATAAAGTCCACTTCCAGCAGAGAATGCAGTCTTCTCTTTATCTCTTTCAAAGATTCCTACTTGCCAATACCCACTTTTCAGGTCAAGAGTAGAAAACCAATATGATCCTGCCAATGTTGTTAATGTGTCGTCTATTCTTGGCAGTGGGTAACTATCTTTCTTGGTCACATCGTTAAGTTTCCTTTAGTCGACACAAAATCTAGTACTTCCATCCTTTTTAGTGACCAACACCACAGGAGATGACCAAGGACTTGATGACTCTTCAATAACACCGTCGCTGAGCATTTTATTAATGAGATTGTGAACTTCTTGTTTGGCCATTGGTTGTCTTCTTGGGGGTTGTCTTATCGGTTGGGCATCGCCAGTGTTGATAGCATGTTGAATAAGGTTTGTGCGTCCCGAACTACTCCTAGTTTCGAAGATATTACTTTGCTCTTCTATAAACTCTCTCGCTTTACTAAATTCTTCTGGAGTGAGATGTTGCCAAGTTGACTCAAATTGCTGAAGTACCTCCATTGGTAACTTACTTGTATCCTCGGAAGTTGGCTCTTCACATCTTGTTACTTTCTGTACTGGTTCAAATAATGCTACCACCTCCCCCTTATTAATTTTGACACTATTTGGGAAAATATTGGCGACTCTAATCGGGATGTCTTTATCGGTTTTAACTAGTGATTTTGCAACGAGGTAGGTGTTGGGTGTGTTTTGTTGGCTTATGAGTCCGACGCAGCTTGATGTTTTACTTTCTAGCCTCCCAAAAATTATGGTCTCACTGTTACCGACTAGTCTTGTTGTGCATACTGCCACCACCTTTATTGGTTCTTTATTGATGTGACTATTTGACAAAATGAACTCTTCGTTCCCAAATCTTAGGGTATTAAGTTTATTATCAAACGCAAATCCATGTTCACTTATCAGGTCCATTCCCAAAATAAATTCGTCTTCTATGTCTGCAACTAATACCGAGTGGCGAATCTTCAACCTCCCCAGCTGTAGGTCTATGTCTGTCTGCCCCAACACGTCGGCGGATTCTCCAGTCACAGTCTTAAGTGTTATTTTCTTTTCTGTTGGTCGAATTTTATATCTCGTTGCAATTTTGAACTTAAGCAATGATATGGCAGCACCAGTGTCTACTGTTATATTAACTTTTCTTCCATTAATAAGTCCGTCGATGTTAAGACTGTCAGCAGTATGTTTTAAGCTCTTGATAGAGTAAATTTTGGGGGCTAAATTCCCATTAGCCAACACCCGCCCCTCTGCGTTGACTAGTTTTAGTTTTCCTGATCTCTTCTTCGGTACTCTGTCCCAGTAGATGGTGAGCGAGACCTCATTTGGACACGACAATCGCGTTGAATATGCCCTGTACGTCCGCATCTGAAACACTTTACATTTGGAGGGGATCGTCTGCTTTCTTTCAAAGAATCAATCTTCTCTATCAGTGACTGAAACAGTTGGTTTAGCGTTTTTAAGTTGACCTCCTCTCCAGTGCTCATTTCTTCTCCCTCCCGAATTGAACCAGCTCTTACTTTTGGCCTGGACATATTATTTGATGATTCAATTTCAAGGGCTCGAATCAACACTTCACTGCTGTTTTGGAAGCGTTCTCGACGAAGTAACTTTGCTAAGTTCGTGTCTCGCAAGCCGTTAATAAAGCGATCTACCGTAAAGGGATCTCTGTAATTTTCTGGCATTTCTGGGTAAGCCAAGTACATCAGCCTCCTGATATCCGCTTCATACTCTTGTAATGACTCCCCTGTTCTTTGTTGGCGAATATTTAATTCTGACCAATGCAAATTTCGTAAATGTTCATCTCCATATCTTCTTTCTAAAGCTGCCACTAAAGCATTGTAACTCTGTTTTTGTTCCGCTGGAATAGACCGTAAAAGTCCAAGAGCAGGTTCTCGTAGAGCTACTAACAAAGCTCTAGCTTTTTCGTCATCGTTCCAACTATTTGCAGCGGCGGCAGCTTCAAATTGTTGTTTGTAGGTAGACCAGGAAGACGTACCATCAAAATTTGGAGGCTTAATGTTTTGGTTGGAATTCACAACACATCCCTGAGCTTTCATTTTGTTGTGTTCTTTTTGGAGCTGTATAAGCTGTTTTGACACGTCCTAGAATTTTTCTTCCATGGTTTGAAAAACTTCTTCTCTAACATTCTGTAGTTTGGTCTCCACTTTTTCTTTTACATTCTGCATTCTATGAGTTATGTCTTCCTTAAGGTCTTCGGTTGCTGTCTTGAACTCCTCTCTCAGCTGTTCAGAGTTGCTCTTTATTTGATCGAAGTTTTCTTGAATGCCATCTAATCTTTGCTGAAATGTCTGTTTCATGTCGTTCTGGTTTTGTTCCATGGTCTGCTTCATGTCGTCCATGGTGTGTTTCATATCGCCCTGGTTTTGTTCAATGGTCTGTTTCATGTCGTTCTGGTTTTGAGCCATTTGAGCTGCTAGAGCCTGCATCATTTTAGTTAAATCTTCCATCTTGGCCGATCCTTGTCTAGTAAGCATCAACTTCCTGATAAATCACTTAAAACGTCTATTTTAGGGCTATAAAGCGAATGTCGAAGTCGGTTTTTCAATATCTCTTCCAATTCTTAAATAGAACCTAATGGAATGTTCTGGAATATACTGGTAGATGTTACTCTTTCTGCTACTAGGCAAATGTAGAAGTCACTTTTTGATTATCTCTTTTGGTTCTCGAATAGACCGTCGTAGAATGTTATGGAATATTCTAGAAATAATTTCTAATTCTTACTTTTAAAATAACTAAGCTACTGTCGAAGTCGGTATTTGTATATCTCTTCTAGTTTTTGAATAGAACGTCGTAGAATGTTATGGAATCTTCTAGAAATTCGTTCTAATTCTTACTTTTGAAATAACTAAACTAATGTCGAAATCAGTATTTGTATATCTCTTCTAGTTTTTGAATAGAACGTCGTAGAATGTTATGGAATCTTCTAGAAATTCTTTCTAATTCTTACTTTTGAAATAACTAAACTAATGTCGAAATCGGTATTTGTATATCTCTTCTAGTTTTTGAATAGAACGTCGTAGAATGTTATGGAATCTTCTAGAAATTCTTTTTAGTTCTTACTTTTGAAATCACTAAGCTAATGTCGAAGTCTCTTTTTGGATATTTCTTCTGGTTTTCGAATAGAGCGTCGTAGAAAGTGATGGAATGTTCTAGAAATTCTTTCTGATTCTTACTTTTAAAATTACTAATCTAATGTCGAAGTCGGTATTTGTATATCTCTTCTAGTTTTTGAATAAAACGTCGTAGAATGCTATAGAATATTCTAGAAAATCTCTCTAATTATCAATTTTTTGACTGTAAAGTTAATGTCGAAGTCGGTTCTTAAATATCTCTTTTAGTTTTTGAATAAAACAATATCGAACTTCTTCGAATATTCTAGAAAAATCACTTACTGTTTTTCTGTCCAATTGTCCTATCCGGTGGTAATATGTAAGGATAGTCTTTGCACTATTTATTTCTTTTAATCCCACTTCTGACACCAATTGTTACGGGTTCACAACGACATTCGCAATTGTTGAAAACGATACGTCAATTTATTTCGACAAATTATGTACAAAAACACGCACTTAAACTTAGTAATAACTTGCTAATAATTCACTACTATAATCGGTCTATTAACTTCGTGTTAATCTCACGACCACTACCAGCACGCTATCTGTGACTGACTGCCTGGTGCGCGACCCCGGCCCTATATATAGGATCGTCCATCTCTCTCGAACTTTCCGGCAGCCTTCGACGTCCGGAAAGTTCCCGCACTACCGCGACCGCAAGCCACAGACAACGCAACTAAAACCTAGACTAAGAATACAACCTTAAGATAAATCGACCTAATACTACACTAAACCTAAATAAATTCCAATTATAAAATTTAAATAACTTAAATTTGTAACAATATCATTGAAATCGCCGTAAAAAACGGCGCCAGCCAGTTTTTCTAGAATGTGGCTATCTTGAAACACAAGGAAGTTTAAATAAACTATAGTTAGTATGTAGTTAAATAAACTTCAAACTCTATTTCCCAAAACACTAGTTTTAGACTTACTAGATTTCTGCTTTGCACGGCAGTATGGTGATCCTAATTTTTTCGAGAAAAAAAAAGTTGCTCCGATTTCAAAAATTTTTATATATCTTTGCGTTTCAGATGATTTTGAAACTTTTTTTTGTTGCGTCGTCTGTCTGTCTGTAATGTCTGTCTGTAACGACCAACGCGCATAGCTCAAAAACCGCTTACCCGATTTTAATTAAATTTGGTACCTAGGCTGGGTCTTGGGTCGGGATGGTCCCGTTTAAAAATGAACGAAATCCATCGATCACAAGCCAAATAAAAGGAGTAGATTTCAAAAATTAGGGTTTATGTGAAAATATGGCGTGTGTGATATCAAACGAAAGGTAATTGAGCCTGGAGTTAAACAAAATAAATTGGAGTTAAACAAAATACATTTTAGTTTAAAAAAAAAAAAGGTGGAGGTAGATTTCAAAAATTAGAGTTTAAGTTAAAATAATTGAGCATGGAGTTGAATAAAATATATTTCAGATTTTAGTTATATTAGCTCACACGAACACTATAACTATAGTACCTAGTGTGAGCTTAGGTACCCATATATTGGCAGAGTATTTTTATTTTGGTTGTTTGTGAAATCCAAGACGAATTTTCGTGCAAAAAGTTTCGAAACAGTAGCTGCGTTCGGTATTTACGTCTAATTAATCTTTTTGATCGAAATCGTTCGTTAATTCCATCTAGATCTAGGTAGATCTGAATCGTTCGGTAATTCTGCTCAGACTAGTCTGACGTAAATCTGGTTGCTCCCAATGAACTTGTAAAAAGCTTTTTACAAGTTCATTGGTTGCTCCGTACATTTTCATCGACGAAACAGATTGTGACTTTATGTTGTGTATTTGTTTTGTTAACAAAAATATTTTTTTTATATAAAAAGATTGAAATCGAATTATCTCATGTTTGATTGTTAAAATTGTTGACATCAAAGGAAAATTTTGTCAAAATTATGGCTGGGCGTGTAATATTTTTGGTTATATTTAAGGTTATAACCATTTATAAAAATTTGATCGATTTGATCCGGATCATTCGTTAATTTCAATTTGCTCAGACTAATCTGTAGTCACATGACCAAAAATCCGTCGCGTCTGAGATGTAAATACCGAACGCAGCTAGTGGTTCAATAAATACGTCATCAAAACGTCATCAATTGGTCACCCCCACGTGACAATATTTTCGAATTTATGGGCGTTATACGATGAAATACCGTTCACAGAGGTGTAAATTGTAAACTTTTTGTCAATCTTTTAGTAAAAACTAAATAAAATTAACGTGAAATTTAGTACTCGTGAATTTAAAAAATCAAACAAGTTTCCAGTGTTGCCGTTTAATTTCTACGTTTGATGGAGGTTGGTTTAAAAAACCTGAAAATTTATTTAGTCTGACTAGATATACCTTAAAAAATTCTTTAGATATTTAAAGTTATGCTTATTTATTTAGTTTGATTTAAACAAGTTTTTAGGCAGTTTTGTGGGCTATTATAAAAATAGGTTCTATGAGTGATTTGGAAATTATTGACGGTAAGAGCAGTGCCCCAAGTGCTCCACCAAAAAAGAAATATCGCAAGATAGGGTACGTGCATCACGGTTTTATAAATGTTTTTTGTAGGTCTCATTACAAAGTCAAATATATTTGGATTTAAACAAATGTGATCTATTTGCAACCGTATGCAATTTGAGACAGAAAAAACTTAATATATTTTAAAGTTTTTGTCTTTTGGGGTAGGTCCCATTTACCCCGGAGTTCGGGGTAACTGTGACACGCCCATTGTAAAACTATAAAACGTTAAAAACATTTTGATGCGACGAAATAAATAAATGCAATTTAGGTATATAAGAGATACATATTTACATACAATAATATTCCAAAAAATAAAACCTTTCAGGTTGAAAATTTTGTAAACATTTTTAACAAGTTTTATATTTTTTTATATCTATAATTTTTTTTACATTTTTGACGGTTTTTGACAATTTTTGGAATTGTTTTAAATTTTTAAAGTTTTTTTAATAACATTTTTTATTTTTTTGAAATTTTTTAACATTTTTGAAATGTTTTTGATATTTTTTGAATTTTTTCACAGATTTAAAGTATTTGAAGTACTTTTATTGTAAAAGTAAAAGACTTGGGGAAATTCAAGTACTTTTATAATGTACTTGGTACTTGAAGTACATTTAAAAAGAAAATGTACTTCAAGTACTTTTACAAATCCTAATGTACTTGGTACTTGTACTTGAAGTACTTTCATAATTTACTTGTGACAGCTCTGCGCATAAGTACGACTTTTTGCTCACGAAGTGGCGAAACCCTCTAGCGATAGCACGGCAGTAGAGTTGTTTTAATACAGCTGATTTTTTAATTTTAGCTCTCTTGAGAAATTCATTAAATCCTAGTTACGTCGCACAATGGGTTATAGTTTTTGCAGAGTCACTTGAATAACTCTTAATACGGGGTTCTATTGATTTCGTGAAATTTTGCTTCATTCTGCCCTTCAAAAGTTATCCAAATTCATATAAAATCTTCCTGGTATAATTTCAACCCTACCGACAGAGAAGAGGCGCGGCTCTTTGCGGTCCGACCACAAAGTCTTTGTTTTCCGACCGACCCAGCCCAGGTGGATGGACGGCACCTGATTGGCAGATTTTTTTGAGATGCGCTTTTAATTGCTTTCCGGTGTGCTTTTCGGGACCCCTTTAGTCGGCAGTCTGCAAATAAATCAGTGTCGTTCCTGTAGGTGTAGGAATAAAAAGTTTTATTATTTTTTTGATTTCTTTAGTTTACGCCATAATTAAATGAAATAATTTTCATGAGTATATCTACCGCCGCCCATGTCACTTTCTATAAAGGATATGCCGATGGTCGGATTTTATCTTTGTTCAACTGACTTTGCAAAAACTATACCTATATTAGAGGTCTAGCGCGACACTCAATCTTAACTCAGTTTTAACCAACTTCTAGACATCGGATCAACTTCAAATTTGGTACACACTTATAGTTCCGATGACAATACAATATAATGATATTATGAATCCTCTTTCGGAATGCTGGAGGGGGGAATTATCTACGTATTTCCGATATCGTTCAAAATTGGTATGCAGGGACTTTTTATCAAGAATTTTTAATTACATTTTTAAAATTGTAAAATTGACGCCGCCCTTGTCCCTCTTGTAAGTCAATTTTAACCAACTTGCAAATACCCGATCAACATCAAATTTGGTGTGGACTTATAGTTGAAAACTCCCCACCTTCAAGGATGGTGGAGGGGATACCATCTCCGATTTCGTTTAAAAATGATATGTAGGTATTTTCGAGGTTTAGGATCACGCACCATCTTTTTTCTTTTTTAATAGGCTTTCGAACAAGTTGCCACAAGTTGGGTCTACCACTTGCAAAAGAAGTTGGATGTTACCCTTCTTGGGGGTCCACCACGACTTTTTTAATTAAATTATTAATTTTACTTAAAAGGACATTTTTTGTCTAAAAATGGCAAAAAAGTAGAAGTTAGCTTTTTTATTTTTTTTAATATTTGACAGGTGTCAAAAAAAGTAGTTTTTTGTTTTTCTTTTTTGATAAGCTTTAGAACAAGGTGCCACAAGTAGGGTTGTCGTATTTGAAAAAAAAAAGTTGTATGTGAGTAGATCCCTTTGCGGGGGTCTATACAAAAAAATTTCGATCAAAAATATTGCTCCTTAAAAATCTCAGGCGATGTAGTTTTGGATTTTTCAGAATAATCTAAATTCAATCCGCTGTCAAATTTATAAAGTATAATGTATAAAGACCTCGTACATGGCAGTGTTTAGGGCTACCATATACATTATATTCCAATACTCACGGTACTGCCCATTCATGATGCAAACATGAGAGCCTTGGGGTCTTTAAGCAAAAAAGACCTGATTGGTTGCTTTCCAAGACATATGCATATTATTTCCATATAGTACGTATTATTGCAATACCTACGGTACCTTACGATGCAGAATGCAAACATATTTGAAATAGCAGTATCAAAAGGTATAAGTCTATCCTTTTTACGGTCCTTAAGATAAAATGTCCTGATTGGTTATATTTTTACGCATGAATATTATTTTATTCTTGTATTCGTTACGTCAAATCATCGACGTACAGTTGACAAAAACTATATCTAGATAAATTTGGTATCTGTGCATTTTTCGTACCTTTATTTCTGAATGTTTGCATCAAACGCCAACCATTGTGTAAATAGGTAAAAGGGATTATTGGAATATTACGTATATGATGGCTACCCCCAAAAAAAGGAGCAGCAAATTTTTTGTTTTTTGAGTAAATTAGACCCTCCTCTCTAATATTCTGGTGGAGATTTTACTAAGCCTTGCTAAGCTTGTTTCAGCAGGCTTTACAAAAAAAATAGAGACATGCTATATTACAAAAATTTTAAATCATAAAAAGGGTTTTGGAATTAGAAAATAACTAGTAGTTTTCAAAAGTGCAGTTACTGGTTATGCCCACTTTATACCCATATACCCAAAAAATTCTGTTTGTATTGTCATTTCTTTTTATTTAAAAATACTGTAAAAATACTTATTTTTTTCCAAAATATTTTTCACCTTTAGGGCAATGTTGCAGAGAAATACATTATGACTTCTTTTTCATTGCATTTTTTTTTTCATTAACTGGACTATGTACAATACATTTGGGTGGGTTTGGTTATCATAATTTAAAAAAGGCTAGGAGCTAATGTCGTGCTAGCTCCCCCATATAACACATTGTGCGTCGCGTCGCTACGTGAGATAGGGGACGATATATTCTTCAAAGAAGTGGTGTGCCATAAGGAACTAAGTTGAGAAATTTACTTTACCCGTTAGCAAACATCCACTATATCCACATATCGTTTTAATAATACTTTTGTTTCCAACAATTTTCCATATACCGAGATATTTCGGAAAGAATAGTTTTTAAGAAAATTAAATAAAAAACATTCTTATTAATGCGAGTGCCCCTGGAGTGTCAATAATAGTTTTAATACCAATTTGTGATACACTGTACATTTTAATTTATCTTAAAAAGGTATTTTAACAATTTCCCCAGAAAGCCTTTGTTTTTTTGAAAACTGAATAAAACCTAAAATATATGATGTTTTACATACATCGTTTAAAAGATAATTTAATTTTCTACAATAATAAATTGATTGCATATTTTCTGTAAAATGCTCACCTTTTGAGAACATGATATAAAATTTAATTGGCATATAGGGTAGAAGGCCCGGTTTTCGTCCGGTTAGTGAAAATGTTAAGTTTAAAGCCCTAAATCTTTATCTTCTCAAAGGAATATATTCTTGAAATTGAATAATTACCATTCCTTAATGCTTTAAAAATGAAAAAAACTTCATTTTAGGTACACTGTGTAAAGCTGGAATTTCTAGAGAATTAAAACGCAAAAATTGTAACTTTTCCTAGTTTTTGACCTGGTGCTGCCCTCGTTTCGTCCAAAAATTTCCAGTTTTCGACCGGTGTAAAACTGGGGTTTTCCTAGGTCGAAAAACTGGCCCGTGAATGTCGAGAACCGGGTATTATTCGACCATTAGCGGACGTGACTTTGGTGTTTATCGCCCACTCCTCGTCGAAAACTGGCAATTTGAAGGCAAATTTTTGCCGTGATTTAAGAGCAACCGTTCAAACTAGGGACTAAAATTTAAAAAGAGATGATTTTTAATAAAAATAGCAGATAAAACATTAAGCGGCGTTTTCATTACAGTGAGTACCACCGAACGAATTTGCTTCCTTGCGCTATGTAAATGCAGTACTCCCGCCCGCTCGTACCCGAAACAGAAGTTAAAATCCTTTTTTGGCAATTCTGGTCAAAAAATTCCTCTCACCATAAAGGACAAATTTTTGTTAAAACGTGCTAAAAAGGGTAAACTTTAAGTACTTTACTTAAAGTACAACTAAATGAACAGTTCTTATAGGCTCTTGTTACTTAAACTATTTATAACAATGTACAAATTGTACTTGATTTTGTGAGGTACCTACTTCAAGTACACTAAAACAAAGTACTTTAAGTACATCAGAGGTTGGTACTTCAAGTATCATAAAATTTCCTTAATATATAATAAAATGCCTATGTAATTAAAATAATTTTTATTTTGTGAGTTTAATATAGGTAGGTACATATGTAGGTATATGGTAAAACTTTACTTTACTGAATTTCTATTGCTTAGAATCATAACCTGTTATAACATTATATTACCTACCTACTTATTTTAAATTAATTTATTTTTTGTTTTTAATTTTGAATTTTATCTGCATATATTTATAACATATACATTATCCTTATGTCCTCCTTCGTCCTCCTGTTCTTTATCATCCTTATCTTTATCTTTTTTGGGTGTCATTGCTAGTTAAAAGATATAAATTCTAGAAAATGTCATTTAAACCTAATTTAAATATCTTTTTAGAGCAAAGAAAATATTTATTGTTTGGTTTAAAGAAGGTCGAGAAAACCTATATTTCGACCATAAAAACAATATAAATAATTAGTATGGTCAAGGCAACCCAGTTTCTCGTCCGGGCGGATCTCAAGAGTTCGAATAATACCAGTATTTCGACCCCCAAAAATTTTAGATTTGTCTTGCAAAAATTTCTCAAGATATAATTTAAAAAAGACGGTCGGGAACTGGGATTGTAGATAATAAAAATTTTCTTTTATGTCTGCTAAAATTGATCTAACTTAAATAAATACAACATGAGAGAGAACCAAAGGCAAAAACTTAATCTAACTAAAAAACATAAAATATGTATTATATTTGTAAAACTACTCAACCTACATGCTATTTCCCGCAGGCACTTCCACTAAGAAGAAGATTTATTAAGTAAGCTCTGAGAGCGTTGTGTATGCTCTTAAAGACAAAGTTGCACTGACCTTGTTTTTGGCGCGATTTTAATCCGATTTTCAACAATTGGTGGGGAGAGGACCAACGAACAAACACCCCCACTTAAATTAGGCCGCACGTAGTTCGTTTTCTTATTTTATGGAAAAAAGATCAAAACAGACGAAAACTGGTGGTGGACGGCTAACCGGGCAGTTTACCCTACTATAGAAATACATAGAAAACGGCTGTATCCAGACAATTTACTGATATAATAATAAATAATAATAATAAAAAGGCCTTTATTTTAACCTCGACGAAGGGCAGCATTGCTGTTTACTTAACCGATATATCTGAGATATCTCATTTTATAGGCTTTTAAAAATTAGGTTATATATATAAAGGCCACTCAAAAAACTGTTAAAAATCTAAAATACCCCCGAAATGTTTTGCTTCATAACTTAAAAACCATTCGTCTAACGAAAAAATGTATAAAAGCGCTTTTGTATAAAATTTTATTGTCTTCAGCTTTTATTTAAAACTTTTTTCTCTAAAATGTACACTACCCAAGCAATTAAAAAGAAAATATCCTGTTATTCTTCCAGTTTCAATTTTTTCTTGAGAAACATTTTATCCTTAATAAAAAAAGTTTCTTAATTTTGGTTGATAAAATTTTTATTTTAATTTTTTCTCGATGCTAAGCCCAAGGGTACTTTTCTTAGAATTGGGGACGGTTGTAGGACTAGAGTTGCCAAACATGCCATATTTTTCGGGATTCTCCCGTTATTGAAGTTTTTGTTTGTCCCGTTTTTGGAGCTTGACACAAAATGTTTAAAACAGAAACACAAAGAAGTTTTTTATTGATGAACACTGCCTAGTGTGATCAAAGATATCGTTGTTTAGGTACCTACCAGACTTAATTATGATTCTTGTTAAGATTTTGCAACGAATTTTATTCTAAAATTAAAAAAGATTTTCTGCCCGGTCGGTTAGTAAATACAGTCGAACCTTTTAAGTGGTCCCTGCACTTTTTACACGTATTTTAACCTCTTTAACTCGAGTTTCTATAACTCTAACGAACTCCATAGCTCGAACTGTTTTGGTTGTCCCTTCAGGTTCGAGTTATAGAGGTTCGACTGTATTAAGTATGTTCGGTTAATTCATTTTGACACATTTTTCAATCAAATTTTAGATGTTTAAATATTTGTATTTTTCACACATGTCCCGTTTTTTTTCTGCTTTTATTTTTGTATCTTTTTTTTTAACTTATTCAGTATAATTCAGATAGAATCGTTCTTTAATAGACAGATAATGAAAGAATCGAAGGTCACCTACATTCTTGCTGATTTAAACAACTGTAGGGTCATTCCATGGAATTTCACCCATTTTTTTTGTTGGTAGCTTCATATGTTCATTTTTACAATGGACTGACTAATAATAAAAATGTGTACTTTTTATTTTTATACAGGGCGTCTCAAAAAATACTAATAATTTTAAAAAACATTACTTTGTAAAATCAAAATGCATCTTTCACTATAACTGAATTCCACAAAACCTGAATTATTAAAGAGATCAAGAGCTAAAGTAAATATAAATATCAAAATAGAGTTGAATTTTAGGTTATGTGTTATATACACAGAGTCCAAAAATCCAACAAAATTTGACAAAGGACTTTTTATCTTGTCTATTATGTGTCATTATGATTTTATAAATTGACTTTGCTTTTTTGCTAAAAATAAACTTATGGTATTTCATCGTCAACTACTCCTCTGGCAACTATTGCCGACATAGTCAGATTACTAAAAAAATAGAAAAGTTAATTTTTTGACACTCACTTCATGAACAAGACTTCGGTCTGAAAGTTGAATGGCATTTCTTCGCCACGTCACACGGCAAAGGAGTATGTGATGGTGTGGGAGGAACTATGAAGAGGTTGGTTGCAAGAGCTAGTTTACAGCGACCAACAGATCCAATTTTGAATGTACCAGATATGTACAGGTTTTGTGTGGAAAACATTTCTGGAATAAAGTATGTATGAAGAAGCAAACAGCAAAATATGAAATAGTTATATTGTTTTGAAGGATTATAAATTAGATGAATAAAATTACCCGTTTGTTGAATAATTATTTTTATTACATTCTTACAAAAACCTTTCTAGAAACTTACAACATCATTATGAAAAAAGAATGATTTTTACTTTTCCAGAATTCTATTACATCCTGGAAAGCAAATTCCTTGAACAATTTTTTAGGCTGAGGCCATCATTACCTTGCCAAAGAGTAGCTCATTATCCAAATTGTGTTTCTACATTCATAGGCGTAGAGAGGACCCCCCCCCCCTTTTGCTAACTTTAATATTCTCATTCTTTCAGATAATTTCCAAGAATTTTTCCAAAAGTTTTATGATTTTCTCAAAAAGTTCCTGAAAAAAGCTTCAAGATTTGCATTATTTCACATTGATTTATGGAAACTTTCCGAAAACTTCATAATTTTTCAAAGAAATTTCGCTTGCGGCGCAATACCTATCTCCAAGATTTGCATTCTTTCACATTGATTTTTGGGAACTTTCCAAAAAAGTCCACATTTATCTTTGACAACTCAAAACTACCCTAAGAAAAAATCCTAGGTGCTGCACCACTGAGTTTGCTTATTATGCACATCGTGTTGGGGGTAGATTCTCAGGGGAGAAAAATGGAATGTATTTTTCATAGGTAAAGAGGAAAACTTACGGTTTTGTTTCTTCTTAGCAGCTTGACGGCCGTCCTCGACGTTCCATTAATCCAACAAGCGTATTAAGGAGAGGTTTGAAGAAGGATAATTTACACTCGCGTAAATTATATTAAAATTAAAAATAATAAAAGTAAAAAAAAAGATTCTATTTTGTATATCGTTCGCGCCGTATGTATGTTTTTGTGTAGGTATGCTACGATCGACGTTTTATTTTGCACTGATTAGGTTTTTATTTGAGATTCTTTCTTTGGAGAAAAGACACAAAAAATGATGCATTGATTTGCAGTAAAAGGTAATATACAGAGCGACGCGAATATAACTATAAAATAAGAAAAACTAAAGAAAATAGATTTCTAATAACAAACCCACAAAAAGGGCGCAGGGACTGAACACATCGTTTTTAATTTTTTTTTAAAAGACGTAATGCACTTATGGGACTTTCAGATAAATTTTAATTTTCTCGGAAAAATTTGGCCCCTCCCCTGGGACGATTCCTGGCTATGCCCATGTCTACATTGCTTTTGAACAGTTTTAGGTCACATATGTAATTCTTGTGGGTATTTTTCACAGTACAGTTAAAATTTCATTATAGCGTTGAGAACAACGATGGACAAAAAAAATCATAAATCAAAAACAGGAAAAATACCCTTTTCAGTTTTTTGTACGTTCAATCATTAGATATGGTTCTACGATTCTGCAAAATATAAATGAAATAAAAGAATCTCTTTCTTAGATAAAGCGATTGAGAAAATGGACTTTTTCAAATTTTTTACAGAGTAATATAACTTTTAACATTTGCCAAAGGAGTAGTTGAGATTCAACTTTGATTTTTTTTTTATAAGCGTTTAAACAACTTGTGACTTTGAGAGACTTCTTAAAAACGTCGAAGATAACGCCAATTTGACGAATTTTTGGCTTTTTTGGACACCCTCTATAAAAATAGAAAATATTCCGGGTCAATTTGTTTACATTCATTATCATTTTCCGGATCTCTTTAACCATCACATGTGCTTGGTTCGGTTCGGTTCATTATTTTCTTGTTTGAAATCATAATTTTGAGTGAATAAAAATTAAGCCAAATTTCACAATTTTTCATATTTTTGTGCCTCCCTATAGAAGAACGGCAAATGAAAAACATTAAAATGCTCAATTTTTAACATCAATTTACTTTAACTAATAATATATAATTATTTCAAAATTTTTTTAAAATATGCAGCAACTAGGATTGGGTGAATTTCCATGGAATGACCCTGTAGTGTTTTCGCTCGCAAATTGCAATGAATACCATATTGGAATATGGCATCGTGTTGTCTTTCGCCGAAAGATGGTGACAGTGTTTGAAAGCGGATTGTTATTTCTCCTTTTCTCTCCAGCAGTTCGGTTTTAAGTGATTTATCCAAACAAAACTCATTGTTCGAAAAGGACCTGTCGTCGGTACCACGGCAACCAATGAACCGAACCGAGCCGAAGCCATTCTGGCTTTTTTAAAAAGCAGTTCTTTTCCTTCATTGCACATCTCGAAGGTTTCTCTGCTATAAAAAAAAGAAAAATCCCTAATTCAAATACAAATTTTTTTATGAGCATAAAGTTAGCGAAGCACCCATCGCGACCTGTGATGCCAGGTCTCATGCTTTTGCATGAGATCTCATGTTTTTCAGCTAGCTTACAGAGACAACAATAAATTATACTTAAAAATTATTAATTATAGAGGTATAGTTTTTGCAGTCACCTGAAATGCTCCTAATACGGGGTTCTATCGATTTCATGAAATTTTGCTTCAATCTGCCCTTCAAAAGTTATCCAAATTCATATAAAATCTTCCTGGTATAATTTCAACCCTACCGGCAGAGAAAAGGCGCACCTCTTTGCGGTCCGAGCACAAAGTATTTGTTTTATGACCGACCCAGCACAGGTGGATAGACGGCACCTGATTGGCAGATTTTTTTGAGATGCGCTTTTAATTGCTTTCGGGTGTTCTTTGCGGGAACCCTTTAGTCGGCAGTATGCAGAGTTAGAAAATAAATCAGTGACGTTTCTGTAGGTGTAGGAATAGAAAGTTTTATTATCTATTTTTATTTCTTTAGTTTACGCCATAGTTAAATAAAATAATTTTCATGAGTATATCTACCGCCGCCCATGTCACTTTCTTTAAAGGATAAAACGATGGTCGGCTTTCCCCTTTGTTCAACTGACTTTGCAAAAACTATAACTATGAACTACAAATAACAAAGTAATCATAAGAGAATTCGGCTTTGGCATCGTTGGATCGTGTTTTATAGTCGCAAATTGCAACCTCGCGCCAGGTTGAGATGCGCGGTTCGCTTATTCGGGTATTTCCCCAAAAACGATAATCGATTATTCTGTTATGTGCCATACCTTTACGTCGTACGCGTCCTACTATATAGAGTTGTTTTCAAGCGTAAAGGTATTAAGTATACATAGATTATACAAAATGGTACTAAGTGATAGTGCTACTAGCAGTGGTAGTGAAACTGACCAAAACCTGCCCAGACCTGGTTCTGCTAAGAAGAAAAAGATTTACAAACAACATTTTAAAAAAGACTGGAAAAAGTTACCCGGGTTTCATTGGGTAGAATGCACTAGGAAGGGAACATTGATGCGTGGTAAAAAGTGCCTGCAATAATGAATGAGCACCATGCTATAGGCAACAGCGACAATTCCGAATCTCATGCTTTTTTTTGGAAATCTCATGCTTTCTCGAAATATTTCTCATGCAATACTTCTGTGGGACCTGGCCACACTGATCGCGACTAGGTGGATAATTTGCCGTTAATTAGTTGTGGAAAAATTAATTTTGTCGCTCTTATTTTTGACCGTTTTTTAGGGTGCTTCGCTAACTTCATATGAAGTTAGCAAAGCACCCTTGTCAAAAATAGCTTTAGACATGACCTATCGAAACCGAATATGGTGGATAATTTGCTGCTAATTAGTCGTGAATTAGTTGTGGAAAAATTAATTTTTTCGCTCTTATTTTTGATCGTTTTTTGGGTGCTTCGCTAACTTCATATTTTGGCACCCATCGCAAATCGAATCGCTACTAGGTGGATAATTTGCCGTTATTTAGTCGTGAATTAGTTGTGGGAAAATTAATTTTGTCGCTCTTATTTTTGACCGTTTTTTTAGGGTGCTTCGCTAACTTCATATGAAGCAAATTTTTCGCGGCACTTCTTTGTGACGTAAGCCGAATTCTCATATGATTACTTTGTTATTTGTAGTTCATAGTTATAGTTTTTGCAAAGTCAGTTGAACAAAGGTTAAAGCCGACCATAGGCATATCCTTTAAAGAAAGTGACATGGGCGGCGGTAGATATACTCATGAAAATTATTTGATTTAATTATGGCGTAAACTAAAGAAATAAAAATAGATAATAAAACTTTCTATTCCTACACCTACAGAAACGACACTGATTTATTTTCTAGCTCTGCATACTGCCGACTAAAGGGGTCCCGCAAAGAACACCCGAAAGCAATTAAAAGCGCATCTCAAAAAAATCTGCCAATCAGGTACCGTCTATCCACCTGTGCTGGGTCGGTCAGAAAACAAATACTTTGTGCTCGGACCGCAAAGAGGAGCGCCTTTTCTCTGTCGGTAGGGTTGAAATTATGCCAGGAAGATTTTATATGAATTTGGATAACTTTTGAAGGGCAGATTGAAGCAAAATTTCATGAAATCGATAGAACCCCGTATTAGGAGCATTTCAGGTGACTGCAAAAACTATACCTCTATAATTAATAATTTTTAAGTATAATTTATTGTTGTCTCTGTAAGCTAGCTGAAAAACATGAGATCTCATGCAAAAGCATGAGACCTGGCATCACAGGTCGCGATGGGTGCTTCGCTAACTTTATGCTCATAAAAAAATTTTTATTTGAATTAGGGATTTTTCTTTTTTTTATAGCAGAGAAACCTTCGAGATGTGCAATGAAGGAAAAGAACTGCTTTTTAAAAAAGCCAGAATGGCTTCGGCTCGGTTCGGTTCGGCTCGGTTCGGTTCATTGGCTGCCGTGGTACCGACGACAGGTCCTTTTCGGACAATGAGTTTTGTTTGGATAAATCACTTAAAACCGAACTGCTGGAGAGAAAAGGAGAAATAACAATCCGCTTTCAAACACTGTCACCATCTTTCGGCGAAAGACAACACGATGCCATATTCCAATATGGTATTCATTGCAATTTGCGAGCGAAAACACTACAGGGTCATTCCATGGAAATTCACCCAATCCTAGTTGCTGCATATACCAAAAATTTTGAAATAATTATATATTATTAGTTAAAGTAAATTGATGTTAAAAATTGAGCATTTTAATGTTTTTCATTTGCCGTTCTTCTATAGGGAGGCACAAAAATATGAAAAATTGTGAAATTTGGCTTAATTTTTATTCACTCAAAATTATGATTTCAAACAAGAAAATAATGAACCGAACCGAACCAAGCACATGTGATGGTTAAAGAGATCCCGAAAATGATAATGAATGTAAACAAATTGACCCGGAATATTTTCTATTTTTATAGAGGGTGTCCAAAAAAGCCAAAAATTCGTCAAATTGGCGTTATCTTCGACGTTTTTAGGAAGTCTCTCGAAGTCACAAGTTGTTTAAACGCTTATAAAAAAAAATCAAAGTTGAATCTCAACTACTCCTTTGGCAAATGTTAAAAGTTGAATTACTCTGTAAAAAATTTGAAAAAGTCAATTTTCTCAATCGCTTTATCTAAGAAAGAGATTCTTTTATTTCATTTATATTTTGCAGAATCGTAGAACCATATCTAATGATTGACGTACAAAAAACTGAAAAGGGTATTTTTCCTGTTTTTGATTTATGATATTTTTGTCTATCGTTGTTCTCAACGCTATAATGAAATTTTAACTGTACTGTGAAAAATACCAACAAGAATTATATGACCTAAAACTGTTCAAAAGCAATGTAGACATGAGCATAGCCAGGAATTGTTCCAGGGGAGAGGCCAAATTTTTTCAGAGAAAATTCAAATTTACAAAAGTACCCTTCTATAGATAAAGGATTTTAGCTTCGATTCGGTCAGTTGTATATTAAATATTCTAAGGCAACATAACATATTGACCTTCTGTGTAAGGCAATACCTACCTACTGTTTTAAGGTATGACGGAAAAATCGAAGGTCGCCTTACTTTCGGCTCGTTCAAAGCAGAAGCAGCTGCTGTTATCCCGCAAATCAAATCATTCCTAATATTTTTTCCCGAAAGATGGTGACAGTGTCTGAAGCTAATCTATATGTTTCGTAATTTTTCCTTAAAGTCGTGTGCATTAAATTTAGAAGGTTGTCCATTAGTCATTGGACCCCACGGTTTACAAGCAGAGTAGCAGAGACAAAAAAGAGACTGCCGAAAAGATAGGGCGCGCAGCCAACAAGTTCCAGTAGCGCACAGCGCTCCAATCGCACTCGCGGCTACAGACTAAAATGCACTCTGGCTCCTTCGATTTCGCGGGTTAATTTGAACGTATATTTTTAAAATTCTTAGTAGTTCGGGGCCTAAGAGGGAAATTTTGGGGTTTGTCTGCATTTTTCCGTACCGTAATAAAATTTGGCATAGAGGTAGTAGACACCTAGAGATGCCATTTTAGAAGAGGTGCTCCGATGGAACCCAGTGCAGGGCCCAGATACAGGGGCGTACTTGAGGTGGGCAAGAAAAAATTTATAAATTAAATATGAAACTCATTTCGCGTACAGTTTCTTATAGCTTGTAAATCCAAAAAATTTACAAAAAGTAAAGTTTTGAAAACGGTTTTTTTCAGGGGAGGGAGCAAAAGGAACGAGGACAGATATAAATTAAGTCAAAACGTCAAACTGTTCACATGATATATCAAAAGCTGACACCTGAAATGTACCAGTTCTGAGATCTACGTGAGAGAATATTAAAAACACCTAATCAAACCTAACTTAATAAAATTTGATAAATTTTGTCAAAATGAAGTTTCTGGAATTTTTGAATTATAATGTACAGGGTGTTAAGAGTTAAGTCGCCACTATTACTTACTTCGTTAATATTAGAGCTACAGGGTCGGTTAAATAGACAAAGTTGTGGTATTTTTTTTCTCTGATTACGATGGTGATGAACGAAAAGAAAATCAAATGACTAGTAGGTGAGTTATGTTAAAAAAACCACATTTTTTTAAATTGGACACCCGGTATTCAGTTCAGCCAATAAAATAATACTACAGTGTTGTACTATATACGTACCAAGTATCATTACGGTACCCAAAAATGCAGACAAAAGTGGCGAACTATAGGAATCCAGGCTAAATTTTTTGAGGTTTAGGATTTATGGAAAATTTGGTACTATATAATTATTTATCACATTTATAATGAAGATTCGATATAAAACAAAAATAAACAAAATGTAAAATGTTTAAGCTATTAGCTGAACTCAAAAAAAGATTTTGGGAAACACAAAAATAACAAGTGGGCACATGCAAAAATAAATTATTCTTTTAGGTATTTACTCTATTAGGTTTTTATTATTTTTAGGAATCAAGAATGTAACAATTGATTTGCTATTACAATTGTCTCTTCTGGCTTAGGCTCAACTCCAGACTAAATTACCTTTCGTTTGATACCACACAAGCCATGTTTTAAATTAAACTCTATTTTTTGAAATCTACCCCCACCCTTTTTTTTACCTAAAATTTATTTTGTTTAACTCCAGACTCAATTACCTTTCGTTTGATATCACACATGCCATATTTTCACTTAAACTCTAATTTTTGAAGTCTACCCCCACCCTTTTATTTGACTTGTGTTTGGTGGATTTTGTTCATTTTCAAATGGGACCATCTCGACCCAAGACCCAGCCTAGGTACCTAATTTCATTGAAATCGGGCAAGCAGTTTTTGACAGACAGACGGCGCAACAAGAAAGTTTCAAAATCATCTGAAACGCAAAGATATATAAAAAAAATTTCATCGGAGCAACTTTTTTTTCCTCGAAAAAATTAGGATCACCATAACTCACACTACTATAGTATGGTATATGTGTGATAATAATAAATGATAAAACGCATCAGGGTCAAAAATTTACCTGGATGAAATTTTTTTAAATGAGCTCTTAAATTACACTTGGAAGAAAAACTGATCTCTTGAGTGCACTCGGTACATTCCATATTTTAGGTCGATGTATTTTTATATGAATTGAAACAATAACACAAAATTAATTTGACCGAACGAAAGGTTGGTTCAGCCTCTAAAATTACATTAGATTAAATCAAATTAACTTACATTAACTTAACCTAAGCCAAATTAGAGTAACTTAAGAGTTTTTACAGTTTTATAAAGTTTTTTACTTGTTATTTTCTGTAAAAAGTTTATTATATGTTTTTGGGAAACTTCCTAAGTAAAAAAATAACACTTTTTTCACAAAAAAAAGCTCTTAAGTTAGTCTAATTTGGCTTAGGGTAAGTTAATTTAATCTAATGTAATTTATGAGGCCGAACCGACCTTAACTAAACGAAAAATATAAAACACGGACTAATTTTTAAAACTGGAAGGGACTTCAAACAGTCCCAGGCTATTTGAACAAAAACAAAACAATTAAAACATAACCTCGAAATCGAAGGAGCCAGAGTGCATTTTAGTCTGTAGCCGCGAGTCTAAATTTAACGCACACTACTTCAATGAAAAATTACAAAACATACAGATTGAGCTTCAGACGCTGTCACCATCTTTTGGCAAAAAATATTACAAATATTCTGATTTGCGGTCCGACAAACAGCAGCTGCCTTTAACGAGCGTAAAGTTGTTAGGTGATCCGTGGTAAAGTGACCTTCGATTCGTCCGTCACATCTGTTTTAGGTAGACATTCCAAATAAATGTTTTCCAGTATCATCGGGAAATGTTGCTAAGTAAATAATACATATAAATAAGGGCTTAGTACGCTACCCTGAGGCGCGCCTGCTTTAATTTCTCTTAAATTTAAGTAATCTTCCTGTTTTACTCTGAAGTCTGTCATATATATTAAAAATGTATGATTCCAAAATATCAGGATATAGTTTTGGCAGAAATAGTTATAGTTTAAAATTAAAGCCTTTATGCCCACTTTGTCGAATGATTGTGCTACATCTAGAAAGAATGCAGAATAAACTTCTTCTTCTAGGGCTTTTTCTAATATGTTAGTAATTTTGTGCACTTCGTCTATCGTGGAAATCTCGAAACCCAAAATTGATAAGATGGAATAATTAATTTCTTGTCTTTCTGATGAAGTTTTATTCTTGATAGTGATGGCTTTCCCGGTTTTGGAATCATAATAATTGCTAGATGCAACTTTCCACAATTTAGGTACAAACCTAACTATAGCTTTTTTGGGGAGTTGTTTTGTAACTTCCTGTGTAATAAGATCATGGTCTAGAACTTTTATCGAATTAGTATTTTGTTTGAACTTCGTTAATATTTATTTTGGTTATTGAGGTGACTGAAGCCTTTAAATGCTTGGGAAGCAAAGATACCGAAAACATTGCTTCTGCATTAGTACCATTACAAAAGTTCGTTGTTTGTTTATACGACAACCACAACACGGAGACAGAAATGTACAAAACTCGCCAGAAACTTTTTTGTGCAGGTGGCCGTGACGTCAATATGCTTCCTCCCACTCTAGCAGCATTAACACAGCACACGCTAAGGGCAGCTTACCAAGCTGGTCAAATTTGGGGTCGGGCACTTGATATTAATGGAGAATTGCCGAATCCAGCGAATTGGGGCTACCTTAAGACAGCAAACATTTGGACTTCCAATTAGACAGATCTTTCCGAGATATGGAAGTCTTTTAAAGATCTGGGAGAGTGCTGCTGTAAAATGGGATGCGACAATTTGCGTTGCAGTATAGTTTTAAGTATATTGTACATTGAAAGCCGCCATATTTAAAATAGCCTCCAAAATAAAAATAGAAGCTCCTACGTTTGTTTTGTTGTCAAAATTGGATTTGGGAAGTCGAAATACCTATAAAACGATATATCATAAGCTATAAGTTCAAGAATGTGTCAAATTTAGGATCGCCATATTGAAAAAATGGCGCTCAAAAGCAAAATGGCAACATGTGTGATATTTTTATCACAAGAAATGGATATCTCGACCCAAAATTAGTCAAAATCGAGGTATCACAATTTATGGTTAGATGCCTGGTTTAGATTTTTATGTAGGTTAGCCGCCATCTTGACAAAGAACTACTGTAGTCGTCGGACGCCATTTTCTATCGGTGTAAAATTTTAGTAAGTATTATCTAAGTCAAAGAATATACCTAGTGTGTTGTTTTTTGTAAAAAATAAGTCATTTTAGGATGTTTTAAAAAATGCTCTGGAGGAATTTTTTGGGGACTCGATTCAAATCGCTTAAAATTGTCCTAAGAACTAGTGTACCAAATTTCATGCTTGTATACCTAATAGCCACATAGCTTCCGTTATCCTCCGGACTATTTATAGGCTTTTAAAAATAAGGAGTTTCTAAGCCACTAAAAAAAATGTCAAAAATCTAAAATGCCCGCGAAATGTTTCGCGTCATAACTTAAAAACCATTCTTCTAACGAAAAAATATATAAAAGCGCTTTTGTATAAAATTTTATTGTCTTCAGCTATTATTTAAAACTTTTTTTTCTAAAATGTACAGGAACCAAAGGAAATATCCTATTATTCTTTCAGTTTCAATTTTTTCTTTAATAAAAGTTTCTTGATTTTTGTTGATAAAATGTTTATTTTTATTTTTTCTCGATGCTAAGGCTGGAGTACTTTTCTTAGAATTGGGGACGGTTGTAGGACTAGAGTTGCCAATCATGCCGTATTTTTCGGGATTCTCCCGTTATTGAAGTTTTTGTTATGCGTCCCGGGCAAAGTATTAACGGGACGCCAATTTTCCCGTTTTTGGAGCTTGACAGAAAATGTTTAAAACAGAAACACAATGAAGTATTTTATTTAATAAACACTGCCTAGTGCGACCAAAGATATCGTTGTTTACCAGACTTAATTATAATTCTTAAAAGATTTAAAAGACTGGTTAAGATTTTGCAAGGAATTTTATTCTAAAATTAAAAAAGATTTTTGCGCGGTCGGCTAGTAAATATTAAGTATGTTCGGTTAATTCATTTTGACACCTTTTTCCATGGGCGTAGTCAGGGTGGGGCAGGGTGGGGCACTTGCCCTACCCTGGCTTGTCTCCTGCCCCATCTTGTCTTTAGCTCATTTAGTAAGACGTTTTATCAAGGTTTATTCCCAATCCTCGCAAGTTAATATTAAATTAAGTTTAGGTTATTTGATTGTACATTTTTTTGCTTTTTTGTCCCACCCTAAGCGAGACCCTGACTACGCCCATGCCTTTTTCAATCTCATTTTAGCTGTTTAAATATTTGTATTTTTTTAACACATGTCCCGTATTTTTTCTGCTTTTATTTTTGCATCTTTTTTTAACTTATTCAGTATAATTCAGATAGAATCGTTCTTTAATAGACAGATAATGAAACAATCGAAGGTCACCTACATTATTCCTGATTTAAACAACTGTAGGGTCATTCCATGGAATTTCACCAATTTTTTTTTGTTGGTAGCTGCGTATGTTCATTTTTACAATGGACTAATAATAAAAATGGGTACTTTTTATTTTTATACAGGGCGTCTCAAAAAATACTAATAATTTTAAAAAACATTACTTTGTAAAATCAAAATGCATCTTTCACTATAACTGAATTCCACAAAACCTAAATTATTGACGAGATCAAGAGCTAAAGTAAATATAAATATCAAAATAGAGTTGAATTTTAGGTTTTGTGTTATATACACTGAGTCCAAAAATCCAACAAAATTTGACAAAACTGACTTTTTTATCTTGTCTATTATATGTCATTATGATTTTGTAAATTGACTTTTGCTTTGCTCTCATCACTAAAAATAAACTTATGGTATTTCATCTCCAACTACACCTCTGGCAACTATTGCCGATATAGTCAGATTACTAAAAAATTAGAAAAGTTCATTTTTTGACACTCTATATCTCAGAGAGAGATATAGTTGATAAATTTTGTTTCAAATTTGTAGGATGGCTAGTGGTTATCTAAGGAATCAATATAAAAAAAATTAAAAGGGGATACCTAGCTAGAACAAAAAAGTGAAAATAAGAGAGAAAGATTGAGCGGTTTTGTATAATTGTTTTCGGAAAATTTTTGCTAACTTTAATATTGTCATTCTTTCAGATAATTTCCAAGAATTTTTCCAAGTTTTATGATTTTCTCAAAAAGTTCCTGAAAAAAGCTTCAAGATTTCCATTATTTCACATTGATTTATGAAAACTTTCCGAAAACTTCATAATTTTTCAAAGAAATTTCGCTTGCGGCGCAATACCTATCTCCAAGATTTGCATTCTTTCACATTGATTTTTGGGAACTTTCCAAAAATTTCAACACTTATCTAGAAAATTTTTTGACTACTCAAAACCACCCTAAGAAAAAATCCTAGGTGCTGCATCACTATGTTTTCTTACTATGCACATCGTTTTTAATTTTTTTAAAAAAGACGTAATGTACTTATAGGACTTTCAGATAAATTTGAATTTTCTCGGAAAAAATTTGGCCCCTCCCCTGGGACAATTCCTGGCTATGCCCATGTCCCAACAAACATTTAAAGTTGTAACGACGAAACTCCAACTAGAAAGAATTTCTTAAAAGTAACCGCAGCGTATTCCCGCTACGTCTCAGTATACCATACAGCGACGTGTTAATTCCCTAAGTGGGGAACCAATTTCTGGTTATAACTACTTGGCCAAGTGTTTAAAGTCACTGTAGTAACAACTACACTACTACGTCGTAGCCAGGTACCTACTACGTCGTAGAGGCTGTTTTTTTTCCGTAATGGCATAAAAGTAGCGATGTAGTTGCAAATAATATAATCGTTTCTTTTTGGTAGAATTGTTACACAATATGGTGGACACAACAGTAAACAGACTCGCTAAGTTTTTTTGTTTGGTTATGGCCATAATAATATGTACTATGTTATCCAAAAGAATTTACGAGCAGAGGATCAAAATTCGAGTGCGATGCAAAGTTTTTTGTATAACGTGCATTATATATATTGCAAAAAACCGGTGCGCCCGTAAAATTGAGCCCTTTTTTGGTAGCTGATGGAATTTTTGTATTGTGATTTTGGAGGTTATGTTTTCATAATCGACAGTTAACTCCACCAAATGGTGCTTAAGAATAGCATTTTTGATAAGCCTAAACTAATTTGTTTATAAAATAGTATAGCTCTTTAATATGAGTTCATAAAACGACAATAAAAATGTTAAATTTTCTTTCTTACAAAAAAACATGGCGTCCCAAACTATATTCCCTGATAGTCGAAAGGGTTACTTGAAAGTGAGCCTACGGCAACGTGTCACGTACGACTTTTATGTCGGCATTCCCTTTTAGTTCTAGATAACACACTCGAATTTCTACTCCTTGGTTGCGGCAACGTATTATTAACTAGCTTTCGCCACTAGAAAACGTCTACAAAGTGATAGGAACCACGCGATAAGTAAAACTACTACCCTCAAGTTATTGGGGTGTCGCCACTTGTCATTTGCCGTTTCTGCCAACAACAGCACCACTGCTTATAGGTTATGTAAGAGCGTGAATTTGTGGTGGGTTTTAAAACAAAAACAAGATAAATTAAATTCCATTATAACAATAAATGAAGAGCCAATTAAAAGTGTTTTTCAAAAATGTATGTTGCAGTCGAGAGCATGATCCCTATTCTAGAATTTTTAGAAAGTGTTGGTCGAGGAACTAAAAGAACGTAGTCTCATCAATGAAATCAACTTATTGTTACTTTTTCTATTTACGCATTGCTCTCACAATTCGTATGTAGTATTTTGTATTGTTTTGAAGCATTTTCGCATTTTCAATATTCAGTAATTTTTGTAATAATTTCTTTATCTTTGAGACTTGTTAGATCGCTTAGAAATCCGCATGTAACTTGTTTTTTATTAGCCGGAAGGTTACCGCAAATTGCAAAAGTTCCTAGATAAAAGAAGTTTATTTTAGGGGCCGTGCATAAATTAGATACCCTTCATAAGGGTGTAGATGATAGCCGAAGCGTTACATATAGTGGGGAAGGTGATGTTGCGACAGCGTTACGTAATTTTTTTTACCGATTAGTTTTAAGGTTTCTTTTTAATGTTCCTCATTTTGTTACTATTTTGTTCATATTTGTTTGTTTTTTACTTTATCATTATCATTATAGCAATAAACTAAAAATAAAATATTTTATTTTGGAAGAGGGATATATAAACTTAAAGTCCAACTCAACATATTAAATGAATCACAGTGAAACACGACACGTCAGCACAAAAGGGTGGCGGCACAAGAGGGAGGTGCCACAGCACAAGCCACGAACGACCGTAAAGACAGTACAAGAATAGAATACTAACAACAAGTGCGTAAAAGATTAAGGATTTCTCAAAATCCGTGTGCGTACTCGATATACTTTGGATCAATATTTTGCATTTTGATTGTTTTGCAAAATGGTCAAGCAGACCAACAATGAGGTCGAAAACATGGACTGCTCAAGGTAGTTAAAAAAATATTTGCAAATTTATTCCTAATATTATAGAAGGAGCCACAAAAAGTAGGGTTAAGAATGGACGCGACCAAGATGCGACTTCAAAAAGTCTACGTTTTCAAAGTAGAAACAGGAAGTAGACTTTACTTTAAAAGATCGACATTAAAAAAAGTCAAAGTAGTTGCGGCTTTAAAGTTGATGCAAAAAGTTATTTTGTTTACATTCTTACATCAGATGTTACTATGATGACACAAACTTTTGTGGTAAAAATTAAAGTTATAATGTAGTTGTCGGATACACTTGTTTGGGACTCCAATGAAGCTTAACTTTCTAGTGGTAATTAAGTAGGATATAAAAGTCAGGGCGACTACGAAATAACGACTAAAAAGAAAGTAAAACTTTAGTAACGTCCTATTGTGGTAGAGAAGACTATCAGAATCGACTATCAAGAAACAATCCTAAGAAGTAGTTTAGAAGGTCGTTTTTACGAAACATCTACTATTTCCTGATACTAAATAGTAGTCAGAACAAAAAGTAACAAATTTTGGTTGGGACTACCACATTTCTACTATAAGAAAGTAGCAAAGCCTTTAGAACATGTGGCCGCTACTATAAATGTTTGTTGGGGTCTACATTGCTTTTGAACAGTTTTAGGTCATATAATTCTTGTTGGTCATTATAGCGTTGAGAACAACGATAGACAAAAAAAATCATAAATCAAAAACAGGAAAAATACCCTTTTCAGTTTTTTGTACGTTCAATCATTAAATATGGTTCTACGATTCTGCAAAATATAAATGAAATAAAAGAATCTCTTTCTTAGATAAAGCGATTGAGAAAATGGACTTTTTCAAATTTTTTACAGAGTAATACAACTTTTAACATTTGCTAAAGGAGTAGTTGAGATTCAACTATGAATTTTTTTTATAAGCGTTTAAACAACTTGTGACTTTGAGATACTTCCTAAAAACGTCGAAGATAACGCCAATTTGACGAATTTTTGGCTTTTTTGGACACCCTCTATAAAAATAGAAAATATTCCGGGTCAATTTTTTACATTTTACTTTAACTAACAATATATAATTATTTCAAAAATTTTTAAAAATATGCAGCAACTAGGATTGGGTGAATTTCGATGGAATGACCCTGTAGTGTTCTCGCTAGCAAATTGGAATATGGCATCCGTGTTATTTTTCGCCGAAAGATGGTGACAGTGTTTGAAATCGGATTATTATTTCTCCTTTTCTCTCCAGCAGTTCGGTTTTAAGTGATTTATCCAAACAAAACTCATTGTCCGAAAAGGAACTGTCGTCAGTCCCGTCTTTGGGCGAGCTGACGGCAACCAATAAACCGAACCATGCCATTCTGGCGTTTTTAAAATGCAGTTCTTTTCCTTCTTTGTACATCTCGAAGGTTTCTCTGCTATAAAAAAAAGAAAATCCTAATTCAAATAAACAAAAATTTTGGGTTTTGGTTTTAGCAGAAACGAGTATGTTTTAGGCTAGCCATCAGTTCGAATAATCAATCCATGGTGTTCGAATGTGTCTAATAGAGAGCAATTTAGGAGACAAGACGCTAGCGCTACCAAGTCCACTTCCAATCCCTGGCTTCGCATGCGTAGATCTACCAATATTATTTACCTCATGTATTAGAATCGATGTACAGGGTGATTTTCACTTGAATGATTCTAACCACATGAAAATAGAAAGTTTCAAAAACCTAAACCTAACGAAACCTAATCAGATCTAACCGAACCGAACCAAAGCAAACTAAACCAATATTTTTTTTCAAAAAAAAAACTTTCCTGACTTCCTACCTGGGATGCTAGAGGATGTGAATCCGAACCGGACCGTACCGAACCGAACCTATCCAAACCTAACCCTACCCAACTAAACCTAATTAGCAGTACGTGTTGTAGTTTAGTTTGGTTCAGTTTAGTTAGGTTCGGTTCGGATTCACATCCTCTAGGATCCCGGGCAGGAAGTCAGGAAAGTTTTTTTTTTGAAAAAAATTATTGGTTCAGTTTCCTTCGGTTCGGTTAGATTTGATTAGGTTTTGTTAGGTTAGGTTTTTGAAACTTTCTATTTTCATGTGGTTAGAATCATTCAAGTGAAAATCACCCTGTATGCATCTATTCTAAGACATGAGGTAAATAATATTGGTAGATCTGCGCTTGCGAAGCCAGGGATTGAAAGTGGACTTGGTAGCGCTAGCGTCTTGTATTTAGGAGAGACTCGAGATTCTTTGAAGTTTAATTATCAGGATCTTGAATCAATTGAAATTGACGGTGTATTTATTGTAAAACTATTTCTGCCAAAAGAAGATGATCTTTTGGAATCATACGTTTCTAATAAACTATGACACAACGGACTTCAGAGTAAAACAGGAAGATTACTTAATTTTAAATTAAGAGAAATTAAAGCACACGTGCCCCAGGGTAGCGTAATAGACCCTTCATCTTATCAATTTGGGCTTCAAGACAAGCTTTCCACGATAGACCAAGTACACAAAATTAATTTTAAAATAAAACTATTTCTGCCAAAACAATATCCTGATATTTTAAAATCATACATTTCTAATAAATTTTGACACAACAGATTTCAGAGTAAAACAGGAAAATTACTAAAATTTAAGACAAATTACAGCAGGCGTGACTCAGGGTTGCGTAGCAGGCCCTTATTTATATTTTTTATTCACTTGCAATATACCACAGCCAGGAAATTGATTGTCACTTAGCAACATAGAATATTTATAAGTACCCTTCGATAGATAAAGGATTTTAGCTTCGATTCGGTCAGTTGTATATTAAATGTTCTAAGGCAACATAACATATTGACCGTTAAGCGGACAGAACCGAACTCTTCTGTGTAAGGCAATACCTATCTACTGTTTTAAGGTATGACGGAAAAATCGAGGTCGCCTTACTTTAGGCTCGTTCAAAGCAGAAGCAGCTGCTGTTATCCCGCAAATCAAATCATTCGTAATATTTTTTCCCGAAAGATGGTGACAGTGTCTGAAGCTAATCTATATGTGTCGTAATTTTTCCTTAAAGTGGTGTGCATTAAATTTAGAAGGTTACCCATGAGTCATTGACTCGCGGCTACAGACTTAAATGCACTCTGGCTCCTTGGATTTCGAGGTTATGTTTTAATTTTTTTGTTTTTGTTCAAATAGCCTGGGAGTGTTTATAGTTTAAAGTCCCTTCCAGTTTTAAAAATTAGTCCGTGTTTTATAATCATCATCATTTATATATCATAATAAAAATGTACTTTTCAAGTAGTATTTCAAGTATTTATTGAATAAAATCAGTTTACAACTTTTAACAAAACTAGTTACTGATTAAGTTTAAAATACATTTGATATTTTCATAGCACAAAGAAATAAATCTTGTGTCTGCTAATTTGTTTTTTTTTTATATTTGTAAGGCTTAAAAGTTATAAAGACCTATTTAATCTTCAAATTTAACAATTTTAAGTTCTAGATTAAAATAAATAAATAAACTATTTGTTTTTTTGTAACACTTAAAAATTACAAGTATCTTTGAGATCTTAACTGCATCTAACTCTAGTTACAAATAAAATTTTTAAAAAAATAAATGAAAATGAAGTAATTAAAATTAATAATTATAAGGAATTTAGACTCAATTTTTATAGAACAGAACTTCCTCAAAGACGTTTATTTTCCACCAAAAATCAGCCCAAAAAGTCAAGAAAAAAATTGTTTGCAAAACCTATGCCAGAAGAGACAATTTTAATAGCAAATCAATTGTTACATTCTTGATTCCTAAAAATAATAAAAACCTAATAGAGTAAATACCTAGAAGAATAATTTATTTTTGCATCTGCCCACTTGTTATTTTTGTGTTTCCCAAAATCTTTTTTTGAGTTCAGCTAATAGCTTAAACATTTCACATTTTGTTTTATATCGAATCTTCATTATAAATGTGATTTAATTATATAGTACCAAATTTTCCATAAATCCTAAACCTCAAAAAGATTTAGCCTGGATTCCTATAGTTCGGAGCCTAAGCCACTTTTGTCTGCATTTTTGGGTACCGTAATGATACTTGGTACAAATATAGTACAACACTTAGTCCCATTTAAAAAATGTGGTTTTTTTTAACATAACTCACCTACTCGTCATTTGATTTTCTTTTAGTTCATCACCATCGTAATCAGATAAAAAAATACCACAACTTTGTCTATTTAACCGACCCTGTAGCTCTAATTTTAACGAAGTAAGTAATAGTGGCGACTTAACTCTTAACACCCTGTACATTATAATTCAAAAATTCCAGAAACTTCATTTTTACTTAATTTATCAAATTTTATTAAGTTAGGTTTGATTAGGTGTTTTTAATATTCTCTCAGAACAGGTACATTTCAGGTGTCAGTTTTTGATATATCATGTGAACAGTTTGACGTTTTGACTTAATTTATATCTATTTTCGTTTAGAATACGAAATTACCTAGAAATCGATACCCCACACGACCACTTTAGATGAAATAAGATTTTAACAATGTCTGTCCTTGTTCCTTTTGCTCCCTCCCCTGAAAAAAGCCGTTTTCAAAACTTTACTTTTTGTAAATTTTTTGGATTTACAAGCTATAAGGTGAAACAAACAAAAAACTGTACGCGAAATGACTTTCATATTTATTTTATACATTTTTTCTTGCCCACCTCAAGTACGCCCCTGTATCTGGGCCCTGCACTGGGTTCCATCGGAGCACCTCTTCTAAAATGGCATCTTTAGGTGAACCGAACCTCTGTGCCAAATTTTATTATGGTACGGAAAAATGCAGACAAACCCCAAAATTTCCCTCTTAGGCCCCGAACTACTACGAATTTTAAAAATATACGTTCAAATTAACCCGCGAAATCGAAGGAGCCAGAGTGCATTTTAGTCTGTAGCCGCGAGTTCATTGGACCCCACGGTTTACAAGTTTCAGGAAATCTTTCATTCGGTTTACTGAGGCAATCCTTGGTAGCGTTTTAGTTATTTCGCCAAACTCAGACATGCGAAAGCAAGCCAATCAAGAATCAGTAATGATATAAAGTACCCTACCCTGGAGGGTCGGGGGGGCTTCGACCCAAAGAACTCTCCACCCTAAGCGAAGAGACGGGGGAGCTTAGGCTCAAAGGCTCTTCAAAACTTGAAAGAGTTGACGTTATCCAGGATTGTGAAAGATTTGTGAGGGTTGTAACCCTGGAAATTAATTAAATAAAAGTATTTGTTTTTTTTTTAATCAAAAGAACTGTATGGTTTTATGGGTCTTTTTAGTTGGAGGTTTATAGCTGGGCATTTGGTACTTGGGGTACTTGTACTTTTTGACGATTAATAAAATACTCTGCCAATCTATGGGCACCTAAGCTCACACTAGGTACTATAATTATAGTGTACGTGTGAGTTAATATTGTTACAAATTTAAGTTATTTAAATTTTATAATTGGAATTTATTTAGGTTTAGTGTAGTATTAGGTTGATTTATCTTAAGGTTGTATTCTTAGTCTAGGTTTTAGTTGCGTTATCTGTGACTTGCGGTCGCAATAATACGAGAACTTTCCGGACGTCGAAGGCTGCCGGAAAGTTCGAGAGAGATGGACGATCCTATATATAGGGCCGGGGTCGCGCACCAGGCAGTCAGTCAAAGATAACCAATAGTAGTGATCGCTAGATGTTAACGCGAAGTTAATAGGCGGATTAAAGTAGTGAATTTTTAGCAAGTTATTGTAAGTTTAAGTGCGTGTTTTTTTTTTGTACATAATTTGTCGAAATAAATTGACGTATCGTTTTCAATAATTGCGAGTTTTAATTTGTCGTGGTGAACCCGTAACAATTGGTGTCAGAAGTGAGATTAAAAGAAATAAATAGTGCAAAGACTATCCTTACATAGTACCACCGGCTAGGACAATTGGACAGAAAAACAGTAAGTGATTTTTCCAGAATATTCGAAGAAGTTCGATATTGATTTATTCAAAAACCAAAAGAGATATTTAAGAATGGACTTCGATATTAGCTTGGTTAGTTAAAAAGTAAGAATTAGAAAGAATGTCTAGAATATTCCATCACTTTCTACGACGCTCTATTCGAAAACCAGAAGAAATATTCAAAAAGCGACTTCGACATTAGCTTAGTAATTTCAAAAGTAAGAACTAAAAAGAATTTCTAGAAGATTCCATAACATTCTACGACGTTCTATTCAAAAACTAGAAGAGATATACAAATACCGATTTCGACATTAGTTTAGTTATTTCAAAAGTAAGAATTAGAAAGAATTTCTAGAAGATTCCATAACATTCTACAACGTTCTATTCAAAAACTAGAAGAGATATACAAAAACCGACTTCGACATTAGCTAAGTTATTTAAATATTTAAATAGTGAGAATTAGAATGAATTTCTAGAATATTCCATAACATTCTACGACGATCTATTCGAGAACCAAAAGAGATAATCAAAAACTGGCTTCTACATTTGCCTAGTAGCAGAAAGAGTGACATTAACTAGTATATTCTAGAACATTCCATTAAGTCCTATTTAAGAATCAGAGGAGATATTGAAAAAAAAAAACAAAACCGACTACGACATTAGCTTTATAGACCAAAAAATAAACATTACCGAACCGAAACCGAAGTGATTTATCAGGAAGTTGATGCTTACTAGACAAGGATCGGCCAAGATGGAAGATCTAACTAAAATGATGCAGGCTCTAGCAGCTCAAATGGCTCAAAACCAGAACGATATAAGACAGACCATTGAACAAAACCAAAACGATATGAAACTGACATTTGAGCAAAGATTAGATGGCATTCAAGAAAACTTCGATCAAATAAAGAGCAACTCCGAGCAGCTTAGAGGAGAGTTCAAGGCAGCAACCGAAGATTTTAAGGAAGAAATAACTCAGAGAATGCAGAATGTAGCAGAAAAGGTACAAAACAAATTGCAGAATGTAGAAGAAACGTTACAGAACAAATTGCAGAATGTTGAAGAAAAAGTGGAGACCAAGCTACAGAATGTAAGAGAAGAAGTTTTTCAAACAGTGGAAGAAAAATTCCAGGACGTGTCAAAACAGCTTATACAGCTCCAAAAAGAACACAACAAAAAATATTAAGCCTCCAAATTTCGATGGTCTTCCTGGTCTACTTACAAACAACAGTTTGAAGCTGCCGCTGCTGCAAATGGTTGGGATGATGAGGAAAAAGCTAGAGCATTGTTAGTAGCTCTACGAGAACCTGCTCTGGGACTTTTACGGTCCATTCCAGTCGAACAAAAACAGAATTATAACGCTTTAGTGGCAGCGTTAGAAAGAAGGTATGGAGACGAACACTTGCGAAATTTACATTGGTCAGAATTAAATATTCGTCAACAAAGACCAGGACAATCATTGCAAGAGTATGAAGCAGATATCAGGAGGCTGATGTATTTAGCTTACCCAGAAATGCCAGAAAATTACAGAGATCCCTTCACGGTAGATCGCTTTATTAACGGATTACGAGACACGGACTTAGCAAAGTTACTTCGTCGAGAACGCTTCCATAATAGCAGTGAAGTGTTGATTCGAGCCCTTGAAATCGAATCATCAAATAATATGTCCAGGCCAAAAGTAAGAGCTATTTCAATTCAGGAGGGAGAAGAAATGAGCAATGGACATGAGGTCAACTCAAAAACGCTAAACCAAATGTTTCAATCACTGATAGAGAAGATTGACTCTTTGAAAGAAAGCAGACGATCCCCTTCAAATGTAAAGTGTTTCAGATGCGGACGTACAGGGCATATTCAACGCGATTGTCGCGTCCAAATAAGGTCTCGCTCGCCATCTAGCGGGACAAGAGTACCGAAGAAGAGATCAGGAAAACTAAAACTAGTCAACGCAGAGGGGCGGGTGTTGGCTAAAGGGAATGTAGCCCCCAAAATGTATTCAATTAAGAGCTGACAGTCTTAACAACGACGGACTTATAAATGGAAGACAAGTTAACATAACAGTAGACACTGGTGCTGCCATATCATTGCTTAAGTTCAAAATTGCAACGAGATATAAAATTCGACCAACAGAAAAGAAAATAACACTTAAGACTGTGACTGGAGAATCCGCCGACGTGTTGGGGCAGACAGACATAGACCTACAGCTGGGAAGATTGAAGATTCGCCACACTGTATTGGTTGCCGAAATAGAAGACGAATTTATTTTGGGAATGGACTTGATAAGTAAACATGGATTTGCGTTTGATAATAAACTTAATACCCTGAGATTTGGGAATGAAGAGTTCATTTTGTCAAATAGTCACTTCAATAAAGAACCAATAAAGGTCGTGGCAGTATGTACAAGACTGGTCGGTAACAGTGAGACCATAATTTTTGGGAGGCTAGAAAGTAAAACATCAAGCTGTGTCGGACTCATAAGCCAACAGAAATTATCCAACACCTACCTCGTTGCAAAGTCATTAGTTAAAACCGATAAAGACATCCCGATTAGAGTCGCCAATATTTTCCCAAATAGTGTGAAAATTAATAAGGGGGAGGTGGTAGCATTATTTGAGCCACTCCAGAAAGTAACAAGATGTGAAGAGCCAACTTCGGAGGATAAAAGTAAGTTACCAACGGAGGTACTTCAGCAATTTCAGTCAATTTGGCAACATCTCACTCCAGAAGAATTTCGTAAAGCGAGAGAGTTTATAGAAGAACAAAGTAATATCTTTGAAACTAAGAGTAGTTCGGGTCGCACAAACCTTATTCAACATTCCATCAACACTGGCGATGCCCAACCGATAAGACAGCCCCCAAGAAGACTACCATTGGCCAAACAAGAAGAAGTTCACAATCTCATTAATAAAATGCTCAGCGACGGTGTTATTGAAGAGTCATCAAGTCCTTGGTCATCTCCTGTGGTGTTGGTCACTAAAAAGGATGGAAGTACTAGATTTTGTGTCGACTACAGGAAACTTAACGATGTGACCAAGAAAGATAGTTACCCACTGCCAAGAATAGACGACACATTAACAACGTTGGCAGGGTCATATTGGTTTTCTACTCTTGATCTGAAACGTGGGTATTGGCAAGTAGGAATCTTTGAAAGAGATAAAGAGACGACTGAATTCTCTGCTGGAAGTGGACTTTATCAGTTTAATGTGATGCCATTTGGCCTGTGTAATGCGCCAGCTACATTTGAAAGACTAATGGAAGTCGTTCTACGAGGCCTTACTTGGAAAACCTGCCTAGTCTATTTGTATGATTTCATAGTAATGGGGAAATCATTTCAAGATAATCTAGATAATTTACGAGAAGTATTCTCAAGAATCAGGAACGCAAATCTTAAATTGAACTCAAAGAAATGTTTTCTGTTCCAAGAAAAAGTTGAGTTCCTGGGTCACGTCGTTTCCCGAGAAGGCATCCATACCGACGAAAAGAAGTTACAAGCAATAAAAGAATGGCCTCAACCTCGTGACAAACATGAATTGAGAAGCTTTTTGGGTCTGTGTACATACTACAGATGATTTGTAGAAGGATTCGCCAAAATAGCGTCTCCATTACATAGACTTACAGAAGAAAAAGCTTCTTACAAATGGAATACCGAATGTGACCAAGCATTTAGAACACTAAAAGCAGCATTATGTTCTAGTCCGATTCTTGCATATCCCATTCCAAAAGGAAAATTCATATTAGATGCTGATGCGAGCAACGATGGCATAGGAGCAGTACTCTCCCAAGTACAAGATGGAGAAGAACGGGTCATCGAATTTTTCAGCAAGAAGCTATCCAAACCAGAGAGAAATTATTGTCTTACTAGAAAGGAGCTCCTAGCCATAGTTAAATCCGTAGATCACTTTCACAAATATCTCTACGGACAAGAGTTTCTGATTAGAACGGATCATGCTGCGTTACAGTAGCTCATGAAAATGAAACAACCTGAGGGGCAAGTCGCGAGATGGATAGAAAAGCTACAACAATACCATTATCAAATTAAGCACCGAGCGGGAAGGGTGCATAATAATGCAGATGCATTGTCCAGAAGACCTTGCCCTGAGGATTGTAAACAAGCCACGACCATCATGGCAAGATATCGCAAACCAAGGGGTGATATTCAAATCACTGTGGGCACAATGGGATTCACTGATAGTAGAAGAAAACATCCTTAAACGTGCCTGGGAAAGTGCCGATGGCCTTACTGTGATTAATCAAGTAGTGGTTCCTAGGAGCATGGTAGCCAATATAATGGCCGAATGCCATGGTGGAAAATCAGGCGCGCACCTAGGCATAAATAAAACCATGGACAAAATTCGAAACCGATTTTATTGGGTCCATTACTTTCAAGATGTGAAAAACTGGTGCCGCCGATGTTCGACTTGTGCAGCCAGCCAAGGTCCCAAAACAAGGTCCAGAGGTCAAATGAAACAATATAACGTAGGTCTGCCATTCGAACGCATTGCTATTGATGTGGCCGGACAATTTCCAGAAACTAAAAAGGGCAACAAATACATCCTTGTTGTCATGGATTACTTTAGCAAATGGCCAGAAGTTTACTTACTTACACACTTAGAGGTTAATGACTATGTCGAACGTTTAAGGCAAAAGCTGCACGATATCCATGAAGTGGTTAGAGAGCGAATAGAAATAGCCAGTGACCGCATGAAAGCGAGATATGACCTGAAAGCAAACTCTTCAGGGTTCAAAGAGAATGATCAAGTCTGGCTATACAATCCTCAACGCAAGAAAGGAAGATCACCTAAGTTGACACCACCATGGGAAGGGCCTTATAAAGTTGTTAGGAGAATTAATGATGTAGTCTACCGAATCCAGAGAAGCCCGAAGTCCAAGATGAAAGTTGTTCATCTAGACAGACTAAAACCTTACCTGGGAAATGTTGATCGAGACGATCAAACCTGAAGAGGAGGATAGTGTTACAAATTTAAGTTATTTAAATTTTATAATTGGAATTTATTTAGGTTTAGTGTAGTATTCGGTTGATTTATCTTAAGGTTGTATTCTTAGTCTAGGTTTTAGTTGCGTTATCTGTGACTTGCGGTCGCAATAATACGAGAACTTTCCGGACGTCGAAGGCTGCCGGAAAGTTCGAGAGAGATGGACGATCCTATATATAGAGCCGGGGTCACGCACCTGGCAGTCAATCAAAGATAACCAATAGTAGTGATCGCTAGATGTTAACGCGAAGTTAATAGGCGGATTAAAGTAGTGAATTATTAGCAAGTTATTAGTAAGTTTAAGTGCGTGTTTTTTTTTGTACATAATTTGTCGAAATAAATTGACGTATCGTTTTCAATAATTGCGAGTTTTAATTTGTCGTTGTGAACCCGTAACAATATATAACTAAAAACTGAAATATATTTTATTGAACTCCAGACTCAATTACCTTTCGTTTGATATCACACACGCCATATTTCCACATAAACACTAATTTTTTAAATTAACCCCCACCCTTTTTTTTAAGTAAAATGTATTTTATTTAACTCCAGACGCAATTACCTTTCGTTTGATATCACACACGCCATATTTTTACATAAACTCTAATTTTTGATATATACCCCCACCCTTTTATTTGGCTTGTGTTCGGTGGATTTTGTTCATTTTTAAATGGGACCATCTAGACCCAAAACCCAGCGTAGGTACCAAATTTCATTAAAATCGGGCAAGCGGTTTTTGAGTTATGCGCGTTGGTCGTTCGGTTCGGTTCGGTTCGGTTCGGTTCGGTTCGGTTCGGTTCGGTTCAGACAGACAGACAGACAGACAGACAGACAGACAGACAGACAGACAGACAGACAGACAGACAGACAGACAGACAGACAGACAGACAGACAGACAGACAGACAGACAGACAGACAGACAGACAGACAGACAGACAGACAGACAGACAGACAGACAGACAGACAGACAGACAGACAGACAGACAGACAGACAGACAGACAGACAGACAGACAGACAGACAGACAGACAGACAGACAGACAGACAGACAGACAGACAGACAGACAGACAGACAGACAGACAGACAGACAGACAGACAGACAGACAGACAGACAGACAGACAGACAGACAGACAGACAGACAGACAGACAGACAGACAGACAGACAGACAGACAGACAGACAGACAGACAGACAGACAGACAGACAGACAGACAGACAGACAGACAGACAGACAGACAGACAGACAGACAGACAGACAGACAGACAGACAGACAGACAGACAGACAGACAGACAGACAGACAGACAGACAGACAGACAGACAGACAGACAGACAGACAGACAGACAGACAGACAGACAGACAGACAGACAGACAGACAGACAGACAGACAGACAGACAGACAGACAGACAGACAGACAGACAGACAGACAGACAGACAGACAGACAGACAGACAGACAGACAGACAGACAGACAGACAGACAGACAGACAGACAGACAGACAGACAGACAGACAGACAGACAGACAGACAGACAGACAGACAGACAGACAGACAGACAGACAGACAGACAGACAGACAGACAGACAGACAGACAGACAGACAGACAGACAGACAGACAGACAGACAGACAGACAGACAGACAGACAGACAGACAGACAGACAGACAGACAGACAGACAGACAGACAGACAGACAGACAGACAGACAGACAGACAGACAGACAGACAGACAGACAGACAGACAGACAGACAGACAGACAGACAGACAGACAGACAGACAGACAGACAGACAGACAGACAGACAGACAGACAGACAGACAGACAGACAGACAGACAGACAGACAGACAGACAGACAGACAGACAGACAGACAGACAGACAGACAGACAGACAGACAGACAGACAGACAGACAGACAGACAGACAGACAGACAGACAGACAGACAGACAGACAGACAGACAGACAGACAGACAGACAGACAGACAGACAGACAGACAGACAGACAGACAGACAGACAGACAGACAGACAGACAGACAGACAGACAGACAGACAGACAGACAGACAGACAGACAGACAGACAGACAGACAGACAGACAGACAGACAGACAGACAGACAGACAGACAGACAGACAGACAGACAGACAGACAGACAGACAGACAGACAGACAGACAGACAGACAGACAGACAGACAGACAGACAGACAGACAGACAGACAGACAGACAGACAGACAGACAGACAGACAGACAGACAGACAGACAGACAGACAGACAGACAGACAGACAGACAGACAGACAGACAGACAGACAGACAGACAGACAGACAGACAGACAGACAGACAGACAGACAGACAGACAGACAGACAGACAGACAGACAGACAGACAGACAGACAGACAGACAGACAGACAGACAGACAGACAGACAGACAGACAGACAGACAGACAGACAGACAGACAGACAGACAGACAGACAGACAGACAGACAGACAGACAGACAGACAGACAGACAGACAGACAGACAGACAGACAGACAGACAGACAGACAGACAGACAGACAGACAGACAGACAGACAGACAGACAGACAGACAGACAGACAGACAGACAGACAGACAGACAGACAGACAGACAGACAGACAGACAGACAGACAGACAGACAGACAGACAGACAGACAGACAGACAGACAGACAGACAGACAGACAGACAGACAGACAGACAGACAGACAGACAGACAGACAGACAGACAGACAGACAGACAGACAGACAGACAGACAGACAGACAGACAGACAGACAGACAGACAGACAGACAGACAGACAGACAGACAGACAGACAGACAGACAGACAGACAGACAGACAGACAGACAGACAGACAGACAGACAGACAGACAGACAGACAGACAGACAGACAGACAGACAGACAGACAGACAGCAATATCAAGCACACATATTAAGTGAGCATAAGTTTATCTTTCTCGCGGACCAACGTGCGGAACTAGTATAGGATAGACTCATGCATATTTCTCTGTTAATGTGTATCTACTATCTATCTATCTATCTATAATGTTGGCATCAATTGTGTAAATGGATAACAGAGAGTATTGGAATTTTGTATATGATATCAGAGTGTGTCTTCAATTTTTGTTAAATGGGAATTTAATGGCGCTAATTTAAGCAAGTTCTCTTAGACAATACAATTAATGCTATAGACATTACCCTGGCTAGGATCAAAACAAGTTCTTCGTGATTTAAAAAATGGAAAAATTCCGATCAGGTGATAATTTCTCTCTTTGTTGAAAGTTATTTGTTTTTTGATCATCATGCGCGCTTTGCACACGCTGGGAGTTTGAAGCGCCCCCTGTATTTGACAGGGGAATGAAGAACCACTTCCGACAAGACACTGAAAGAAGTCACACGTGTTTTAAGATTAAGACCAAAATTCCAACAACAAGAAAATCCGCGGTGCCGCGAGTGAAACTGTGGAACTACTGCTAAATTTTTCCTTTGTTTTAGTTCAATGAACGTCTGTTTTCCCAAACGGGGTAAATTTAACTTTGGGTAAATTTTTTATGAAATCTCTAGTCTTCTCCCCTTTTTTTTTTAAATAAAACTTTTATTAATTAATATGTACATAGTAATTTTTTACTACATTAAATATACATAATAATGTAACTAATATATCTAAAAATTATAAAAAACTAAATTCTCTAAAAGCAAAAAAATATTTTATCTATTTTTTTATTTTATTTTAAACCTTTGAATTGTGATCATCAATTTAAATTCTTGCATGATAACTCTTTTCCAGCGCATAAAATATGAGGGCTGAAACAATCCATTTGTAAAAAACTTCTATTGGTGTTTTTATTTTATTTTGCAGTAGGTTCCCCACAGAATTGTATTTGTTTATATCCACCTTTGTTTTTTTTAGAATCAATTTTTGTACCCAGTTCCAGATATCAATTATTTTATCACACACTTTTATGCGATGAAACAGTGTATCTATTTGTTGGCATTTTTTACAAACATTGTCATTTGAGAGCCTGTGTTTTGCTAGTTTAGCTCCTACCGCATAAACATCGTTGATCGCCCTATAAACACTGGATTTCCATGACCGGAATTATTTTGTTTTGAAAGTTAGCTAAATTTTTCCTTTGTTTTAGTTCAATAAACGTCGGTTTTCCCAAACGGGGTGAATTTAACTTTAGGGTAATTTTTTTGTGAAATCTCTAGTCTTCTCCCCTTTGGGCACAGCCGTCTAGTCAATATTTAAAATGTAGTACTTGCGTACTGAATGAACATTTTTCGTACTGAATTCAGTACAATTGTACTGAAATGGCAACACTGCTTCTGCCTTGAACCAATGAGTATTTGAACGAGTGTAAAGTGACCTTCGAGTTGTCCGCCACACCTATTTTAGGTAGGCATTCCAAATAAATTTTTTATTCAGTATCATCATCAATCAATCAATTTCCTGGCTTAGGTATATCGCAAGTAAATAATAAATATAAATAAGGACTTAGTACGCTTCCCTAAGGCACGCCATTAGAAATGTATGATTCCAAAATATCAGGATATTGTTTTGGCAGAAATAGTTTTAATTTAAAATTAAAGCCTTTATGCCACACTTTGTCGAATGATTGTGCTACATCTAGAAAGAATGCAGAACAAACTTCTTCTGGGGCTTTTTCTAATACAGTCGAACCTCTATAACTCGAACCTGAAGGGACAACCAAAACAGTTCGAGTTCTGGAGAGTTCGAGTTATAGAAACTCGAGTTACATAGGTTAAAATCGGTCTAGGACAACTGGGCGCCGCCAACTCGGCGCCGCCAACTGTGCGCCGCCAACTCGGCGCCGCCAACTGGGCGCCGGGCCAACTGGGCGCCGGGCCAACTCGGCGCCGCCAACTGGGCGCCGGCCAACTCGGCGCCGGACTAAATTTTTTTTTTTGATAAAATGTGTAGATGAAAAATAAAATATATTATTTATATAAAAACATCTTTAAAAAATCCTTTACGCAATATTTTTTACAAGCTTTTATTTAGCTTCAGATGTTCTGTCTAACTAACTATCTATCAAATCTTGTGAAGCGTTTTTGACACACGTAGTGGTCCCATGACAATACAACATTAAGAAAAAAATATCCTCCCACCCTACCCCCACCCCTTCTATAGAAAAATGTGTTATTGACACACTTCCCGTTATCCGATTTGGATAAAATTTGGTATACACATAGTGGTCCGATGATAATACAACAGTAAAAAAAAAATATCCTCCCACCCCTACCCCCACCCCCTTCTATAGAAAAATTTGTTTTTGACATACATCCCGTAATCCGATTTGGATGAAATTTGGTATATATATAGTGATCCGATGACAATACAATATTAAGAAAAAAATATCCTCTCACCTCTACCCCCACCCCCTTTCATAGAAAAATGAGTTTTTGACACACTTCCCATTATCCGGTTTGGATGAAATTTGGTATTCACATAGTGGTCCGATGACAATACAACATTAAAAAAAAATATCCTCCCACCCTACCCCCACCCCTTCCATAAAAAATGCGTTTTTGACACCCTTCCCATTATCCGATTTGGATGAAATTTGGTATACATATAGTGGTCCGATGACAATACAACATTGAAAAAAAATCCTGCCACTCCTACCCCCACCCTCATCTATTGAAAAATGCGTTTTTGACACCCTTCCCATTATCTGATTTGGATGAAATTTGGTATACATATAGTGATCCGATGACAATACAATAATAAGAAAAAATATCCTCCCACCTCTACCCCCCTCCCTTTCATAGAAAAATGAGTTTTTGACACACTTCCCATTATCCGGTTTGGATGAAATTTGGTTTTCACATAGTGGTCCGATGACAATACAACATTTAAAAAATATATCCTCCCACCCTACCCCCACCCCTTCCATAGAAAATGCGTTTTTGACACCCTTCCCATTATCCGATTTGGATGAAATTTGGTAGACATATAGTGATCCGATGACAAAACAATATTAAGAAAAAAATATCCTCCTGCCTCTACCCCCACCCCCTTTCATAGAAAAATGAGTTTTTGACACAATTCCCATTATCCGGTTTGGATGAAATTTGGTATTCACATAGTGGTCCGATGACAATACAACATTTAAAAAAATATCCTCCCACCCTACCCCCACCCCTTCCATAGAAAATGCGTTTTTGACACCCTTCCCATTATCCGATTTGGATGAAATTTGGTATACATATAGTGGTTCGATCACAATACAACATTGAAAAAAAACATCCCACCACTCCTACCCCCACCCTCATCTATTGAAAAATGCGTTTTTGACACCCTTTCCATTATCCGATTTGGATGACATTTGGTATACATATAGTGATCCGATGACAATACAATAATAAGAAAAAATATCCTCCCACCTCTACCCCCACCCCCTTTCATAGAAAAATGAGTTTTTGACACACTTCCCATTATCCGATTTGGATGAAATTTGGTATTCACATAGTGGTCCGATGACAATACAACATTAAAAAAAAATATCCTCCCACCCCTACCCCCACCCCCTTCCATAGAAAATGCGTTTTTGACACCCTTCCCATTATCCGATTTGGATGAAATTTGATACACGCGTAGTGGTCCCATGACAATACAACATTAAGAAAAAATATCCTCCCACCCCTACCCCCACCCCCTTTCATAGAAAATGCGTTTTTGACACCCTTCCCATTATCCGATTTGGATGAAATTTGGTATACATATAGTGGTCCGATGACAATACAACATTGAAAAAAAAATCCTACCACTCCTACCCCCACCCTCATCTATGGAAAAATGCGTTTTTGACACACTTCCCATTATCCGATTTGGATGAAATTTGGTATACATATAGTGGTCCGATAACAATACAACAATAATGAAGAAATGTCCTCCCACCCCTACCCCTCACCCCCTTTCTATGAAAAATGCGTTTTTGACACACTTCACTTCAAATGACTTTTATAAAATTTGGTATATGCATAAAGGCCCGATGGCAATACAGCCCAAACCAAAAATATATTTCTAACTCTACCCCCACCCTCTCCTTCCCCCAATAGAAAAATGAGTTTCCAAATAACTCACGATCAGCGATTTCATTATAATCTAGAATAAACTCTATTTATTTACTTCTGCATTTTTCTGCTAGATTGATTCTTGCAAATAGTGATATTTAATTGATACGGATATCTTATCGTAATAACATCGTCAAAATTATATATATTTTTTTTAATGTTGTATTGTCATCGGACCACTATGTGAATACCAAATTTCATCCAAACCGGATAATGGGAAGTGTGTCAAAAACTCATTTTTCTATTAAAGGGGGTGGGGGTAGAGGTGGGAGGATATTTTTTTATTAATATTGTATTGTCATCGGATCACTATATGTATACCAAATTTCATCCAAATCGGATTATGGGAAGTGTGTCAAAAACGCATTTTTCTATAGATGATGGTGGGGGTAGGAGTGGTAGGATTTTTTTTTATTGTTGTATTGTCATCGGACCACTATGTGAATACCAAATTTCATCCAAATCGGATAATGGGAAGGGTGTCAAAAATGCATTTTCTATGGAAGGGGTGGTGGTAGAGGTGGGAGGATATTTTTTTTTAATGTTGTATTGTCATCTGACCACTATGTGAATACCAAATTTCATCCAAATCGGATAATGGGAAGTGTGTTAAAAACATTTTTCTATGGAAGGGGGTGGGGGTAGGGGTGGGAGGATATTTTTTTCTTATTGTTGTATTATCATCGGACCACTATGTGTATACCAAATTTTATCCAAATCGGATAACGGGAAGTGTGTCAAAAACACATTTTTCTATAGAAGGGGTGGGGGGGGGTAGGGGTGGGAGGATATTTTTTTCTTAATGTTGTATTGTCATGGGACCACTACGTGTGTACCAAATTTCATCCAAATCGGATAATGGGAAGTGTGTCTAAAACTCATTTTTTTATGAAAGGGGGTGGGGGTAGAGGTGGGAGGATATTTTTTTCTTATAATGTATTGTCATTGGATCACTATATGTATACCAAATTTGATCCAAATCGGATAATGGGAAGTGTATCAAAAACTCATTTTTCTATGAAAGGGGGTGGGGATAGAGGTGGGAGGACATTTTTTTCTTAATATTGTATTGTCATCGGATCACTATATGTATACCAAATTTCATCCAAATTGGAAAATGGGAAGTGTGTCAAAAACTCATTTTTTTATGAAAGGGGGTGGGGGTAGAGGTGGGAGGATATTTTTTTATCAATATTGTATTGTCATCGGATCACTATATGTATACCAAATTTCATCCAAATCGGATTATAGGAAGTGTGTCAAAAACGCATTTTTCTATAGATGAGGGTGGGGGTAGGAGTGGTAGGATTTTTTTTATTGTTGTATTGTCATCGGATCACTATGTGAATACCAAATTTCATCCAAATCGGATAATGGGAAGGGTGTCAAAAACGCATTTTCTATGGAAGGGGTGGTGGTAGAGGTGGGAGGATATATTTTTTTAATGTTGTATTGTCATCAGACCACTATATGTATACCAAATTTCATCTAAATCGGATAACGGGAAGTGTGTCAAAAACACATTTTTCTATAAAAGGGGCGGAGGTAGGGGTGGGAGGATATTTTTTTCTTAGTGTTGTATTTTCATGGGACCACTACGTGTGTACCAAATTTCATCCAAATCGGATATTGGGAAGTGTGTCAAAAACGCTTCACAAGATTTGATAGATAGTTAGTTAGTTAGACAGAACATCTGAAGCTAAATATAAAAGCTTGTAAAAAATTGCGTAAAGGATTTTTTAAAGATATATATAAATAATATATTTTTTCATTCACACATTTTATCCAAAAAAAAAATTTTAGCCCGGCGCCGAGTTGGCCGGCGCCCAGTTGGCGGCGCCGAGTTGGCCCGGCGCCCAGTTGGCGGCGCCGAGTTGGCGGCGCCCAGTTGTCCCATTCCGGGTTAAAATACATGTAAAAACTGCTTAAGAGGTTCGAGTTATAGAGGGGTTCGAGTTATAGAGGTTCGAGTTAGAGAAGTTCGACTGTATGTTAGTAATTTTGGGCACTCCCCTTCTATCGTGGAAATCTCGAAACCCAAATTGATATAAGATGGAATAATTTCTTCTCTTTCTATGACGTTTTATTCTTGATAGTGATGGCTTTCCCGATTTTGAAATCATATTAACTGCTAGATGCAACTTCCCACAATTAAGGTACAAATCTAACTATAGCATTTTTTGGGGAGTTGCTTTGTAACTTCCCGTGTAATAAGATCATAGTCTGGAACTTTTATCGAATTAGTATTTTGTTTGAACTTCGTTAATATTTTATAGCACTTTTTCTTAAAAACTGACATTTTTATAAAAGAAAAAAAACAAATAAAAAATTTAAAACTGCTTTTTTTGGTATGTTTGACTACATCTAGACACATGTAGATAACAAAAATAGTAAATGCTTTTGTCCAATCGATTGACCTTCCATCAATTTTTTGCTGCTTGTTTTATTATCATTATTTATACATTAATCGTGTGAGCTTACATGCCCATAAATTGGCAGAGTATTTTAACCCCATGTACCAACCAAACTTAAAATAAAATCTCCCTAAAGCCATAAAAAGCATGTCGGTTTTTTCTATAAAAGTACAAATATAAAAATTTTGTTTAGTTAATTTCCAGGGCTTACAACCCTAACAAATCTTTCACAATCCTGGATAGCGTTTCAACTCTCCCAAGTTTTGAAGAGCCTTTGAGCCTAAGCTCCCCCGTCTCTTCGCTTAGGGGGAGAGTGCTTTGGGCCGAAGCCCCCCCGACCCTCCAGGGTAGGGTAGTTTATATCATTACTGATTCATGTATTAGCTTGCTTACGCATTTCTGAGTTTGGCGAAACAGCTGAAACGCTACCAAGGATTGCCTCGGAAACCAATGAAAGATTTTATTAGACTTGTAATCCGTGGGGTCCAATGACTAATGGACAACCTTGTAAATTTAACGCACACTACTTCAATGAAAAATTACAAAACATACAGATTGAGCTTCAGACGCTGTCACCATCTTTTGGCAAAAAATATTACAAATATTCTGATTTGCGGTCCGACAAACAACAGCAGCTGCCTTTAACGAGCGTAAAGTAAAGTGACCTTCGATTCGTCCGTCACATCTGTTTTAGGTAGACATTCCAAATAAATGTTTTCCAGTATCATCGGGAAATGTTGCTAAGTAAATAATACATATAAATAAGGGCTTAGTACGCTACCCTGAGGCGCGCCTGCTTTAATTTCTCTTAAATTTAAGTAATCTTCCTGTTTTACTCTGAAGTCTGTCATATATATTAAAAATGTATGATTCCAAAATATCAGGATATAGTTTTGGCAGAAATAGTTATAGTTTAAAATTAAAGCCTTTATGCCCACTTTGTCGAATGATTGTGCTACATCTAGAAAGAATGCAGAATAAACTTCTTCTTCTAGGGCTTTTTCTAATATGTTAGTAATTTTGTGCACTTCGTCTATCGTGGAAATCTCGAAACCCAAAATTGATACGATGGAATAATTAATTTCTTGTCTTTCTGATGAAGTTTTATTCTTGATAGTGATGGCTTTCCCGGTTTTGGAATCATAATAACTGCTAGATGCAACTTTCCACAATTTAGGTACAAACCTAACTATAGCTTTTTTGGGGAGTTGTTTTAACTTCCTGTGTAATAAGATCATGGTCTAGAACTTTTATCGAATTAGTATTTTGTTTGAACTTCGTTAATATTTATTTTGGTTATTGAGGTGACTGAAGCCTTTAAATGCTTGGGAAGCAAAGATACCGAAAACATTGCTTCTGCATTAGTACCATTACAAAAGTTCGTTGTTTGTTTATACGACAACCACAACACGGAGACCGAAATGTACAAAGCTCGCCAGAAACTTTTTTGTGCAGGTGGCCGTGACGTCAATATGCTTCCTCCCACTCTAGCAGCATTAACACAGCACACGCTAAGGGCAGCTTACCAAGCTGGTCAAATTTGGGGTCGGGCACTTGATATTAATGGAGAATTGCCGAATCCAGCGAATTGGGGCTACCTTAAGACAGCAAACATTTGGACTTCCAATTGGACAGATCTTTTCGAGATATGGAAGTCTTTTAAAGATCTGGGAGAGTGCTGCTGTAAAATGGGATGCGACAATTTGCGTTGCAGTATAGTTTTAAGTATATTGTACATTGAAAGCCGCCATATTTAAAATGGCCTCCAAAATAAAAATAGAAGCTCCTACGTTTGTTTTGTTGTCAAAATTGGATTTGGGAAGTCGAAATACCTATAAAACGATATATCATAAGCTATAAGTTCAAGAATGTGTCAAATTTAAGATCGCCATATTGAAAAAATGGCGCTCAAAAGCAAAATGGCAACATGTGTGATATTTTTATCACAAGAAATGGATATCTCGACCCAAAATTAGTCAAAATCGAGGTATCACAATTTATGGTTAGATGCCTGGTTTAGATTTTTATGTAGGTTAGCCGCCATCTTGACAAAGAACTACTGTAGTCGTCGGACGCCATTTTCTATCGGTGTAAAATTTTAGTAAGTATTATCTAAGTCAAAGAATATACCTAGTGTGTTTTTTGTAAAAAATAAGTCATTTTAGGATATTTTAAAAAATGAAGTAGGCCATTTTGAAAAAATGGCGGAAACTCCCCACTCTGCTCTGGAGGAATTTTTTGGGGACTCGACTCAAATCGCTTAAAATTGTCCTAAGAACTAGTGTACCAAATTTCATGCTTGTATACCTAATAGCCACATAGCTTCCGTTATCCTCCGGACTATTTATAGGCTTTTAAAAATAAGGAGTTTCTAAGCCACTAAAAAAAATGTCAAAAATCTAAAATGCCCGCGAAATGTTTCGCGTCATAACTTAAAAACCATTCGTCTAACGAAAAAATATATAAAAGCGCTTTTGTATAAAATTTTATTGTCTTCAGCTATTATTTAAAACTTTTTTTTCTAAAATGTACAGGAACCAAAGGAAATATCCTATTATTCTTTCAGTTTCAATTTTTTCTTTAATAAAAGTTTCTTGATTTTGGTTGATAAAATGTTTATTTTTATTTTTTCTCGATGCTAAGGCTGGAGTACTTTTCTTAGAATTGGGGACGGTTGTACGACTAGAGTTGCCAATCATGCCGTATTTTTCGGGATTCTCCCGTTATTGAAGTTTTTGTTCTGCGTCCCGGGCAAAGTATTAACGGGACGCCATTTTTCCCGTTTTTGGAGCTTGACAGAAAATGTTTAAAACAGAAACACAATGAAGTATTTTATTTAATAAACACTGCCTAGTGCGACCAAAGATATCGTTGTTTACCAGACTTAATTATGATTCTTAAAAGATTTAAAAGACTGGTTAAGATTTTGCAAGGAATTTTATTCTAAAATTAAAAAAGATTTTTGCGCGGTCGGCTAGTAAATATTAAGTATGTTCGGTTAATTCATTTTGACACCTTTTTCCATGGGCGTAGTCAGGGTGGGGCAGGGTGGGGCACTTGCCCTACCCTGGCTTGTCTCCTGCCCCATCTTGTCTTTAGCTCATTTAGTAAGACGTTTTATCAAGGTTTATTCCCAATCCTCGCAAGTTAATATTAAATTAAGTTTAGGTTATTTGATTGTACATTTTTTTGCTTTTTTGTCCCACTCTAAGCGAGACCCTGACTACGCCCATGCCTTTTTCAATCTCATTTTAGCTGTTTAAATATTTGTATTTTTTTTAACACATGTCCCGTATTTTTTCTGCTTTTATTTTTGCATCTTTTTTTATAGATAGAATCGTTCTCTAATAGACAGATAATGAAATAATCGAAGGTCACCTACATTATTCCTGATTTAAACAACTGTAGGGTCATTCCATGGAATTTCACCCATTTTTTTTTGTTGGTAGCTGCGTATGTTCATTTTTACAATGGACTAATAATAAAAATGGGTACTTTTTATTTTTATACAGGGCGTCTCAAAAAATACTAATAATTTTAAAAAACATTACTTTGTAAAATCAAAATGCATCTTTCACTACAACTGAATTCCACAAAACCTAAATTATTGAAGAGATCAAGAGCTAAAGTAAATATAAATATCAAAATAGAGTTGAATTTTAGGTTTTGTGTTATATACACTGAGTCCAAAAATCCAACAAAATTTGACAAAACTGACTTTTTTATCTTGTCTATTATGTGTCATTATGATTTTGTAAATTGACTTTTGCTTTGCTCTCATCACTAAAAATAAACTTATGGTATTTCATCTCCAACTACACCTCTGGCAACTATTGCCGATGTAGTCAGATTACTAAAAAATTAGGAAAGTTCATTTTTTGACACTCTATATCTCAGAAAGAGGTTGATAAATTTTGTTTCAAATTTGTAGGATGGCTAGTGGTTATCTAAGGAATCAATATAAAAAAAATTAAAAGGGGATACCTAGCTAGAACAAAAAAGTGAAAATAAGAGAGAAAGATTGAGCGGTTTTGTATAATTGTTTTCGGAAAATTTTTGCTAACTTTAATATTCTCATTCTTTCAGATAATTTCCAAGAATTTTTCCAAGTTTTATGATTTTCTCAAAAAGTTCCTGAAAAAAGCTTCAAGATTTGCATTATTTCACATTGATTTATGGAAACTTTCCGAAAACTTCATAATTTTTCAAAGAAATTTCGCTTGCGGCGCAATACCTATCTCCAAGATTTGCATTCTTTCACATTGATTTTTGGGAACTTTCCAAAAATTTCAACACTTATCTAGAAAATTTTTTGACAACTCAAAACCACCCTAAGAAAAAATCCTAGGTGCTGCATCACTATGTTTTCTTACTATGCACATCGTTTTTATTTTTTTTTAAAAAGACGTAATGTACTTATAGGACTTTCAGATAAATTTGAATTTTCTCGGAAAAAATTTGGCCCCTCCCCTGGGACAATTCCTGGCTATGCCCATGTCCCAACAAACATTTAAAGTTGTAACGACGAAACTCCAACTAGAAAGAATTTCTTAAAAGTAACCGCAGCGTACTCCCGCTACGTCTCAGTATACCATACAGCGACGTGTTAATTCCCTAAGTGGGGAACCAATTTCTGTTTATAACTACTTGGCCAAGTGTTTAAAGTCACTGTAGTAACAACTACACTACTACGTCGTAGCCAGGTACCTACTACGTCGTAGAGGCTGTTTTTTTTTTCCGTAATGGCATAAAAGTAGCGATGTAGTTGCAAATAATATAATCGTTTCTTTTTGGTAGAATTGTTACACAATATGGTGGACACAACAGTAAACAGACTCGCTAAGTTTTTTTGTTTGGTTATGGCCATAATAATATGTACTATGTTATCCAAAAGAATTTACGAGCAGAGGATCAAAATTCGAGTGCGATGCAAAGTTTTTTGTATAACGTGCATTATATATATTGCAAAAAACCGGTGCGCCCGTAAAATTGAGCCCTTTTTTGGTAGCTGATGGAATTTTTGTGTTGTGATTTTGGAGGTTATGTTTTCATAATCGACAGTTAACTCCACCAAATGGTGCTTAAGAATAGCATTTTTGATAAGCCTAAACTAATTTGTTTATAAAATAGTATAGCTCTTTAATATGAGTTCATAAAACGACAATAAAAATGTTAAATTTTCTTTCTTACAAAAAAACATGGCGTCCCAAACTATATTCCCTGATAGTCGAAAGGGTTACTTGAAAGTGAGCCTACGGCAACGTGTCACGTACGACTTTTATGTCGGCATTCCCTTTTAGTTCTAGATAACACACTCGAATTTCTACTCCTTGGTTGCGGCAACGTATTATTAACTAGCTTTCGCCACTAGAAAACGTCTACAAAGTGATAGGAACCACGCGATAAGTAAAACTACTACCCTCAAGTTATTGGGGTGTCGCCACTTGTCATTTGCCGTTTCTGCCAACAACAGCACCACTGCTTATAGGTTATGTAGGAGCGTGAATTTGTGGTGGGTTTTAAAACAAAAACAAGATAAATTAAATTCCATTATAACAATAAATGAAGAGCCAATTAAAAGTGTTTTTCAAAAATGTATGTTGCAGTCGAGAGCATGATCCCTATTCTAGAATTTTTAGAAAGTGTTGGTCGAGGAACTAAAAGAACGTAGTCTCATCAATGAAATCAACTTATTGTTACTTTTTCTATTTACGCATTGCTCTCACAATTCGTATGTAGTATTTTGTATTGTTTTGAAGCATTTTCGCATTTTCAATATTCAGTAATTTTTGTAATAATTTCTTTATCTTTGAGACTTGTTAGATCGCTTAGAAATCCGCATGTCACTTGTTTTTTATTAGCCGGAAGGTTACCGCAAATTGCAAAAGTTCCTAGATAAAAGAAGTTTATTTTAGGGGCCGTGCATAAATTTAGCTAAAACACCCTTATGAAGGGTATCTACTTCATAAGGGTGTAGATGATAGCCGAAGCGTTACATATAGTGGGGAAGGTGATGTTGCGACAGCGTTACGTAATTTTTTTTACCGATTAGTTTTAAGGTTTCTTTTTAATGTTCCTCATTTTGTTACTATTTTGTTTATATTTGTTTGTTTTTTACTTTATCATTATCATTATAGCAATAAACTAAAAATAAAATATTTTATTTTGGAAGAGGGATATATAAACTTAAAGTCCAACTCAACATATTAAATGAATCACAGTGAAACACGACACGTCAGCACAAAAGGGTGGCGGCACAAGAGGGAGGTGCCACAGCACAAGCCACGAACGACCGTAAAGACAGTACAAGAATAGAATACTAACAACAAGTGCGTAAAAGATTAAGGATTTCTCAAAATCCGTGTGCGTACTCGATATACTTTGGATCAATATTTTGCATTTTGATTGTTTTGCAAAATGGTCAAGCAGACCAACAATGAGGTCGAAAACATGGACTGCTCAAGGTAGTTAAAAAAATATTTGCAAATTTATTCCTAATATTCCCATATTATAGAAGGAGCCACCAAAAGTAGGGTTAAGAATGGACGCGACCAAGATGCGACTTCAAAAAGTCTACGTTTTCAAAGTAGAAACAGGAAGTAGACTTTACTTTAAAAGATCGACATTAAAAAAAGTCAAAGTAGTTGCGGCTTTAAAGTTGATGCAAAAAGTTATTTTGTTTACATTCTTACATCAGATGTTACTATGATGACACAAACTTTTGTGGTAAAAATTAAAGTTATAATGTAGTTGTCGGATACACTTGTTTGGGACTCCAATGAAGCTTAACTTTCTAGTGGTAATTAAGTAGGATATAAAAGTTAAGACTACGAAATAACGACTAAAAAGAAAGTAAAACTTTAGTAACGTCCTATTGTGGTAAAGAAGACTATCAGAATCGACTATCAAGAAACAATCCTAAGAAGTAGTTTAGAGGGTCGTTTTTACGAAACATCTACTATTTCCTGATACTAAATAGTAGTCAGAACAAAAAGTAACAAATTTTGGTTGGGACCACCACATTTCTACTATAAGAAAGTAGCAAAGCCTTTAGAACATGTGGCCGCTACTATAAATGTTCGTTGGGGTCTACATTGCTTTTGAACAGTTTTAGGTCATATAATTCTTGTTGGTCATTATAGCGTTGAGAACAACGATAGACAAAAAAAATCATAAATCAAAAACAGGAAAAATACCCTTTTCAGTTTTTTGTACGTTCAATCATTAAATATGGTTCTACGATTCTGCAAAATATAAATGAAATAAAAGAATCTCTTTCTTAGATAAAGCGATTGAGAAAATTGACTTTTTCAAATTTTTTACAGAGTAATACAACTTTTAACATTTGCCAAAGGAGTAGTTGAGATTCAACTATGAATTTTTTTTATAAGCGTTTAAACAACTTGTGACTTTGAGATACTTCCTAAAAACGTCGAAGATAACGTCAATTTGACGAATTTTTGGCTTTTTTGGACACCCTCTATAAAAATAGAAAATATTCCGGGTCAATTTTTTACATTTTACTTTAACTAACAATATATAATTATTTCAAAAATTTTTAAAAATATGCAGCAACTAGGATTGGGTGAATTTCGATGGAATGACCCTGTAGTGTTCTCGCTAGCAAATTGGAATATGGCATCCGTGTTATTTTTCGCCGAAAGATGGTGACAGTGTTTGAAATCGGATTATTATTTCTCCTTTTCTCTCCAGCAGTTCGGTTTTAAGTGATTTATCCAAACAAAACTCATTGTCCGAAAAGGAACTGTCGTCAGTCCCGTCTTCGGGCGAGCTGACGGCAACCAATAAACCGAACCATGCCATTCTGGCGTTTTTAAAATGCAGTTCTTTTCCTTCTTTGTACATCTCGAAGGTTTCTCTGCTATAAAAAAAAGAAAATCCTAATTCAAATTAACAAAAATTTTGGGTCTTGGTTTTAGCAGAAACGAGTATGTTTTAGGCTAGCCATCAGTTCGAATAATCAATCAGTCATGGTGTTCGAATGTGTCTAATAGAGCAATTTAGGAGAGACTCGGGCTTGTCCAACAAGATTTGATTAGGTTTTGTTAGGTTAGGTTTTTGAAACTTTCTATTTTCATGTGGTTAGAATCATTCAAGTGAAAATCACCCTGTATGCATCTATTCTAAGACATGAGGTAAATAATATTGGTAGATCTGCGCTTGCGAAGCCAGGGATTGAAAGTGGACTTGGTAGCGCTAGCGTCTTGTATTTAGGAGAGACTCGGGCTTGTCCAACTTTTTATTCTTTGAAGTTTAATTATCAGGATCTTGAATCAATTGAAATTGACGGTGTATTTATTGTAAAACTATTTCTGCCAAAAGAAGATGATCTTTTGGAATCATACGTTTCTAATAAACTATGACACAACGGACTTCAGAGTAAAACAGGAAGATTACTTAATTTTAAATTAAGAGAAATTAAAGCACACGTGCCCCAGGGTAGCGTAATAGACCCTTCATCTTATCAATTTGGGCTTCAAGACAAGCTTTCCACGATAGACCAAGTACACAAAATTAATTTTAAAATAAAACTATTTCTGCCAAAACAATATCCTGATATTTTAAAATCATACATTTCTAATAAATTTTGACACAACAGATTTCAGAGTAAAACAGGAAAATTACTAAAATTTAAGACAAATTACAGCAGGCGTGCCTCAGGGTTGCGTAGCAGGCCCTTATTTATATTTTTTATTCACTTGCAATATACCACAGCCAGGAAATTGATTGTCACTTAGCAACATAGAATATTTATAAGTACCCTTCGATAGATAAAGGATTTTAGCTTCGATTCGGTCAGTTGTATATTAAATGTTCTAAGGCAACATAACATATTGACCGTTAAGCGGACAGAACCGAACTCTTCTGTGTAAGGCAATACCTATCTACTGTTTTAAGGTATGACGGAAAAATCGAGGTCGCCTTACTTTAGGCTCGTTCAAAGCAGAAGCAGCTGCTGTTATCCCGCAAATCAAATCATTCGTAATATTGTTTCCCGAAAGATGGTGACAGTGTCTGAAGCTAATCTATATGTGTCGTAATTTTTCCTTAAAGTGGTGTGCATTAAATTTAGAAGGTTACCCATGAGTCATTGACTCGCGGCTACAGACTTAAATGCACTCTGGCTCCTTGGATTTCGAGGTTATGTTTTAATTTTTTTTGTTTTTGTTCAAATAGCCTGGGAGTGTTTATAGTTTGAAGTCCCTTCCAGTTTTAAAAATTAGTCCGTGTTTTATAATCATCATCATTTATATATCATAATAAAAATGTACTTTTCAAGTAGTATTTCAAGTATTTATTGAATAAAATCAGTTTACAACTTTTAACAAAACTAGTTACTGATTAAGTTTAAAATACATTTGATATTTTCATAGCACAAAGAAATAAATCTTGTGTCTGCTAATTTGTTTTTTTTATATTTGTAAGGCTTAAAAGTTATAAAGACCTATTTAATCTTCAAATTTAACAATTTTAAGTTCTAGATTAAAATAAATAAATAAACTATTTGTTTTTTTGTAACACTTAAAAATTACAAGTATCTTTGAGATCTTAACTGCATCTAACTCTAGTTACAAATAAAATTTTTAAAAAAATAAATGAAAATGAAGTAATTAAAATTAATAATTATAAGGAATTTAGACTCAATTTTTATAGAACAGAACTTCCTCAAAGACGTTTATTTTCCACCAAAAATCAGCCCAAAAAGTCAAGAAAAAAATTGTTTGCAAAACCTATTCCAGAAGAGACAATTTTAATAGCAAATCAATTGTTACATTATTGATTCCTAAAAATAATAAAAACCTAATAGAGTAAATACCTAGAAGAATAATTTCTTTTTGCATCTGCCCACTTGTTATTTTTGTGTTTCCCAAAATCTTTTTTTGAGTTCAGCTAATAGCTTAAACATTTCACATTTTGTTTTATTTCGAATCTTCATTATAAATGTGATTTAATTATATAGTACCAAATTTTCCATAAATCCTAAACCTCAAAAAGATTTAGCCTGGATTCCTATAGTTCGGAGCCTAAGCCACTTTTGTCTGCATTTTTGGGTACCGTAATGATACTTGGTACAAATATAGTACAACACTTAGTCCCATTTAAAAAATGTGGTTTTTTTTAACATAACTCACCTACTCGTCATTTGATTTTCTTTTAGTTCATCACCATCGTAATCAGATAAAAAAATACCACAACTTTGTCTATTTAACCGACCCTGTAGCTCTAATTTTAACGAAGTAATTAATAGTGGCGACTTAACTCTTAACACCCTGTACATTATAATTCAAAAATTCCAGAAACTTCATTTTTACTTAATTTATCAAATTTTATTAAGTTAGGTTTGATTAGGTGTTTTTAATATTCTCTCACGTAGATCTCAGAACAGGTACATTTCAGGTGTCAGTTTTTGATATATCATGTGAACAGTTTGACATTTTGACTTAATTTATATCTATTTTCGTTTAGAATACGAAATTACCTAGAAATCGATACCCCACACGACCACTTTAGATGAAATAAGATTTTAACAATGTCTGTCCTCGTTCCTTTTGCTCCCTCCCCTGAAAAAAGCCGTTTTCAAAACTTTACTTTTTGTAAATTTTTTGGATTTACAAGCTATAAGGTGAAACAAACAAAAAACTGTACGCGAAATGAGTTTCATATTTATTTTATAAAAATTTTTTTGCCCACCTCAAGTACGCCCCTGTATCTGGGCCCTGCACTGGGTTCCATCGGAGCACCTCTTCTAAAATGGCATCTTTAGGTGTCTACTACCTCTGTGCCAAACAAACCCCAAAATTTCCCTCTTAGGCCCCGAACTACTACGAATTTTAAAAATATACGTTCAAATTAACCCGCGAAATCGAAGGAGCCAGACTGCATTTTAGTCTGTAGCCGCGAGTTCATTGGACCCCACGGTTTACAAGTTTCAGGAAATCTTTCATTCGGTTTACTGAGGCAATCCTTGGTAGCGTTTTAGTTATTTCGCCAAACTCAGACATGCGAAAGCAAGCCAATCAAGAATCAGTAATGATATAAAGTACCCTACCCTGGAGGGTCGGGGGTGCTTCGGCCCAAAGAACTCTCCACCCTAAGCGAAGAGACGGGGGAGCTTAGGCTCAAAGGCTCTTCAAAACTTGAAAGAGTTGAAACGTTATCCAGGATTGTGAAAGATTTGTGAGGGTTGTAACCCTGGAAATTAATTAAATAAAAGTATTTGTTTTTTTTGTAATCAAAAGAACTGTATGGTTTTATGGGTCTTTTTAGTTGGAGGTTTTATAGCTGGGCATTTGGTACTTGGGGTACTTGTACTTTTTGCCGATTAATAAAAAAGTAATAACACCGACTTAGTTTTTGTATCATCATATATCGTGCATTTACATAATACTGCAGTAAGGTAACTTCCTTTTCGTGAAGCAAACATTACGAAATATAGCAATATCAAGCACACATATTAAGTGAGCATAAGTTTATCTTTCTCGCGGACCAACGTGCGGAACTAGTATAGGATAGACTTATGTAGATTTCTCTGTTAATGTGTATCTACTATCCATCTATAATGTTGGCATCAATGGTGTAAATGGATAACCGAGAGTATTGGAATATTGTATATGATATCAAGTGTCTTCAATTTTTGTTAAATGGGAATTTAATGGCGCTAATTTAAGCAAGTTCTCTTGGACAATACAATTAATGCTATAGACATTACCCTGGCTAGGATCAAAACAAGTTCTTCGTGATTTAAAAGGAACAAATAATTTAATACTTATCTATAATCAGTGTTGCCGCAGCAAGTTTTAAAAACGTACTGAAAATTTTCTGAAAATGTACTGAATTTGATCGAAATGTACTTTTTTGGTTGCAAATAAATTGGTTCACTTTGAAATTCGGTTTCTTACCATACATAAGCCAAATAAAAAAAGTTTTGCAAACCGTTTAAGCGGTAATAAAAATATTTCACATAACTTTTTCTTATTCAAACATTTGAAATCCACTTACCTAGGCAAAATTATATTATTATGTTATTATGGGTTGTAATATTTGATCTTTACTAAGGGTCAATTTTAAAGTAATTTTCTTTGAAAGTTAATAAGGGATTCAAAGGGTTGCGAATCGAAACAATTATTAGTATTTAACAGAAGTTTCCGAGGAAGTTTCGCAAATAAAATAGTTTGAACAGTTTCTTATTTGTTTTAAAAATTAACTTTGTTGGGGTAATACCTATTATGATGTCTGGTATCCAATTTCGTAGTGAAAATGGGTCAATATTTAATATGTAGTACTTGCGTACTGAATGAACATTTTTCGTACTGAATTCAGTAGAATTGTACTGAAACAGCAACACTACTTCTGCCTTGAACCAATGAGTATTTCAACGACTGTAAAGTGACCTTTGATTCGTCCGCCACACCTATTTTAGGTAGGCATTCCAAATAAATTTTCTATTCAGTATCCTCATCAATCAATCAATTTCCTGGCTTAGGTATATCGCAAGTAAATAATAAATATAAATAAGGACTTAGTACGCTTCTCTGAGGCACGCCATTGGAAATGTATGCCAAAATATCAGGATATTGTTTTGGCAGAAATAGTTTTAATTTAAAATTAAATCCTTTATGCCACACTTTGTCGAATGATTGTGCTACATCTAGAAAGAATGCAGAACAAACTTCTTCTGGGGCTTTTTCTAATATGTTAGTAATTTTGGGCACTCCTTCTATCGTGGAATCATTTCTTGTCTTTCTATGATGTTTTATTCTTGATAGTGATGGCTTTCCCGGTTTTGGAATCATAATAACTGCTAGATGCAACTTTCCACAATTAAGGTACAAACCTAACTATAGCTTTTTTTGGGGAGTTTTTTTGTAACTTCCCGTATAATAAGATCATAGTCTGGAACTTTTATCGAATTAGTATTTTGTTTGAACTTCGTTAATATTTATTTTGGCTATGTAAACTAAATATGACCTTCGAATTGATGAGGTATATTCAAATGAAGGTTTGCATATGTTGCTTCATGAGGCCCAAATGTTTTTTCTAAATGGCTTGCAAAAATATCTGCTTTTTCTTTGTGTGCAGGATTTTATAGCACTTTTTCTTTAAAAAAATTTTTATAACAAAAGAAAAAAAACAAATAAAAACTGTTCATTTTTTTTGGTATGTTTGACTTCATCTAGAATCATGTAGATAACACAAATAGTAAATGCTTTAGTTCAATTTTTTCTGCTACGTTTCCCTCCAATTTTTGTCCAATCGATTGACCTTCCATCAATTTTTTGCTGCTTGTTTTATTATCATTATTTATACATTAATCGTGAGCTTACATGCTCATAAATTGGCAGAGTATTTTAACCCCATGTACCAACCAAACTTAAAATAAAATCTCCTTAAACCCATAAAAAGTATATGTTTTCTTAGCTCACACATATACTATACTATAGTAGTGTGAGCTATGGTGATCCTAATTTTTTCGAGAAAAATAAAGTTGCTCCGATTTCAAAATTTTTTATATATCTTTGCGTTTCAGATGATTTTGAAACTTTTTTGTCGCGCCGTCTGTCTGTCTGTCTGTCTGTATGTCTCTGTCTGTCTGTATGTCTGTCTGTCTGTATGTCTGTCTGTAACGACCAACGCGCATAACTCAAAAACCGCTAGGCCGATTTTAATGAAATTTGGTACCTAGGCTGCGTCTTGGGTCAAGATGGTCCCATTTAAAAATGAAGAAAATCCACCGAACACAAGCCAAATAAAAGGGTGGGGGAAGATTTCAAAAATTAGAGTTTATGTGAAAATATGGCGTGTGTGATATCAAACGAAAGGTAATTAAGTATGGAGTTAAACAAAATACATTTTAGTTTTAGTTTTTTTAAGGGTGGGGGTAGATTCAAGTCAAAACATGGCTTGTGTGGTATCAAACAAAATGTAATTTAGTCTGGAGTTGAATAAGATATATTTCAGGTTTTAGTTTTAATAGCTCGCACGTACACTATAACTATAGTACCTAGTGTGAGCTTAGGGGCCCATATATTGGCAGAGTATTTCTATAAAAGTACAAATATAAAAATTTTGTTTAGTTAATTTCCAGGGCTTACAACCCTAACAAATCTTTCACAATCCTGGATAGCGTTTCAACTCTCCCAAGTTTTGAAGAGCCTTTGAGCCTAAGCTCCACCGTCTCTTCGCTTAGGGGGAGAGTGCTTTGGGCCTAAGCCCCCCCGACCCTCCAAGGTAGGGTATTTTTATATCATTACTGATTCTTGTATTAGCTTGCTTACGCATTTCTGAGTATGGCGAAACCAGAGACAAAATTAAATGAGACTGCCGAAAAGATAGGGCCGCGCAGCCAACAAGTTCCAGTAGCGCACAGCGCTGCAATCGCGGACTATGTTTCTATTTGTATTTAAAACTAATTTTATTCTGTTCGATTGGGGTCGTTCATAAATTACGTAAAACTTTAAGAAAATTGTCTATCACATAACGCTTAGTATTTTCCTAATGTCATTTGTTGTTAGAAATGGTTCACTATGTTGAATTGAATTTAATAAATCTCTATTAGCAAATCATGCTATTTCAAATTACAAACATATATATAAAAAATACATTTAAATGTTAATACATACACCAGTTTTCTATAACAAAACAAATCCAAACTTATAATACTAATAACTATTTACTTCTTATTATTACATAATGGATAATATATCTCTGGAGAACAGCATCGCTGTGGAATAAGCTTCCTGCGACACTTTTCCCTGCAGGTTACAATCTGAACCTTTTCAAAACCAACATACACCAACATTTCCGCGCACTTGCCGCTTCTCGAGCGTAATAGAGATCTCCTTGCGAGTGCGCACCGTAAAAAAAAATTATTGAAATAAAGCCAGGTTAAATAACAGCAATTTTTATTCAAATAGTATAAATACTGAATTAGGATATAAGTCATTGTTTTATAAAGGAATTAGATTGTATAACAAATTACCATTAGACATTAAAAATTGCAAATCAAATAATATGTTTAAGAGAAAACTTAAGTACTTGTTGCCTAGTCAGCCTGATTGTTTATGTAAACCACCCTTGGTACTATATTATATTATATTATATTTTATTATTTTAGTCTCCATATTATTTTTTTGGTGTGTTTTAGTATAGTGACCTTTTCTCATAAAGAAATATGGCATCAATGTTTTTTTTAGGATAGGATTAAAAACATTTTACAGTACAGTGTAAGTACTTGATAAAGCTGTGTGTTACTAGATTATTCTTTTAGTAGGTAGGTGATCCGTGGTATAGGTATAGTTAGTTCTGTTGGGAATGATACAGGAATGTGCTTGTAATGGTTTTTCGGTATTATTAGAGAATTATTGAAATATAGCCAGGCTATAATTGTGCCAGGCACAATTTTGACACCTTCACATTGTAATATCAGCTGTGATCTTTCAACACATGGCCTTTGTTTACTATATGAACCGGAATAAATAGTGCCTTCTTTTATTAATTGAAAATAAACGACGATAGTTTTAAATTCGACTTTGGTATGAATTTTGAACGACTAACTGTCAGTTTTCAATGTAAATGTGTTAAAATAGTGCCTGGCACAATTATAGCCTGGCTATATTTCTCTAATAATACCGAAAAATCATTACAAGCATTCCTGTATCATTCCCAAGAGAACTAACTATACCTACCTACTAAAAGAATAATCTAGTAACACACAGCTTTATTAAGTACTTACACTGTACTGTAAAATGTTTTTAATCCTATCCTAAAAAAAAACATTACTACCATATTTTTTTATGAGAAAAGGTTACTATACGAAAATACACCAAAAAAATAATATAGAGACTAAAATAAAAAAATATAATATAATATAATATAATATGATACCAAGGGTTTACTTAAACAATCAGGCTGACCAGTGGCATATATATGCCCGGGCCCCCCCCCCGAAGCTAAGATTTTTTTAGATATTTTCCACATATTTTATGAATACAAACATAAAATATTATAAAATACGTCTTCATAAGGTCTGGCCCCCCCCCGAAACTGTTTCGCCCCCCCCCCCAAAACTTTTTTCTATATACGCCACTGAGGCTGACTAGGCAACAAGTACTTCTTAAGTTTTCTCTTAAACATATTATTTGATTTGCAATTTTTAATGTCTAATGGTAATTTGTTATACAATCTGATTCCTTTATAAAACAATGACTTATATCCTAATTCAGTATTTATACTGTTTAAATAAAAATTGCTGTTATTCCTTGTTGCATAGGTATGAACATCTGTAACATTCATCAATCAATGTTAATAGAAGTTGCAACCAAAAAAATTAATAAATAATACAGGTATTCTACCCATATTACAAATTGCAAGTCATTTTTAAAAGCAAGTTACAAGTATATTGTAAACGCAGTCGAGTCAAACCTAACCTCAAATTCTTGGTTTGTTTTTCTGGAATTTTCGGATGCAAAAATTTTGCTACGAAATAACTTTTTCACTACAAAGGAGATCTGTTTTGTGTTAAAGCGCGTGTTATCAGACAAAACTGGTCTTGTTTTGTGACTAAGACAAGGTAAGAAAGATAATTTATGTTATTGAAGTTAGGGTCGATTTATATACTTGTTATACAGATTGACACTGAACATATACATTGGTTTTAGATAAAATGTGTCAACTTAGTATTGGTGGATTGTGTGTTAGGGAGGGGTGATCATCTGTCCACAGCAGGTATACAAATTTTTTTAACAGGACTGTGTAGGACTCCACAGGACACTAAAATACACTACAGGACCAAGAATTTATTTGAGTCCTGTAGGATGGTGTACAAATTTTGTTCAGCTGTTCACCCCTCAGTTATGGCAGGGGTGGATCTAGGAACTTTATTTAGGGGGGGTAAATATCATAATAAATATTGCATAAAACAGTTTTGCATTGTGACCAGGATGTGTATTCTGTATGTAAAAACTTAATATAGTTTGAGATTTGGGGGGGGGGAATTTCCCCTCCCGTAGATCCGCACCTTCTTATGGGTCATTGTCCATATAATTTTATTATTATTGATGTATTGCCTTTTTTAGTTTTAGTAGATATTTTAGTCAGTAGTGCACCCAAGAATAGGTCTTGGGGGGCCCGAGACACAGTTATGCCATATCTTCACCTATTTAATTTTTTTGTTCACGAAATATGTGGAAAATGTCTAAAAATCCTTAGGCTTCTGTCTTTTAGTTTAGTGTTTGAACATAATTCTAGCTAGTGCTTTTACTTTTTAGGTACACACACATTATGGATTTGTATGGATCATTACAATCACATTGAGTACACACTGCTTGGTTGCAAATGATTTTTCATTTAGGTAAGTAATAGAGAAATATTGGTTAATAAGTTCTGTCTCTTTCCACACCCATACTAGGGCCTATTCTTAAAATACATAATGCCATTTAACATAATAATTATATGTTCAAAATTAATGCTCAAAGGGGTAGCAGTGTTTGGCCTTGTATTACACATAACTTTTTTTTTAATGTATTTTGTTTCTTGAAAATTCTGTACAGAGGGTGGAGGTGGGTCAATTACATAATTTAAGAATAGGCCCAAAGTGTACTTAGGGCAGAGCTTCAAGAGCTAAGCTCCTCCTTAAAAATTTGGTTAGCCCCTGAAATTATATTACATATAAACACATATTTCGGACAGAGTCAACACGAAGGCTTATTGGGGTGGGGGAGGCAACAGCCACCTTTCCTCAGAAACTTTTTGATCTTCTGCAATTTTTTGTAACTCTAACTGTTTCCAAGAAAAGACAAAAAAGGAAAATTTGTACTCTGCATTATTTTAATTTTATGCGAGTTTTATGTAATTTCTAAATAGCAATTGAAGATACAAGTTATTTTATTTTGTTTTTTTTTCTGAAAAATGGTTAGAGATAAAAATATTGCAGATCAAAAAATTTCTGAATAAAACAAGGAATTCATTTTACATTTTTAAATCTGCCAATAACTTACTGCAAAAAAGTTCTGGAGAAAAAAGGGGGCATGACCGCGGAAAAAATATCACCCTGTAGATTTTCCTAATATTTGACATGCTTAATGATGTATGCCTTGTAACAAAACAACAACAACATGTTCCAGATTTGAGCTAAATATCTCAAAAACTGCACGAGTTATAAATAAAAAGCAAACAAAAAACTAATATTTTAGTAACCCATATCTCAAAAACTAAGCATGGTTATACAAAGTTTTTTTTCTTAAAATCACTCAAGATAATCCTCTGAAGTTTGGCGACATACTTTATTAACACCTGTATAAAATACCTACTATTATGAGTCCCCTGGCAGCTTTTTTTTTGCTTTTTAGTTATCCAACGCAACAATCAACAATGGGATAACATTATGTGGCCACTTTTATTATTAAAAAATGGATTGGAGAATGGATATTGTGAAGAATATAGGAAAATTACATTACAACATTTGAGCAATTCCACATGAACCTAGAAATTGAAGACTGTAAAAGTATGTTCTTATTTTTTTAATTTAAAATATTGGTTTTATTAAGGATTATTAGGTGGTACATGTTTAACTATTTTTAAGTTTTCTAAAAATCCACAGTTTTTTGTAATATAAATACCTAGTTTATACATTTAAGAAAAAACATTATATTTGTTAAATATTTTGAGATTTTTCTAAGACAGTTCTCATTTTTAAAAAAATAAATATTACATTTTTTAAAAAACATTGTTTTTTATTTAAGTATTACATTTTCGAGGTCATGCAAATTTTTATGTATGCGGAAAAAGTTTGGATATCTTACAGGTTTACATGACTAAAATTAATATATTTTTGATATCCAAATTCTTTTCGCATACATGAAATAGCCTGACCTCAAAAATAGCACCTTTACTAAGAAAAAAATCATTTAAAAAGCCCGCCCGCGCATTCTTAATTCTTCCAGTAGCCAAGGGTGGCGCTAGCGTAAACTTGTTGCCGCTTTTGAACCATAGAATTAAGCACTCTTTTATTATTTTCTCTATGCTTACATTTTAGCAATGAAGTGCACACGGGGTGACACGATAGAAGCCATACGCAGACCGAATCGCAGCTTTTTTTTCTGTGATAGAAGCGGCTTTTAAAGGGGCCTACAGACATGCGAACATTTCCAGAGATTAGTACGCGCGTACAAGTTTGCGCATATCTCTTCGTGTGTAGACAATATCCGCCTAAAATATCTCTCGAAGATTAGTTCGCGCGCACAATGTACGCGAGCAAATCTCTCGGTGTCTAGGCAAAACGCATTGATAATATCGTGTTTATGTTTAGAACGTTTAATTTTGTCTTCGTGTGTGTAGGCAATTCTACCAAACGTACTTGTATGCAGAGATTAGTTCGCGTACTAATCTCAAGAAATGCTCGCGTGTCTGTAGACCCCTTAAACTCTACTATTTTATGAGACTTGTAATCCGTAGGGTCCAATGACTAATGATAACCTTCTAAATTTAACGCACACTACTTCAATGAAAAATTACAAAACATACAGATTGAGCTACAGACGCTGTCACCATCTTTTGGCAAAAAATATTATAAATATTCTGATTTGCGGTCCGACAAACAACAGCAGCTGCCTTTCGAGCGTTAAGTAAAGTGACCTTCGATTCGTCCGTCACATCTGTTTTAGGTAGGCATTCCAAATAAATGTTTTTCAGTATCATCGGGAAATGTTGCTAAGTAAATAATACATATAAATAAGGGCTTAATCCGCTATCCTAAGGCACGCCTGCTTTAATTTCTCTTAAATTTAAGTAATCTTCCTGTTTTACTCTGAAGTCTGCTGTCATATATATTAAAAATGTATGATTCCAAAATATCAGGATATAGTTTTGGCAGAAATAGTTGTAGGTAGTTTAAAATTAAAGCCTTTATGCCCACTTTGTCGAATGATTGTACTACATCTAGAAAGAATGCAGAATAAACTTCTTCTTCTGGGGCTTTTTCTAATATGTTAGTAATTTTGTGCACTTCGTCTATCGTGGAAATCTCGAAACCCAAAATTGATAAGATGGAATAATTTCTTGTCTTTCTGATGATGTTTTATTCTTGATAGTGATGGCTTTCCCGGTTTTGGAATCATAATAACTGCTAGATGCAACTTTCCACACTTTAGTGATGAACCTAACTATAGCTTTTTTGGGGAGTTGTTTTATAACTTCCTGTGTAATAAGATCATAGTCTGGAACTTTTATCGAATTAGTATTTTGTTTAAACTTCGTTAATATTTATTTTGGTTATGTAAACTAAATATGACATTCGAATTGAATGATTGATGAGGTACCTTCAAATGAAGGTTTGCATATGTTGCTTCATGAGGATCAAATGGTTTTTTTCCAAATCGCTTGCAAAAATATCTGTTTTCTCTTTGTGTGCAGGACTTTATAGCACTTTTTTCTTAAAAATGTATGATACTTTTATAACAACAGAAAAGAATAACAAATAAATAACTTTAAAACTGTTAATTTTTTTTGGTATGTGTCCATGTGTGTAAATGCTGATTTCTTTTAATTCAATTCGATTACCTTCCATCAATTTTTTGTTGCTTGCTTTATAACCATTATTTATACATTAATCGTGTGAGCTTATATGCCCATAAATTGGCAGAGTATTTTAATAATCGTCAAATCACAACCGAACCGAACTCCCCAAAATTAAAATAAAATCTCCAACAAAAACTCATAAAAGCATATGTCGGTTTTTTTCTATAAAAGTGCAAATAGAAAAATTTTGTTTAATTACAACCCTAACAAATCTTCCACAATCCTGAAAGCGTTTCAACTCTTCCAAGTTTTGAAGAGCCTTTGAGCCTAAGCTCCCCCATCTCTTCGCTTAAGGGGAGGGTGATTTGGGCCGAAGCCCCCCCGACTCTTCAGGGTGGGGTACTTTTATATCATTACTGATTCTTGTATTAGCTTGCTGACGCATTTCTAAGTTTGGCGAAACAGCTGAAACACAATTGAAAGATTTTATGAGACTTGTAATTAGTGATGGGTCGTTTGCGAATGAACCGGTTCAAAGAGAGTGAGAACCGACTCTCGGATTTTCAGAGCCGGTTCGCGGATCCGCGATCTGTGTAGTCTGCCTGTTTCCACCAATGCATGCCCACTCCGATTCAAAAAACGCTCACGCATCAGGTGACGCTGCATTTAAAACCGGTGCAAACCATGTACCATCACGTGATGCGTTTTTTGAATCGGGGTGGGCATGCATTGGTGGAAACAGGGTGTAACGAACTGACGATTGAGAAAGCGTCCGGATATTCACGAACTCTTCCGACCACAGAACTCCCGACTGAACCGCAGTTCAAACCGCTCGAAAAGATCAAGCGACCGAAGAGATCCGAGATCCGTTGAATCGCAAAGACACAGAACACAGAAGGGAGACTGCGTAAAGAGCACGTTGACAACTTTTATTTAAAAACTTTATTTTTTACGGCACAATTTATAACACACAACTATAACAACGCCACTGTAGTTATGAATCATCCTGATCGATCATAAACAAAATATCAAGAAACACGTCCTTTTGTTTTCAAGTAATTAAGTAAATAAATTATCATAAAATTGTGCCGTAAAAAATAAAGTTTTTAAATAAAAGTTGTCAAGCTCTTTACGCAGCCTCCCTTCAGTGTTCTGTGTTTTTGCGATTCAACGCATTTAACGGATCTCTGATCTCTTCGGTCGCTGGCTCTTTTCGAGCGGTTTGAACTGCGGTTCAGTCGGGAGTTCTGTGAATATTCGGGCACTTTCTCAATCGTCAGATCGTTACAGACTCCACAGAGCGCGGATTCGCGAACCGGCTCTTTGAAAATCCGAGTCGGTTCTCACAGCTCAGTATAAAGATCCGGATCTTTGAACCGGTTCATTCGCAAACGACCCATCACTAATTACAAGTCTCATAAAATCTTTCATTGTGTTTCCGAGGCAATCCTTGGTAGCGTTTCAGCTGTTTCGCCAAACTTAGAAATGCGAAATGCGTAACCAAGCTAATACAAGAATCAGTAATGATATAAAAGTACCCCACCCTGGACGGTCGGGGGGGCTTCGGCCCAAAGGACCCTCCCTTTAAGCGAAGAGACGGGGGAGCTTAGGCTCAAAGGCTCTTCAAAACTTGGAAGAGTTGAAACGCTTTCAGGATTGTGAAAGACTCGTTAGGGTTGCAAGCCCTGGAAAATAGTTAAACAAAATTTTTCTATTTGCACTTTTATAGAAAAAAACCGACATATGCTTTTATGGGTTTTTGTTGGAGATTTTATTTTAATTTTGGGGGGTAGTGATTTGACGAGTATTAAAATACTCTGCCAATTTATGGGCATACAAGCTTACACGATTAATGCATAAATAATATAAAGCAAGCAACAAAAAATTGATGGAAGATACTCGATTGGCAATTGCACATAAGGCGTTACTAAAATTGGAGGGAACGTTGCAGAAAAAATTGAATTAAAAGAAATCAGCATTTACACACATATGACACATACCAAAAAAATTTGCAGTTTTTAAGTTATTTATTTGTTTTTTTTTCTGTTGCTATAAAAGTATCATACATTTTTAAGAAAAAGTGCTATTTAGTCCTGCACACAAAGACAAAACAGATATTTTTGCAAGCCATTTGGAAAAAAAAAACATTTTCCTCATGAAGCACCATCTGCAAACTTTCATTTGAAGGTACCTTCGAAGGTCATAATAGTTTACATAACCAAAATAAATATTAACGAAGTTCAAACAAAATACTAATTCGATAAAAGTTCCAGACTATGATCTTATTATACGGGAAGTTATAAAACAACTCCCCAAAAAAGCTATAGTTAGGTTTGTACCTAAATTGTGGAAAGTTGCATCTAGCAATTATTACGATTCCAAAACCGGGAAAGCCATCACTATCAAGAATAAAACATCATCAGAAAGACAAGAAATTATTCCATCTTATCAATTTGGGTTTCGAGATTTCCACGATAGACGAAGTGCACAAAATTACTAACATATTAGAAAACGCCCCAGAAGAAGAAGTTTATTCTGCATTCTTTCTAGATGTAGCACAATCATTCGACAAAGTTGGCATAAAGGTTTTAATTTTAAACTACAACTATTTCTGCCAAAACAATATCCTGATATTTTGGAATCACATTTTTAATAAATATGACAGCAGACTTCAGAGTAAAACAGGAAGATTACTTAAATTTAAGAGAAATTAAAGCAGGCGTGCCTCAGGGTAGCGTACTAAGCCCTTATTTATATGTATTATTTACTTAGCAACATTTCGCTATGATACTGAAAAACATTTATTTGGAATGCCTACCTAAAACAGATGTGACCGACGAATCGAAGTTCACTTTACTTTTCGCTCGTTAAAGGCAGCTGCTGTTGTTTGTCAGACCGCAAATCAGAATATTTGTAATATTTCTTGCCAAAAGATGGTGACAGCGTCTGAAGCTCAATCTGTATGTTTTGTAATTTTTCATTGAAGGAGTGTCGTTAAATTTAGAAGGTTATCCATTAGTCATTGGACCCCACGGATTACAAGTCTTATAAAATCTTTCATTGGTTTCCGAGGCAATCCTTGGTAGCGTTTCAGCTGTTTCGCCAAACTCAGAAATGCGTAAGCAAGCTAATACAAGAATCAGTAATGATGTAAAAGTACCCTACCTTGGAGGGTCGGGGGGGCTTCGGCCCAAAGCACTCTCCCCCTAAGCGAAGAGACGGGGGAGCTTAGGCTCAAAGGCTCTTCAAAACTTGGGAGAGTTGAAACGCTATCCAGGATTGTGAAAGATTTGTTAGGGTTGTAAGCCCTGGAAATTAACTAAACAAAATTTTTTTATTTGTACTCACGAACACCAAAGGGATTGTACTTTTATAGAAAAAAACAACCGACATATGCTTTTTATGGGTTTAGGGAGATTTTTTTTAAAGTTTGGTTGGTACATGGGGTTAAAATACTCTGCCAATTTATGAGCATGTAAGCTCACACGATTAATGTATAAATAATGATAATAAAACAAGCAGCAAAAAATTGATGGAAGGTCAATCGATTGGACAAATATTGGGGAAAACGTTGCAGAAAAAATTGAACTAAAAGAAATAAGCAATTACTATTTTTGTTATCTACATGTTTCTAGATGTAGTGAAACATACCAAAAAAAGAAGCAGTTTTAAAGTTTTTATTTGTTTTTTTTCTTTTGTTATAAAATTTTTTTTAAGAAAAAGTGCTATAAAATCCTGCACACAAAGAAAAAGCAGATATTTTTGCAAGCCATTTAGAAAAAATATTTGGGCCTCATGAAGCACCTTCATTTGAAGGTACCTCATCAATTCGAAGGTCATATTTAGTTTACATAACCAAAATAAATATTAACGAAGTTCAAACAAAATACTAATTCGATAAAAGTTCCAGACTATGATCTTATTACACGGGAAGTTACAAAACAACTCCACAAAAAAAGCTATAGTTAGGTTTGTACCTTAATTGTGGAAAGTTGCATCTAGCAGTTATTATGATTCCAAATCAGGGAAAGCCATCACTATCAAGAATAAAACATCATAGAAAGACAAGAAATTATTCCATCTTATATTAATTTGGGTTTCGAGATTTCCACGATAGAAGGAGTGCCCAAAATTACTAACATATTAGAAAAAACCCCAGAGAAGTTTGTTCTGCATTCTTTCTAGATGTAGCACAATCATTCGACAAAGTGTGGCATAAAGGCTTTAATTTTAAATTAAAACTATTTCTGCCAAAACAATATCCTGATATTTTGGAATCATACATTTCTAATAGCGTGCCTCAGGGAAGCGTACGAAGTCCTTATTTATATTTATTATTTACTTGCGATATACCTAAGCCAGGAAATTGATTGATTGATGATGATACTGAATAGAAAATTTATTTGGAATGCCTACCTAAAATAGGTGTGGCGGACGAATCGAAGGTCACTTTACACTCGTTCAAATACTCATTGGTTCAAGGCAGAAGCAGTGTTGCCGTTTTAGTACAATTGTACTGAATTTACTACGAAAAATGTTCATTCAGTACGCAAGTACTACAGTTTAAAATTGACCCATTTTCAGTACGAAATTGAATACCAGACATCATAATAGGTATTACCCCAACGAAGTAAATTTTTAAAACAAATAAGAAACTGTTCAAACTATTTTATTTGCGAAACTTAGTCTGTTAAATACTAATAATTGTTTCGATTCGCAACCCTTTGAATCCCTTATTAACTTTCAAAGAAAATTACTTTAAAATTGACCCTTAGTAAAGATCAAATATTACAACCCATAATAACATAATAATATAATTTTTGCCTAGTTTAAGTGGATTTCAGATGTTTGAATAAAAAAAAGTTATGTGAAATATTTTTTTATTACCGCTTAAACAGTTTGCAAAACTTTTTTTAATTGGCTTATGTATGGTAAGAAACCGATTTTCAAAGTGAACCAATTTATTTGCAACCAAAAAAGTACATTTCGATCAAATTCAGTACATTTTCAGAAAATACGGAGGTACGTTTTTAAAACTTGCTGCGGCACTGCAAGTTTTGTGGCTAATCTGGTAAAAGGGAGTTTTTGTTTCTCTCATATTTTTCCGTGGGTAGCTTGAAAGCTTAACCTCACGGGGTTCCAAGATCTAATGGACACCTAATAAGTGTTGACAGCAGCGTTGCCAGGTCGAATTTTAAGAAATCAGTAGGTCATAGATAAAAAAGCAGTAGATTTTGTAAAAAAACAGTAGATTTTTTTTGCAGTCCAAAAAAGCGTTTCATATTTTTTTTAGTGATAAACAAAGAAAAAAAAGGTTGATTTAACCGATTCTCGAACGCAGCGTGACGACACAGACGAGGGGATCCCCCGACGCGCACTTATAGCGATTCCGGCTTTTGCTCGAAAACTGCCCTCGAGTGCTCGAAAATTGCTCTGAAACGGATGTAGGCGTTCGACCTAAAAACAAGCAGTACTCTACAAAATATTTGCGTGCTCGTCTATTGCCTGCAAATTGCCGAGCGGGTGCTCTAAATTGCTCCATCTGTTATCACGGAGCAACGTTTCAGATAAAAAAAAAACATAACCTCATTTTTAGATCTGATTAATTTGTTTCTAATTTTGGTGTATTTGTGTTATTATAAGTGTTTTCCGTGTTTAAAAGGTCGTGTTTGCCCTCTTCTGTGCCCTTGCTCCGTAGGCGAGCAATCCCGCTCGATCTCAGATCAATCCCGGGGGGGATTCAAAGTTTTTCGTTTCGCAAATGAAATATTTAGAAAAAATTCTTATTTATTTTAGAAATTTATTGTCGTTTGGGTAATACTTATTATGATGTCTGGTATTCAATTTCGTACTGATAATGGGTCAATTTTTAAAATGTAGTAATTCAATTTCGTACTGATAATGGGTCAATTTTTAAAATGTAGTACTTGCCTACTGAATGAACATTTGTGGTACTGAATTCAGTACAATTGTACTTTTTTTTATTTGTCAAACACACTGTGTTTATAGTCAGTAAGACTAACAAGCAATTTTGTTTTAACTTAATTTACTAGAAAAGTCAGATTTAAACTTAGGGTTCACTCAACAGTTCTCCCCGCTTTGTTTAGTCTGTAACTCACAATTGTGTTGTGTTTATAGCATTATTTTGTTTTATGTGTAATTCACTTAGTTTACTAGCTCAAACGGCTTCACTCTTTTTAGTCTTCGAACTAGCATACTATTGTCTAGAAGCTGAATTGCTTCCACATTCACATGCCGATGGAGTCTATCTTCATGGCTTTTTGCGTACTTTTTTATAGTCTCTGCTACAGTCGATGAAGGTCACTATTTTGAACGTACCAAGATGCACAATGTTTCTTAATACTTTATTTTGAAACCTCTGTACAACTAGAATGTTACTCTCTTTAGCACAACCCCATAGTTAAATACCATATGTCCATACTGGTTTCAGTATTTGTCTATAAAGCAGTAACTTATTATGAATTGTTAAATTGGACTTCCTTCCAATTAGCCACTTCATTTTTCTATACCTTATCTCAAGTTCTTCTTTTTTTTTCTTAACATGTGCTTTCCAGCGCAATTTGGCATCAAGTGTCATACCTAGATATTTTGCCTGATTTGAATATGGTACGGGAATGTTGTTAATTGTAATTTGTATGTGATTTATATTTTTGTTTGTAAAATCAACATGAATTGATTTGGTTTCATTTAATTTTATTCGCCACTTTGTGGTCCAACTGTGAACTTGGGTGACTGCATCTTGAAGTTTTTCTATGCATTTTTCAATAGATTTTTCTACCGTCAATAAACCAGTATCATCGGCAAATGTTGCTAAGTGGCAATTTTCTGGCTTTGGGATATCACAAGTGAATAATAAGTATAGATATGGGCCTAGTACGCTACCCTGGGGCACGCCTGCTTGAATTTCTCTTAAATTTGAGTATGTATGTGTTTTACTCTAAAATGTCTATCAGATATGTATGATTCCAAAATATCCGAATATTGTTTTGGCAGAAACCGTTTTAGTTTAAAATTAAGGCCTCATGCCACACTTTGTCAGCTTGTGCTACATCTAGAAAAACTGCAGAACAAACTTCCCTCTTCTAGTGCTTTTTCTATTATATTAGTAATTCTGTGTACTTGATCTATCGTGGAATGCTTGTCTCGAAAACCAAATTGATAAGACGGAATAATTTCTTATCTTTCTATGATGGGTTTTATTCTTTTAAGCAATAATTTTTCATAGAGCTTGGATATAATTGGCAGCAAAGATATTGGCCTGTAAGATGACACGTCATGGAGTGGTTTTCCCGGTTTTGGAATCATGATAACTTCTGCAACTTTCCACAGTTTAGGTACATACCTAAGCCTAAAAGACGCATTAATTAGGTTGCATAGTTTTACGATAGCTTTTCTGGGGAGTTGTTTTATTACTACCCCGTTAATAAGATCATACCCTGGGGCTTTTTTCGAATTAATATTTTTGATTTCTGTTAATACTTCTTTTGTTGATGTAAGCCTAATATGGTCTTCGATTTGATGGGGTTCATTTAAATGAAAGTGTTCATCTGGTGCTTCGTGGGGCTGAAATGTTTTTTCTAAATGACTTGCAAAAATATCTGCTTTTTCTTCGTTGCTCCTTGCCCACTGGTTGTTAGATTTTCGTATGGCTGAAATTTGGATAATTGGTCTTTTAAAATCTTTGGTTGCTTTCCAAAGGGAATAGTCGGTATTTTTATCATCTGTAAGTTCATTAAGAAAATGGTTAATAGATTCATTTTTTATTACTAGAATTTCTCGCCTAATGCGCTGCGTCATGTTGTTGAGATTTGTTTTGTCTCGAGGATCACGGCTTTGCTGCCACTTTCTTCTTAGTTTCCTTTTTTCCAATATAAGGTCTCTAATTTCCTTTGGATAGTTTTTTCCCTTAAAAATTCTCTTTGGTTTTGGACTGTTTTCCCAAGCTGCTTGTTGAATATTTGTAACAAAATATTCAACTTCTTTATCTATTTGTTCTGGCGTTTGCAATGGTACTGATAGGTTTATTTTTTCTGACAGACTTTGTTTAAAACTAATCCAGTCAATCAGTTTATTAACTAGTGAGATATTTGCTTCTTTCTTTATTATGTTTTTACTAAGAGTTAGAATAATAGGTGAATGACCTGAGTATAAATCAAAACTTTCTTCTATATCTACAGAACTTAAAGATATATTTTTTACTATAAAAAAATCAATTAGATCTGGAATTTTTCCTGGATCTGTTGGATAGTATGTGGGCTTACCAGTTGATATCGGCTCACACTGATATTCACTAATAGCTTGCAAAAGTTCTTTTTCTTTAGAATTCGTCAGTCTAGATCCCCAGTAGGTATTTTTTGCATTAAAGTCACCTCCAATTACAAAACGGTTTTCTAATTTTCTGAGAAAATTAAGATTTTCTTTAGTGCCTTGGTGGTATATAGACAGCATTTATGACTAATGTATATGTTTTGGTTTTTACACTTACTAATGTAGCTTGAATCTCTATGGTTTTATATCCCATCTCCTCATAGTGTGATATATTTTCTTTAATTATTACAGCACTTGCCCAATGTGCAGTATTGCTAGGGTGAGTTGTATGATACACTTTATAACCTTTAAATTAAATGTAAGACTGGTTAGTGAAATGCGTTTTTGACACAAGACAGACGTCAATTTTTTCTATGTCTAGAATAACTTGCAAGTCTTGCTGATGTTGCAAGAGACCATTGGCATTCCAAGCTAGGATTCTAAGATTACTGACCATTTTGAGGCATATTGGTAGCTCCGTTATTGCTACTTTCTAGTTTAGTTAATCGCTCATCAAGTTTGTTCAATTTCTCCAAAATTAATTGTAGTGTTTGTTCCATAGTATTTTGACTACTGATATTAATATCAGGTATAGTAGCTGTTGCTGCTACTTGGCTGTATGTCCTTGTCACAGAGTTTTGTGTGACTGTGTTTCTTGTCTGTTGGTTTTGTCTATTTGTACTCACGTTTGGTATGAGATTCGGTTTCTTAGGTTTATTTTTCAATTTTTGTATTTCTTTAGCAACAAGGCATCCTCTGTAGTTAGCAGGATGCTTGCCTCCACAGTGGATGCATTTTGGCTCAGATTCTTTTGGTTTGGGGCATTCTACAGTAAGATGATTCCCCGTGCATTTTACGCAACGTGGTTCTTTAGCGCAATATTAGCTCACACTACTACCATAAGTAGTGTGAGCTATGGTGATCCTAATTTTTTCGAGAAAAAAAAAGTTGCTCCGATTTCAAAATTTTTTATATATCTTTGCGTTTCAGATGATTTTGAAACTTTTTTGTTTTGCTGTCTGTCTGTCTGTCTGTCTGTCTGTCTGTATGTCTGTCTGTCTGTATGTCTGTCTGTAACGACCAACCCGCATAACTCAAAAACCGCTTGTCCGATTTTAATGAAATTTGGTACCTAAGTTGGGTCTTGGGCCGTGATGGTCCCATTTAAAAATGAACAAAATCCACCGAACGCAAGCCAAATAAAAGGGTGGGGGTAGATTCCAAAAATTAGAGTTTATGTGAAAATATGGCGTGTGTGATATCAAACGAAAGGTAATTAAGTCTGGAGTTAAAAAAAATTAATTTTAGTTTATTTTTAAAAAAAGGGTGGGGGTAGATGTCAAAAATTAGAGTTTAAGTGAAAATATGGCGTGTGTGATATCAAACGAAAGGTAATTGAGTCTGGAGTTAAACAAAATACATTTTAGTTTTTTTCAAAAGGGTGGGGGGTAGATTAAAAAAATTTGAGTTTAAGTCAAAACATGGCTTGTGTGGTATCAAACGAAAGGTAATTGAGTCTGGAGTTGAATAAAATATATTTCAGTTTTTGATTATATTAGCTCACACTATAACTATAGTACCTAGTGTGAGCTTAGGTGCCCATAGATTGGCAGAGTATTTTTGAGTGTGTCCATAAGATTGACATCTTTTGCATTGAGAGACTAATTTTGAGGTTTTTAGTGCTTTTATTTCCACTTCAATCCCAAGGATACTGAAAATTTCAAAAATTTTGTTGATATCTTCATCGTGGCTAAATGTGAGCATAAACATGTTAAGAGGTTGTCTTGTTCTCCATTTAAGTTTGTTGCTGGCCTCCAGTGCCTTAAAACCTTGTGTTTGTAGATCAGCTACAATTTTTTGTGGGTCACATGAGAAGTGTAGCCTATTCGCTATTACTCTAATTGGCCTTATTTGTTTGTTTTCGTATGAGTGCCATTAATGCTTTATTTCATTAAGCATTTTAGTAACCAGCCGATAGCTGTCTGCGTCTTGTACATTTATTTGAATATTTTCGTTATTTAAAACTTTTATTTTAACTCCTTGTATGATATTTAATTTTTCATAAATATCATTAAAATTATTTACGCCATTTACCATAATCGGTGGAGGTAGTGGAGCTTTTTTAACCTTAGTAGGGGGTTCTTCATTTTGTGTTTTATTGGAGGGCTCTCCAGTGCCCGAGCTTTGTTGTGGTGGTGAGAGTGAAGTATCCATTCGACGTTTTTTCCAACCTTTTCCTTTTTGTCTGATCCACTCAGTTTCTCTTGCCAGATCGTCCTCATCAGTAATGTAGTCCATGTCAGACTCTTCTTTTTTAGTGACTTTTGTCTCTAAATCTGCAAATTTTCTTGGCATACTTTCCAGTTGACTTCGGAGATAATCCACTTGTACACTAAGTGAATTTTTTTCGTTTTGGGATTTTTTCCATTCGCTATATAAAACTTCTTCATTTTGTGTTCTAGCATGGCTATCCTGAAATAATTCGGCATTATCCATTTTTTCTTGATTTTGTTTGGGCTTTTCGCTAATTTTTAAAACAAGCTTCACAGGTGATGGTACACTTTTTTTGCTTTTAAACATGATATATTATTTATAATAAACATTGTTTATAGATTTTTAACACAGATTTTTCGCGCGCGAGGTTTATTATAAACAAAACAAACTTCAACTTTGACCTCGTTAGTACTATCATGCAGGTACGATGCAATACAACCGTATCGAACTGCGATCGAACGAATACTGACAATTGTACTGAAACGGCAACACTGAAAAGCAGTAGATCTACTAAAAAATCAGTGGACCTGGCAACGCTGGTTGATAGTTTACTGTTTCGTCCTTATGGGACTCCTCAGAACACTGCGAAGTTTATTAGACGATTTTGTCTTTAATCCTATGTAAATAGTGAGAAAACTTTCGCAAGAAGCGCCATCTACCGATATACGAGAGAAACAAGAACAAAAGCAGGCGAAATAAACTGCTATATAGTCTAACATATACGCATTTGTAATAACGTCACCCGTTGAGAACAAAACGTATGGCGTAGATATTTTTGCCAATCAATGTGTTTTGATTGACAGTGACGGATACTTCACAGAACCAATTACCTACCTATTTGAATCATAGACACTACTTTTTTTTAAAAGTTTATTGTCACCGCTGTTTATAATATACTAAACAAAGATAAACAAAAATGACGTCATTACAAATGGGTATAAGTTGGACTATACATATCGTTCAATGAAAAGATCGAAAACAAATAATCCGTGACCTACGGGCCAGATCAACGCTTATTGCGTTTTTACCCGCTATCAGACACGTGAGCGTCAGTCAACGTAATTTTTAAGCCAAATAATACTAACAAACGTGAAACTTAGTACCCCTAAATTTAAAAAATCAAACAAGTTTCGTGGCTAATCGGGTAAAAAGGAGTTTTGAAACAAAAACTCTGTCAGGTCAAAAACACGATAGTCACGAACAAAGTAATGACGTCACTAAATATTGATGACGTATTTATTGAACCACTGCCACTGTTTCGAAAGTTTTTGCACGAGAATTTGTCTCTATTATTTAGCTGTTTTATAATCTCTGCATAAAACGGGTTGCATTTACTTGCTGAGGTCCACACATCCCAACGCGAGAGACCACCGGACTGAACCGCGGTCGTTTATCTATGGCGAGAGACATTCTTTTTTTTTCTCCACATTAATAAAAAAAATAAGAGTTACTTTTGGATTTGTTGATCAAAAAATCTTCACTTAATTCTCCAGCTTTTCTACATACTCTCCAAAACTATTTAAACTTAATTTTGAATTTATTAAAAACTTAATTAATAAATTTATTTGGTAAAATCTTTACAGGTTTTCACGAAGGAATCGCTAACGCAGTCATGCTGTCAATCTTCAACCCTGTGCATCTGCACAGAATGGGTTTATTACCTGAGGTTCCAGATGGTTATGAAAAAGATATCAACTTTTTGATGCTGATGGCTTTAAGAAAAGTGGCGTATGCACCTTTTGCCTATTTGGTAGATCAGGTAATTAACAGATAAAAACGTCTAGAAAGGAACTACAACTAAATAACGGTAAGGTTGCGGTCAAAAGCACTACCTAACAATGGTAGTGTCGCCATTGTTAGGTAGTGTATATCTTATTTAACCTAATCTGTGATGGCGACTGGTATATAAGAGCTGCAGCACTTGTTCTCTGATTCTGGTCAAATACTTTTGCCAATTTATGGGTACCTAAGCTCACAGGATGATATCCCCACCCATGTTTATTGTCCGGTAGAAAGCCCATCCTAGGTTCCATATTTCATTAAAATCGGGCAAGTACTTTTTGAGTTATGCGCCTTGGTCGTTACAGACAGACAGAGAGATAAACACACATACATACATACAGACAGACAGACATACATACAGACAGAAAAACGGCGCGAGAAAAATGTTTCAAAATCATCTGAGCAAAGATATAAAAAAAGTTGAAATCAGAGCAACTTTTTTTTCTTATTTTTGACACGGTTATCATAGCTCACACTACTATAGTTATAGTATACGCGTGAACTAAAAAAACTATTATAATTTAATTCAATTATATCCATGTCGCCGCCACGCGTCGTTTGTCTGGTCCCAGTCGGCTTACATCTTTCTCTCCATGCAGTTTATCCGCTCCCACTGCGTCAGCCTCGTGTCGTCACAGCACCGGCAATATACGTCACGAAATAGTAGGTCGCCCTTGAAATGACCAATAGGAAACAAGAACTATTTCTGGAAGGGATACCTACTGTCGCTTTTAGTGTTTCATCTACGTCATTATCCAGAGCTGCAAATGTTTTAGTCTAGCGCTTGCTCGTAGTGGAATTGCATCATGCGGTTGCCGGTACGGTTTTTTTTTATGCAAAGTTATATATTTTTCAAATATTCCAATAATTTTACCAAACTTATGTTATGTAGGTAAATTTAAATACTTTATTTTTAATTTTGGGTTTTATAATTTTTGATTTAAATTATAAATCTTTTATTTGTTTGGTTGTTTCTTTCATTTTTATTAAAAAAATTGTTCATGGTATGAAGTTTTTTTATGGTTTGGTGTCGACCACCCACCCATTACTGTTTTGAAGGATATGGAGGTTTTTTGTCACTTAGTTGAAGGAAAGTCGTCAGAAGTCTGACAACACTGCCTTAACATGTAATTTTTTTAAATTAAATTCTCGATTTTTTAATTTTATTTTGATTTAAAACCTATAATGAGGCCCCATTTTTAACCAAAAAAGTTTTAAAAGCAGTTTTTTTTACAAACAATTGCCATTTTTTTTGCTAAAACGTCTATTTTTAAATACTGTAAAAAAAGTTAACATCATTATGGAAAAATTTGTCGAGAAACAGAATTTAAGCAGGTTAAAAAATAGCAAAATTAAATTACTGCAAGATAATTTAAATCACCATACTATCTCTTTTTCTCTCCATAGTCTAAAAATACTTAATTCAGAAATAGACGTCTTAACGAACAAAACACTGTTGAAAAAAACTTCTTCCAGAACTTTGACATTGATTTAAAAAAATTATAACGTTTTAAGGACTTAAATAGGTGTGTTTTTACTAAAATTTGTCAAAACCAAAAAAAAAACTCAAAACTGAAAAAACCGTTTTTTTCGATTTTTCTCAGAAAATTTTACGTTATGTAAAAACAGTTTAGACAAAAGTTGTATTTTATTACCTATAACTTTTTTCGCTAAAAACTGCCTAAAACTGTTAGCACAACTAAAAACCCTTTAACCCTAATAACTTGGATGAAGTTTTTAAAAGATATCTAGACCGGTCTAACAGTCATTTTCGTTTCTGCTTAGATAAAATAAGTTTAGAAATAATTTTTATCCATGGCCCTAAAAAGGGTTATAAAAGAAAAAACTTACCGCGTCACTTTTATTTCAGTGGAGATACCAAATCTTTGAACATGGCGTGAAACGAATGAACTCCGAATGGTGGAACATCCGATTGCGTCTGCAAGGCATCGTCCCTCCCGTTTTCCGGACCGAGTCACATTTTGACGCGGCATCCAAGAGACATATTCCAGCCGACGTTCCCTACGTCACGTACTATGTTGCCTTGCTGTTAGAGTTTCAGATCCATAAGGCCATGTGCGAAGCATCGGGTTATGTGGGTCCTTTGCACAAGTGTGATATCTATCGGTCTAGAGAGGCTGGAAGAATATTAAGGTAATTTTTCTGCTTAAGTAGGCAGGGTTCCTAAAGTGGGATCTAGAAGTAGGATCTCAGTCAAACAGAAATGTGGAAAATAAATATATTGTAAAATGCTGCCAGTTCTTAGGTTGTATTAAAAATAATGTCCTTACTCTAGTAGTTAAAGTAAAGTTTTTTATACTGCTATTGCCAACTTTGCGATAAACGCCAAACTATACCAACCGAAAAAAACTTCATATAAACATTATATCCTCAGTCTCATGACATAAGGCCCTGTCTCGATTTTTACAATCTATATTATCTTAAGATTGGCCTTTATGTTGTAATAATATACGTCCAAATTTTAGATAGGGCCAGGTGTTTTGTAAGTTTTATAAAGAAATAAATCAATTTTGAGATAGGACCCTTGGCTAAAACCAAGTATACACTAGATAGAAACTAACGCTAACTAGATTTCCCTCGGTATGTTTAAAGCAAATAATGGTACGCCATTGTATTTTTTAAACAAAAATTATTTCATAAATTCTCATTTGTTAAAAAAAACAACCTGTATAAATAATAGCTTTTTTGGTTGGTTTGCAACACAATCTTTTTTTGTTTTAGTAATATCTTCAAAGTAGGCAAAGCACGCCACTGGAAAGACGTCATCAAAATGTTGACCAATGGGAAAACGGACAAGCTGGCATCGGAACCCATGCTTGAATACTTCGAACCACTTTTGATATGGTAAGCACTAGTATTCCTAAATAATTTGACAGTTCTTGCATGTAAGAACTGTCGAATTATTTAGGGACACTAGTAAACACTAACAAAATGGAAATCTGGGGGACTTGCCAGATAGATTTTTTCCTTGTTTGTTTGACACTTCTAAATAAAAATGATGGAGTATCATAGGCATAAAAATTCAAAACTAAAAAAAATAAAATTATCACGTAAGATACATTGTATTCATCTATTTAACAGCAAACAAGCGGAATATCTCACCAGTGGCGGATTCAGGGGGGGGGCACTAGGGGAACTTGACCCCCCCCCCCGAGAATTTTTTGATTATACAAAAAATGAGTAAAAAGTAATGTTTCTGCTAATAAAAATTCAAAATTTTTGCTTGTGGCGCATGAAAGTGTCTATTCTTATTTTCATCGAACTTACAATCACTGACTAATTCAATAAAATGCTGCTTAAAAAAATATATACCGTTTTTTACCAACCGAGAATGTCACCTAAAGTGCCCCCCCCCCCCCCCGAGAAGCACCTCTGGCTCCGCCCTTGTATCTCACTGCAATATCAACATGTATCTATCGAGGCCCTCTAGATGGAAACATACCGCTAACTCTTATAGTATATGGACAAATCGGCCTAAAAGGGGGTTTCGTGTGCAAGTCGTGCCAACTTTTTGCCGATAAGCCAAATTTGTTAAGGGCACTCCATAGATCAGGTTTTGACTTGTTGTCATTCTGGTAAATGCGTTTTTTTAAAGATATGGCCCCCACCACTTTTTTTTGCACGATACTTTTTAAAACGATGTATCTTTCTTAAAAATAGTCGTAGGGGGTTGCAAAAAATGGCAAATGAATCAGTAAACACCCGCAATAAAATAACTTTCTATTATCTTTTTCAAAATGTTGCTTCGTTTTTTAGAAAAAAAAAAATAACTGAATTTTTACTTTTTTTGTATAGCTAGTAAAGTTTAGCCTACATTTTTAATAACACCAAAGCAAAATTTTAAAAAAAAGTTTAAATAAAAGTTTTAGAACGAACATGTTTATTTAATTTGGTGCATACAAGTCTTATACAGATGTATATTTTATATTTGTTTCAATAAAAAAACAATTTGTTCTCACCAAAACGACTACCGAAGGTGTATTACCGTACGCGGACGCCTATAAGGCGGCGCGCGGCTTTACGCAGCTGAGGCGTCTAGTAAAACAGGTGATTTCTATTATTATTGTTATCATTGTTTGATGGACATTATCAAATAACGTTGTTATTGTTATTTTTGAAAGTGAATATCAATCGACGAAAGTTTTTACAATATAGTGCAGGTGCTAGAGATAGTTAAGTATGCAAAATATGAGGACCGCAGTTTTTGATCCTAGCTGAGAATAGGTCAAAGACTAACGATTTGGATGTTGCCGGGCAAGTTTTTGGTCCAATTTTTTTTATCCCCCCTCCTTATATAGTCGTGTTCGAATTTCTTAAAATGTAACTAAGTTGACGCTCTAAAGACATAATGACATAGAAATGGATCAAAAATGTGTAAAATCTAATTTAAAAATAAAATTATATTAGTTTTTTAAATTTTAGCTGCAAAATCCCCCAAGACCCCCTCCAGACTCCCCAAGTCATGAAATTTTTAGATTTTTTTGCAAATTTTCTTAAAAACTAAGCTTAGGAAAAAATATGCACTAATCTTTATTTTGAACCTTAAACTTTCCTTTTCAACAATGTTTAAGTCAGTGGGGTACGACTAATGACAAACTCTCCAGCGGCGTCCGTGTATTGAGGTAGTGTAAATAAATTTAAAAAAGAAACATGTTTATTACAGGTTTTACCCGATTTTCTTAAAAACCGAGCTCTATATCAAAAATATAATACACACTTTGTTATAGACAATAAAATTGCCTTTTAAATAATGTATAATAAGGCAATGGTAGTTTTATTTTTAACAATTTAAGGGCGTCCGTAAATAAAATCAATTTTGAAAAATCACTAAATTTATCAATTTATCACTAAGTTTTATTCAATTTTCTCAAAAATGAAGCTTTTTGGAAAAAACATTATTTCGCCGTTTATTGTAGAAAATAAAATTTCTTTTTTAACAATGTATTAGTCAGTGGGGTCAGGCTAATGACAAACTCTCCAGCGGCGTCCGTTTATTAAGAAAATATAAAAAAATTAAAGAAACCACATATGTTTTACCCGATTATCTTAAAAACCAAGCTCTCTATCAAAAATTGTGACCTATAGTCGATTTTAGAGACTAAAATTTCCTTTTAGACGTGGATAATGATGTAAGATTTATCTTCAGATTAAAACTTCACAGGCCTGTGCAACTTAAATCAATTTTTACAAATCACCAAACAAATTAATTCTGTTACAAGTTTTTTCCAATTTTCTCAGAAACAAAGCTCAATTGACAAAAATGTGTTTCATACTTTATTGTAGGAAATAAAATTTACTTTTTAACAACGTGTAAGTCAGTGGGGTTTAATTAATGACAAAGCCTTCAGCGACGTCCGTATATGGGGTTCAATTAAAAAATAAAATAAATAAAATTATTTTTGTCACTTGTTTCACCCGATTTTTTTTTTCGAAAATTAAAAAAAATATTTTCTTAATACATTTCAAATTAAGTAATTTAAGCTTTGTTGTATTAAAATTGGATAAAAACTAAAAAAGATAAAATTTGTTTTTAAATATGCCTTTCCGCCATATTTAAAAGAAGCGGGATTATCACAATGACAATAAGTCAAAACCTGATCTGCTAGGTATGTTAAACAAATTTAAGTTACATTCAAAAAGTTCTTATGGGTTTCATTGAAAGCATAATTTTTAAATATACCCCAAAGACCTCTATTTTTTTCCAGTTATTTGGAAATAGCTATCTTTTTTATACAAACTTTTTTTTTCTAGTTCCAATAGTTTTATAAATAAAATAAAGATACTAAAAAAAAATTACCTTTTTTTTTTAATTTTTAAATTTTTTTGACAAATACATTTTTAAGTACATTACAAAGCGATTTTCAAGTTTAAAATAAACTTGAAAATTGGATAACAAATAAAAATGTTACAATTTTTTTAAAGATACGCCTTTCCGTCATTTTGAATCCGCCATATCTTTCAAAATACGCATTTACCAGAATGACAACAAGTCAAAACCTGATATATGCAATGTCCATAACAAAGTTAGCTTATCGGCAGAAAGTTGGCACGACTTGCACACGTAACTTGATTTGTCCATAGACTATTATTCAACATCCATCTTGATACGGAGTTTAAATACTGTGCGCTTTTGGTTCAATGAAGCTTTTTAGCAACTACTGCTTAGAGAGAAAACTTTGAGTTTTTGACTATTGGTTTAACTTAATGTTTAATTGTGTAGGTTGCAGAAAGAAAACCAAGGCGAGAAAATTATAGGCTGGACCACAAGTAAAGATGACTTGGCTAAATACCAACCCCTAGTTTACAGTGCAGGACAGTCGGTTAACTTTCAGAATTTTGTGGGAATTGTGATTTTAGTTTTTAGGATTTTTTGGTAAATTATTGATAAAGTCTAGTGTAAATAGTGTAGTATAACTTCCTATGTAAATAAATTATTTTGATCTAATTTTCTTTTTAGTTTTGGCTTTTTCTCTTCTTAAGAAACATTATAAAATAGGTTAACAAAGCATTAAAAGTTTATGTTATTTAGTATAAAAGAAACTAGAAAACTAAAAGAAAATGAGCAATTTCCAAAAATGTCATTAAAGAAGCATTTATAAAAGCCTAAAATGTGACAAAACACACTGACTTTAAGGAAAATAGAACCTTTTTTGAATAAAGCATTTTTTTTTGATAGACCTTTTGACTGACTTATTTTTTTTATATTTTTAAAATATTCGTTATGTTGTGCTTTATCATAAAATATTTAGTAGATTCATTTTTGTCTAAAAAAATGGTTTAAAACCGCTGAAATAAATCTTATTTAGTAGAAATAAACTCTGCAATTAAAAAATGAATATCTATAAAACAAAAATTATATTTTTCTATAAATATGGAATAAAACTATTGATTCGTGGCAAAATACAACGAGGTAGTTCTAAATTCGGTAGTAGTGCGATATAAAAATGTTAGTTTTTTTACTACCTCCGTAATGAATTCACAAGACCGAAATTATAATTAACTTGGTCTTTAGCCTCTATTATCATTTATATCGTAACTTAATTTTTTTCTCTTAAGATGTAATAGTTTTTATTAATAGAATATACACAAAAAACAACATTTGACGAAGTTTGACCGTTTATATCTTAAGGACTGTGGAAAAACGTAAAGACATTTTTTAGTAACATTCCCTACAATAACATACAGTACCTCTTCAACTCGAACCTCTATAACTCGAACTTTCTAAGCGGTCCCTGCAATTTTTATATGTATTTTAACGAACTGTTTTAGTTGTCCCTTTAAGTTCGAGTTATAGAGGTTCGACTGTACCAAAATTTTAGCCAATTCCGCCGAGCCCAAAAATGCCCATATAACCTGTGTAAACGGGGTTTTTTTATAGGTTTTTTTTAATTCTTGTTTTGGAAAGTTTTCCCTATGTAGGCCTAGATATATAATAACGCTTCAAAAAAAGTTTATAAAATGTCCAATCTCTTATAAAATTCAATTTTCTAATTCTCTGCATTGGTTATTTCTATGAAAAGTGAAAACAGCGCGCTTCTTTCCGAAAAAAAGCTCTCAAAAAAGTTTTTACAGAATATCTCGTAAAATAAATATGATATTTACAAAGCCCAAAAAGGGCGATATTTATACCAATGCTCTGTATATGAGAAACTACGGCGTATGGAAGAAACGCTAATTTTAAGGGTAAAAAAGAGCACACTAAGATGAAAATCGCTAACCGCTATCTTTATAAATAAACAAAAACAGGACACTGTTTCGTTGTACTTAAATCGTTTAGGGGAAAGTTTAAAAAAATACTGCTTTCTTCTAACAAAAAAGGATATTATTAAAAATTAATTACCAAATTATAGTCAAAATAGATATGAGGATTACCTTAAAAAATAATATATTTTTTTGTGAAGAAGAAAGGCCGTTAAGTCATTTTTTTCTGTAATATATTAACACTTTTTGGAATGTTTTGAATCAATATATACAATAATTATAAATTTTACACAATAATATTAAATAAAAATAATAAATTAAGTAATACATATAAGTATATAATCCGCGTTTCAAAACACAAAAAAACTACTAACATCTATAACAAATTTAAGAATGAATGGACGGCCCAAATAAAAAATGCGATAATCGATTAACGCCTTGTGTTCACTTGGAAGCAAAAAGAAACCGGAAAAAATCAATCAACCGGAAAGTAATCCTTTTCGGTCCCCCTTTCACTTAAGTTGGCCAAACTCAACAGAAGTTGACAGTTTTAGAACATTTTTACACTTTGTTTATTTTGAAACTTTATTAAAATATTGAAAACAAAATCTCACTTAGTAAAGGGCCAAACATTGGTTTTCTGGAAAAATATATATATATATTGGTTTTCTGGAAAAAATATATATATTGGTTGAAAAAAAATAAGATTAAGTACGATGTAGGATCACATTTACAGGTCTCCGCAAATTTTCTACGCCAAAGTCCACTTTTTCGGTCTAGTAACGTAATACCCATTAATTGTTTTACAAAAACTTCATTAGTTTTTCCCAAGTGCCTCTGTGCCTCTATTTACATGCGTTTTGAAAGGCTTGTAAGAGTAGTCTAAGCAAATTTACTTACAAGTGAACACAAGATATCTCTAGCCTGAATTAAAAAAATCTAACCAAAACTAAAAAAACTATTTACCCTGTATGTTGACATATTTGAAATATCCAAGAATATCACGATACAGGGACTTTAGTTATGGAGTGTTTCCTCAATCTAAAACACTTTTAACAAATGAGGTTTAATTGAATAGGTTAATTTTAATGTCAAAACTTTTAGAAAAAAAGCTTTTAAAGTCCAAAAGATTTTCTACAAATTCGCGGGGCCGTTTCTGTGTAGGGGTACGGTTCGGCGCGAGTGATTTTTTTTCTATTAAAAAAATTGTATAGAACCAGTCCCTTTTTTTAAACTGTTAAAATTGGTCAGAGTTTTGCCACATCCTGTAGTTTTATTATACGGGCGCTTTTTAAAAGGTCGCAAATTCAACAAACTTTCAATTCTGTAAAAACATATTATGGCAACTAGTGTTTTTTTTACATTTATTTTTTTTTTGTTTTTTAAGAAGGGATGTTAAGAACCAAAGTTATGTCTAAATTTTGTATCTTCAAGTGAAATTAAAGAAAGAAAAATAAGAATAAAGTTTTCTGTCTTCAGCCTTTTTCTTTTTTCTTATTTTTCTTTCTTTAATTTCACTTGTTGTTTATAGTTTTAGGTCCTTTCATTATTTACAATTTGGTATTTGAGAATCCTTTATCTTCTCAAAATAAGTTGCCACAAAAATGTATTTACAGAATTTAAATATCTTGCAAAATAAGCGAAATATTTTTAAAATTATGATATTTGTTTTGCAAAATATTTTAATTCTGTATAAACATTTTTAAGGCAACTTTTTTCAGGTCCGTCTTTCACTTTTTTATTTTAAATGACGTATGCCAGCGTCATTTTTTTTCTTAAAATGTTTTTACAAAATTAAAAATTTTGATGGGTCAGCAATTATGTCGTTGACAACTAGAAATATTGTACGTAGATGGTAATTTTTAAAAGTTGTAATCGCGAGGTGAGGATAGGCTTCTAGCGGCATTAGTAAGGTGCCAAAAATGGTGAGACCGAAAAGCAGTAATGGGCCCTGTCCTGCTAAACATTATAATGTAAGTAAAATAAATCTCTGATATTTTTTTTGTGAAAAGCCAAAGGAAATTTTAATTTGGACATAATACCAATCACACAACACAACTTCCTTCTGTAATCATTGTTAATACATAATAAATTAAACAACTTGGTCGGTTTTGTATTTAATTTCGATTAAATTCGAGTTAAAATATAAAAAATCAAAAATAAATCAATACGTATCAAGAAAAAAAATAAAGTAGACAAGTTAATAAAATATATATTGGTCAGGAAAATCCTTAATTTGGGACGCAACTTGCAGAGATACTTTCGCATTTTCTTATCTTGACAAAACATCAATAAAATCATGAGAAGCTGCCCGTTGTGGAGAAAAACAAAAGCAAAAAAATACGAACAGCTAGAAGCCAAAGGGCACGGTGGATAGAAGCATTGGGACCCTGGGGTGAAGAAGCTAAACCTTTTGTTCAGAAATTATCAAAATTAATAAACAATAAAAATGCAAATTGCTTCATTAAGCGACAAATAGGTCTTGCGATTCAACGCGGCAACGCAGCTTCCATTCTTGGAACAATCCCAGACGATACTGGATTAGAGAAAATTTTTATTGTTGATTCCTTTTTTTTAGTTTTACAATTTTATTTATTTCCTTGATTTTATTATTAATTTAATCCATTGCTGTACATTAATTATACCTTGGTCAGGTTGTTTGAAGGCTGGCGATCCTCGTCATCTACAAAAACCCGGCTAATATTGATCGCACCCCCTAAGAGCGAAAGCCAGAGGGCGACAATATAAAAATTTGTTGAATTTACAATATTTTTAAAAAGTTCCCGTATAATAAAAACTACAGGGTATGGCAACGATCTGATAGCACCATTTTTAAGAGCTCAAAATAGAGCACGGTAAAGTAAAATCCGCAAATCGCTATCTTTATTAATAAGCGTGTTTCCCATTTAATCCCATCGAAAAAACGACACGCTGTACTCCTCTATTATTAATTGTGGTACAAAGAATATAGCCTATACATTATACAGGGGCTTATAAGTTAGGGGCCATAGTGCAGCAGGTGATAGAGGCGGTTATTTCTGATAACAAAGTTTATATTATAACATGTGGTCAACTCTCATCTGTTTTTGAGATATAAGTTTTTTAAAGTTAGAGGAGTGAGGGGAAAAAGGATTTTACAAAAAAAGCAAATTTGTCACACCCAAATAAATACTTAGCTAATTGTGATCCAATAATGTGTAAAATAAAATTACAAGTTGAGGAGATACAGGCTGTCAAAATAACCTCCAGAAATGTATAAAAAATAATAATTTTAGATTTTTTTTATTTTCGCTTACTTATTCTTCTAAAAAAATATCAATTATAATTTATTATTATTGTTTCCCCTATTTTTAAAAACAAAAAATATCAAGGAAAGAGATTGCGTTTATTATGGTATTCCTGAAAGTTTATATCAAAAAAATAGTTTTTCCTGAAAAAATTTGAAAGCATAATTTTAAAAAAAAATGGTTATGTTGTAAATGATTGCTCTTGTTTTAATACACGACAGTTTCAAATTTTAAATTTTTACTGCGTTTTTTAAAAAAGTTTTTATCAAAAAAGTTTAAAAAATCGCCAATGACCAATGATGATCTATATCTCGAGAAAGAAAGAGTTTTGACTCCTGCATTAAATGAACTTTTCCATCAGAAATTACCTTCTCTATCACCTGTTGGCCTATTGCCCCTTAGTTATGGGACACCCTGTATAGTATATACTGTATATTCTTTGTGAGTGTGGTGCCCAACTAATCTAACCCCACCAGAATAAATTCAACTCAACCTGACAAAATAATGCAGTTTAAGTCAAGATATTGATTTTTTAGATAGGTAAAGAAGTTGTAAGTGCTTATCATTATTTTAACAAAAATCGATTTAATTTTTGGTAGTTTTAGATTAAGAAAACAGTCTATCTTTTTTACTTTCACACTTTTGTCAAGTTTGGAATCTCAAAAAAATCCACATACAGTTGCGCATATAAAAATTCCATACACGGAAGGTTTTTCAGTCTTGTGACTTGTCTCACTTTAACCCCTTCAGACCTGATGATGATTTTTTGCCAGTATACTTTTTAAATTAGTCCCAAAAATAATGTTATATATAATTTTTAGCTTTCCACTCCATGGTTTAGAAAAAAAAGTGTGGGCATAATAATTATGCACACCAGAGTGTTACTGAAGCATTTTATAATACATTATTTCAAATTGACATTAAAACATTTTTTACAACAAATAAACTTTTTTTACAAAACAAATTTTGTTTTGTCGTATTTCCACCACAAAAAATTTAAAAAAATATGTCCCTAAATTTCAAATGTATATTTTTTAAGACCGAGTTTGCATAATTATGCTCAAACAAAAACAGATGACTTTTATATGCTATGAGCAAAGAATTTCATTTAAATATGAAAAAACCTAAACTCTATTATTCCCAAGCTACATATTTCAAAAATAACATTTTAAAAACTATTCAAAAACCGTGGATGTGTTACTGCTAGAAAACTTTTGCTGGTCGAACATCGCACTTGAAATGAATAATCTGTCTAAAACAGGACCGGATTGTCAAAACAGTAATAATATATGAATTGTTTGTGTGCATTTTGTGTCCTATTATAGAATCAGGTAGGTATTCGTGGGTAGAGGACAGACCAAAAAGAAACTAAGGTACCTTTGGCAACGTTTCGGATTTAATTAATCCTTTTTCAAGCCCTAAAAACAATGAACAGGTTCTATATTTTTACATTTTAGGGCTTGAAAAAGGATTAATTAAATCCGAAACGTTGCCAAAGGTACCTTAGTTTCTTTTTGGTCTGTCCTCTACCCACGAATACCTACCTGATAATATATGAAGTTAAAGGTTTCCTCAATAAGCCATAAATGAAAGTGATTTTAGTTTTTTGTTTTTCGTAAAAATCTTGAAATAACTGTTCATAAATATGACCCAAGGGTCTGAAAGGGTTAAGATTACATGGTTGCCATTGAAAAACCTCAAAGTCATTTGACACAATTATAGAATTTTTATGGGCACGACACCAATTCCTATATTGATAACAAATCAGATTTAAATTAAAATTAACAAGTTTTCTCCGCTTGTACACACTATAAGTACAATAATACTACTAAAAAATACTAAAAGTAACAACAAAATAATATAATCAGTGACAGAACAATTAAGCAAGGTGCATTTAATAATAGTAAAATATAGAACTGCGCCGGCGAACAAATACAAAAATGCTATGCAAAATTTACACAATGCCAAAATTAAAAAAAAAACAAATTTTTACCAAATTTAGTGGTTAGTGAAAATAAAATAAGGATCTATTCTACTGATATTTCCTGTATGTTTCTTTTGGCCGTCGTGCATTTTAATTACAGTGAGGTCGCGTGTCTTGGTATCATTGCGTTTAAAATTCTTATTATTTTTTTAAAAAACACGTTAATTTTTATTGTTGGATTCATGTTTTTTCATTATATTAAATTCTGCTTTAAATTCCAAATCAAAAAAAAAAAAATTTGCCGACCGCTTAGATGGTGTCCCATTAAGGATGGCAGCTGGATTTGTCTCAGAAACTACTACCGCTACGACTTCGGGAATTCTATTTGTTACAGAATCAGCCCCTATAGTTCCCCTCTAGGGGGAAGTAATCACATCTGCCGACTAGAAAAACTGCATCGTTTGACCCACTATGATTAACGTACACAAATTATACCATACCATACCATGTCTCTTCCCCACAGAGTGGGTATGACAGTATCACTTTTTGTTAAAAAACTAATTGAACCTTTTCTTAATATTTGTGTCTTTTCCAACAAGGATATTTTTATAAAATACCAAACCTGACAACTTTAGTATCTGAGATAAATCAGGCAGCCGTCTTAAATGAGCCACCCCATATGTACAAAGAACGTCTTAGATCAATATTTCTTAGAAGATGTCTTAGCTTGATTCTACTACAGAAATAGTACTTGACGTCACACCAGGATACGAGGGATGTGTTTTATATTTTGCATATAACTGCCGTCCTAAGTAAGACCCACCTATCTGCAAAAAAATCGAAAATGAGTTAGGAACGAAAATTGCTTTAAATAGGTAATAATTTGTAACTTTTTTTTGGTTTGTTACTTAGATATTGCTATTAGAAACCCATAAACATTTACCAACAAAAAAATATATTACTATGTAACTTTTGGCAAGCATTTAAACTTTAAACTCGCTTTTCTCGAAAAGTGAAAACGTAGATAGGTGGGTCTTACTAAAGACGGTAGTATACGAGGGCTGTGTTTTATATTTTGCATATAGGAACATAGAGGGCGACACTGATCGGATGTGGTTACTGAAACTTAACCTCAATCTTTACCTAACCTTAATTCAAAAATTCATAGCTACAGAGAAGTTTTTAAGTTAACAAATCAGTCAAAAAATGGAATTAAACCGAAAACAATTTCGGGCTATAATTTTTTACAACTTTCAAAGGAAATTCAACAAGAATGCCAATTGGTGTCAGAAAACTCTAGACCGCTTTGAAGCAGAAAGCTCGAAAACGTCGAATTGTTGGACCATCCTCCAAACAGTCCCGATCTGTCATAAAGATTTCTAAACTTTTCCGAAAATCAAGATTGGTCTGCGTGATCAAAGATTTGTCGCGCGAGGAAGCAGTCGACGCCTTCAAGAATGCAATTTTCACAGTACCAACAAATGAGTGGAATTACAGCTTTGACAACTGATTTGAGCGCATTAATTTTCGTGGAGAATACTTGGAACAATAAAGTCTTTAAAAAGTATATACTGTTTTATTCCAGCTGTATATGCAAAACTTAAAAGAAAACCCTTGTAGCAGTGGAATAAAGCAAAGAATATGTTCCTTTGAAATATTTACCTATCCAAAAAATATCTCGAGAACTTTACTGCTCTCGAGATTATTACTCGCAAACGGACATATTTTATAGTGTAACTGTCAGATATCCTCGATTACTACGATAGTACGCTTTTTAGACGGATAAAAAGGTTAAAGTGGCTGCCAATTGAGATTAATCTCATGAGAACACATATCACAAGATATGCGATTTGCTCAAAATTAAAATCCAATATGGCAGCCTGCATAATGCAGTCATTTTCAAAAGGCATTTTTACGCCTGGTGAAATTGTAAGCTTCTTTAAAAAAGTTCAAACTCTTAGATAGTGGCAATGCACATTTGATTTGCTATTACAAGTTAGTACGAAATTTAATTTTTTATAAACTTTACACAGTAACGACAACTAATACCGCAAAAAAATACTGCACAAAAGTAAATCTAACAATTAAATACGAGAAAACAAATCTCAAATAAAATAAATAAATATAATTTTACATGTGTTATTATTATTGCACACTGAATATGCAATGCCCATTCTTTTGTTTATTTTATTTATTATTTCTGCAGAAATGTTTGTCTATTGTGTTTAAACATAAACAATAGTTTTAGCACCTAAAATATTTAAAGTTAGGAGTAACACTTTTCATTTTGGTTGGTTTTTGTCTTTGGAACCAACAGCTTTTTTCTTATAATCTATGTGAAGTTTTTTTACCTACAACAAAAATACAAGCTTCCAAATACTAATGACTAGAAACAAATACCTAGTATTTGCAATATTGGTACAGAATTGATTTCAGTGTTTATGAATTATGTCATCAGTACAGTGACGGTTCTTTGATAAACGCTGTAGAGTTGCAGCACCGCCTATAATATTTCTATATACAGTGTGTCCACGTAAGTTGGCGGCATATGAGAAACTTTTTTATTATTAGCTTTACGAAAAAAAGTTATTCTTCATAAAAAGTTCTGCATGGTCCAAAACCTAAAATGCAACCATCAGATGTTAAATTTTTTCATCATATTACGAGGTTTGTCAAAAAATGTGATTTTTGCTCTTGAGTAAAGTACCTTTCTTTTTGACAATATCGAAAATTGTTATAAAGAAAAGATGTTTAGAATTAAAAATAGCTTTCAAATATTCAACATTGTTTATTTACATTATTATTATTTGCATCCGAGATTAATTATGCTTTAATGTGCAAACTTAAATTTCCAACGTAATCGCAGAAAATGTAGAAAAAAATATTTTTTAATGTAAATAAACAATGTTGAATATTTGAAAGCTACTTTTAATTCTAAACATCTTTTCTTTATAACAATTTTCGATATTGTCAAAAAGAAAGGTACTTTACTCTGGAGCAAAAATCACATTTTGCATTTTAGGTTTTGGACCATGCAGAACTTTTTATGAAGAATAACTTTTTTTCGTAAAGCTAATAATAAAAAAGTTTCCCATATGCCGCCAACTTACGTGGACACACTGTATATCTTCTTTCCTATTTAATTAAAACCAATAAAGTTTAATTTCTCTGTCTTCATTGGACACCGGTCGCAGCTCTGGTTGCTTTCGTCATGCCGTTGCCGACCAATCAAAAGCGCGCCTCGCGCAATATGCCTACTCTAGAATGGTTTCGCAACCAAGAATCGGAGCTGCACAACTCGTCAACCAGTAGGTGTATGAGAAAAACAGGAGTAGTGTATGAAAGAGAGAGGTGCCGATCTTTTGGTCGAAGGCAACAAGAGCCGAGTTGTTACCTTTTCATGACGAACGGCAGACGTTTTCAATATGATTAACTTTTTGATTTGTATAAAGCAATTTTAAAAACGACTCGAGTTTTTGACAGCTCAATGTCAATCAATGTCATTAAAAAACAAATTAACTGTGTGTGATTTTGCTTTACAGCACCGTCATAAGTTCGTACGACTGCATCAGTATATATAGTAGCTTGTATTTTTAATTGTGCCTTCACTCTAACCGTAGTAAACAAGGAAATTCAGGCCTTTATTTGCTAGTATAGTCCTACATCCGTTACCCGACAATTCTCCCAAAAAAGGATATGTACGAATAAAATAATGAAGTTTTTTTTTCATCTCAGTTTGAAATTCATTAGCAACTTTTCAAACAGGTTACAAGCAAAATAAGGTTTATATGTATGTAAAATATATTATCTGTGTAATACTTTTAAGTCTTCATGTATTCATGATTTTTAAACGCGTTGCTATCATGGATTTGTCGCATTATTGGTTTAGCGCTTTGATTTGACTAAAGAATCTTCTAATTAGTCACATAATCACGGCCATCTTAATTGTTAAACAATTAGTATTATTAATTAATTAATGAACCTAATTGCCATTTTGCCTTTTTCTCCAAGGGTTATGAATATCAGACAATATAATGTAATGTACCTAGCACATTTTTAGGTATAAGATACCAATTTCATGCTTAGCTCACAACCACCCTTATGTCATTTATGATTAAAAGGTCTACGCCGGTATCTCTACTATTACTCTCAGGTAACTCTTCTATTTTGCTGTATCGCAAAATCCTGACTTTTTTGCATATCGGGCGCGAAACTTTTTTGCGAGGAAGCACACCCCGATTTTTTAGTAGAAAACCGCTGTATTTATCATGTTCCGATTAGTTGCCTAACCTATTATTCGGCATATTACATACTTTTTGAAACCACCTGTATCCTATTTTGATATTTTCCCCGACAATATTAGCCATTAAAATATATCGACAGTTACATTTTTTAGGTCTCAAGTATCTTAAATACCATTTTATAATTTACTTCACAACCACATTAGAGGATAAATTCCTTATGTCATTTACGATTAAAAGATCTACCCCTAGACGAAACAAAATCCAACTCAGGTATTGGAATATCTAACGCGGGGCTATTATTAACAACTCTTCTATTTTGTTGTATCACAGAATCCTGACTTTTTGGCACGCCGTTATTAGGTGCAAAACTTTGGTGGGAGGGAGCACCACCATAACGATTTGGTGGTAGAAAACCCATTGGTTGATACATGTGTGACGATTGTGGCCTATGATGTGCAACGTTGCTTAAAGAAGAGGCTTGGTGCGAAACGAAATCGCTCCATTCATCATCTTGTTGATTGCCTAACCTAGTATTTGGTGTACTCTGATTGTTAAACCCACCGTAAGCCTGGTTGGCAAATACGTTGCTTATTAAAGAAGGCTGCACTGTGGGTTTATTAAAAGACGACTGATAAATATTATTCTGACTAACTGAATGTATATTTAAAACATTCCCACTTGATATCTTGGTTTGCATGAGCCCTTGAGGTGTAATGACAGGGATAGGTTGCTTGGCAGGTTGTAGGTTTCCCAAGTTCAATACTGACAAAGGCAAATCGGGAGTTGAACTCCTACTTTCTGTTCTTGTCACTCTTTTGTGAGCTGGTGATTGGGTTTTGACAGATACAAAGTCTGACCAATCATCATCTTCTAGGGAATTAGTTTTGACCGGACGTTTAGGAGTTTTTGCACTAGTTGCCACTCCTCCTGCTTGGGGATGTCTAACACTTGACAAGTTAGCGGAATTTATTTTAGGACTGATTAATCCAGTGGTTTGCTGTTTAACGACTGGGTTGGGATTACACTTTATATCATTCGACATAGGATTTGAACTAGTACAAACATTTTTGGGAGGACGTTTCGTGTGTGCCTCGTAAATTGCCGTAAATGACTCTAATTCTTTAGTCTTAAGAGTTTTACAAGGCGTTGTGGTATTTTTAACTCCACTGGATGTAAAATCTGACCACTCGTCTTCTACAGCACATGTACTTTGCTTTCGAGCACTTTCATTTTTATTAGGATTGATACAGTGTTTCTCGTCACTGTTTATGCTTAAATTTTCTTTGCTTGCAATGATTTCTGGTTGAGCTTTGGTATATATGCCCTCAAATTTTTTAATATCTTCTTCAGAGATTCCACCGGGGTCCGGCCAAGTTATTGGAGCCGCACTACTAGAAGTTGGATTTAAAATGACGGAAGGTGTTAAAGGTTGGTGTGTAAATGTAATGGGTTTTAATGGCTCATTGGAAGTACCATAACTCGGAGATACCTGAGCATTATTTGAATTTGAAAGTAATTTCGGATTGGGCAATATTACGTTAGGAACCAATTCAGTTTTAATTGCTTTGGGATCATGTTGTGGCATAACAGAAGTTGGAGCTGGCAACGGTGCGGCTTGAAAATCGCTAAATTCATCAAAATCGTCCGGACTTTTGGAATCCTGTAATGTTTCTATTTTCTGAAGATTTTTGACAACATGAGGCATCAGAGCAAACTCCACCTTTGTATTATCAGACAAACTAATAACCTCTTTAAGTGCTTCTTTTTTGACACCTTCATTAGGTTTTTCAGAAGATATCGCGTCTTCTACAGTCAAATCAAAATCGTACAATTCATCAGGAATTTCTGTCGTTTGGCTATTTTTTCTCGATACTTCGGGACTCAAAATAGTCGGTTTAAGCCAACCCAAGCTGTCACTGTCGTGATTGTCAAATGTATGCTTATTATTAATGTGAGTTTCTCTTAGGGGTACGTGGTAGGGTGAAGATTCGTAAGATGACGGGTAGACATTGAAATCTTCACTGGTTGTCGGGTCTAATTTTTCGGCTGGAGATTGTTTGACTGCTGCTTCCAAAAATATTTCAGGTGATAGATCATTAAGCTGCTTTTCGGAGGTCGGTCTTTTGGATAGTTGAGCTAAAAATTAAACAAATATAAAGTCAGATAAAATAGACCCTATTACTAGATTAAGTGGTCTTATTTTAAACTGCTAAAATAACTAAGCAATTGATCTAAGTTTTATGTAAATACCTAAAAGCTACTGTGTCACACACGGTGCAATCAAATAAATGACTAAACTTAATAATAAATCTGTTTGCCATGTCACGATAATATTAATTGGAATTATGACAATTTACTAGATTACATAACATACCAACATAAATACATTACATACTAATTTTAAAATCTAAGAAGCCAGGTTTGTGTAAATGACACACAGCTTGGTGGTTTTAAGCTTTGCAGATGTTAACATAAAATTTGGAATCGATGCCATGAGTATGAATGAATTTCTACGAGCAAAAATACCATAAAAAAGCTTTATTTTAAATGTAGATTTACTGAGCTCCTTTTGACACTTAAAAAATATAATGTTCGAAGTTTTGCCCTATGCGAAACTGGTGAAATTGAAATAAGTTCGAAATACGGGTCTGTCGCTGATCGTTTCAGTTCTCATTTAGCCCTGATGCGTCATGAATCACAAGTTGAAAAGACCTTGTTTTTGCTTTTTGTGATTTATAACTCACAGCTTCAGAAAATAAATCGAAACTCTGTGTAACCGAACATGCTGAAACCGAATTCAGAGTCCAAATAACCCATCACAGCAGGGTTTTTTTCCTAACCTCAAAAAGTATGCAGTCATAAATATCCATAAAAACCCAAAAAAAATTTTTACATGTCACACAAATTTTTTATATAATTGGGCCACGTTGATTCCGAATCTGCAATTTTTATAACTTAATTAGTTATAAGTTATAAAAACTAGTGCCCCACAACCCTCAAGTATTAAAGTTTAGAACTATGCCAAGTTTCTAATGACTAATGAATGCATTTCTTTTAGAGCATAATAAGCGCTATAATTACCAAACTTAATGCATTTCTTCTAGAGCATAATAAACGCTAGAATTACTAAACTTAATAAGTATAGTTCTACTTCTTCACATTTTTTACAAATATCTCGAAAAGTAATTGAATTACGAAATCATCAGCGTCCAGATTATACAAAAATGTAATAACCGCATGTAAAACATTTTTGTGTGGTTTTTATGGGACTTTGGAACTTTAGCAGATATTTTATATATGCAGGTTATGAAAAAAAATTGAAGTGGGGTTATTTTAGTTATTTATTTTATTGTGCACACTGCAGAATTTTTTTTCTAAATGGTACACTACACAATAGTTTGTATTATTTGATAGTATTTTAACTGCACTTAACGATTTATTAATGGAAAAAGTAGACATTATAATCTGAGATATAAGCTTTACGGAACAGGGGAAAAATAATCACCCTACAATCAGTGACACCTGAAATGCTAAGTAATATCCGAACTGGATTTTATAACAGGCTCGGATACTGTTTATCACAGCGCGGTGGTATTTTTGAGAATTTAAGTGCTTTTAAAACAGACCATGTGTGTGTGTGCCATGTGCCAAATAGAATTTCGATTTTTTTTTTGGGGCTGTTATATGAATCTCCAAAGTAAAAATGTATTTGTTTCTAAAAATATGTAAGAATAGTTGAAGCTAAAAGGAAAATATTTTTTTTTTAAATCTCTACAACAAAACATGTAAAAAACCAATCAACAGTTTACTTTGGAGACTAAATTAGATATCCCATTAGTCCTGGTGGTGGCTTCAGTATTTTAGTATCAAGTTTACCATCCAGAATACTTACTTTGCAACCAGTAATCCCACTCATCGAGCTCCACGACGTTGCAAGAGGGGGATTCAGCGCTTCTGGATTGTGGAAAGGGAGACAGGAATTTAAGATTGGGAATATCAAATTGGGAAGCGAGATTTTCTAGGTCCAAAAGGACAGTCTGCGAATCTTTAACAAATCCCGTGAGTAGTGAGGTTAAATATTGAAGCAATAAGCAGAGGCGCAATAAAGGCAGGTGAAGTGAATGTTGTGGTGTAAGGAAATCCACAGTAAGCATGAAAAAGGAAAGTGAATCGTGTTAGTAAAGGCAGAACACACTGTGCATATTAACTAATCTACTATAATAACAACACCGCGATTAAATTCCAGATTGCCTTATTTCCTGTATAATAAGACGGATTTCTTCAAAAGAAAATGGATTGCCAGCCCTTTGGCCAAAAAATCACTCCTAAATAGAGGTCGGCCATCGCCGGACAATTGCTGTGGGCAACAAGGAGCGCTATTCTTTAAGGGCGCGCCCCTCTTAAAAAATACCAAAAAATAAAAGCCTAATTAGAAATATTTTTTATTAAATGTTTTGCTTATTCTTAATTTTTCCTTTCGCCTCGACACATACCATGAATAAAGTTTATCTCGGACTGCCGAGAGGATTAAGTACGAATCGATGATCGAAAGATGCTCGGGTTTCTTGAGCCACAAGCATGTACGTCTTAAATATATCCGTACTGTGAAAGGGTCTCTAAACATAACTGCTACAAGCGTGCCGCCGTGTTGGATCAGGGCTATCAAAACGGACGGGCCACGATCCTCCACTTTGTTGACGTCATATCCGGAGCTGATTTTTTTTTGATGGTCACGTTACGACAGCTGATTGTCTTTAAAATATTGAAGTTAGAATGACGGTTCATGAATATTTGTTTTTTTTTTTACATAGAGCCTGTTTTAAGATTGTTTTTATTATATTCTTTCAGAACAATTTTTTTAAAATCTATAGTAATCCTTAATTTTTCAAAGCCGCTTCAGTAGCTCACACAAAAATTAAGTTTAACGTAGAAGCGAATGTGACAATCACAGATGACAAAGTCAAATACATGTGAAATATAACAGTTGGCATGCATTTGAATTCAAAATAAGGAATGCTAAATCTTGAAGATTTTAACCTTTTAATTATGTTGCTTCCTTACAAAAATTTGGTGGAATATCGGGATGGTGTCTGAGAATATTTCTCTAAAATTTTGCGGAAATCTGTAGCCATTTTGAAAATATAATAAAAAAACGTCTGACCTCCCATAAGACCCAATGTAAAATTCAGCTCCCGGAGAACAGCTGATTTTTTCAGGGTCCTGGCCTCTATTTTTGTGTTGGCCTTGGTTGGATTTCAAATGAACCCAAACGTATGGCTTGGATAAATTCAGGCTACTGATAATGGGAGCCGCGCACTCAGCGCCATCTCTTTTCTAAGATTAAAAACGCCAAGTAAGCGGCTACGTCAACTCAAGATAATGGCCGCAGCCAACGATAAAGACCGGCCATGGCGCGTTATAAGCAAGTTGGCGGTCACGTGATCTTAGGAGTCCCAGGATTCTTATTGTATTGCTTAATATATTATATGTTTATACACAATTTAAATAAATTAACAAAAAATTTTTGTTCTTTTATAGGCAAAACAAAAAATATTTTGCTGATATATCTGTTTATTATGGATAAAAGAACTGAATCTATAAAATAAAAAATTATACAAAATTTGCACTCTAATATCTTCAGGTACATATATTAGGTACATAATATCGTTAGTAACTTCAAATCTATACAAGTCTTTCAAAATTGGACATATCAGACCTAGCAGTTTTTTAATTTTTCTTTTAGTTTTTAATTTTTCTTTGAGTGTCATCATCTTTGTCTGAGTTCTTATTCAAAGATTTATTAGCAGACACTAAATCATTGTGCTTTTTAATAAAATTATTTAAAAAAACTTTACATACCCTTAAACTAATTTTTTCAAGCTTTGACAATAATTTTTCTCCACAAAAACACTCGCTAGAGTTATCTGAAGAAAAAGTTTCAATATAAAACATTTTACAATAATTTATTAAAAAGAAACAAGTGATTTTGTGAATAAGTGAGATGGTTTTCACATTCAATGAAATGAATGTAGTGGTCGTCAATAATTTTTTGAAAAATTACCCAGCACAAAGTTTAATATATATTTCATCAATGTGTAAGTTAACTACCAACTCATGTTCTTTTAAAAGCTGTATCTTACTTTTTAAATATTCCACACCAGCAGAGAGATTACTATTTGTTAACAATATTTTACAAATCAGTATTTTAATATTGCGAGGGTGCGGAAGAGATATTACCTTAGAATTGTAAATTGACGTGTATGCTGGATGACTGGATAAACAAACATGAAGCCAACATTAAAGTGTATCCACAATATCTTCGATTCTCAGGTTACCTTTTCAAGAGACCTAATTGTTCAATAAGAAATGACAACTGAACACATTTTTCACTCTCACTATCGAAAATGTCACTAAGGATGTCTATTACTTGATCAATCTTATCCAAGATCTTATCTGTTACCACTTCTTTCCCGTTTGCAACATATTAGGTTTCAGTTTTATAGTTGGACCGACAAGGAACAACACTAATTACACGTTCGCGGTAGTGTTTATCTTATAGGTATTTTCTTTATAATTTACTCATTAGCCATTAATTATTTTAACGCAGTCCACTACAGTCTTTTTCGCGGACTGCGTTATTTTGATAACTTTAATAAAATTCACATAAAATTCGTGCCCGAATTAAAAAAAAATCGACGTAAACAAACATACCAAATCTGATCTGATCTGATCTGTTTTATAATGACAGCGGGCCGTGAGGCGTTTTGTTGTGAGCCTCCTACGGTCACGTGATATTTCCGCGCCCGGGCCGGTCTTTCTCGTGGGCTGCGATAATGGCATTGTCTTCCAAAATCCAAAGAATACGCTTTAGCAGTACAAATATATTTAAGACGTACGTAGCCGCAAGTCGTATTGCGGCCCGCGTTACCGTGGAAGAGGGGTGGTGGCGTATCAGACGCAGACCGTTGTTTTAATGCAAAGGCGCATTTATTTTGCAGCCCGTCTGATTAATATAACATGATAAGACGACAGTTTTGTACCTTATTTATTGGGGTTGAAGTGAGTCCATCTATTTTTTTAACGTCACGAAAGTAAAATTAACAACAATATAAGTAGCTAAATACCTATTTTTGTTGATTTTTATTTTTGTGTTTTTAAGGATAATTTTTTTATGGTAAGAATAATATCAGTTTTTCAAAGCGTTGTGTTTATTTTGTATATAGCCTAGAAATTTTTTTGGCAGATTCAGTGTTACCACCCTAACATATTTTTAAAGAATTTCAGAGTTCCATCTAGCACTGATTTTCAGATTTCACAATTCTCATATGTGTATAGGCTGGAAATCCATTTTCTTCTTAAGAAATCCGTGGTATAACAACACCACAGCCCCCTTTGAGGGGGCTGTCGCAACACAAACCAGAGTACTCTATCTTGGGTAACACCCTAATGCTAAAGCCCAATCTGATTACAGAATGTCGTTGTCACGACAGAATTTTTAGTTAAAAATTAATTATATATTGCCAAAAATATTTGAATGAATTTTTTTCTCCGAAAGGACTTAATTAGGTTGTCGATATTTTTATATTTTATTTTTAAAATAAAACTGAGGTGATGAGGATTATATTAATCAGAAGTGCTTAATGAGACAAAAACTATTACGTTACTTCGTTGTGAAATTTTTCTAAACTAGTGTATTCAGACTAAAAAAAAATTCTAGACTAAATTTCGGCACTCGTTATCTCCCTTTCCCTAACCTTACACATTTAAGGCTGGTTAGTGAGTAAGAGAATTAATAAAGGGAGACGCATGCGTAGTTTAAAAAACTAGTTTGAGTTCCTGTTCTAGCCACCCGTAAAGTGCGTGTACCATTAACATAACATTCGAGTATCGTAGTATAAAATAGCAATATTAATACAACCCTTTATATGCTTCCGCGTAATCGAGCACCTGGCTACACTTCTGTAAAAAAGTTTGTGTAGGGACAATTTTTTTTATGTGTCCTAGAAAGTAATTTGAGCTTGGGTGGACATTCACCACCTGGTACATTTTCTAAATATGACAGAACAGAATTAAAAAACGACAATCAAAATTTGTCGATCTTTAAGTTCAAAAAGTAAAAAAAAATATACCCTCAAAGGCGGTGCTGGTCAAAGTCACGTTTAATGGTACATTTTGGGGTCTACCAACACTCCCGTCGGGGGTAGAAAAAAAGTTCTGACTGTTAGAACTTAAAAGTGATTCAGTAAAATAAAAAAAACTAAAACTAAATTTTAAAAGCAATTTTTTTAATTTTGCTAATTTTAAACATTGTCCGCCATATATCGACAATGTACCAGGTGGCGATTGTCCAACTTAGCTCAAAATATTTATTAGCACACCTGCTACATTCTCCCTACTCAAACTTTCCTACAGAAGTGTAACCAGGACACCGGGGCCCACTCTTACGTGTAAAAAAGGTGTATAATGTTTTAAATAAATTAGTGAAGCCTTCAAAATCGTATTTATATAAATCTATTTTTTTAAGTTGAAAGCTTTAATTTGACCTTTAACTTGCCCTTCAAGGTCATTCGGAAGTAAAGTCGATTTTGTAAAATGGGATCACATATTTTTGAGTCCGGAAATAAAAGAAAGAGCATTAAACCGAAAGCTTTGAGTTCAAATGAATTCAAAAGTGGTTCTCGAGATAAAAAGTTAAGCATTAAGTAAACAAAAAAAATTCACTTACAGTCAAATGGATTCGTAAGTCCCGAACCACTCCAGTCGAACTCTGCGCTCGGGATGTCAACGTTTTGATTGGCTGGCTGTGGACTAGTAGCGATGGACGGATTAGTCGAAACCGGACTTTGAACTGAAGCGATTGATTTAATTGGTTCCAGCGGAGCTAGGCTAAGATTGGCAGCAAATCGAGGCATTGAGGAATTCCAAGTGGTACCGAAAAGCTGCAAAATAATGACAGTAACAAATGTATAAAATGAACTGAGTAGCCAGTTTGGCGACATCAGACGATCCACCTCGTGACTTAAACGAGTCAGAGATGCGGCCAGTTCGGCACCATCGGCAGTAAATATATTATCTCATAATTTTTGTATTGCTTTTTCAGTATTTGATTCCTTTGAATTTTTTTATGTGCATTCCATTACATGTTTATTTCACTACCCAATAAAGCTCAAATATATCCAGTATAAAAAAAAGTCAGAAAATTTTAAAAGATTTTTAATTTTAAGTTATAATTAACTGTCCGTCCATAGAATGCATTAAATTTTAAAAACACGCAAAAAGCCCTACAAATTACCACATAGTAAGAAAAGGTCCTTTTTTAGCAGGAATTTTTTACTTTTCAAACTTTTACGCTGTTATCGTCTATTGTTAATGGAAAGGCTTGGCCCATAGGCCGCGTTTGATGAAAAACATTCTAAAAGTCCTGATACCTGCCACTAGAAGAACATTTTTATTGGGAACAAAATAAGATAAAGCTGGGACTAGATTTATTTGATAGCTTTCATGGTTCTCTTAAATATACTAAAAGTCCTGATACCTGCCACTAGGGGAACATTGTACAATTGAGTTTTAGATGTGGTTACTATTCCCGTGGAGTACGTTTATTAAGTTCAGTTTCTTATAAGATTTAGTCAGTCTTCTCAAACACTAAACTTTTTGGCAAACAGAAATTATAATGTTTAATGGACAATTTAACTACATCTTTAAAGATGTATTACTTTATTGGGTTTTTTATGTAATTTCTATTGCATAGGCGTCCGTATAGTATATTTTTAGATATGTTACCAAAGCTATGATCTTATAAATATACATTCTCTACAAATCTTTAAAACATCCTTTTCATAACAGATTGTATTAGTATTTAATCCTTATTTCTGAAAACAAACAATAACAATAATTTTAAAAGAAAATGTAAGTTTTGTTTCCTTATCTACTTACATTTTCGTTTATGGTAATTTATAATAATAGTTAACACATTTTATCCTGCTGTTCCCTCTATTTTTCTTTGCACGTTTTTTGTTTGGAATAAACAAAATAAATAGTTTTTCTTAAGGTTTAAACATTTTTTTAAGTCTGTGGGTTTAAATCTATTTTTAAGTACATTTAAGTGCAATCTAACTTCTTTCTACAAGGTTAGGTGGAAGAACAAATACCGGTTTTTTATAAAAATCGGTAAACCAAATTTCACCCTTTTCAATTTAAATATTATTGTAATTACTTATGATTTGTTTTGAAAACAAGACTTTACACAAAAGTAAGTAATGTTAATTATAGTGCAAAAAACCGCAAGGAATCTGCATATCGGCTATACTTTAATGCATCTAAATGCTGTAAACGAGTGGTTCTAGAAAAGGTGAAATTTTGCAATATTAATAAAAATCCTATGAACCTAGTGATTAAGGTTTTATATGAACACACTGGGTGGCTCTGAGTTTGTGGGGAGGCGCAACGTTCCAACCCGAAAAATATCAATTTTATGTAAAACAATTATATCTTGAAAACAAGCCACCAAGCAATAATAAATAAATTTTAGTTTTTTGTCCCTTGACATATGTAATTTGAAGAATTTGATTAAACTAAATTAAATTAATTATTTAAATGGGATCCTGACAAACGTTTTCAAGCTGTATTTTGAAAACTTTAACCAATTATGGTGGCGATAAAGGATAAATGACTCTAACCAAAAAAAAGGTTGCTGGTTTAGCAGTAATAAATCCCCAAGTCTGAGTAAAAATTCGTGTGCGTTACTTTATGGCGAATCAGTTTATTTAAATGTGAGACAAAACTTACGATATTTCTCACATCAATATTCAAAGCCTTCAGCAACAAATTCTGGCTAGATGATTTCGAACACAAAAATGCCAGCGCTCTCGTATCGGTGATATCTTTCAATTGATCAAAAACAGTCCCATTTAATTTCACTTCTTGTTCTTGGGAATAGTCTTCTCGCTTGAATTGATCTGTGTTTATGGGAAAAACCTCCTTCAATATAAGTTCTGATTTGGCAAAAGATTCCTTTTCGTTTAGACACGAGAAGTTTGGGGATGAGGAACTTTTCGTAAAGTCGGAAAATTCTTCGAAATCGCCGAAGTCATCGTTAGAATTTTGTGCTAAACCTAAAATATGTGTTTATTTACTTTCGTGATTGGGTAATAAAAAGTTTACATTTACTATATAAGTATACATATATACTGACAACGATCTCAAAATAATCTCTAAAAGAATCTTTAAAATATTTTTTTAAGGCCACTCATGTCAAAAAATTACAACACTATCGATTTTTGTAAAAGTTAACTATTTGCAAATATGTCATAAAAACTTGATTAGCATCTAGAAATAATGAAAATGTCGAACCTTTTGTATTTTCAGTTTTCAAATCTTCTCCAGGATGCTTAAAATCTCCAAAATCGTCATCATCACCATGATAACCTTGCGTATTTTTTATTGAAATATTTGAATTTTTCGCAGAAGCGCAATCTTCAAACGCATGGGTATTTGTTGAGGCAAAAGCTCCAAAATCGGCATCAAAAGTAGCAAAATTTGAAATGCCCGCTTTCTGATTTTGGTCTGCAGTATTTTCTAAGCCCAGATCCGGTGTTGAAAAATCACCAAAATCGTCAAAGTCATCATTTTCTAAAAATATTTCTGCATTTTTCGATATTTGTTTTGCATGTGTGGGATAAAATTCTTGTATCCTCGAAACAGATTTTTCCATATCCAAGTTTTCTTCCAAACTGACAGCTTCTATATCCTTATTTTCTTCAGGTTTTGCTTCCAATTGACAATCAGCAGCCCCAGAATTATTAGTTTTATTAAAATCTTCCGTGTTTAAAACGCCTATACTATTATTTGAAGCATAGTCAACAACATTATGCTCTGATTTAGAACTGTCAGCTTCCAAGTCTAGACTTTGGTTTAAATTAGAAGGCAAACTATCGAAAGCATTAATTGTATCAATCGTATTATTGACTTTACTTATAAGGTCATCGACTGCGAATTCTTTATCCTTAAAAGCTAACTTTGGAGTTGATTTGTAATTTAAACTATCCATTGTCTCACTGACTTCTTCTTTTATAGAATCAACTGCAGATTCAGAAAAAATAATATCATTTGTCTTAGATTTTAAAATGTCTGTACCATTATTACCCTGATGTTTTAAAGTCGCAGTGGTACTACTACTATAAAAAATTTCATCATCAATAATTTCATTTTGCCTGATTGGGCATTTGAAAATTTCAGGATTAATTATGTTTATGGCTTCATGCTCTTTGACATGGTTCAACTTATGATCATGAATAGTAAAATCACCGAAATCCCCTTTATCGTCTAAATTTTCATCGTTTTCAATGATCTCTGATTTATTCAAAAAGTTGGTAGTTGAAACAGTGGTTGCAGTAATTTCGGAATGTTCTTTTGTGGTATCTAGTGTTGCTTTAATTACGTTTAGTTCATCTTCATGTTCTATATTTTCTATATCACTTTCATCTCTTATATCTTTTTTCAAGTCTTCATTACGTATTAATTTCATATCAACATTACGTTTACTGTTATCCTTCGTTAAATAAGATTCGTTTTTAAATTCTGCTTCGGTATTTAATTCCAGTTCTTTATCAACATTTTCTAAATCTGTATTTTTTGGTGATTTACTTTCACTAACAGATTCATTATTACAATTTGCGCTAGAATGTACAGAAATGTCTTTGTTTAATTTATAATCTACTGTTTCTAGCTTAACCTCATTAATTAGTCTGATATTATTTACATTATTGTCAGAAATATTTAAATTTACTGTGTCAATATGTACGCTGCTTTTCCGCTTGTCATGAAAATCTTTTTCTACATTTAATATTTGTATACTATTTATGTCTTCTTTACTGTTACTATTGATATCTAATTTATGATTAAGGCCCGTGGAATCTATATCAGGTAGCTTGACTGGGGACGATGGCAATGATAGATCTAAAATATCAAAAGAAAATTTATTGTTAGTTAATTCTTAATCAGAGGTCTCAAAACTAACGGAGAACGACCTTAATGTTTGTGAAGTCATTTTTATCAAGCAACCCCCGCAATGGTATCATTTTTCGCGTATTACATCATTGCAAACTAAATTAAAGTATACTAAAACTAAGTAAAATTAAAAATCGAAAAATATAAAAAAGTTTCATGCTCAGTCGGGGAACGAACCCCGAACTTTACGCGCCAACGACCCACCAATTGGGCCACCAAGGTTATACATAGATATAATTTTTATAACATCTACCGATCAAACGCCACGTCGAGACGCAATATAGCAACCTAGTCCTCAGGATATAGATACTCGACCCAGCTAGAGACCCTGTATGTATGACATACTTTAAAAAAATAGGGACGCAAAAAACTTATCAAAGTCAAATTTATTTAAGGCAAAATCAAAGGAGGGAAATATCGGTCCTCTATACTCTAGCCTTGTTTAGAGAGAGACGCACCTTCCGTCCTTGTTAATTCATAGGCGTCGGAAAATAAAAATAAATGATTTTTGACAAACATTTACAGGAGGTGACAGACAAACGTGTTTGTTTATATGTTACATGATGATTGATGATACTTACCGCTGACAACATAAATTATTTTAGTGAAACGCCAATGAACTTGGCCAGAAAATACCATAACTAAAAAATGTGAGTTTGAGTGACTTTGATGGGTTTGTCGCGTCTTGATTTCTTTAAAATATGTCTCTAGACCCAGCTAGTAAACTGATTTTTAAAATTTAGTCCTCAGGATATAACTTGACTCAGTTAGTAAACTGATTTAAAAAAATTCCCACTGTTAAATTCAGAGAAAATGGCGGCAACAAACGTGAGATCCCCTTTGTCTATTATCTCGAGATAGTCGTCCCTTAGTTGTCAAAATTAATAATGTTCCCAAAAATTTTGAAATTTATGTTTTTTTAAGGTGAAAAAATTTAAAATTCAGAAAACAAAATCAAAATTAATTCTCAGTGTAGTGTTAGCCTTCATATTAAAAATATTTTAGCTCACACTACTACTATACTATAGTAGTGTGAGCTATGGTGATCCTAATTTTTTCGAGAAAAAAAAAGTTGCTCCGATTTCAAAAAATGTTATATATCTTTGCGTTTCAGATGATTTTGAAACTTTTTTATTGCGCCGTCTGTCTGTCTGTCTGTAAGTCTGTCTGTCTGTCTGTCTGTCTGTCTCTGTGTCTGTATGTCTGTCTGTAACGACCAACGCGCATAACTAAAAAACGGCTTGCCCGATTTTAATGAAATTTGGTACCCAGACTGGGTTTTGGGTCGAGATGGTCCCATTTTAAAATGAAGAAAATCCACCGAACACAAGCCAAATAAAAGGGTGTGGGTAGATTTCAAAAATTAGAGTTTATGTAAAAATATAGCGTGTGTGATATCAAACGAAAGGTAATTGAGTCTGGAGTTAAACAAAATACATTTTAGTTTATTTAAAAAAAAAGGATGGGGGTAAATTTTAAAAATTAGTGTTTAAGTGGAAATATGGCGTGTGTGATATCAAACGAAAGGTAATTGAGTCTGGAGCTAAGCAAAATACATTTAAGTTTTTAAAAAAAGGGTGGGGGTAGATTTGAAAAATTAGAGTTTAAGTCAAAACATGGCTTGTGTGGTATCAAACGAAAGGTAATTGAGTCTGGAGTTCAATAAAATATACTTCAGTTTTTAGTTATATTAGCTTTCACGTAGATACACTATAACTATAGTATCCAGTGTGAGCTTTTCTACTTGCGTGTGCAAAGAATATCTTCGCAATAATAACTATTTCCGTATAGTTATCCTACAAAAGTAATAAAACCATTATTTAGTTTTTTGTAATATTTGAGTTACCCCTTTTTATTTCCAATATAATTAATTAATCCACAGTACATCGGTCGTTTATTTTTAAAGTGATGAGAAACAGGCTGAATTTTTGTAAATAGCTTCATTTTGCTGAGACGTCCAACTTTTTCCTGTTTATTTTACTAAGACGCCCATCTGCGAATATTTTAACGAGTAATAAGAAATCACTAACGAAGTGCGCAGGCGCAGATATCTTTCAAGCCGCAGATTGTCTAACCAAGCATACGATTTGTTGGACAATGTTGCCATTTACTTTCAAACACATTTTTTAGGTCACGTAAAAAAATTCGCCGGTTACTAATTCTTATTTATTGTTACTTTTTTTATCTCGGTATTTAGATATGTGAGGTGGGAGCTTAGACCGTTAAAGTTGCCAAATTTGCTTCCTCAAAGGTGGGTAAGTCATATTGCCCCTCTCTTTCTAACATAATCCAGTTTTACATTTAAAACCGATTTTTGGAGATAGATAGCTTTTTCTTGGCGTTTTGAATATTTTAGGTTAAGAAATTCTTCAAATTATGAGAACCGAAACAAAACAGATTACTAACCACAGAAACAGATGGTATCTATATACCATGTGTCTGTAAAGTCTGGAATCACCCATTTTTTAAAAAAAACTTGTCTTGGGTTTTTTTTTATTTAGACCGTTGATTGGATGACATGTTTGTTATTAAATAAATCAATCAATTTATTTCATTTTGTTGTAGGATCTATCCTAATATACAATGACGTACTTCATGATGACTTTTAACTCTATTGGACGAATCAGGAAAAAAGAAACTTATTTCAATACAAATGTCTTTTATTAAATGCTTATCTCGAAATCGGATTGGTTTAGCTATGGAGATACTTTAACAAAAAACCTTTGTAATGACCTATCAAAGCCAAATATGAAAAAATATACCGGGTGTCCTATTTAACATCCTGTATAATTACCCATAACTTTTTCTAACTCGCCTTTTAAAACTGCATTTGACGTATCCAAACTTTTTCTCAAAAGCTTGCAGTTTTTTTTAAAAATGGGTGATTCCAGACTTCACGGACACACAGTATGTATAGTCCTTGTCATACGCAGTTACACTTTTGTGACTGTGATATAAAATAAACATATTTCCTAACCAGAAATATATTAAAAAGAAAATATGTCATGCTGGTATAAAATTAAGGGTAAAACTGTCATTGTCTCTGGATAAAAGAATGCTGACTGTAGGTTGACAAAAAAAACACACAGATAAAAACAACTCAAAGACATGCCATTTTTCAGATTTTTTTTGTTGCTGTTAGTATGCATAAGATAAATAAAGAGGTTGGAAATGTCATAAAAGTGTAACTGCCTATGGCAAGGATTATACTTATATAGGTACATCTGTACTGGGAAAGGGCCTCTAAAAATGACTGCTACAAGCATTCCATGTTGGATTTCAAATGAACCCCAACCAAATACGTTAGAGCATAAATATGGGACATACCCATGCATTCTCACACGCGATGCTTGAAGCCAGAACCCCTAATTCTTAATGTTCCTTTTTCGGCTAGACAGGATATCGGTTACTGCGCATGCGTCAGTTTTTGTGGTTTTGGAACATACTCCGTTACGTCACTACATTTGACAAGTATCAAATATTTATGGTTATGTCTATTATTTTTTACTAAAAACTAGTTGATTGGGTTAAAATTTATCAAATTGTGGATTAATTTTGTAGTTTTTCTTAAACTAATTGTGCAGATTTATTATGGACACCATGAATACTGTTTAATGGCATCTATAAACCACCCTTAACTTTATTAACAAATTATAAAGAAAAATACACGTAGTTACCCATGGAACGGCACTCCTTTACTTCTTCCGGGCATTTTTCCACAAACTCCACATTTTACGTGAAATATTTCCCATTTTTAACAGAAAATAACATAATTTTACACGACAAACACAAAACACGACAAAATTTCAAGATGGCCTCCACTCACATAGCAGCTGGGTGTCTACATGACAAAACCCACACATGCGCACTTGAAAATTCGCATCCGCGAATTTAAATTTGCCATTGTTTTGCCAAGGAAGCGGCTAGGTCAACTCAAAATAATGGCTTTATCTTTCAAAAGTTCCAAAATGCAAGGATTTTTTAAAATTTAAATCAAAAATAAAAATGAACTCCAATTTTGACAACCCCATATCACGGCATTGACAATTGTCAACGTCACTTGAAATCAGTTCAAATTCTATTAAAAGCGTCTACTTTTTTAATCCAAGCCATACGTTCGGGGTTTACTTGGATCCAACATGCCGGAACGCTTGTAGCATTCATTTTCTATTAATGGTTTTAATACGCTTTATTAGTACATCTATATAGGTATGTGGATGTATTTTCTTACTCTCTTAGTTTATTTTTAATTTTTGAATTGACAGGTGAATTAGTATACTTTTATTTATTTATTTAAACACTTTTGATTCATAATCAAACTTCAAAAATATAGTTATCTTTTTCTATAATAGAATTTGTCCTTACTAATATAGGTTTACTGTGGAAGCTGAGGCCAAGTGAAAACTTTAAATTTTGACAATAAATTATTGTTATATAATGACAACCGGCAGATACCAATTGTTTTTATTTAAAACAACTATCAAAATGTATCGTGTGTAGACTCGTTTCTCAATATAACACAAAGACAACTTACTGTCACAGCTGTATGCAAATGATTCATCATCGTTTCTTCCGAAGTGTCCAAACTCATCATCTTCTTCGTCTTCATCACTTGACAAGGGCGGAGGAGAATCACTCAGGAGGGGAGGAATTATATTTGACATGTCTGAAAAAAGGAAGCTTTCTTTTGTTGTTGCTTATAAAGCGGAGTAAGGGATTCCGCATTTGTTAGAAAAATAGCTATTTCAGGATTAAGAGTTACTTCTGCTTATGTGGACATGATGCATGAAAGGTGTAAAGGGTAAAGGGTGCAATATTTGCTATTCTTTTATTTGAATTTTGAAAGGGAATTTCTACAATCTAAGAAGAACGTAGTCTTGCGTTTCGACCTTGGGAATACAAAAAACTGTTTTTTTTTAAATAAAAAAAAATATATAAAGTTGGATATATTTCTTTGTTTTTCACGGGAAATAAGTAGGATTGTAGTTTTCTTTCGCCTCAAAACCGCTTAAAAAATAATTAGCTTAACAACTTGTATTTGCAGCGTTGCAAAGTTTCCAAAAAATAATTACCTTAAATATTTTTATTAATGGACCTTACCTTACCCAACTTACAGATGTTCAGCCTTTTAATAAAGTTAAAAACGCAAAATATTAGATTTTTTTGACCGGTACTTTATGGTTTGTCCTAACTTAATTTAAATATTGGTACTTTAAAAATTAAATTATATTGTTTAACAAAATGGCACTTGTCATAAATAGACAACTGATGGCAATGTTGGCTTGTTGGATATTCCGGTTTTTAAAACGCATATATTATTTTGTAAATAACTGGCCAAATGTAATCATATTATATATTTTTTAATTGAGAAAGAAAAGGTCTATTCATTTCGGGTTTAATAAACCGGATGTTCCTGAAGAGTTTTACCATATTTGCATTTTTTTTATAACCTTGCGACATTCATTTATTTTGTTAGACAGCATTTTCTGGCGGTTTAAAATAAACCCTACAACCGATGCAATTACAAGTTTCTCCTCTCTTATAACAAGTGCCAGTAGACCTTGTTATTATAAAAATATACGGAAACAACCTGTATTTAGGGGCTGATTAATACGCAAGGAGTTGTACAAAATCTCGACAGGATTTTTAAGGGCCACTCAGGCATCATATGATCGGCGTCATACTACCTATTCCAAGTTAATTTTACTGCCGTTTAGAAAATTTGTGCTTATTGAAACAATTTTTAGATCACTTGGACTCATAACATGTATAACTGTCTGAATTGAGTTATTCTTGTGTTACATAGTTACTGGAAATTTTCCAATAACATGCAACTGTTGTGATTGTATGGAAAAATCTTGCTTGTGTCTGGCTGAAGGGGTTCCAAAAAGTTTTCTTTGTAGGTACCGATGTACAAGTAACAATAATAAATTCGAGCTTTTTGTTGTTATCTGATATAGTAACTTGTGGTACACTTGAAATTCTGCTTGTTATTAAATTAAATGAACAATCTGATAAGGACTCCTTATTCTTTTGTAGACTATAATTAATTGTAGATTGTTCTTTATTTAAACTTGGTTGTTGTGTTGGTGGTTGGCTTAATCTTTGTTGTGTTGCTTGTTGGCTTGATCTTGTTGGGTTGCTGGTTGGCTAGGTTTTAAACAAACCTTGGCAAAATGTCCTTGTTTTGAACATCTTAGGCAAGTCACATTCAGAGCTGGACAATTTCTTCTTCCATTTCTATGAAAATTGTTGCCACAATTTTTGCAAATGTTCTCTTCAGTGTTTATTGTTGATTGATGCTGTTAAATCTGTTTTGTTTGTTGTTGTTAAATTTTTTCAGTCTGTTAACCGTTTCAATTCTTTCATTGTTTTCCATTTCACTTAACTGCACCTCTGTTGCCTTGCAAGCTTTACCCTGTGCTATAAGCTGGTCAAGAGACGGGTTCTCTGTAATGGCATATCTTCTAAGCAACAGCTCACGATCTCTATCAGAAAAATCGCAGTTTAAACTGAGCTTTAATAATTTTGCATAAAACTCGTCAATTGATTCATCACTGGACTTTATTGTTTTGTTACAAGTTTTTTCTTTTTTGGTCATTTCATACCTAAACAGGACCAATAACGACTTACAAAACCAAAAAAGATATCGATTATGTAAGGACCTGTTTTTTTTATTATTGATCAACCCCTTGCCCTGTACCTACCCAAATATACAGTGTGTCCACGTAAGTTGGCGGCATATGGGAAACTTTTTTATTATTAGCTTTATGAAAAAAAGTTATTCTTCATAAAAAGTTCTGCATGGTCCAAAACCTAAAATGCAACCATCAGATGTTCAATTTTTTCAGTCATATTACGAGGTTTGTCAAAAAATGTGATTTTTGCTCTAGAGTAAAGTACCTTTCTTTTTGACAATATTGTTACAAATTTAAGTTATTTAAATTTTATAATTGGAATTTATTTAGGTTTAGTGTAGTATTAGGTCGATTTATCTTAAGGTTGTATTCTTAGTCTAGGTTTTAGTTGCGTTGTCTGTGGCTTGCGGTCGCGGTAGTGCGGGAACTTTCCGGACGTCGAAGGCTGCCGGAAAGTTCGAGAGAGATGGACGATCCTATATATAGGGCCGGGGTCGCGCACCAGGCAGTCAGTCACAGATAACGTGCTGTGTGGTCGTGAGATTAACACGAAGTTAATAGACCGATTATAGTAGTGCATTATTAGCAAGTTATTACTAAGTTTAAGTGCGTGTTTTTGTACATAATTTGTCGAAATAAATTGACGTATCGTTTCCAGCAATTGCGAGTTTTAAATTGTCGTTGTGAACCCGTAACAATTGGTGTCAGAAGTGGAATTAAAAGAAATAAATAGTGCAAAGACTATCCTTACACAGTACCACCGGCTAGGACAATTAAAAAGAAGAACAGTAGGTGATTTTGCCAGAATATTCGGAACTGAATAGTGCAAAGACTACCCTTACATATTACCACCGGATAGGAAAATTGGACAGAAAAACAGTAAGTGATTTTTCTAGAATATTCGAAGAAGTTCGATATTGTTTTATTCAAAAACTAAAAGAGATATTTAAGAACCGACTTCGACATTAACTTTACAGTCCAAAAATTGATAATTAGAGAGATTTTCTAGAATATTCTATAGCATTCTACGACGTTTTATTCAAAAACTAGAAGAGATATACAAATACCGATTTCGACATTAGTTTAGTTATTTCAAAAGTAAGAATTAGAAAGAATTTCTAGAAGATTCCATAACATTCTACGACGTTCTATTCAAAAACTAGAAGAGATATACAAATACTGATTTCGACATTAGTTTAGTTATTTCAAAAGTAAGAATTACAAAGAATTTCTAGAAGATTCCATAACATTCTACGACGTTCTATTCAAAAACTAGAAGAGATATACAAATACCGACTTCGACAGTAGCTTAGTTATTTTAAAAGTAAGAATTAGAAATTATTTCTAGAATATTCCATAACATTCTACGACGGTCTATTCGAGAACCAAAAGAGATAATCAAAAAGTGACTTCTACATTTGCCTAGTAGCAGAAAGAGTAGCATCTACCAGTATATTCCAGAACATTCCATTAGGTTCTATTTAAGAATTGGAAGAGATATTGAAAAACCGACTTCGACATTCGCTTTATAGCCCTAAAATAGACGTTTTAAGTGATTTATTAGGAAGTTGATGCTTACTAGACAAGGATCGGCCAAGATGGAAGATTTAACTAAAATGATGCAGGCTCTAGCAGCTCAAATGACTCAAAACCAGAACGACATGAAACAGACCATTGAACAAAACCAGGGCGATATGAAACACACCATGGACGACATGAAGCAGACCATGGAACAAAACCAGAACGACATGAAACAGACATTTCAGCAAAGATTAGATGGCATTCAAGAAAACTTCGATCAAATAAAGAGCAACTCTGAACAGCTGAGAGAGGAGTTCAAGACAGCAACCGAAGACCTTAAGGAAGACATAACTCATAGAATGCAGAATGTAGAAGAAAAAGTGGAGACCAAACTACAGAATGTTAGAGAAGAAGTTTTTCAAACCATGGAAGAAAAATTCCAGGACGTGTCAAAACAGCTTATACAGCTCCAAAAAGAACACAACAAAATGAAAGCTCAGGGATGTGTTGTGAATTCCAACCAAAACATTAAGCCTCCAAATTTTGATGGTACGTCTTCCTGGTCTACCTACAAACAACAATTTGAAGCTGCCGCCGCTGCAAATAGTTGGAACGATGACGAAAAAGCTAGAGCTTTGTTAGTAGCTCTACGAGAACCTGCTCTTGGACTTTTACGGTCTATTCCAGCGGAACAAAAACAGAATTATAACGCTTTAGTGGCAGCGCTAGAAAGAAGGTATGGAGACGAACACTTGCGAAATTTACATTGGTCAGAATTAAATGTTCGTCAACAAAGAGCAGGGGAGTCATTACAAGAGTATGAAGCGGATATCAGGAGGCTGATGTACTTGGCTTACCCAGAAATGCCAGAAAATTACAGAGATCCCTTCACGGTAGATCACTTTATTAACGGCTTGCGAGACACGGACTTAGCAAAATTACTACGTCGAGAACGCTTCCATAACAGCAGTGAAGTGTTGATTCGAGCCCTTGAAATTGAATCATCAAATAATATGTCCAGGCCAAAAGTAAGAGGTGTTTCAATTCAGGAGGGAGAAGAAATGAGCACTGGAGATGAGGTCAACTTAAAAACGCTAAACCAACTGTTTTAATCACTGATAGAGAAGATTGATTCTTTGAAAGAAAGTAGACGATCCCCTCCAAATTTAAAGTGTTTCAGATGCGGACGTACAGGGCATATTCAACGCGATTGTCGTGTCCAAATGAGGTCTCGCTCACCATCTAGTGGGACAGAGTACCGAAGAAGAGATCAGAAAAAACTAAAACTAGTCAACGCAGAGGGGCGGGTGTTGGCTAATGGGAATTTAGCCCCCAAAATTTACTCTATCAAGAGCTTAAAACATACTGCTGACAGTCTTAACATCGACGGACTTATTAATGGAAGAAAAGTTAATATAACAGTAGACACTGGTGCTGCCATATCATTGCTTAAGTTCAAAATTGCAACGAGATATAAAATTCGACCAACAGAAAAGAAAATAACACTTAAGACTGTGACTGGAGAATCCGCCGACGTGTTGGGGCAGACAGACATAGACCTACAGCTGGGGAGGTTGAAGATTCGTCACTCGGTATTAGTTGCAGACATAGAAGACGAATTTATTTTGGGAATGGACCTGATAAGTAAACATGGATTTGCGTTTGATAATAAACTTAATACCCTAAGATTTGGGAACGAAGAGTTCATTTTGTCAAATAGTCACATCAATAAAGAACCAATAAAGGTGGTGGCAGTATGCACAACAAGACTAGTCGGTAACAGTGAGACCATAATTTTTGGGAGGCTAGAAAGTAAAACATCAAGCTGCGTCGGACTCATAAGCCAACAAAACACACCCAACATCTACCTCGTTGCAAAATCACTAGTTAAAACCGATAAAGACATCCCGATTAGAGTCGCCAATATTTTCCCAAATAGTGTCAAAATTAATAAGGGGGAGGTGGTAGCATTATTTGAACCAGTACAGAAAGTAACAAGATGTGAAGAGCCAACTTCCGAGGATACAAGCAAGTTACCAATGGAGGTACTTCAGCAATTTGAGTCAACTTGGCAACATCTCACTCCAGAAGAATTTAGTAAAGCGAGAGAGTTTATAGAAGAGCAAAGTAATATCTTCGAAACTAGGAGTAGTTCGGGACGCACAAACCTTATTCAACGTGCTATCAACACTGGCGATGCCCAACCGATAAGACAACCCCCAAGAAGACTACCAATGGCCAAACAAGAAGAAGTTCACAATCTCATTAATAAAATGCTCAGCGACGGTGTTATTGAAGAGTCATCAAGTCCTTGGTCATCTCCTGTGGTGTTGGTCACTAAAAAGGATGGAAGTACTAGGTTTTGTGTTGACTCCAGGAAACTTAACGATGTGACCAAGAAAAATAGTTACCCACTGCCAAGAATAGACGACACATTAACAACGTTGGCAGGATCATATTGGTTTTCTACTCTTGACCTGAAAAGTGGGTATTGGCAAGTAGGAATCTTTGAAAGAGATAAAGAGAAGACTGCATTCTCTGCTGGAAGTGGACTTTATCAGTTTAATGTGATGCCATTTGGCCTGTGCAATGCCCCAGCTACATTTGAAAGACTAATGGAAGTCGTTCTACGAGGCCTTACTTGGAAAACCTGCCTAGTCTATTTGGATGATGTCATAGTAATGGGGAAATCATTTCAAGAACATCTAGATAATTTACGAGAAGTATTCTCAAGAATCAGGAACGCAAATCTTAAATTAAACTCAAAGAAATGTTTTCTGTTCCAAGAAAAAGTTGAGTTCCTGGGTCACGTCGTTTCCCGAGAAGGCATCCATACCGACGAAAAGAAGCTACAAGCAATAAAAGAATGGCCTCAACCTCGTGACAAACATGAATTGAGAAGCTTTTTGGGTCTGTGTACATACTACAGACGATTTGTAAAAGGATTCGCCAAAATAGCGTCTCCGTTACATAGACTTACAGAAGATAAAGCTTCTTACAAATGGAATACCGAATGTGACCAGGCATTTAGAAGACTAAAAGCAGCATTATGTTCTAGTCCGATTCTTGCATATCCCATTCCAAAAGGAAAATTCATATTAGATACTGATGCGAGCAATGATGGCATAGGAGCAGTACTCTCCCAAGTACAAGATGGAGAAGAACGGGTCATCGAATTTTTTAGCAAGAAGCTATCCAAACCAGAGAGAAATTATTGTGTTACTAGAAAGGAGCTCCTAGCCATAGTTAAATCCGTAGATCACTTTCACAAATATCTCTACGGACAAGAGTTTCTGATTAGAACGGATCATGCTGCGTTACAGTGGCTCATGAAAATGAAACAACCTGAGGGGCAAGTCGCGAGATGGATAGAAAAGCTACAGCAATACCATTATCAAATTAAGCACCGAGCAGGAAGGGTGCATAATAATGCAGATGCATTGACCAGAAGACCTTGCCCCGAGGATTGTAAACATTGCAGGAAAATTGACCAGAAAGAAGGAATTACCTACGTGCGCCAGTTAAAGTTAGAACCAGATGAAGAATGGATGTCGGCTTCGATTAGAACCACACAACTTAACGACAAAGATGTAGGACCTATCTTGCGATTGAAAGAAGAGAACAAGCCACGACCATCATGGCAAGATATCGCAAACCAAGGGGTGATATTCAAATCACTGTGGGCACAATGGGATTCACTGATAGTAGAAGAAAACATCCTTAAACGTGCCTGGGAAAGTGCCGATGGCCTTACTGTGATTAATCAAGTAGTGGTTCCTAGGAGCATGGTAGACAATATAATGGCCGAATGCCATGGTGGAAAATCAGGCGCGCACCTAGGCATAAATAAAACCATGGACAAAATTCGAAACCGATTTTATTGGGTCAATTACTTTCAAGATGTGAAAAACTGGTGCCGCCGATGTTCGACTTGTGCAGCCAGCCAAGGCCCCAAAACAAGGTCCAGAGGTCAAATGAAACAATATAACGTAGGTCTGCCATTCGAACGCATTGCTATTGATGTGGCCGGACCATTTCCAGAAACTAAAAAGGGCAACAAATACATCCTTGTTGTCATGGATTATTTTAGCAAATGGCCAGAAGTTTTTGCTTTGCCTAACCAAGAGGCCGCTACAGTTGCAGAAGTTCTGGTAAATGATGTTTTCAGCCGATTTGGCATTCCTTTGGAACTACATTCAGATCAAGGAAGAAACTTTGAATCAAAGCTCTTCCAGAATCTCTGTGACCTTTTAGGAATACATAAAACACGGACTACTGCTTTGCATCCGCAGTCAGATGGCATGGTTGAAAGATTTAATAAAACAATAGAGGAACATCTTTGCAAAGTTGTTGATGAGCACCAAACAGATTGGGACCAATATATTCCATTGTTTTTGATGGCCTATAGAACTGCCATTCACAATACGACAGGAGCTACTCCATCTAGTATCCTGTTTGGTAGAGAACTGCGTTTACCATGTGATATCACGTTTGGTTCACCTGAAGAAGCACACTTAGAGGTTAATGACTATGTCGAACGTTTAAGGCAAAAGCTGCACGATATCCATGAAGTGGTTAGAGAGCGACTAGAAATAGCCAGTGACCGCATGAAAGCGAGATATGACCTGAAAGCAAACTCTTCAGGGTTCAAAGAGAATGATCAAGTCTGGCTATACAATCCTCAACGCAAGAAAGGAAGATCACCTAAGTTGACACCACCATGGGAAGGGCCTTATAAAGTTGTTAAGAGAATTAATGATGTAGTCTACCGAATCCAGAGAAGCCCGAAGTTCAAGATGAAAGTTGTTCATCTAGACAGACTAAAACATTACCTGGGAAATGTTGATCGAGACGATCAAACCTGAAGAGGAGGATAGTGTTACAAATTTAAGTTATTTAAATTTTATAATTGGAATTTATTTAGGTTTAGTGTAGTATTAGGTCGATTTATCTTAAGGTTGTATTCTTAGTATAGGTTTTAGTTGCGTTGTCTGTGGCTTGCGGTCGCGGTAGTGCGGGAACTTTCCGGACGTCGAAGGCTGCCGGAAAGTTCGAGAGAGATGGACGATCCTATATATAGGGCCGGGGTCGCGCACCAGGCAGTCAGTCACAGATAACGTGCTGTGTGGTCGTGAGATTAACACGAAGTTAATGGACCGATTATAGTAGTGAATTATTAGCAAGTTATTACTAAGTTTAAGTGCGTGTTTTTGTACATAATTTGTCGAAATAAATTGACATATCGTTTCCAACAATTGCGAGTTTTAAATTGTCGTTGTGAACCCGTAACAATATCGAAAATTGTTATAAAGAAAAGATGTTTAGAATTAAAAATAGCTTTCAAATATTCAACATTGTTTATTTACATTAAAAAAATATTTTTTTCTACATTTTCTCTGCGATTACGTTGGAAATTTAAGTTTGCACATTAATGCATAATTAATCTAGGATGCAAATAATAATAATGTAAATAAACAATGTTGAATATTTGAAAGCTATTTTTAATTCTAAACATCTTTTCTTTATAACAATTTTCGATATTGTTAAAAAGAAAGGTACTTTACTCTAGAGCAAAAATCACATTTTTTGACAAACCTCGTAATATGACTGAAAAAATTTAACATCTGATGGTTGCATTTTAGGTTATGGACCATGCAGAACTTTTTATGAAGAATAACTTTTTTTCGTAAAGCTAATAATAAAAAAGTTTCCCATATGCCGCCAACTTACGTGGACACACTGTATACATTAAACATCATAACTCAATTTGGCCTGAAGTGGAATAATATACTGCTTTTGATAATTATTGGTAACCCACATTTTTCTGAAAATTATGGAAAATAAAAAACTGCCAATTTGGCTTAAACCCTGGCTCAAGCATACAAAAAAAAATAGTCGTTCAGACACTACAGGTTAGATATTGTGTTTAATAAGAGATGCAACAGAATTGGTATAGATAGAAATGTGACTTTATCAGATATTTTACGAAGAAGAATTTTGTGGGAGGGGGTTGGTTCCCCTCCCTTAAACCCGCTTTTTGACAGTTTCTTTACAATAACTCGAAAACTGTCAACTTTTTTAAAAATCCTCTAGATTTTTTGAGCAGACAAAATTTTCTTTCCACCGATGTACCCAAGTCTCCTCTGAAAGCATTGGTGCACGTGCCATAGATGTACAAAAAGGGGGAATTTTTAAAGTTTTGTTTTTTCTTGTGGTATTTTTTAATCTTAACACATTGTTTTTCTTAAAAAAGTATGTTTAGTCAAAAAAACATTGCATGCAGTTACATATTTTATAAGTTAGATATATCTTTCGAAAAATGCCGCCTTGAAATAAAAATAAATAGATTTCTAGGAATCCTTAAATCAATCAAAAATTGAACATTCATTTTTGTAACTCAGTAAATAATAAATAAAGGTGAGTAAAAAATTATTTCTGGTTAGTATTAACTTGAAACTCAATTTTTGGAGTTGACCTTAGTAGGGGTGGGGAGCAATCCCCCCTCACCCCCCTTAAAAGTGCTCTCTGACAGTATTTTCCTAATTATTTACAAACTTTTAACTTGGCGAAAAACAACAAGTAATAGTTATTAAGGCTGACAAAAAGTCCTCTCTAACTATGTGTAACATGACCCCCTTACATCAGTGCGCACCTTTTATAGGCACTTAAATAAATGAAAGTAATTGAAAAAAACATTTTTTTGTATTTTTCTGAATTTATTTTTATAACTAATTTTTAAAGCTGCAAAAATTTCATTTTCAATGATATCACTCCCCTCTCAAACTAACGGTGTTTCCTGTATAAATGAACCAAAAATGATTAAATTTCTTTATCTCCAGGTACCTACATTTAAACACCATTACTACAGATACTATGTGTAATGAAAGAAGCAACATACTTGGTGCGGATATATACTAGACTCCCTTGAATATTTTAAGAGTGGGAACAAACCCCACCATCTGCGGGACGGCAGTCCCCCCCTTAAATGCGTTTTTATAAAGATTTCTGGATATATACAATTTTTGGTATGTCTATGCAAGATGCAAGTCTTTGAGGGGGGAGTGATACATATTAAGTATGGAAAATGAAATTTTTTCAGTTTTGAAAATAAGTTATAAAAAAGGAGTATAAAATTCAGAAAAATACAACAAAAATGTTTTTTGTTACACCTTTCATTGATTTAAATTCCTATAAAAGGTGCGGCACTGATGTAAGGGGGGCGTGTTACACATCATTGGAGAAGACTTTTTGTCAGCCTTAATAATTAATATTTAGTTGTTTTCTGACAAGTTAAAACTTTGCAAATAATTAGAAAAATACTCAGAGAGCAGTTTTGAGGGGGGGTGAGGGTAAGGACACTGATTGTAAAGTGTACTTTACGATGAGTGACCTTAGGTAAGGGGGGTTTGCCCCCACCCCCATTTTGTCTCGAAAAATTGAGTTTTAGTTAATACTAACCAGAAATTAGTAGAGCATCATATCAATATGCAGTTTTCGAAATATAGTAGACTACATTTAGCTCAAAAATTTGTGTTATACCTTTGTAAAAGCTTTAATTTCTGTTTTCAAGGCTGATATATCATGGCTTTACTTGAAGTGTGTTAATAGGCTAGCTAGGAAGGTATCAGATCCATCATAGCTCATAGTCTAATTATGTGATAAAAGCACCTATAAATCTAAGATTTGTTTTAAATTTGATTTGTTTCTTTTTTATATGAATTTTTAAATATTTTATTGACATGTTATAATATAACTTGTTTTTTTTTTTAATTTTAATGTGTTTTTTACCTTTGATTGACACATGACTTGTGTTTTTGTCTTTACCTAATCTGTTTTTAGTCTTAGGATTTTTTAATAATTTTAGACCAGTTTTTATACCTAATAAATTTAGATCTAGCTACATTTAGTTTGACTAAAATAAAAAATATGACAAATTACCTTTAATATTTAATACCTTAATAATTTTATAGGTTAAAAATTAAAAATATCTAGAGTGGCTCAAAAATTTGAGTACTTTTAAATTTCTTTGGCCTAATATTTATTATACCAATTTAATTTAATTTTATTATTCTTTGTTTGATATCTAAGTACTTAGGACATTTTACTTCTTTTTCTTGAATCTTATCTAGATTAAGTGTTTTAGTATTAGAAGTTAAAGCTTTGTTAATAAGATTTGTTTGATATCTTAAACAATAAAGCATGTTTGAACTGAACTGAACCTTAACATATTTAATAATTTATCCAAAAATTGGAAAAAAATATATATTTTCACAACAATTAAAAAATTAAATTTTAAAAAATCTGTTATTTATTGAAGATTTTTAAAAAATGCTCTATTTAGCAATTTTCAAATTCAAACTGCTCAGATATCATATCGTCAGTATACCTTAAGCTACAGAAACCATTAAAAAAATGTATGAGTATTTTGTGCTGATGCCATGAAAACATCTGAAATGTTGTCAATGCTGCTTCAAACTTATGAAAAATAAAATAAATACTGCTAAAATATTTTTTTATCATTTTATGCTGTTTAAATTTTATGAGAGTTTTTGAGTTGTTAAAAAAAACTTCGCCCCCTACCCACCACCCCTCTTTTTTTGTTATTATTTTTATAGCAGTGCAAGTAAAAAAAAAGTTGAAGAACACCTAGTGGTAGAAATTATATTTTCTGGGTTGGGTTAATTAAATCTTTGTAGCAGTCATTTTAAGCACATTTTCAAATAAGATTTTACAATTTTCATTGTGGTCCCAATAATTTTAATATTCAAAATAACTAATAAAACAAAACGTCTGGAATGTGTACTAAAACTTTTGTATTTGTATTTCTTTTCCACTGATACACAAAAAAAACAAAATGTATGGCGTAAATTAATTTTCCGCCAATGCACAAATTTAATGTACATGAACAATAATATAATGAACTTTTCATAATATTAATGCGAGCGGTTTCTCACCTTGTTAATCGGTGTACAAATCACTGGTTAATACATGTCAATACTGTGTCAATACTGTGTCAATAGTGGTCAATATTAAGTCAATAGCGGTCAATACTATGCAATACTTGTCAATATGTAGTTAATATGTGTCAATACTTGTAAATACCTAGGCAATAACATGTTTTTACCTGTTAATAAAATGTAAATACCTGTGGTTAATATGTCAATACCTCGAATTTTTAAGTTATAAGTGTGTAGTTTACAGTGTTGTAAGTCGAGTTTTTTAACAGGTAAGTAGAAGAAAATTTGAATTTATTTTTAAATTATATGCTTTAAAAGCAGCTAAGGCTTCCAAGTAGGTAAATATTAACTGAAATATTGAAAAACATAAACACGGCGGGGAAGATTGACCTGATGCTTAAAGGAAGCAGTTTATCAAGCTGTTCTTAGTTTCACTGATCGTTTTTTCTAAATTACATAATGTTGGATGATCACTTGGATTTTCTGAAAATGCTGGATTTTGGGTTTAGTGGGGTTTCATGGAGTTCTTGATGGGTTTTGAAGGGTTCGGTAGAGTTTTCTTGGGTTTGGTGGGGTACAGTCAGGTTGATCTTTTTCTGAGTTGGTATTTTTGGGTTCAGTGGGGTTTGGATTTTTTTGGGGAGATATGATAAAGTTTTGTTTTTTTTGTTTTACTTACTACTTTATATAAAGTTAGCAGAACACCTATAGAAACAATGGATTTGTCTAAAAAAAATTTAGTTCACAATTTGCCGTTAATTATCCGTAAATTAGTTGTGAAAACAAAAATTTGCCGTGCCCGCTTTTTTTCAAAAAAATATGGTGTTTTGCTAACTTTTTATAAAGTTAGCAGAACACCTATAGAAACATTGGATTTATCAAAAAAAAAATTTATTCACAATTTCCCGTAATTATCCGTAAATTAGTTGTGAATACAAAAAATTTTGCCGTGCCCGTTTTTTTTTCAAAAAATATGGTGTTTTGCCAACTTTATATTTATATTTATTTTGGAAAAAAAGGGGAACTTAATATTTTCCATCCTGGTTGGTTTCAGAATTTCGTTTCAAATATAACCAGGGTTTGTACAAGCTCTGCTGGTTTTATAACAACAAAAAAGGAAGACTGTCATCTGCATTTATAGAGTAAGAAGAATGGCGCAAGGGATGGATGGCCGAGGGGATGGTTGGTTTGGTTGGAAGTACAAAAAACATCAAAATCAAAGAAACCTATTAAAAGACAGGCAGGTACACCGGGAAGTAAACAAAACAAAAAAAACCGCAAAAGTAAGAAAAATGTCATCACAAAAAACATTTTTAAAAGATATTCCTTCTATATCCACATCCTCCTCTTCAGATGATGATAATGATGATGACTTTAGTCTCTATAGAGATTCGCCTAGTGACATTTTTTCAGAAGACAATGGAACTGAAGTAGAGAAACAACACCCTACTCTAGAAAAAGAACAGTATTATGCTGTCTACTTTGATGAGGATTGGTGGGTGGGCTGAATAATTAATAGATTAATAGTGAGACGGCAGATCCACACTCAAATTTTTAATGAAAGTCTTAGAAAATCTCTGGTGGCCCAAAAATGATGACATACACACAATCAACAATTCTTTAATTTTTTTTGGCCCAATTAAGCTACATGGCACATATCCATTTCAATTGAGAAGAGCAGATCAAATTCAAACTAAAACAAAATACAAGGAAATTAAAAAAAGTTTTTAGGTTACTTGGGTTAAATTTTGATTAAAATAAATAACTTTCATTAATAAATTTGGTTTATTTCATGACTCCTCAAAATTTCCATATTCTTGTTGAAATTATGTCTTAAGTAGCTTCTAAGAAATTAAATGTTTTATACCTGTCCTTTTTTGATCTAGTCAAAGAAAAGTGATAGGACAGGTTTTGCATTAGTAAATACTGTCAGCACGAAGTGACTTAATATAATATTATCTATTTTTCAGTGTTAAAAAAAATTCGGCCAAGACAAATATTTTATTTTACTCTGGTAATACTGAGGTTAATACATGGTAATACCTGGTAATATGTGATAATACTAGGGAAATACTTGGCAATATGTGGAAATAATTTGTTAATACATGGAATTAGTTGGCAATAGCTTGTATTACATGTTAATATCTGTTAATACTTAATCGGTGTACAAATTTTGGTAGGTGAGAAACCTCTCGTATTAATGTTTATGCATATTAAATCAATGTTTTTTTATTTATTGGCAGAAAATTAATTGTCAAATGATTGATTTTATGTACCTTTTTCATTCTATGACAAACTGATATTATATAATGCAGATAGAAACTCTTTATAAGGCAGTTTTTGTTTAGATTTTACATCAGTTTAATTTAAAAATGGTTGTTGGTAGAGTTTCAAAGTTTTAGAACACCTTGCAGACTTTTTGTTTTATTTATTTCATTACCTATTTATAATCAAATTTATTGGAATTAAAATAAAAAAAGCAAATGATAAAATGGTAAGTATACCTGTTTGTACAGTGCAGATGTATCGACTTTAAACAGTTTTATTTATTTAATTTTACATACGTTTGAAGCAGCATAGACAGTATTTTCATGTTTTTATGTGGTAATTACAAAATACTGAAAAAAAATTTACATGGTTTTTCTAGCTTAAGGTATACTGATGACATCTGGCTTATTTGGTTCATATCCATGAAGGCAGATCTGAGCAGTTTGGTTTGGTTCAGTTCGGTTCCTGACTAACCTCTGGTTGTTTGACAGTATTTAATGAATTTAGTTTTATTAAAATAAAAAAATATGACAAATTAACTTTAATAGTTTAATAATTTAAAAACTAAAAATATAAATGGTTTAAAAATTTGAGTACTTTTAAACTTCTTACTTACTTTCTTGAATCTTACCTAGATTAAGTGTTTCCATATTACATTTAAGTTAAAGCTTTGTTAATAAGATAGGGCTGTCTAACAAAACATATGATCAAATCCAAGATGTCTTCCATAGGACAAACAAACCGATTTCCCATAAGCTGTAATGTTAACAAAAACATAAATTTTACAAAAACAACAAGAGCTTTAGTCTCAAAAATTAATCAGTTTTAAGAACAGATCCTTTGTGCATATGGGAAAAATGCGTTTTTGTCAAAAATATTAAACTAAAGTGAGAAAATCTGAAATAAAAGGGACCATGTTTTCTTCAAAAAAGTAGGTTATGTTTTTGTTTATTTTGTTTTTTTTTTAACTTTTTTTCTAGTTTTTTCACTTATTTTGAATTATTACATGGGCGCACCAAGGGGGCGTGGGGACTAGGGGCCCGGACCCCCACAAACCACATTTTTGTAGATATTTTCCATATATTTCATGAATAAACAGAAAAAATAGCATAAAGTACATCATAAGACCTCTGGGGGCCCCCCTAAGGTATCAGGCCCCCAAAGGTTTTTGACCAATGAATCAATGAACTATCAGCCCAAGGTAGGGGAAAGTAGTTCTATTCAAAGAGCTCACTTCAAGGCTCACTTAACAGAGACGAAATTGAAACAGACTAAACTTTTCTCATCAGATTCAGGTTTTCTATTAGGATCTTTGGTTGTACTTGACTAAACCTTTTGCTAAGTAATAGGCCTTCTATAGCGTTAAACTGTGAAAAATATTCCACTATGATTTTTAGGTTTAGACAAAGTTTAATTGTTTTAACCCTCCAGTAGTGACATTGAAAAGAGGCACAACTTATAGGTAGGTCAGTCCAACAGATCAATATGCACATATGAGTTCCAACCGAGGTTGGTCAAGCAAACTTCTAATAAGTACTTTACAAAATATGTTTATTTAAAAAAATATAAGTGACATTATATAAAAAAAAAAACTTGCAAAATTAAAATACAGTTTTTCCTTGTCATTGGCCTCACACACCGTACATCATCATATGATTTTCCATGAACTATAATACATAGGGCTTAAGTACAGTCAAACCTAAGGTTCATCAGCTCACAACAGTAAGTACTGTTCAAATTTTACAACAGTACAATATTCACTGTTGTATTACTACTGTTACTATTACTTTTATTACTGTTTTTTTGTAACAATATTTGCTCAATTATGTATCTAAAAATAAAAGTTTATGCAAATAAATATATACTCTACTCTACAATTGGGCGTAACAGCATATGACCCATTAGGAGTATTAGAACCCAAGTTTTTTTGAGAAAAAAATATCTGAGAGAACTTATTTGTTTTTCTTGTGGTCATCAAAGTCAACAAAGATTACTTTTTTTTCCATCTATTATTATATTATTATTATGCCATTTCAAAAATTTTTTTTGGTAATAAGCTCAGAACAGTACTGTAGAAATTTCACAACAGGACTTGTAGGAGGTCCAGTCAGATACTATACAAATTTTACGGTCTACAAGTTTTAGGTGTCAAAAAGCATGGAAATAAAGGAAAATTTGCACCAAAATAGTTTAAGATAAAAAGAGGTTTGAGTTAGGGAGATTGTCAAATTCACCAGTTTATTCTAAACTGTTTTGAGGTCTGTAAATATTTATTAAAGAAAAAGAAACTTTGATGATACAGGACTTCACTCGACACTATACAGGATGCTACACTACCAAAAGTTTATTTAAGAGTTCTGTAGGATGGTGCACAAATTTGGTTCAGCTCATTATTCACACTTTAACCTCATATTGTTTTCCTTTTCTTTCTTCTCTAGGCCCTTTTTTCAACCATAATTTTTTTAATTTTTCAACCGTTTTGAAACAATAATCCATTCAGGAGAGACCCAGTCATGATCATTGCTGTATTCTAGTTTTGAAAGTTGCTTGCCTAGAATAGTAAAAAAATCATAGTGAAATATTTCTTACAGTTTAACACAATTCTATGTTACACTTCTGCAAAAGGTCCACTCAAGCACAAAAAAAGATCCCAATAGAAAATGTTGCCAAAATGACAGTTACACATTTATCCAAAACAAACCTGACAAAAAACTTTGGAATATTTCAATTTATCCTCTGTTAAGTCAAGTAATAGAGCACTTATCCACTTTCTTTTCCCTTCTTTGAGCTGATACCTAGTTCATTTAAATCAAGATGATTTTTTAAGGTCAAAATACTTGGCATTCCATCAAAACTAACATTATCAAGCTCTCCACAGCGGCCACAATTCATAACAGCACAGAAACTAATAATAATGATTCAAACTGAGTAAAAAACTGGAAAAAATGTAAAAAAAAAACAAAAGTAAATAAAAACATAACCTGACTTTTGAACAAAACACATGGTCCCTTTTATTTGAGATTTACTGGCTTCAATTGATTTTTTTAAAGAAAAACGCATTTTTCCCATGTGTACAAAGGTTCAATACTTAAAACAGCATCTTTGTTGTAAGTTAAATCGTTTCACTTTTTTTTAAAATTACATTTTTGTTAACATTGCGGCTTATGGGAAAACACTTTGTTAGTCCTATGGCTACCATCTTGGATCGAAAAACAGCTGATCGTGACAGTTCGTTAGACAAGCTAATTGATTGTATCTTGAAAATTAAAGCATGTTTGAACTGAACTGAACTGAACAGAAAAATGATATTATAAATAAAACTCTTTGCTTATAAATATGTTGTTAATATCTTTCAACTGGTGTATCATGCCCTAGGAGTTCTAGAACACAACAAGTTTTCAGAAACTAACTTGTATACTGCTGTCCTTAGTAAAACCCACCTATCTACGTTTTCACTTATTTCGAGAAAAGCGAGTTTAAATGCTTGCTTAGAGTACATAGTAATATTTTTTTTTGTTTTGCAAAATAAAATACTTTAGAACAAAAATGTTGGTATTTTTCTTAAAAAACAGATGAAAGTAACCTATTTATAGCCATTTTCGGTCCTAACTCATTTTTGATTTTTTTGCAGATAGGTGGGTCTTACTAAGGACGGCAGTATACTGGTGTTTATAATGTAGCCCTTCACAGCGCCTGCAGCTCATTTGAATACTTATAAACAATTGAATATTAATAAATGAGATTATTGACTGCCTAGCCTTTTGCCTATTCAACTGACAATCCCTAGATTGGTGACCTTTATAGCATTTTGGTTAAAGAGCCCCATTGTCAGCTCTGTAGACACTCCCTTAAAATAACAGATTGTCTGTTGAAAAAACTGACACATGGCAACCCTAGTCTTAATGATCCCTTAGCCATGAAGTGCTGCAACAATATCCAAAATTACAAATTAATGAAAATACTGGAAGACCTTGGGGTACACCATACTCCATTAAAGCTCTAGCAGTAGGATTCTATAACAACTTACCTCTGATACGTAATTATTTTAACAGCAAGCACAGGATTTAAATTAACTAAAATTTATTAACAACAATTTGACGAGGTAGGCAAAAGAAAAATGCAATATTTTATGTTTTTATTTTGCAAATTTTCTTGAATGATTTTTTCTGAATTGGATGACATCCTTTGGTGTTCTATGAATGACAGATGACATTTCCTATTTGTTCTATGGAAAAAACCACGTTGTCAGGAGCTCATGAAAATATTACCAGACGCGGAGCTGAAAAAATACCAGAATCTGGAAAAAATTACCGTATTTCCTTTTTACGTTTTGAAATTAAATTTAATTCAACTTTATTTAGTACTTTGGTCTACAAAATAAGATGTACACGTCAAAATGCTTAAAATAAAAGCAGTTTAAAAAAAAGGAGGCAAAAATCGTTAAACATATTATAGAAAGAAAATATTATAGAAACACCTACATCCGTGACTAATAGGGACTTATTGTAATAAATAAGCCAGGCAATAATAGTGCCGGGAACTATTCTGACAGGTTTTCTTCGAAAACTGACAGTTGACCTTTCAAAACTGACATATCAAAGTCGAATTTATAAAGCCAGTAGTTTATTTTCCATTAATAGTGGCAGCACTATTAATTCCGGCTCATATAATAAACCAAGGCCAACACAAAAATAGGGGCCACGACCCTGAAAAAATCAGCTGTTCTCCCGGGGCTGAATTTTACATTGGGTCTTATGGGAGGTCAGACGTTTTTTTATGATATTTTCAAAATGGCACTACAGATTTCCGCAAAATTTCAGTGAAATATTCTCAGACACCATCCCGATATTCCACCAAAGGTTTGTAAGGAAGCAACATGATTAAAAGGTTTAAATCTTCAAGATTTAGCATTCCTTATTTTGAATTCAAATTACCCGCCATGTACCACATGCCAACTGTTATATTTGACATGTATTTGACTTTGTCATATGTGATTGTCACATTCGCTTCTACTTTAAACTTAATTTTTGTGTGAGTTAATGAAGCGGCTATGAAAAATTAGGGCTTACTATACATTTAAAAAAAAATGTTCTGCGAGAATATAGTAAAAACAATCTCAAAAACGGCTTTATTTAAAAAAAATCAAATATCCATGAACCGTCATTCCAACTTCGAATGTGACGTCAACAAAGTGGAGGATCGTGGCCCGTCTATTTTGATAGCCCTGAATAAACAAAGACCTAATTTTAAAAGAACACAACTGTTCTTACAATGCGAAACTGTCAGAATAGTGCCCAGCACAATTAGTGCCTGGCTTTATGGCAATAAGTCCCTAATCTCACGGTTTAATTTAAAAGTTACGTCGTGGTCGTCTATTGGGGATTTTTGGCTTTGTCTCCTGTGAGAAAATTCGCGAGTTGAAAAATTACAAGCACATTATTAATACTAGAGGTCTTGTCAACAAATTCACTTACAAAGTTAAAAGGTCTAGAAGCAAGACTGAAATTAATTTTTCTTTTTAAGCTTTTGTTGGATATTGACTTTAAGCTCGGACCGAATCATGTTCTAAAGTTTAGCCCCTGCGTCGTAATATGGACTTTTTTGAAAGCGTCTTATTGGTGTAAGGGAAGGCATGTGCTAGTATTACCCCTCGTATTGTAATTGTGAAAAACATCATCGGTTATAAACTAGTTTTTGTATTTGTGTACAAATTGAAGGAGTTTGAAGATATAAATAGATAACACTGTCGTTATTTTATTTGCTGGAAAAACCTTTGTACAAGACTTTAAATAAGTAAGGAAGATCATATATTAGTCTCACCGGTCGTTTCTGTAAAATGAGAACCCGGTCTGTATCTGATAATTGTCTCCAAGCAACGATTGCATAATCAATAGAGGAATGGATGTTTGCGTAATAAGCTGTTAACAGTGCTGGTCTAGTTCTTTAGCTGTTTGGGTTTATATAATATATGTTTTGGCTGACCCTGGCACAAAGACTGTCAATATTACAACCCAATCATAATGAGGGCCAAGAGTCATAGTCTAGTACTGCAAACGGGCCGAGTGAGTAATAGCTTTAAGCTAAAGAGATATAAAGCTACCACTCAATCGGGCACTCAGCAGGGGAACGACCCTTAATGCGTATTAAAACGAAAAAAAAGGAGCTATAAAGAGGTATGGTTAAAAATAAGATTTACGTCGATGGTTTTCTTGAAAGAAAATGGGTACCATGGAAATGGAGTAATCCGAATATTGTTTATCTTCTTTGGGCCGTCGTAACTTTTTATTAGCTTTACATAGTTTTATGTTTTAATGACCCTTTGTTATTTTTAGGGCACTGTTAAGTTTTGCGCGATTGCGGCTTAATGATTTCGTTTTTAATAAGGTTTAGTTTAAGGCCTCTAGTTTTGGAAATTGAGTGGTATGCGTTTGACTGGGTAAAAACAACGATGAATGCACACTAACTATTGCGTTGTTTCAGTTTCTTACTTCTTGACTCCACTCAAGGTAATTACTCATATTTTAAATAAGTCAGTTTAGAGGAAATAGGTAAACGGAATATCAGGTGTAGTAAACAAGGACACACATCGAGGTAGGTGTGATTTGGAATTGCTCCATTTTTAATATTAATATTTTCAATTGATATTTGAAAAAAACATATTTGGTTTTTTGATCTCAATATACCAAGTGTTATTCATTCTTATCACCGGGTTGAAATTAGATTTCAAAAAATAAATAAAAGTAGTATTTCAAAAAATGTACCTAAGGGCGTGGAAACGAACGAGTACTGACAGACAGAGGTAAAATATTGTTATTAAACTTAAGTCAAAGATCACTTTGATTCTAAATGCCATACAAACGATTTTACCAAAGTTGGAAATTAGATTGTTTATCCTACACTACTGCGCAAATTTATCTAGGGTTTTAACATTTTCTCCATATTTTAAAATCATAGAAAAATGCATTTAGTATTCAATAAAATATACCAAGAGATAAAAGTGTTACTTTTTACCTCGAGGAGAAAAGTTTGGTTTGGTATGGGTATAAAAAATTTGTCAACGGATAAAAATTAAATTTTTTATGAGATTTATAGCTTCGTTATTTTTCGTACTTTTTTTTCGAGTTTTAACTATGTTTCGTTTAGTTTTAAGTTCTTTTTAGGCTTTTTGAGTTTTATTCCTGATCTCCCACCCTCCCACATAGCACAAATCAAAACAACATTAAAAACAAATACTTTTTTAAGTTTAATAGGTCGCTTTTTAACGTTATTTTAAAAACCACGTTAAAATCACACCGAAATAACGTGGTTTTGAAAATAACGTTAAAAAGCGACCTATTAAACTTAAAAAAGTGTGTGTTTTTAACGTTGTTTTGATTTGTGCTATGTGGGCTTATAGCAAAAAGCAAAAAACTTCAAAAACACACACTTATTAAAGTACAGTATAACTAATTTTTTCACGTAATTTTTTGAAACACGTTGAAATCACACCGAAAAACGTTGTTTTAAAAATAACGTTAAAAAACCACGTTTTAGCTTACAGAAATTTGTGTTTCTAAATTTTTTTTTCTTTTTGCTATGTGGGTACTTTTTATCAAAATTTTTACTTTTAATCCCTAATTCGTCACTTTTTATCCCTTGTATAAAAAGTGACAGTTTATATCCTAAATTGCGAGGAAAAAAAATTATTCCCAAAGTGTGAAAATATAAATTTTACGAATCTAACCCGTTTTCTAACCCGTGAAGGAGCTACTAACAGCACTATTAGTAGACAAGCAATAGGCACTTACTTTATAACTCAATAAATCAAGGTCAACAAAAAATTTGCGAATACATCTATTTATTGGTATATCAAGTGACATCAATTGATAAAAATATAAGGCTTGATATCCATAAAAAGGAGCGTTCTCACGAATCAACTTGTTGTTGATTAACTTTGGTTGATCAACTAAAATCAAATAAAAAGAACTGTGAGAACATATATTTCAACTTTAATCGGTCAACTATTGTCGATTTCACAAAAGTTTGTTCCATTCAAACTTTATCGTTCAAGTTATGAGTCATCAATATTTTTCAGACGAGTTGAATCTTGTTTGAAGCGTGTGATCGTTTGTTGGTCGACTTAAATCACTGTATTTTGTTGAATTTTTCACTCGGTAGCTCTTTGCTTTCAGTAGGTTTGTTGTTTTATAGAGTAGGTAATATTAATATAACACAAAATAATTATTGTACGATTAAAAGCAAAACAAAATGATTTTAAGGTGGTCAGAAAGTGTTATGATTAAATTTATAAAGCTATATCTGGCTATCTTTGGAATCATCGGCTAGATTGTTACAAAAATAAAGATGCCGGAAAAAATGCTTTAAATGTGATATCACAAGAAATTGAAATTGACGATCTAACTATAGCGGATGTTAAAAATAAAATAAAAACAATAAGAACCACGTACAAACAAGTGTACAACATTGACACTTGCACGTATAACTGCCCTTGGCGCCATTTTTATTCAACTAAAGGTGCATTTCTAATCGTGTTCGCTGGGAGAGTTGCAATCCGACACGCGTGCTAGGCATATGGGAATTAATGTAACCATTTCTAATGACGACCACCGTGGTCCTTCGTGCTTGCAAGCTGCAAACTTTGCGGCTCGTGCTGGCGTCCGTGCGGCGTACCAGACATGCGCAGTTCCATCACCCAAATGATCGGTATCGGAAGTAATCTCGATCGAGATCTTTTTGGTTATATCTGTTTCCTATATTAGTACGAGTAAAAGAAAGATGTACTAAAGGTTCACTTGGGCGATCAAAAGAATTACGAATTCCCGAAAAATGTGGTTATGTCTGGAATGTTGAACTGGAATGAACCGAACCGAACCTAACCACAGCACGCACGCTGGCACGAAACACGTTTAGAAAGTCCGTGACGACTCCCGTGCTGGCGTTCCTATCGGTCCGCAAACACAATTAGAAATGTATCTTAATTCGATCAATTTTTTGGTTGTGGCCTGAACAAAAAACTTGACCGATTTCAGTTGATCCACTAAAGTTGATATACTAAGGGCCGGGTTATCAATGGAGGGTTACCCCTCGAGTTAGAGAGAGCCTCGTGTTAAAGTTGTCAAAAGGGGAAATGCAAACTCGAGGGTTAACCCTAGGCTAACTTGACCCGCGCTCGAACGGCAGGGTAGCGTATTTAGCTCTGGGTTAACGTCAAAATTTCCAATTATTTTGAAGTGTTTTTTTTTTTATTTTGGTTGATTTTTCTCAAAAGCATAACATTCAACTTGTGTACTTCAATTTTAGTGTTAAATAGGATGCTCCGAAATTTTTAAAACACTTGCGGTGATACTTTTTATTGTGTGAGGCTGAGATGATGAAATTCTCCACAGACATGAAGATTTTTGCAATGGGAGCAGTCTACCAAGCAAGCCAAAAATAAATATTCCTTTTTGTATTATACTTTTAATATGTATTTAAAAATGCAAAATAAAAAGTGAATGTATATTTCAAACACTGAGTTTTTAAAATTTTTATTTGGCGGCCCCTGAAAAATGACTATTAAGTTCTTTTCTTATACAACAGTATTTTAGGAATCAGAAATAATCAACAATTAAATTTATATGCAAGAGCACTTTTATATTTCAAAAAATATGCTACAGAATAAATCATATATCATATCAAGGTTTTTAAACACTTTTCTGGTCACCCAGGAAGCCTCTGCTTGCTCTGCACAGAGGGGGGGGGGTCAGTCATCCCGAGATAACATATTGATGTGTTAGAAACTAGTACCACTATTTCTTGTTGATATGCCTTATTGATATTTCTTTATTAAAATGTAGAAGTTTGTTTGGTTTCCTTGTAAAGACATGACCTGTAACAAAAATAAAATAGGTGTATTAGTTTAAAAATAAACTTAAAAAATGCAGAATTATGATCCAATACCAAAGACATTAATCCATTTGCTTTTAACTTATTTTATCTCTTAAATTATCTATCTTTAATAGGTAGATAGGTACGTATAGATGCGTTTTTATTTTAGACTATAATTAGTAGTTAAGTACAACAGAAACAATTTACAAAGTCGGAACTACATGCTAATTTTAATGTAGCTAAATAATTTTCATCATACATATAGTAGATATACTTACTAGCTAGAATAAGAAACTGAATAAGTTTTTTCCAAATAATATTTTTTAACAAAATACCCGAAACCAACAATACAAAAAACATATGACTATAACCACAAAATGTCAAAAATTCCACAGACTATTAAATAAGAAGGAAAAACTTAGATGGTCGATTGTTACCAGCATTGCCAACCTGCGAGTTTCGGAGTTCTGGGTTAAAATCGTGTGGATAAGCACTTTTCTCTTTAACTCGAGGATTACCCCAAGGTCAGAGTTGGCCCAGAGCTAGCTATCACGAAGAGATACCCCGCTATTGATAAACCAGCCCTAAAATCGATTCGTGAGAACGTTCCTTAAGGCGAAGACTGGCAACGAGTTTCCGTCGGTAGTGAAATACATAAAACGTATTCTAGCGGTAGGCACGCACTCATCTAAGGGAGAGATATGGCTACCTAAGTACATGCAAGCACAGAGGGTCAGCAAGAAATATTTTATTATTTTGCTATTTAATTTTTACCTTCCTAGCCCGCGTAGCAATGGGTAGAGAAGGTATTATTTTCGACGAAAATTGTGACTTGAAGTGTGATAATGGGCTAGCTAGGTAGGTGTCAGATCCGTCATGGATCCATTTATTTTAGCAATTTTACAAGTTTTATAAATTAATAAATGCAACCTGAAAAAAAAATGAACGAAAAGACGAATTACCAACTGATTGCAAAAATAACCGTACATTCCTGTAATTCTGACATTCTGACAACCAAACCACAGAAACCAGAAACATTTTTGCGAGCTTACTACATTTCACTATAGGGATCGTGACTAGAACTCACGGTGGCGAGAAGACTAGGGACCGGACGGTGACTTTCTTCCACGGTGGATAGGTGCGGTAGGTCAAACGCAATGGCCAACAAAAGAAATAACTTTTTTATTTGAATTTCAAGTTTTTTTTGATGGCTTTGTTTAAAGATTGGATACGCCCGAGAATTCTAAATCGTTGGATACTCCGCAACTTCCCTCGCTCATAAGTATTCAGTACCTATATCCTATGTCGCGCCAACAAAAAAATACAACAAGTACTGTCGTCTTACAGAAATATATTTTTAGACTCCAAACAAACGATGGTTTACCTATTACGTCTTCAAAATTTGAACTTCTTTTGGCTTTTTCCGAATCTCTCACCTTTCTTTGTAAATACGTTCAAAATCCCACGAGTTATCTGTTCAGAATTGAAGCGCTCAATTTTGTTTGTAAAGTTGGTTTCCAAATATTTTCTTCCGGTTTATATTTAGCAACTTTCAGTTATACCTATATAGATTAGTTTTGGCCACTTCCTGTTTACTTCCAACCAACTTCGATTTCTTTCTGGTCACTATATAATTTTTTCTGTCACTTCCGGTTTTCATATTCTGGTCACTTCTGGTGCATTTTTAGTAACTTCTGATGCGCGACTCACTTCTGTTTAGATTAGGGGTAGAGGATATATATCAGAAGAGGATGGGGGGGGGGGGGTTATAATATCTACGTTCCATCAGCCCGTTTGACAGTCATAAAACCGTTCGAAAAATCCTATTTGCGTTTCCGGTCGACGTTTACAGTTATTGGACAGTCAGTTTTCCATTCCATCAGTCCCCTTAAACCGGTTTCGGACTCTTCCAAAATACTATAAGATCGAGGACAGGCGCATAGAAATGTTTGCATTTCACTCTTTTCTTTGTCTGTGTATGTAAATTCTGATTCGTAAAAACAAATTTCTAGTTTACATTACCTGAGATAAAAATATACCATACCATTACCCAGCAAACATCGACCTGCTGGTAATCGGCAACGATATGCATTATTTTTATTATTTTTGTATTGTCTAATTTGCATATTATTTATTTTTAATACAACGAAAAGTTATACATTATTTTTGAAGAATGACAAGTGCAGCCAGGGTTAATGGCAAAAAAACACTTTAAAAATATATTTGTGCAGTTGCTTTTAAAGCACTTTATTTAAGTACAAAACAACTAAATATTTTACTGTGAAAAAAAAGACTAAAAAACATTTTAATAACATTTTGAAGAAGGTACTCTTAAAGTACATTTAATTTATTATTAAAAGTTTAAAAGTTTTACTGCAAAATTAATATAACAGTGAAAAAACATTTTAAAAGTATTTTTAAACAGTTGCTTTTAAAACCACTTTACTTTAGTCCAAAATATTAAATGCTTTACTGTGAAAGTAAAATATTTACAAAAAAACTGAGAAGTTGATGTTTGCCTTCTTTGTACACAAAAGCATGTACATTTCAAGCAATGTATTTTCTTTGTACTTTTAGTAAATACAAAAAAACTGAATTTTTATACATTTAAAAATAAAACCTGTACTTTTAAAGCATTGTATTTTATGATTTTTTTTAGTAGTACAAAGAAACTACTTCTATTGTAAATATTGTAAGGGCATTACGTCACTCACGTCTCATATTTACAAAAAAAATATTAATTGATCATTATATAATCATTATATAAGAATCTTTAATATTTTCCTTTTCATATCAAATGAGGATATTTCCAAAGATTATTTAACATTACACATCAATTTAAAAATAAATAAAATCATTCACATTCTTAAGCTTGACATTCCTTAGTGTACCAGTAAAATGTTGACTAGTGTTTGCCATCTAGTCGCAAGGACGGCAAAAATCAACTTGTCAGTTTTTTTTGAAAAATTTTATTTTTACATTAAAATATTTAATATTTTTGTACTAAAATAAAGTGCTTTAAAAGCAACTGTTTAAAAATACTTTTAAAATGTTTTTCACTGTTATATTAATTTTGCAGTAAAACTCTTAAACTTTTAATAATAAATTAAATGTACTGTAAGAGTACCTTCTTGAAAATGCTATTAAAATGTTTTTTTTTTTGTATTTTATTTTCACAGTAAAATATTTATTTGTTTTGTACTAAAATAAAGTGCTTTAAAAGCAACTGGATAAATATACTTTTAAAGTGTTTTTTTGCCATTAACCCTGGCTGCACTTGTCATTCTTTAAAAATAAAGTATAACTTTTCGTTATATTAAAAATAAAGTACTGAAATGTTGCGTTTTTTGTACTTTTAAATAATATGCAAATTAGACAGTACAGAAATAATAAAAAAAATGCATATTGTTGCCGATGCCAGCAGTTGCTGTACAGTAGGTGTTTCATAAACCACTTTTATTTATAATTCCAAGATTGTTGTCAAATGATCAGCTGTTAGGTTAGGGAAAGACATTGTTCTTTGGGTCTTATAAAATACACATTTAGGTTAAAACCCTCTTGAGTTTTTATTAAATTAAAGTTACTTAAAACTACAATAATATAAAAGGCTTAATAGAGACAATCGTACATGGTGTCAGGTGTAAAAATAATAAACAAAAGTCACGTATTTTCCGAAAAAACGCAAAAATTCCATCACTTAACCTAAAAGTTCAGATTGCTTTCAACATCAATAGTTAAAAGTGGAATACTTAGAATTATTGTTTGCCATGGAGGAACTACAAAGGAAAAATGAAGATTTACAAGCTCAAGTAGACCGTATGGAGCGGGCCTTGGCACAGATACAAGTTCTGGGTAGCACAGCAAACACAACAACAGTGACAAATGTACCACCCCCAGAAAATTTTTCATTTGTTCCTGTCGACTGGAACAGGTGGTTGGTAAATTATGAGCGTTACAGAAATGTGACAAATGCAAGTGCAATGCCAGAAAAAGCAGAAGTGGACAGTTTATTACTCCATATGGGACCTGAAGTCAATCAGTTATTAGATGGTTGTAGCCTAACAGACCTTCACATGAGTACTTACAAGAACATGACAGATTTTTTCCATGACTACTTTATTAAAAAAGTCAATGTTTGCATGGAACGAGCCAAGTTCAACACAAGAAGTCAACAAGAAGGTGAGACATCTTAAGAATACATTTCAACAGTCATTGCCTTGTCAAAAACCTGCAATTATGGTACAATGACAGATGAATTAGTTCGAGACAGACTAGTTGTGGGTATTTTGGATAAAAAGTTGTCATTGACATTGCAGCTTGATAGTAATTTGACGCTAGAAACAGCCAAAGCTAAAATCTTGCAAAGTGAACGAGTTAAGCTGGACAATAAACAACTTATCGATGACACATCAGGTGTAAACAGAGTTTTCACAAATAAGAGACCAAAACATCAAAAAAATGGGAATCACACTTTACAAAAACCTATCCACAATGTGGTAGATGTGGAAAAAAACCAAGTCATCGGTTACAAGACTGCCCTGCATTAAAAGTGCGTTGTGAAAAATGTTCAATCTCAGAGAGAGAGACAGAACAGTTCAGACGAGTCATCATCAGACTCTAATGTAAACCAAATTGTACGAGAAATACAAGGAGACAAAGAAACAGCTTGGAAAATAGCCTTAAAATTACCTCAAGGAGAAGTTAACTTTAAAAGAGACTCAGGTGCAGATGTTACAATACTAAGCAAAGCATCATATGACAAGTTGGTACAGAAACCAAAACTAAAATGCACTAAAACCAAATTAAAGGGTCCAGGAGGATACAGATTGAACATACTAGGCAAATGTAAACTTAAAGTCAAGCACAAGGGTGAAGACAGGACAATAAAGACATATGTCATGGAAAACCATGAAAATCTACTTGGTAGACCTGCCATTAAAGACCTTAATCTTATAAAATGGCTAAATAGTCTTGAAAAGACAGAAAAAAATTCAAATGAGCAACTTACTCTACAAAAAGTGATAAAAACACAACCTGAACTGTTCAATAAAATTGGAAAGCTTAAAAACTATGAATATGAAATTAAGATGGTAGAAAACTGTAAACGTTTTTCAATTTCTACACCTAGACGTATAGCACTTCCCTTAATGGACAGAGTGGAAAAAGAAACTGAGGATAATTTAAAGGTAACTCATGAACAAGTAGAAAAATTACAGAAAAAAGAGTTTAAGAAACTAAGTGAATATGTAATACATGGATGGCCAGAAAATTCATTAAAAGTAGTTGAAGAATGTCAAAAATTTTACAAATACCGAAATGATATAACATTTTATAGCAATTTGTTGTACTATAAAGACAGATTAATTATTCCTACATCTATGTTTAGAAAAACACTAGAACAAATTCATATTGGACATCAAGGTATAAATAGTTGTAAACTAAGAGCTAAACATACAGTCTGGTGGCCAAATATTAATAATTACATCACTGAAACTGTACAAAATTGTCATGAATGCTTAAAGAATCAAAATCAAGAAACAGATCCTATGACTTTGAGAAAATTGCCGGAGTTACCTTTCCAACATGTATCAGCACACCTTTTTCAATACAGAAGTCAAGTATATCTTGTCATTCAAGATATTTACTCAAAATATCCAGAAGTAATCATTTTAAAAAAGACTAAAAGTGAAGATGTTATTGAAAAACTAAAAGAAGTTTTTGGTAGGTTTGGAATACCAGAATTATTTTACTCTGGCCCACAATTTGATAGTTTTGCCTTTAGAAAGTTTGCAAAGAATTACAATTTCAATCACATTATGATTAGCCCTAGATTTGCACAAAGCAATGGATCAGCGGAAAGAGCTGTGCAACTGGTTAAAAAGTTGTTAAAAAAGTGTGAAGATCCTTACTTGGGAATCCTAGCTTATCGTAATACTCCACTTTCCTGCGGAAATTCTCCTGCTGAAATATTATTTGGACGTAAATTAAGAGAAGTGTTACCTACTACTCAAGAAAACTTAAAACCAAAGTTAATTGATCATAATAAAATAAAAATGATACATCAAGAACAAGAAAAAGCTAAAAAGAATTATGACAAAAGACATAAGTCGAAAATTTTACCTTTATTGGAAGAAAATGATCAAGTTTTTATTAAAGATATAAAACTTTGTGGAAGCTTTATCCGAAATTGCAAAGAACCAAATTCATTTATGGTAGAAACAGAAGATGGTGATATTTTCAGAAGAAATCGCAAATTTTTGATTAAATTTCCAAGTAAAACTGAAGAATTGCCTAAAAAGGAGAAAAAGACACAAAACAAGACTAATGAAAATAAAAAGACCAAAGATGAGACACAAAAAGAAGAAAATACAGAAGGGAGAGAAAAGAGAGAAAGAAAAAAACCAAAGAAGTTCAATGATTATGTGATGTAATAATGATTTGTTTATTTCATATAAGTGATTTGTGTTTTCTTTATATTAATCTCAAATTAAGTGTTTTCTTAGTTTAGGAATTTGTTTTCTTTAATTTAGATTTTTCTAAAAAGAAAAATTAAAAAAGAAAAGGAGATGTACAGTAGGTGTTTTATAAACCACTTCTATTTATGATTCCAAGATTGTTATCAAATGATCAGCTGTTAGGTTAGGGAAAGACATTGTTCTTTGGGTCTTATAAAATACACATTTAGTTTAAAACGCTCTTGAGTTTTTATTAAATTAAGGTTACTTAAAACTACAATAATATAAAAGGCTTAATAGAGACAATCGTACAGTTGCCAGCAGTTAAAGTACAATATTAGTAAAGTACCAGCAGGTCAATGTTTGCTGCACAGAAGACCACGGTTCGGTCCGCTTGAAACGAGTCAATATGTTATGGTTTGCTGGGACATGATGTTACCATAGTTCTAGTTACATTAAGCTTGTTTTGTATAGAGAAATTCTCGAGGCCAGAGCTTCAATGCACTAATAATATAATCTATAATCTTTGAATGCACTGATTAGAGGATGTGTGGATGTATTTGTATTAAAATTTTTATACTAAATATAGAACTTAAAAAAAAACATTAGTATTACAACAGAATACTTCCCTCAAGCGAGGGAAGTAAAAATAAAGCAAATAATTAAAAACAAAATTTGGAAAGTAAAACCAAAAATCACCAGCCACTCCAGAGACATCCATAGCTTAATTGTAGCCACGCAGACCGAACCGCAGCTTTTTTTTTTGTGGAGACATCTTATTTAACCTAATCTGTGCTGTGCCAGAGACTAAATTTAAACTGGCAAAATTAGGGTGTCAAATTTTCACTAATTTGAAAAATTACACATGAAGAATAGATAAACTCAGGTTTATTTCCTAACCTCAACTTTTAATAAAAAGTTCCTCAGAAAAAACGGAAAAGTTCTGTATACCTCGTAAAAAAAAGAAAAAAATGAAAATATTAATTCATAATTCGCAATGTCGTTAAACGGTTTGTTATCCCGCTCATTTTTAAATCTTAACTGTCAAGAACGTGGCGCCAATTATGTGATTCCGCATATTCGGCACGCTCGCACGCTTGTAAATAGTGACCTCTTTTTTGGCCCCTTTTTTGGCTTTTTCTCAACGAAACATTTTTCAAAATTCACTAACATGCCTTCATTCGAAAATAAGAATCTAGTGCTGAAATTTACGAAAGTGATTCCAGGGGCTTATACCCCTTCAAAAGGCTCCACAAAGGCTGCAGGGTAAGGAAGGTTTTTACAGTTGTATTATAAGTAGGGAGTTTGATGCCTTGTTCATACTCGTCATGGAGTTTGATGCCTTGTTCATACTTGTCATGGAGTTTGATGCCTTGTTCATACTTGTCATAGTCATTGGTTTAGTCATAGTTTTTGTCTTAACTCATATCTCTATTAATGTCACTGTTACAAAAAGTATGATGAGTATGAACAAATCTTTAAACTATAAATATTTGCCAACTGAGCTTTGAAAACAGGATGGTTGTGATTCTGCAAGTCAGTAGGACTGTTATGAGTGGGTTTATGCAATGTTGTTATGGATAAGTAGTGCTGAATCACATAAACCTGTATCAGGGTATGTGTCTCAATGGCAACTGGCTAGGTGAGGTACTCTAGTTGAAATGATAAAAACATACATGCCTCAGTAAAAAGTCCTGCATGACAGGTTGTTGGCATGTCATCCTCTACTTTTTTTCAGCATTTAGAATTTGTACAAGATTACACACCATTCTGGATAACCTGACAAGTTGTATTGTATTCTAAAGTGGTGGCAGGCCCTAGTCAACCTCCATTACATAACACTAAAATTCAGGATTTTTGACTCCTCTTCCCCCTTATTTTCAAGAAAAAAACACAATAAATAAATATTAAGTGTAAAGCAAGATTAAACAACACCCTCCTCTTGAGCTTTACATAATTTAACAATGGTCCATAAGGTTTGACAATTTTAAATAGTTCACCATTCTATCTTTTTTTTACTTGTCTGCTGCCTCTGCTCTACCTTAAGCTAGCTTAGTTTATGGAACTATCCAGCTCTACTCTACTATCCTAAGTAAGAAGAAGGCAGCAATGTTTAATTAACCACTAAGCTCTTAAATATGTAAACTTGTTGATAGTCCTTGCTGCAGCTGAGACTGGTAATCACAAGAAATATGACATAAGGGAATATTCTTAAATTATGTAACACCTGCATTTTTAAGAAAAACCCATTAAAAAACATTGACTGTAATGCAAGGCTAAACCCCCTCCTCCCTTGAGTGTTACATAAATTAAGAATAGTCCTTAAGAAGGGGTGTCACATATCTACTAATCATCAATTTGAGTCTGCTAATTAGTTTTTTTCTTTTATAGGTATGATCTAAAAGCTGCAGAAAATTGTGTTGTTCCTCCCCGTGGCAAAGCTTTGGTAGATACAGGACTGAAAATTGAATTGCCAGAGGGCTGCTATGGACGTGTTGCCCCCAGGTCAGGTCTGGCAGTAAAAAACTTCATTGATGTAGGAGGTAATAAAGAGCTTAAAAAATTATAGTTTTTGTTATGGCCTATTTAACTCATTAGTAAAGAGATTTTTAGGTCTTCTCTAAAATTCAGATTTTTATATAAATTAAAATTAGATTATCAACTCTCTAATAAGGTCAAGTGGGGTAAGTGGATACTAAAAATGTAAAAGGTTGACTTATTTAAGATCATGTAACTTTCACAAAAAAAAACATACAGACTTCATTCTTAGACAGAAAAGACTTGGTTATGTTGTTAATATACAGTGATATTTTAGCTATTATCACTTCAATATTAAAAAAAATATATTGGGGCAAGTGGGTTTCCTCTTGGATAACTATATAAGGACACAAAAAAGCTGTAAAGGTATTTTTTCAGAACAAAATTCAGGATTCTGCGAACATGTCTAAAACCATATGGCAAGTCATAAACACAAACCTAAATAGAGTCATAAAAAATAGTCAAAATTGTAATATTAAATCCATCGATACAAATGGCTCTGTCTTAACTAAGTCAGCCGAAATAGCAAATGCTTTTTGTGAATATTTCTCCAGTAGTGTAACAGAAAAACTGTCAGTACTACCCCATAGCCAATGTACTTTACCAGCATATAATGTCAATTCCATTTTCTTCTATGAGATATCCATAGATGAGACCTTGTCAGCCATAAAATCATTGAAGAATAAGAAAGCATGCTGTAGCAATGAGGATATTCCAGTATTTGCTCTTGAGTATATATGGGATTATATCAAGTATCCACTTAGGTTTCTGTACAATTTGTTTGTTACAAGTGGTACCTTTCCAGACAAACTTAAATTAGGACATGTTGTCCCTTTATTTAAGAAGGGTGATTGCCAGCTTCTCGAGAATTATAGATCTATCACTGGCCTTCTGTCTTTTTCCAAAATCTTTGAGAAAATAAATGTAAATAGAATGAGGTCATTCCTGAATCATGAAAACCTTCTCTCAAATCCACAGCATGGTTTCAGAGATAAATTGTCAACCAATACGGCCGCTTATGATTTCACTCAAGCAATTTACAACTCAATGGACTCAAGCAAGTTCACTGTTGCTCTCTATTTTGACCTCACATGTGCATTTGATTGTGTTGATAGTGTGTTTCTTATTAAAAAACTGAATGCTTTAGGGTTTCGAGGTGATTTCAGAAATCTTGTTACTTCTTTTATGACAGGTAGGAAAATAAAGGTAAAGTTTGGTTCAGATTTCTCTAGCACTTGTGAGCAAAGATATGGGGTGCCACAAGGTAGTGTGCTATCCCCACTCCTATTTATTCTGTTTATTAATGACCTTGTAAGTTTTCTAGAAAGTTATTGGTCCCCAGAGGATAAAATAAAAATCGTTCTGTATGCCGATGATTCCACCATTGTCATATCATGTGAATCCCTACAAACTCTTATCAAAAAGTCCAATCTCATGCTTGATAAGTTTCATGAATGGTGTACTAGTAACAAACTGCTAGTCAATGAGAGCAAAACTAAATACATGGTGTTTCACAAGAGAAAGTTAGTACCAAACTTTGTCCTCTCCATGAATGGTGTAAATGTTGATAGGGTTGACAGCTATAAGTTCTTAGGATTACATATCGATAGCCAGCTTACCTGGACCTGTCATATTGACCATGTAGCTGGAAAACTCAACTCTGCATACTTCGCAATAGTTAATTTGAAAAATATATTAACAACAAAACAACTTATAAATGTATATTATGCTTTGGTATACAGTCATCTGAAATACATGATTCTTTATTGGGGTCAATCATGCGAAATTGGGAGGGTTTTTGTGCTTCAGAAACGAATCTTAAGGAAGATTTTTTCCTTGAGCCCTGTGGAATCATGTAGGCCTATATTTAAAAATCAAAAGCTACTTACTATTTATGGCATTTTGATACTTGAGGCGGCTATGTTTGTAAGGCGAAACAAAAGCAAATTCCCAACAGTTTCAACAAGTCATAACTATAATACTAGGCAAACAAGTAAAATCTTGATTCCAAATTTTCATCTATCAGCTTTTAGGAAAAGTCCAAAATGTTTTGCTAGTTATGTATATAATAAAATTCCTAATGAAATAAATAATGTCACATCAGAAAAACAGTTCAAAAAAAGACTACAGAGCTACCTTATTGATAAATGTTTCTATAGCATTAGTGACCTTTTTGATCATTGACTAGAGTTAAATGTAATATTATATAGTATTTTCTGCTGTAAAATTTGACATTGTATATACTTTTATAAGTCGATGTACAATAAAGAGTTGAATTGAATTGATAACTGCATATGCACAGCATTGCATTTTTTTTGGGCAAGTGAGTTTGTAATATGCAGTTTAAGCTACAACATAGTTTTTGCAGAATTAAAAAATTCTTAAAAATACAGAGTTTATGACCTGTTTAAAAAATGATGAATTTACAAAGAAAAATCAATGGAGTTGAAAGGAAGTTGTTTATTATTTAACATTGAAAATTAAATCAGAAAAGTTAAACACAACTTCTTTTTCCAAACATAATTGTCAAAAATAGATATCAAAACTCTATTAGAGGTTTATTTAGGTGTTATTTAGGCAAGCTTGGACTATGTTCCACTTGACCCTGACGGGAGTACCCACTTGCCCCACTGAACGAAAAAAGCGGGGCAAGTGGGTATTATGACTCCAAAATTGGCATCCTGCAATCTAAAAATCTGAAAAAAACAAATGGTAACATTACTTATTATAGTTATGGGAATGTAATTACTGCCGCGCTAAAATTACGAATAACGAAGATTTTTTAAAATTTTAGACCAAACTTTGTATCAGATAAAATGAACGGTATTTTAAAATTAATGAATACACCTATAAAAAAAATTCAACTAAAAATTAAAATATTGCGTGGCTCATAGAAGGCCTTAAAAACATTTTGTGAAGTTTCAGATATTGAAAACTTAAAAAAAAAAAAAAAAAGAAAACCCATTTACCCCACCTAACCTTACTACTAAATACCTACTGTTCATAGCCTATGAAAGGGGTGGTCACATGACCTTTAAAAATTTTTTATCTTTAAGTGAAAGATTTATGAAACTTATATTATTATATAGGTGGAAAAAATAAAACAAGAGATATAGACATAGAAAAAACGTCGCCGTCGACCCATCCGCCGTCGACTCATCAACTCGCTGCCTACGCAACGCGTCGCCGTCTCAACTGGACGCCGACTCAACTAGGCGCCGGCTCAACTCGGCGCCGGCTCAACTCGGCGCCGGCTCAACTCGGCGCCGGCTCAACTCGGCGCCGGCTCAACTCGGCGCCGGCTCAACTCGGCGCCGGCTCAACTCGGCGCCGGCTCAACTCGGCGCCGGCTCAACTCGGCGCCGGCTCAACTTGACGTCGAATCAACTCGGCGCCTAATCAACTCGGCGTCAAACCAACTCGGCGCCGACTCAACTCGGCGCCGACTCAACTCGCAGCCGACTCAACTCGCTGCCTACGCAACTCATCGCCGTCTCAACTGGAGGCCGACTCAATTGGACGCCGACTCAACTCGGCGCCGACTTATTTCAGCGTCGCCGTTGTTTAGTTCGGTTTAGTTTCAAAGAAAAGCACAGAATATGCTGTTGACTAAACCGAAACTTATATACAGTCGAACCTCTCTAACTCGAACCTCTATAACTCGAACCTCTCTATAACTCGAACCTTTTAAGCGGTCCCTGCACTTTTTACATGTATTTTAACCCATGTAACTCGAGTTTCTATAACTCGAACTCTCCATAACTCGAACTATTTTGGTTGTCCCTTCAGGTTCGATTTATAGAGGTTCGACTGTACCTAGGTGGAAAAAAAACAAGAGATGTAGATTTAAGGAGAATTGTACGCCCCCGACGAGCCATCGGCCGCCGACTCCACTCGCCGACGACTCAACTCGCCGCCGAAGAAGAATTGTCCCCTAAAAATTTAATTTGACATTAAAAAGCTTTTTCGTTGAAATCTGAAAATTATTCACTTGAAAATATTATTGATAAAGAAACAACACATATTTCTTCAAGGTGCCTGTCAGAACTGAATGTAAATTGTTAAATTAAAAAAAAAAATAACTTGAATCCTATATTTGATTTGATGTTTTTGACAGGAAAAAAACTTTATGTTGCCCTGAAATGAAATTCTTTAAAGCTGTACAATATTTTTTTCTAAAGACTAATATTAAAATAACTTGAATATAAGAGCTTAATGAAAACTAATTTATGGAAATAGAGGCTAATTTAGATTTGATAGGCTACTGACAGGTATTATCATATTTAAGAAGACATTCTGATTTTCTGTAATTTCACTGAGGGAGTAATGGCAACAGTGAAACTTTTTTAGAGTTTGTGTTTTGCTGATTTTTTAAATGAGAAAAGGGGAAAGCTAGGTGATTTTTTTGCAAAAATTCTTTTAAAAATATAATGATATTTATGATAGTTCTTAGCAAGGGCGGATCCAGAGGTGCTTCTCGGGGAAGGGGGGGGCAATTTAGGTGACATTCTCTGTTGGTAAAAAACGGTATATATTTTTTTAGCCAGCATTTTATTGAATTAGTCAGTGATTGTAATTTCGATGACAACAATAGACACTTTCATGTGCCGCAGGCAAAAATTTTGAATTTTATTAGCAAAAACATTACTTTTTACTCATGTTTTGTATATTCAAAAAATTCTCGGGGGGGGGGGGCAAGTGCCCCCCCCTGAATCCGCCACTGGTTAGATTTTAAAGGTAGAAAAAACCCTACAAGAAACAGCAAAAACAAAATACTTGCAGTCGACAGTCACAGATCTACAGAGAGGGTGGGGGGCATGGGGAGCTTAGTCCCCAACTTTTTTAGGTTGAAAATAATTTATCTTCAAATTTACATTTGCAAAAGTCATAATTTAGTTTATTTTTTGCCCCCCCAATTTTTAGGTGTGCACCCCTAAAAATATTTTTATTTTTTTCTTTTAGCTGGAGTGATTGATGAAGACTACAGGGGTGTACTAAAAGTTGTGTTGTTCAACCACTCAAATGATGAGTTCAAAGTGAAAGATGGGGATAGAATTGCCCAATTGATATGTGAAAAGATCTACTATCCAGAACTTAAGGAAGTTGAGGTAAATTACAGTTTTTATACCTATAAGCACACTACAAAATCTCAATAAAATCAAACTATCCATTGAGCTTGGCATGCAGTTCAAATGTGTGTGTGATAAATTAGAAAACATTTATAACTTTGTTATTTATGGACCGATTTTCTTTAAACAAAGTTTATTCTAACTCATTCAGACTAGAGATGTAGATACATAGACTATCAATACTTTGCCTTTTGGTCGTCAAATTTTCTGTAATTCTTATAAAATATTCTTTTTTAACTTTTTACAATACTGAAACGTCGTTTTTCTTATTTTCCAAGGTCCGCCAAAATCAACCATATTGGATTTAGTGTTAAACTTAAAGTTTTATACTGCCGTCCCTAAGAAGAAAGCCACATGTCGATATTTTAGGTTTTGAGGTTTAAATTTTGGTCATAAAAAGATAAAACCGCATCATTTTTATTTCAAATTACAAGAAAATAGTATAAAACTAAACCCATTTTTTCTCAAAAAAACAACAAAAATTTCTACATCCTGCTTTCTTCAAAGGGACCGCAGTATGGTTCAGTATGTAGATATATTTTATTAGTTAGCCAGGTTAAAATGTTGCATGGCTGTCAAAGTTCACAAAATGATCTTAAAAACAGCTGGATGCCGCAATGTTATTACTGGAGCACCCTTATACAAATATCACTTTCTGACAGTCATAGCAGCCAAAAATCTAGAAAATTTAGTGTGCAGTCGTAGAGTAAGAAAACTTACTCTAATAGTATAGTAAATATTATCGGACAATTTTACAGTTGTTGAAATCAGTGGGACAAGTTTAAAGAAAAAGTTTAAAAAAGAGCACGCCACTTGGCATATGAAAACTTTTATTAGGATATTTTTAGGGTTTAATCGGTTTGAAAAAAAGGCTTCTTTATATATAAAAAAAATTAATCACTGCTGAATCAGAAAAGGTGCAATCCCACTTTGATACAACTGTACTGCGATCTTATTAAATATATTTTGTTTTTTTTGCAATTTTGTATCAATCACGAAAATATCTATCGAATTCTAGATCAGATTCTCTAGTTCTTTTAAAATGTATAGAAAACGCCACATAAAATGGTTATCGTTTTTGAGAAATCAATAAATTAGGAGACTTCTCCTATAGTTATCTGAGTGTATAACGGTTCTATAAGGCTACTAATTAATGGTAAGTACTAATACTAAAAATTTGGGAAAATAAAAAAAAATATATATTTTTATCTTTTTACTACAACAAAATAAAAATAAATGGTCCAATCAGGCGCCGCCGGTTGGTTGGTGTGAACCAAAAGAAAATATGAAGAAGAGGGAAATGTTCGGCGAAAACAAGGCACTGACTTGACCAAAATCAATGCGTTCGTCATATTAGTAAATTAAAGAAATATAGAAAAAAAAAAAAACAATATGTATTTAATACCGTTTCATTGCACCATCGGTCTGGATAATACTTGCTACTCTTCTAGGCCTTGAATTTGCTAAATTTTGAAACAAATTCGGGTTTGCCCGAATGAAGTCTTCATACAAGGTGTGACAACTAAATTTTAAGACTGGCCCCAGTACTAACAGGTTTTAAATCTCTACGCCTCGGGCGGTTGGATTTATTCACCTTGATGTGCGTTCTACTACCGCGCGCAATCTTGTCGTCTTTCCTCTTAAAGTTTGGCTTACCATAGCTCATTTGCCGGAATTACGACAAACGAAAAAATGGAGCAACGTATTAATTTACAGTAAAACTCAAAAAAACGGCTACTGAATGCTTTCGAATGCTAAAGGATGTCTACAGGGAGCAGTGTATGTCTCGTGCAATGATTTTTATGTGGCATAAAAGCTTTGTCGAGGGTCGTGAAGAAGTTAAAGATGATGAACCAGAAGGGCGCTCCAACACATCCAAAACAGCAATGCTCATTGTTCTTCTTTTCGGTATTAGGGGTGTTATTCTTATTCAATGGGCGCGTGAGGGTCAAACAGCTAACCAACATTTATATTTGGAAGTATTGATGTAGCTAAGGGAACGTCCAAGGAAAAAACATTCAGTTTGTGGAAGAACAACGCGTGGCCGCCCTACCAGGACAATGCACCGGCCCACAATTCCCTATGCATTAAGCAGTTTTTAGCTAATAAGAAGATCCCCGTCGTTAACCACCCACCATATTTACCAGACTTCGTCCCTTGCGACTTCTACCTGTTTCCGAAAGTGAAGAAATCGTTAAAAGGAACCCGTTTTAAAATATGTATTAGAATATGTCAAGGAAAAAACGGCAAGACTTCTTAACAGCCTCTCTTCTGATGATTTCCAAAATTGCTTCCAACATTGGAAAATAGAGAGGGGACTACATTGATGGGAAACATCATTAAGTTGTATCAGTATTTAAATAAAGTAGATTTTTTACACGAGAGTCTTATAATTTTATCGTCACACCTCGTATGCTTGTATAATAAGTTCCATAAGGTGGTTCGAGTTCCAAGGAGTATTATTAATTTTTGGTTAATTTTCTTGAAATAAGTCCCCACATGTTTTCGATTGGGTTGGCATCGGATTTTTGGTTAATTTTCTTGAAATAAGTCCCCACATGTTTTCGATTGGGTTGGCATCGGGAGTTTCGGCTGGCCATGGAAAACCCTCGACATTGTTCTCTTGAAACCACTGTCGTGATATTTGGGCTGTGTGGACAGGGAAGTTGTCTTGCTGGTACATCAAACCACAAATGAACATTGATGAATTAAACAAAAAATTAAGTAGTGTTTGCTATAGCCTAAAAGTTCTAAAAAACTACACAAGTTCAGATACAGTCAAAGTAGTATATTATGCAAACTTTCAGTCACTGGTGAGATTTGGAATTATCTTTTGGGGAGGATCTAGTCGGTGTGAGAGCATATTTCTGACTTAAAAAAGAGCTCTGAGGTTAATGTTAGGATTACGATTTCTTGAGAGTTGTAGGGGCAAATTCAGGAACTTACAGGTATTGACAGTGTATGCAACCTACATCTATGAATGTTTAGTATTCTTGTTTAAAAATAGAGACAAATTTATTGAGTTCACTTCACAACATGAATATAATACTAGAACCTTAAATTACAACTTTCCAATACATAGATTAACTTTAACTGAAAAGATGCCCACCTATGCTTGCATAACTGTTTTTATCAAATTGCCAGAAAATTTAAAAAAGCAAAATAGTTTTAATATCTTTCAAAAAAAAATTGCGCAATTTGCTTTTGGAAATCGAACCTTATAGTATCTCAGAGTTCCTTAACTATGCAATGTGATAAATTAACATCTGTGATAAAAACGTAAATTAGTTGTAAGACTTGCTCGAATATTTCACGAAATGGAATTATCCCCCCAACCCTGGCAGGGGGTGGTTCCACCCCTTAAACGTGCTTTTTGATGTTTTGCTAATAACTCGAAACACCTGACTTTTTTTAAGGATGGGCCTTGATTAATGAAAATGTCGTATATGCTATAGCAATGCGTATGTAGATACGACGTTTTCTTTAGCCATAGCAGTACAGAAATTGCAATGAACGACGCTTCAATTTCATAGCAATATCAGGACCGCTCTTTAGGTGCACGTCACAGGCTAGGCCCGATCCCTTTTTATGATTTTGTCCGGTTTTGATAAACGTTTTTGATAATGTCCGGTTATTAATAATTTCGTTTTTAACATAGGACTCTAATGTCATTTTCCTTTATGATCATAGACGATTTTTTAGTTGTACTTTATAATAAACTATGGGCATATATTATTTTAAATCTCCAACGTTATTCTGATAACTTTATATACATAAGTATAAGTGGTCTTTTCAATACCATTGACTTATTTATCTATCACATATAATTTTTTTAGGAACTGACTGATACCGAAAGAGGTGAGGGAGGTTTTGGATCTACTGGAACAAACTAAGTGTTGTGGTTTACTGTATTCTTGATTTTTAAGAATTTTTTATTTACTATGTAAAATGTTTGTAAGCTTGTAATAACATACTTTAATGTATTTTAGGATTATCTAATTAGTTTTTTAGGTTTTTTGTTTAATATTGCCTTGGGAATTAGGCGGCTGACGTAATATCGTAAACAAAAAACAAATCACTACATGTGGGCATTTAATGAAAACACCAAATTTATTTATTGCATGGCACATACATTATTTTAAAGGATTTCCTTCTTAATTTTTACAGCTGTATGAATGAGCCAGCTAAATGTGGGGATAAGTCTCTCTAAGATGAGTCTGCAGCCTAACAAATTTGTTTCTTAAATCAGCGGTGCCAATATACAGGGTGTCCCAAAAATATACTGACAAACTGTAAGGGGTGGTAGGGGCTATCAAAACAAACATTTTTTGTCCAGTAAACAATGAGTTGTGGCAAAGCCACAACTTTTCTTAAAAAATTGGTCTCATTTTGTACATGTAGTGTGCTGCTATACAGGGTGTCCCAAAAATATACCGACAAACTATAGGGGTGGTAGGGGCCATCAAAACAAACATTTTTTGTTCAGTAAACATAAAGTCCGCAAATGAGTCGTTTGGGCTCTAGAACAAAAAAAACTGTTTTTCGTACTTTTATTTTGCACACTAATTAAATCGCTATTTACATTGCAGTTTACTCATTATTTTGTTTATTAATAAATGAATTATTGTTTACAGCAATTGTTCATTTTAAACAGCGATTCACTTAATGCGCAAAATAAAAGTAGGTACCAAAAAAAAGTATTTTTGCTTTAGAGCCCAAACGGCTCATTGGCGGACATATGTTTACTGGACCAAAAATGTTTGTTTTGATGGCGCCTAAAACCCCCAACAGCTTGTCGGTACCAGTACAACGTTATTATCTTTTAAAAGTTGATGGGTCCTATAACTCCTAGAGCTTGGTACATCAGTTGAAACACAAAAAAGACATTAAAAATTAAACTTTTTGCTTCACCTAGCCTGTGCTGTCTTAAAGAGTTCAATGACTTTTTTTTATTTATTAATATTTCTTAAGCAAGGTAATGTTTTACAATGCGTCAGACATGCATAGCTATTATATTTTTTTATCATATCATTTAAGTAATAATAAGAAGAAAAGTTATCCTGAGTGTCTTATTAATTACGTTTTATTTGCATAAAAATAAGCAAACTTTACTTCCTATTCTAAATATATATAAAAACCTTATAAAATAAATACATAATCCCATAGGTATTTATATGTATAAGGTACAAAGCCGGGTATATTTTTAATTAAGTTTTATAGAAATAAGTTATTTGTAAATATTTATATAAAACACTTGTAATTAATAATTATTCAGCTCTTATTACTCCTAAATGTTTATAAAAAAACACCTCATAAAATAAAAATTTACAGACATACTAAAACCAGTATGGACATATTATGGTCTTCAACTATGAGGTTGTACTAAAGAGACTAACATTTTGCAGACTGATACCTCCTAGCTTTACAACTTATTTATATTATCTTATTTATATGCATTGAGTTAAGCACTCTTTGGACATTTTGTATTTTCAACTTTTTGTATTTCGATGTTTTTTCCGCCGCCTATTGTTTGCCATTGGGATTTAGTATTTGGGTTATTTGTGATAATAAAATGTTTTGAAAAAAGAAAATACACGCTTCTATAAAGTATTATTACAATGTTATTTTGTTTTTCATAAAAAAAATTCAAATTCCTAAACATCCTTTTTAAAAATATTTTAGTCCATTAAAATATTTGTTGCCTTTTTAATCGCGACATCACTTGGCGTAGCGTATTCGTTAGCGGTTTCGCCCTATTTGGAGCAGTGTTGCCAACTATTGGAAAGCGAAAATCCGTAGCGTGAACGCTAAAAATCTAGAAATCCGTAGGTTCAAAGAAGACTAAAAACAAAAAAATGTGCTTTTTTTACAATTAAAAAGTTGATATTGGTTTAATTTTTTCTTTTTTTGACAGTGACAGGAGTGCATAACTTTTTTGGTTCGGATTTGCACGAGAACGGTACCTACTGCTCCGTTTCAACGGATCCAAATAAACTTTTTTGCAGTGGCGCCAATTTTTTTAACGGATAAACCGTTATAATTAGAAGAAATAAAAAGTACGTACTTTTTTAACACTTTTTATTAAGTTAAGGTACGTACAAACACTAATATTTTCTAGTACAACATATATAACGTAAAACACAGTTTAACTTTCGTGGCGCGAAGCGTTGTTTGACTCCCCATCAAACAACGCGCGAAGTAATACAATTCGTTCTAAATAATGTTGCAACGACCGTCCGCTAGATATCTAGAAAAATAAGGTCACTGATCCAAGCAAAACCTTTTTACAAAATGATTAAAATGTAGGAAAAAAAGTAAAGATAATAGGGACCTATTGCAATAAGTTTCGCATTACAAACTGACAGTTGATCTTTCAAAATTGACATACCAAAGTCGAATTTAGAAATCCAGTCGTTTATTTTCCATTAATAGTGGCGTCACTATTAATTCCGGCTCTTATAATACACAATGGCCTAATTTTGAAGACAGCTGTTCTTATAGTGCGAAACTGTCAATATAGTGCCCAGCACAATTTGTGCCTGGCTTTATTGCAATAGGTCCCTTTGTGCCTGGCTTTATTGCAATAGGGACCTATTGCAATAAAGCCAGGCACAAATTGTGCTGGGCACTATATTGACAGTTTCGCATTACAAACTGACAGTTGATCTTTCAAAATTGACATACCAAAATCGAATTTATAAATCCCGTCGTTTATTTTCCAATAATAGTGGCGGCACTATTAAATCCGGCTCGTATAATACACAAAGGCCTAATTTTGGAAAGACACATCTGTTCTTATAATAAGAAACTGTCAATATAGTGCCTGGCACTATTGCAATAGGTCCCTACTGAGGACTGATACGGAGGAATGAGGCGCGGCCGCCGTTGTGTTTCGATGTTTATCGTTTTTTAGTAAAATTGCCAAAAATCTAGATTTGGATCCAAAATCGGAGATCGAAATCCAAAATCCGTAGATCTACAGATAAATCCGTAGAGTTGGCAACATTTATTTGGAGTATTCGCAAATATTCCAAACATGCAATCCACACACAAGAACGGAATTACCAAACAAGCGAAATATGTTTGCTTATTGGCAAACGAGATAGCCAACAAAAAAAGCCTTAAAGAGAACTAAACGAAAAGTTATTGCACTCGACTTTCTTCTTTTGTTTATGACTTAGAAGGTTCCCTGATTATTCTAAAGCAAAAACTAAAATAAACGGTGGTGGGCTGTTTTAAAAAAATCACTTTTAGTGTTTTTTTATCGTAAATTTTGAAGTTTTTAACATAATTATATATGTATATTTTTAAAAAATACCTTCAAATATCGCTGCCTTGCTTTGATAGTGGCATAACTGGAAATATGATAATTTAGGAAACGCTTTTTAAAAATAATGGCAAAGGCAAATATATTTTGATGCTTTTTAATAAGGAAAATTTTGTGGTAAAAATATATACAATACGACGAAAAGTTAGTTTTAACAGAAAACGCAAAAACACATTTTTTTTAGTTGTGCCACTATCAAACCAAAGGAGCGATATCGCTTTTGTAATCGTTGTCTTATTTATATTTATTTGTCTGGATAAACATAATTCAATTTTTTTCCGACAGGGAAACAAGCACTTTCCGTACAATTTTTCGTACACAATAATAAGTATTTTTTCACAGGTGTTTTCTTTTAGAAAAGAACAAAGAAACCGGAAAATCAATTTTTACAGCAGGCCCTATGTTAGTCGAGGTGGTCATGATTTTTTTTGACAGCTTCTTGACAGTTTTTAATTTGTGTTTATTTTGCTGGATTTTGAAGTGTTTTATATTAGAAATAAGCTTACCTTGAAAATAAGCTGACTTCCATATCCATACATATTTTTTTTTATAAATAACAGAATTTAGATCACTTTCAAAACAAGTGTTGACAACTTTTATAAAATCATCAAAAACTTTTGCATATTAAATCACACCCAGATTTTAAACGATGCATAGAAAATAACGTGCTCCAAGAGTTTCTTACGGGAGATTTCCTTAAAGCCTAAAGCTCCATTTCTTTTAATATGGGAGTTAACTGTATTCACAACTCCAAGCAAAAGCTGCAGTTCAGGGGGCGCAATCATGTTCGGCTGCCGGTAAACTACTGCAATCAATGTAACTAGCTAGATTTTCCATATCCGTGTTTAACGATTTTTCTATAAAATTAAAATACATTTATTTTTGTTTTATTGTGATTTTTTCCATGTGTCCAAGCTTTGTTCTGCATTTTATTTAACCAAAATATCTGAGCAATATTAATAAGTATTAACAAATGTACCGACTAGTGACCCTGTATGTATGACATATTTTTCTAAAGAGTGATGCGACAAATCCGTCAAAGTCACTGAAATGAACATTTTTTGGTTATGTTATTTTCTTGCCAAGTTCATTGGCGTTTCACTAAAATAATTTAAATTGTCAGAGTTGAGAGACATCTATTATGTTTACATGTTTGTCAGGTTATGATTAGAGACACTGTATGTATGACATATTTTAAGGATAAAGAGACGCGACAAACTCTTCAAAGTCAAATTTATTTAAGTCAAAATCAAAGGATGAAAATATCGGTCCTCTATACTCTAGCGATGTTTAGAACTCATAAGCGTCGGAAAATAAAAATAAACGATTTATAAAAAACGTATACAGGGGGTGCGGACAAACGTGTTTGTTTATATGTTGCATGATGATTGATGTCACTCACCGCTGACAATTTAAATTATTTTAGTGAAACGCCAATGAATTTGGCAAGAAAATAACATAACCAATAAATGTTAATTTTAGTGTCTTTGATGGGTTTGTACAAATATGTCATACATACAGGGTCTCTAGTTATGATATAAAACTTATTTTCTCTCTCTTTCAAATAAATTTGAATTTGAAGAGTTTGTCGCGTCTCTATATCTTTAAAATGTGAGGGGTACTGAGGGACCAAAGACGCGCATATTCAGGAGCGTTTGCCGCTGTGACTCAAAATTCATTAATAGTTTTTCATCAAGATCAAGAAACATTAAATCGAGAAAAATTCAATTTTTTAATACATTTTTCGTACACAATAACCTTGCTCTTTTATTAAAGTCGCGCTTAAATGCCTGTACACTTTTGAGTATATGACCCATATAGAGGTGCAACCGGCGAGCTTTATCATATTGAGAAGCAGATGGCGCTGAAGTAAATTCGTCTAGTACACAATATTCAGGGACTGCTAGTACGATTTAGTTGCATGTGCGAGTTCCAAGGTTCATGCCTATCATACAAATGCCATTAAATCATAGTAGTTGTCTCTGAATATTGCGTAGTATACGAATTTACATCAGCGCGATCTGCCCCTCAATATGGTAAAGCTTGCCGGTGGCACCTCTATATGGGTTATTTACTCAATGCTGTACACTTAATTATGGATTCGCAGTATTGATTATTAGTCATACAGTTCAATGATATCTAAGAGATGGCGCTACAGCAATTAAAATCAAGGGGTTTTAAGGATTTTATTAACTTTTTTTTTCTTAAATTAATAAACTTCCGAGTATTACTCTTCCAGTCCGGTAACAAAAATCCGGCATTTCAAAAATTAAACACCAGTAAACCCCACGAAGCAGGTTTCAATACAGTTTAAGCTCTACTTTTTATTTATTAGATGCTCAAACCGTCCTCCCTGTTGAGCCTACTCAGCCGGTAAGAGTAACGTCATTAGATCGAGAAAAGAAAATCATTTTCTTGAATTGCTAACTTGACAACAGCGCTAAACTATTTATCTCTCTTAGTGCCATTTATTTAAATAGCGATCTTACTTCAATTCGTTGACGAACCCTGTATATTTAAACTGACTGAAAAGCCCCTCACCGATTATTTTTGTTTTTGCTTTAAAATAATCCAGAAACAACCTAAAATCATAAACAAAAGAAAAAGGTCGAGTGCACGAACTTTTCATTTAATCCTACTTAAGGCGCACCGTGGGTCATATTGGTTTGCGTTAGTGCAGTCATGTGCATTTTGTCAAGAAAAATCACTTTTCACTCTCACTATCAAAGCAATACTTAGATATGCTAAATGAGAAAACCAAGTGTGGACAGTACGCAAATATTTGGCTTATTTGAAAACAAAGTCGACGAAAACGGGTGTTTTGAACAAATATAGCGAATAGCTTCTCTACACATCTCCGTTTTTGGTCAAATAAAGCAAAAATACGAATACGCTACGCCAAGTGAAGTGCCGCCATAAGAGAAAACAATTGTAATTATTTTACAGCAATACAAACCTACCACAGTTTCATAGTACAGATCACTAACTTGTGCTGTTTTTAACCTATTATAGCCCTAGGATCCAAGAGGGTGTCGCATTTCTAAGGTTCAAGTAAAAGGTAACAGATGTGTTTTTGGGTAATTTTCGTGCAAGTTTTTCCCTATTCAAAATATAGGGGTTAACTTTACATATATTCAAATGAGGAAAGTGGGCCGAAATATATCTTTTTTTTTAGTTTTTTAAATGTCTAAACCACTGTAAAAATTTTGAAAATCTATCGATTAATTTTTGAGATATTTGCCTCCGAAGTTATCGTGGAGTAATAAAAATACGTTCTTTATGTACTTTGCTAAGATAAAATTTTAAAAATCCCGAAACGTCGAATTATTTTTTTATCTATGAAAGTCCCTGTTAGCGGCTTTATTATTGATAATAGAAAAAAAGATAAATATAAAAGCTTTATCGTTTACCAAAACCCTTCTAACCCATGTCGCATAATTCCACTTATTAAAAATATAAACAAGATGTCAATATATGACATATGAAATGACATTTGACCTTTTTTCTCAAATTTTTGATAGATTGTAAAAAACTTCGTATTTAGTTTTTTTTTTCTAGCATTAGTACTCGTAGTTACTACAAAAAAACTTAAAAATGCAGTATCTCAAACACCGTTATCCACAACTCAGGCATGTAGTATATTTTTTAATTTACGAAGAAAAATTCAATTTAAAAATGAAATAACATGTTCCATTTAATACAAGAAAGTTAATGTCAAATGTTGGCATACTAAATAACATTTGGCAACATCTGTTATATGGGTTAAAAGGCTTTTAATAAACTATGAGTTCAAAATATATTGAATTACCCTGTACATTTTGCAGTGAGTCTTATTATTCGCCCACCAAACGGTAAAGACGCTTTTTGCACTCTCCGAGTCGTCTTGGTTCGATAAATTTTTAATTATTGGAAAAATCTCTTTTGGTCCGATTTTGATAAAATTTGACAAGGCAAAAAATATTTGGTGATTTAAGAGTCATTTTCTTTAGACTATTTTTCAAATATTCAAAAATTTATGAAACAAAAACGACCCGCAAAGTGCAAAAAGCGTCTTGACTGTTTGATAGAACAATGTACAAGGAAAAAAACAAAATAGGTCGTTGCGAGTCAAGAAACCTATTGGTGGTACTATAAGCCAAAAATCAATGCGTTTATTTACTCAAACTAACATTATGTTTTCTGTTTGAAGACCTCAATAATCCAGGCGCGGATCTACGAGAGGGAAAAAAGGTAAATTCCCCCCCCCCCCTAAATCTCAAGTTATATGTAGTTTTGACACACAAAATATCTCCTGGTCACTATGCAAAATAGTTTTATGCGATATTTGTTATATTTCCCCCCGAAATAAAGTTCCGAGATCCGCCCCTGAGTAATCGAAACAAAGCAAAATCCGTTATATATTTTTAATAATTTTAATTTAATATCAATAATTTTCTTTAAAGTGATGTATAATTCGTAAAGCTTTTGTGGATAAATGCGAAAAAATCCTTACTAAAACAAAAAATATTGATAAAAATTTGCTTCTTTCCAGCACCAATTGATAATTTTTTTTGTATTTTATCCTATTTGAATAAAATTAGTATTGTGGAAAGAGAAGATCATTATTGTTGTAAATCATTTTAAAGTACAGCCATATTGTTCTAGTTGGCTATTAAAAAAATTGTTTAAAAAATAAATCGTAAAAAATGCTATTTATTTATTTAGTTTTAAAACTCTATGAGCCATACATTGGTAGATTCATAATTAAGCTGGCTTAATTAACAGGGCCCTGCAGAGAAGAAGCAAGAAAATCGACTCGGTAAGTGCCCTAGAAATAAGTAGCTGTAGATTTCCTTACACAAACCTATGGCATAACTTTTACCCTTTCAATGTTACGCAGTTAATTTCTTCCCTACAGTCCGCTCTTTCTACCTGCTGCGTGAACATTTCTGGTCAACAACAATATTTTTTCTTCCTGCATAATTTGTTTTAAATAATGTCGAGTGCAATGGTAAAAAACCCTTTTTTGATTATTTTTTCTGGGAGGGCAGGCCCAGGCTGAGCCCCTCACGGCCTGCCCTAGTTACGCCACCCAGATAAAGAACAATAGCTTTTGCATTTATGGTAATGTTGTAAAAGGAATTAAGTAAGTAATTGTTTGATTCACTAAGCAAATGTAATTTATTAAAAACCTAAAATGTATTTTTTTACAGTGACTTTAGAAGAGTTTAGCCTGGGGGCCACTGCATCTGCCTACCAGACAAGACATGAACATGAATATGATACACAGATTGAGCCCCTACTGGTCCGTCATTAATAACAATACGAAAACCTTTGTCCAAACCTCTTTGTTGAGCAATTCTCTTAGCAACAATCAACAGGTGGCCTAACAATGCTTCATCCTCATCTCCAGCTTTGGACAGCTGAGAGATAAATTTGCGGGGAATCACCAAAAAGTGCACTGGTGCCTGAGGATTGATGTCATCAAAGGCAACACACTGAAATAAAAAAAACATTTTAGACTGTTACACGGCTCTACCTAAGGTGAAAAATAAAAAATATTTAGTAGTGATAGGGTCGACCGGGGTAAATGTAAATTGTCTTAATAAAGAATTTAAATTTGCCTCTAAATTCGAGATTGGCGCGAATTCTAAAGCTACATTTCTAATCGTGTTTGCAGGCCGACGCGAACGCCAGCACGGGAGTCGTCACGGACTAGGCCAGCGTGTGTGCTGTGGTTAGCGCATGCGTAATTGATGAGTTTATAGCTCACTTTTATTTCTACAACTGGTTGAGTAGGCTCTGCATGCCGCTTTATACAGTGTCCCCCATAATGTTCCCAACATATGGGAAAAAATTTTATTTGTAAGTTATGGAAAATAAAATTATATACGATCAATCCTGCTTGTTGAAAAACCTAGAAAGACATTTTGACATTAGTCACGCGATCACTGTCATGACGGCAAATTCAAAAAATTAGTCATGAAAACCCAAAAAGTGAGGTTAGATGGCAAAAAATCGAAAAAAGTTATTTGAAAAAAGTGTTTAGAATGTCATTTTCGTTTCCTCTATGAAATTTGAAGGAATAATAATAAAAAATGCCCTATTTTTGGCCCCAGCCTTATTATAAATTAATTTTATACAGATTTTATTATTGAAATAGTTCAAGTAACGCAATATTTAATGGGCAAAGGTAAAATGATTCCAAATTCTTTATTAAAGTCATTCATAAAATATTAAATAAAAATATCCGATAGGCACATGTATGTTTCTTGTCGCAATGGCCTTTTGTTTTGACAGTTTGTAAGGTTTCCGTGAATTTAGTATTAATACCACAATGGAAAAGAACAACGAATTATTATATAATTGATATTATTAAATATTTTATTAAAGTTTATTATTAAATAATTAACGATGGGGTTCTTTCTATTGTGGTATTAATACTAAATTCACGGAAACCTTACAAACTGTCAAAAAAAAGGCGATTGCGACAAGAAAGGTTCATGTGCTAATCGGATATTTTTATTTAATTTTTTATGAACGACTTCAATAAAGAATATGGAATCATTTTACCTTTGTCCATTAAATATTGCGTTACTTAAACTATTTCAATAATAAAATCTGTATAAAATTAATTCATAATAAGGTTAGGGCCAAAAATAGGGTATTTCTTATTTTTTATTATTATTGCTCCAAATTTCATAGAGGGCCCTAAAATGACATTTTAAACAGTTTTTTCAAATAACTTTTTTCGATATTTTGCGATTTAACCTCACTTTTTGGGATTTCATGCCTAATTTTTTGAATTTGCCGCCATGACAGTGATCATGTAACAAATGTTAAGATGTCTTTTTAGGATATTCAACAAGCAGGATTGATCGTATATAAATTTTTTTCTCATATCTCACAAATAAATTTTTTTCCCATATGTTGCAAACATTATGGGGGACACTGTATATCGTAATTGAAACATCGAGAATGTTTAAGAAAATTCCAGATCATAAACCAGGCATAAACATTTCAGACATAATCACACTTTTCGGAAATGCGTACTTATTTTGGTCGCCCAAGTGCACCTTTAATATATGTTCATCTTTCTTTTATTCGTACTAATATAGGAGACAGATATAGCTAAAAAGATCTCGATCGAGATTATTCCCTATACCGATCATTTAGGTGACGGAACTGCGCATGTCTGGTACGCCGCACGGGCCGCAGAGTTTGCAGCTTGCAAGCACGAATGACCGTGGGGACACGGTGGTCGTCATTAGAAATGGATACATTGATTCCCATATGCCTAGCACGCGTGTCGGATTGTAACTCTGCCAGCGAACACGATTAGAAATTCACCTTAATACCACGCGTCCTCTCAGTTAGCAGCAATGAAAATTAGCTTTCAGATCAGTTTGGTTTAGTATGGTGATAAGTTCAGATGCACCTCTGCAAATTAACCGTATTTCATTTTGACAGACACTGAAATCTGTCAGTATTTTTTTTGTTGGCAAGGTAATTTTTAAACTAAAGTAATTATTAGTAACACAAATTAATCTTATCGTATTTACATTTATCCCCAGCAATATTTGCCTAGGAGTAAATCTAAACACACGTAAAGTAATTGTAAACATAACCAAAATAAGTTAATTTAATTCCAGTAACAGGAATAAAACATATCGTGAATCTCAAAGTTTCTACAATGTTCCGATATCTGTAATATTCCATCGGCTCAATGGTCAAAGGTCTTCCCTTAGATTCCACTGGTCCCGGTCACAAAATGGCGTTTAATGCAGATGTAGAATCCAAAATCGTAGATTGCCCACTGGACAGGGCAAGATATCCGTGCGATAAATATGAGCTAAATACCAGTTTATATTTATCCCGGTTTGTTGGAGTAAATGTTTTTCTTACAAGCGCGCACAGAATTTTGAAGAATGAAGTATGATTTTGACCGACATCTTAAATTCTAAGATGGCGGCAAATTTTGGTTATAATCTTAAAAGAGCAATCAATTCTCACCACGATTTTTTTATTTCACTAAAATTGGTTTAGTAATAACGGATTTGGGAAATGAATGCAGACAGCTTTGTTTGAAACTCGTAGACAATGATTGTGTAGAAATAAAATTTCGGACTTCCATTGTCTTTATTTATTTTAAAACACGACGTTTCGGTTAGTAAGTATCTCTAACCGTTATCAAGTGTGAACTAAACAATCTAGTCTCTAGGCTACTACTTATACTACTTGGTGTGCAGTCAGGTGTGACGGCCCGCCCCCTTTTTTAATCCTAAGACGCCTGTTTTCCTTAAGGAGTGGTTTCCATATGTTTGGTATGTCCGTGCTTGGTTGACTGAAAACTTCTTTATTCTGCATTATATACGCAGCTTCAATAAACTTTCGTTTTCGCCAATGCGACTCCTTATGTAAAACTTTAGCTTCTGACCACTGAAACTTCACTTTTTGTTTTCTTTTTCTCACTAATACCATATCGTTTTAGTTTTAAAATAAAGAGTTCTATATCAACTGATTCAAAAGCTATCTTTAAGTCTAAGAAGATTGCTCATACTACCTTGCCATCCCCTATGTTACCTTCCCAAGAAGAAATAACAAACTGCAAGGCAGTCTCACATGAATGAGAAGATCTGAAACCTGATTGTTGGGAGATTAAAATATCATTATCTATAATTAATTCTAAGAGCTTTTGTTTAATAGATAATTCTAATGCTTTTTCATATAAAGATAAAGTATTGACCCGCCTAAATTCTTCACAAAGCACTGTGTTCCTAACTTTTTCAATAGGAATTATTGTTGTAATTTTCCAACTTTCCGGAAATTCACCAGTCTTAATAGGTAAGTTAATTATTTTTAATAGCTCTGTGCAAACACTTTTAAAAACTATTTTCATAATATTTAAATCGATCCCATTATAATCACATGGTTTTTAATTCACTTATATCAATTTCACAAAACACCTTTAATTTGTTGCTGATTAATGGAATTTGCGCAATTACAACGTCAAGCGAATCAAAAGGAGTTATTGTTTTAACAATATCACCAATGCTTTTAATAAAATAGCTATTAAATCGATTTGCTATTTCCTTACTATCTTCTATTAAGTTACCATTCAAATTTATTTTCTTTATTCACAATATTTTTGTTTCCTAATAATTCATTCATACTACCAGTTCTTTTTGCATTTTTAAACAATTGATCTCTTTGTTTAATAATATCCATCACTCTTTGAGGAAACCAAACTTCTAATTTAAAATTATTAAAAATTTTAGTTTCTTTATATGGAGCATGTATATCAAGGGTGATAATGATATTTTTAACGAAATTTGAAGATAATATATTTAGATCATTTGTTTCAAACCAGTTGGCTTGAGAGAGCGCTACTTGAAAATTATTGGTATTAAAATTTTTAAAGATTATTTTCAAAGAAGTAGATGTCTGCACATAACTGTTATATTTTTTTTATTTATTGAAATTAAAATATTATAATGATCTGCTATTTTAGGTGTTTCCACTACTTTGTGATTTATTTATTTATTATTCATAATGACGAAATCTATTAATGTTTTTGAAGTGGTACCCTTGTAATTCAGTAACAACCGAACACCAATAATTTTTCTGGAATAGCTATTATCTGTCTTTAAATAAATATTAAAGTCACCATGATAAAGTTGCAGTGCCAAAAATATTGGTATTTTCAATTTTACTCTCAAAAAACTCCAAAAAACAAGCATCAGATGAACTTGGCGAACACACACAATAAATATGTTTTTTGAAATAAGCTAACTTTTAAGCCATGTATTTATATGTAATGCTGTATTCAGCTTCTCTAAAAAGTTTATACTGTTTTTCACATATATAGCGACTCCGCCTGTAAGACGATTATAAGTTTCAATTTGTAGTTCATCTTCTGTTATGTGTGTTTCTGATTAACAAATTATTACTGGATTAAAAATGTAAATTATGTATAGCAAATTATTGAAATTCTGCAACATTCCCTGTATGTTAGCATAAAATATGAGAGTATTCCTCAGTTGAAAACAATGGTTGACTAAAATACCCTGTGGCCAATATCTTGAATTTAATATTTCATTTTGAAGATATATTGGGGCTGATATTTTAAAGGAACTAACTCTAATTTCATTTGATAGCCTCAGCTTTTCACAACATATTTTATTTCTTTGAGGGTCCAAATGTCTTATACACTGAATTACATCCCTTTCTGTAGATTCTGATGTGAACCCAAATACAAAGAAGGACTTATTGGTTTGCGCTACCATGCCTTCATTATCATCATTTTGTCCATATATAGGTCTACGCCTTCTAAATTCACTTCCCTGATATCTACCTGGTTCATCACTGTTTCTGTTAAAACTCTGCTGTTCCCAGTTATAATGGTATTGTTCTATTCGAGTTTGATACCTCCGTTCCTCTTCAGCATCTTCCCTCTGTTGCCTTCTTTCATCTCTGTGTTGATGAATTTCATTATTTCTATATTATATGATTTTGTTTAAGTTTCTCCTGTAAATGTTGTTGTTGTGTTATTTTGCCTTTTATTTTTCATTTCAAGTGCTTGTAATTGAACCTTTAAACCACTATAGTTTTTTTCCAGCAGATTTAGCTTTTCAATAGTATGGGCTAGCTGGTCCTCTAGATTTTCAATTTTTCTTTTGTTTGGACAGTTTATTTCATCTAAATCATTACTCAAGGCTGGCCTTTTTGCATAGTTTATTTTAGTTTCCATGCTGTTTAACTTCTTTGACATTTCTTTATGTGACATATTAACTTTAATAATGTAAAATTTAGTACCAGTAAATTAAAAATCAAACAAGTTTTCATGGGTAAAAAAATAAGGTTTTTTGTTTCTCTCATGTTTTTCCGTGGGTAGCTTGAAAGCTTAACCTCACAGGGGTCCAAGATCTAATGGACACCTAATAAGTGTTGATAGTTAACTGTTTCGTTCTTATGGGACTCCTCAGAACACTGCTGGGTCAATGTATACACTTTTGTCTCTCCCTTACCAAGAGAAACAAAAAAACCTTATTTTTATACCATATTATGTTTAATTTTAATACTTTTCAATTATTAATAATATTTTGTTATTCTTTTTAGCTCACACATATACTATACTATAGTAGTGTGAGCTATGGTGATCCTAATATTTTCGAGAAAAAAAAAGTTGCTCTGATTTCAAAAATTTTTATATATCTTTGCGTTTCAGATGATTTTGAAACTTTTTTGTCGCGCCGTCTGTCTGTCTGTCTGTATGTCTGTCTGTAACGACCAACGCGCATAAATCAAAAACCGCTTGCCCGATTGCAATGAAATTTGGTACCTAGCCTGGGTCTTGGGTCGAGATTGTCCCATTTAAAAATGAACAAACTCCACTGAACAAAATCCAAGTATTGTGATTAAATTAAACGAAAGGTAATTGAGTGTGGAGTTAAACAAAATAAATTTTAGTTAAAAAAAAAGGGGTAGATTTCAAAAATTAAAGTTTCCATGAAAATATGGCGTGTGTGATATCAAACGAAAAAAAAGAAAGTTTGTAGTTAAACAAAATACATTAAATTTTTTTTTTAAAGGGGGGGGAGTTTCAAAAATTTGAGTTTGAGTCAAAACATGGCTTGTGTGGTAACGAGAGGTAATTTAGTCTGGAGTTGAATAACATATATTACAGTTTTTAGCTATATTAGCTCACACGTACACTATAATTATAGTACCTAGTGTGAGCTTAGGGGCCCATATATTGGCAGAGTATTTTAATTGAAGGGCTTATTGTAATAACATGATATGCCACAAGTAAAAATAAATGAGTTATTGAACTTTGAAGATTTGGAAAAATATGTAAAATTTACTACTTATAAATTTAAATCTGAAATATTTTTATTAAGTTAATTAGGTATCTTTCTAACTAATGTGTTTGAAAAAAAAACAAATAAATTGTCAAAAAAAAATTATATGAATTTCTGTATTTGGGTAGATATCTGGAAAGTGACAGATTTGGAGCAAAAATTGTGGACATACATGAAACTTGATATACAAATAAAAAAAATCAATGAAAATATGACCAAAGTACCAAATAACATATTTCCATCGAAAAACATTCAAATTTGAAAATATTTTCTGCTTTTTTGACCATTTTTTAATTTTAGCATATCAGGTTACTGATGCACTTCACAGGTAACTGATAACCACTAATAAACTTTACAAATGTTGGGATAAAATATAGAACTAACCTTTAATATTTGATTTCTTTTAAAAATAAGTGTATTTTTTTATTTTTTCTTTCAAAATTAATAGCTTTTGCAGTACAGGTAACTGATTATAAGAGCAAACAAAATTATTTTAAATAAATTGGTAAAAAAAAAATTTTAAGTCACAAGCTTTTATAAACTGCATTAAAAATTAAAAAATAATTTTCTAACATTCTAATATTATCATAATAATAAAAGCGATGGCCGACTGATGGAAATTTTGACGATGTTAGCACGATAAGATATCCGTATCAATTAAATATCACTATTTGCAAGAATCAATCTAGCAGAAAAATGCAGAGGTACCAAACCCACCCAACCCGACCCAAGATACCCCAGCATTTCTCTGACATAGGTATGGCAATGGCATAACATTTTTGATGACCTGCTATGTTGAATATTTTTTAAGTGTTTAGATCACAAATTTAGATTAAGTTATGCTTTGATTTGCGGCCATCGCTTTTATTATTATGATAATATTAGAATGTTAGAAAATTATTTTTTAATTTTTAGTGCATTTTATAAAAGCTTGTGACTTAAAAAAAAATTTTACCAATTTATTTTCTACTTTTTAGTCTCAGCTATCTACTCTATTAAATTTAAATATTATTGTTGTATTGTTATCGGACCTCTATATGTATACCAAATTTCATCCAAATCCGTGGAACCTGCTGTTAATGAGATGCGCGAAAGAGAGTTACGCACAAGAAACCTTCTGACCTTTGGAGTATGTGAACCAACAGCGACGGACCCAGCCGAGCGTAAGTCCCAAGACATTGTTAAAGCTAAAGATATTCTGAAAACAATAGACAATACAATAGATTTTACAAACATAATAACAGTGCAAAGAGTTGGATCTTTCAGTGCTAACAAAAAGCGACCTATAAAAGTAATCTTTAACAATTCTAGAGATCCATTATGTCTATTGAAACAGAAATCAAAACTTACTGGTGATATATATATTAAAGCTGATAGAACAAAGTTGCAAAGAGAGCACCTTGCTAAGCTTTCCAAAGAACTAGAAGAACGCACATCAAAAGGAGAAATCAATCTTAGTATAAGGTATATAAGAGGAGCTCCTCGAATAATTAGAATGCAAACCCAACCCAACCAGCAAAACACATCAAAAAACTAGTTACATAGTCATCTTCACCTCTCACTCTCTTCTATACAAACACAGGATATAATAGCAGCATCACAACCTGATTTTATTTTTATCAGCGAAACCTCGCTTAACGAAAAAATACCAGATGCCCTAATGGAATTACCAAACTATGCACTAGTCAGGGAAGATAGAAAAAACAGAAGAGGGGGTGGGGTCTGTCTGTATGTAAAAAAGCAAATAAATGGACACATAGTGGAGTGTGTGAAGCTTGATCCTTTACTTCACCAAGCGGAGTTTATAGAGTACCTATTTGTCAGCAAAAAAATAAAAGCGATAGATCTTTTACTCGGCTGCATTTATAGACCTCCGGACTGCCCTATACAGGAGAATCAGAGCTTCTGCAACTCTCTTCTTAGCCTATCAAAAATAAATAAAGATACAGTTATACTGGGAGATTTAAACTATCCAGAAATAAACTGGAACAGCTGCAACTTAACATCTTTTGAACCATCTGCAGAACAATTTTTGACCATGTACCACAACTCCCACTTGACATATAATATAACAAGTGAAGCTCCCATAGGGAAAAGTGATCATGTGGTCATCAGAGCTTCCATGCAGGTTAACCTAACCCCTGTGCAAAGGACACATACATCTCCAGTACCAAACTATTGGAAAGCAGACTACCAAGCTATTAGAAATCTTTTTGATGCAGGGCAATCAAATGAACCCTCCAAATATCTTACACTACATAGAATTTTTCTAGAGAGCCATCAGTTCATACCCAATAAAGCTCCAATGAAAAAAGGTGGCAAGAAGTGGATCACTTTATCTCTAAAAAAACGTATTAACAGAAAGAGGAGACTATGGCACAGATATAAGCAAACTCGTAGTACAGAAGATTATGGGCTATACATGCAGTCTAATAATGAAATTAAAGCAAACATCAATAATGCTAAAAAATCTTATGAAGAATCTATTCTTAACAAAGGGCCAAAAAGCTTTTACAGTTACATAAATAGCACACTTACATCTAAGCATCACAGCTTTACATTAAAAGACAATGTAGGGGCTATTAAAACAAATCCAACAGAAGTTTGTGAGATATTTGCAGATCAATTCAGCCGAGTTTTTACACAGGAAGATGTGACAAATCTACCATCTTGCAAACCCGAAAACAGAACGAGAGAGTCAACTGAGCACATCAGCTTTACACCCGAAAAAGTTAAGCAAGTTTTAAATAAACAAAAACAGCACTCTAGTCCTGGCCCGGATGGTGTTCCAGCAATTTATCTGAAAAGAAGTGCCCCCTCTATCACAAAACTCCTCTCGGAAGTAATGACTGAATCATTTGAAACAAGTATAATACCAGAAACTTGGAAAAGCTCTGTGGTCATTCCCATACATAAAAAAGGAGATAAGCTGGACCCAAATAACTATAGACCAATAAGTCTGACTTCCATTATCTGCAAAAGTATGGAGAGGATTATAGCTTGGGAACTAACAGACTTTTTACTTGAGCATAATAGTCTACCACTATTTAATCAACATGGGTTTCTGCCATGAAGATCTGTGGTATCAAACCTGCTTAGCAACCTCGAAGCATGGACTGAAGCTCACAATGAGGGCTATCCAGTAGATATTATAAATGTAGAGTTTGAAAAGGCTTTCGATTCGGTACCAATCCAAAGGCTACTATTAAAATTAGAACATAGTGGAGCGAATAGAAAATTGTCTCTCAAATAAACGACGGGTTTTAAGTGGAGTACCACAGGGTTCCGTATTGGCAGCATTGCTTTTTCTGATATACATCGCTGACATGTCAGAAAACATCCTTAGTAGAATAAGCTTTTTCTGTGATGATGCTAAATTTTACGGCGACCCCTCCATCCACCATGGTCAACTGCATCAAGACCTATCAGAGCTCGAGGACTGGACAAAGAAATGGCTCATCAAACTAAACTCCAGTAAGTGCACAGTGCTTCCTACATATTGGCTATAACAACCCCCACCTCACATACTTTATTAACAACCAAGAGCTAGAAAGTGTCACAGAGCAGAAAGATTTGGGTGTTACAATTAGCCAGGACTTAAAATGGGAAGCTCACATTGTCAAAATAGTAAAAAAAGCGAACTCTATGATTTATCTTATCAGAAGAGCATTTACCGAAATCACTGAAAAGATGTGCATTCTAATATATAAAACCTATATAAGACCTATTCTCGAGCATGCTGTGGTGGTATGGAACCCATACTTTGAAAAGGATTCAGATCTGCGAGAAAGAGTTCAACGTAGATTCACTAAACTTCCCTCAACATTAAAAGAAAAAACCTATGAAGAAAGATTAGCTAAATTGGGCCTTACCACACTAGCAGAAAGAAGGAGAAGAGGCGATTTGATTAAAACAATTTAAGATTTTAAAAGGTCATTACAACTGTGACATTGATTTTTTCTCCAGAAACCGCAATACAAACTTGCGGGGAAACTCTCTAAAACTGAATACAAAGAGCTGGAGAAGACCCTCTCGCAAAAACTTTCTCTACAATAGAGTCGTTAACGATTGGAATAGACTTCCAGAGAACATTATTAATGATCCAACCACAAACACCTTTAAGAATAGACTAGATCAATATTGGCCACAATTAGTGAGATAAAAATAAATAAAAAAAAATGTGAAAAAAAAGTGACAATAAAATAGTGACAATTGCAACCAGGAACTAAAGAAAAGCAGTAAATTGGACTACCGTCTAACTGCAAATAATAATAATAATAATAATAATAAATCGGATAATGGGAAGTGTGTCAAAAACGCATTTTTCTATAGATGGGGGTGGGGGTAGGAGTGGTAGGATTTTTTTTTCAATGTTGTGTTGTCATCAGACTACTATATGTATACCAAATTTTATCCAAATCGGATAATGGGAAGGGTGTCAAAAAACGCATTTTCTATGGAAGGGGGTGGGGGTAGGGGTGGGAGGATATTTTTTTTAAATGTTGTATTGTCATCGGACCACTATGTGAATATCAAATTTCATCCAAATCGGATAATGGGAAGTGTGTCAAAAACTCATTTTTCTATGAAAGGGGGTGGGAGGATAATGTTGTATTGTCATCGGACCACTATGTGATATTTTTTTCTTATTGTTGTATTATCATCGGACCAATATGTGTATACCAAATTTTATCCAAATCGAATAATGGGAAGTGTGTCAAAAACTCATTTTTCTATGAAAGGGGGTGGGAGGATAATGTATTGTCATCGGACCACTATGTGAATATCAAATTTCATCCAAATCGGATAATGGGAAGTGTGTCAAAAACACATTTTTCTATAGAAGTGGTGGGGGTAGGGGTGTGAGGATATTTTTTTCTTAATGTTGTATTGTCTTGGGACCACTATGTGTGTACCCAATTTCATCCAAATCGAATAATGGGAAGTGTGTCAAAAACGCTTCACAAGACTTGATAGTTAGTTAGACAGAACATCTGAAGCTAAATAAAAGCTTGTAAAAATGTTTTAATTTAAAAAAATGCTCAAATTTGTATATAAAAGTCACAAACGCATTTTTTTATGAAAGGGGCTAGGGAGTAGGGGTGGGAGGACATTTTTTTATTATTGTTGTATTGTCATCGGACCACTATATGTATACCAAATTTCATCCAAATCGGATAATGGTTAGTGTGTCAAAAACGCATTTTTCTATAGAAGGGGGTGGGGGTGATGTGATATAATTCACATTGTATATTTGTTTATGTTATATTTTGATTGTTTGAAGTATTCATTAAGAAGTTGTCATTAAATTGATATAAAGAATAAATTATTCTCAATCCATTAAAATAAGAATATCACATGGCGCAGTCGGTAATTTGAATCAAATCAAACTTAAAAATAGCTGGAAAGCGTAACAGAAGATCTACTAGAATTCAAGACGTCTCCGAAACGTCCCAAGATGGTACAAATAGGGAAATTAAAGATGCAATGGCAAACTTAGAAAATCGAATAGAAAGTCGAATGGATACACGATTTTCAGAGCTCAGGGACATAATTCAAGATATGTTTCTACAGAATACTACACCTAATAAGGAAAATGTAGATAATTTAGATATAAACATTGATGAAACACAGCCATGTTCCTCATCACAAAATTTAAATTTAAAACCAGGAATTCCCGTTCCAGAAAAGCTTATTGAAAGTCTAAGTTATAGTCAGTTTAAAGATTGGAGGCTTAAAGTTGAAGGTTACATGATATTACAAAATTTAGACCTAAAATCATCTGGCCACGTATCGATATTACTTTCCACCTTTTTAAGCCAAGATACATTGGATATAGCAAGATTAGTATTAAAAATTCAAAATTTTAATAACGTACGATTGGTTGATATATTAAATAAACTAGAGGACTACTATAAAAAAAAGGAAAATAATCGCGTAAGAAAAAGCCAATTTTGGAATAAAAAACAAGGTGAAAATGAACTTTTTATTATGTTTTATAGAGAAAAACTTAAGCTTTTCCAATTAACTGATCCCTGTTCATCATGTTATGACCAATATTTATCGGATCACATTATCGAATCACTTTTTAATCCAGAACTAAGAAAAAATGTCGAATGCTCCCAGATAATACAAGAATTGAAAATATTGTCAAATTATGTGAATCAGAAGATTCTGCCGTAAAAGAAGAACAACAGCAGAACGTGGAAGTTTATAAAATTAAAACACAAAATTTTAATTCAAGAAAATGTGCAAGATGTAATAAAAATTGGCATACATCTTTAGATGATTGTCCAGGTATAAACTTTCAATGTAAAAAATGTTCATTAAAGGGGCATTTTACACAATATTGCAGAACAAAATCTGTCAAACACACAAATAATAATAGTGATATTCAACAAAATCAAACCATTGGACATTTAATCATAAATTCAATAAATAAAAACCCAAAATATATATGGGTAGATGTCTGTTTAGATGGCAATCAAAGTAAAATTTCTTACCGAGCTATACCAGATACTGGTGCCGAAGTTTCCGTTGCAGGAGAAGAATTTTTAAAATCCCTGAATATTTCAAGAAGAAATTTACAATATTCTTATCAAAATTTGAGTACAGCTGATACTTCACCACTGCATATACTTGGATATGTAAACTGCAAGATTCAATTTCAAAACTTATCAACAACCATTCAAATATATATATGCAAAGGTGTACGAGAACTTTTATTGGATAAAAAATCATTAATCGAGCTTGGAATTATTCACAAAGATTTTCCAAATCCACTTCCAAAATCTATTTGTGTAACAAATGTGACTTCATGTAATGATTTAAAAGAAGATAATTATGAAAAAATTAAAGAAGATTTGATAAAAGAATTTCATGATGTTTTTGACTTGGAGAATTTAAAACCAATGGATGGACCACCAATTCACATCCACTTAAAGTCAGATGCTGTTTTACATTCTATTAGCTGCCCTAGAAAAATACCATTTGTGACGAATTTTGCAGACGTGGAGATCAAGCATTAGAAAATATTGGTAATATGGAAAAAGTAGTGGATGATATTCTATTATATGACAAATCATTTGAAGACCATTACAATCGTATTCGAAAATTGTTAATACGTTGTCGTGAAAATTCAATAACTTTAAATTCCAATAAATTTGTTTTTGCCAAATCAAAAGTACCATATGTTGGGTATATTGTTGGCAAAGACGGAATTGAAGCTGATCCAAAGAAAATTGAATCTATAAAAAAATTTCCAACTCCAAAAAATTTGACGGAACTACGTTCTTTTATGGGTATAGTAAATCAATTGGGTTCATTCTCTGATGAAGTGAGTTCTTCCGCTAATCCATTAAGAACTCTATTAAAAACTAAAAATCAATTTTTATGGAACTATGAACACGACAGAGCTTTTGAAAACGTCAAGAGTACTTTGACAAAACCACCAATACTGTCTCATTTTGATCCTAAAAGAATTTCCGCTATACATACTGATGCTTCAAAATTAAATGGTCTTGGATTTATACTAATGCAAAAGCATGAAAATAATTGGACAATGGTTCAATGCGGTTCAAGATTTTTATCAGATGTTGAATCAAGATATTCCATGGTAGAACTTGAACTTCTAGGAGTTGTTTGGGCCATAAACAAATGCCGAACTTATCTACTGGGTTTAAACGAATTTTCGATTTTTACCGATCATAAACCATTAATTACCATCCTAAATGACAAAAATTTAGACAGTATAGAAAATCCACAAATTCAGAGACTAAAAGAAAAATTATGTAGTTATCGATTCACAGCCTTCTGGAAGAAAGGTAAAGAACATCAAATCCCTGACGCATTGTCAAGATGTCCAGTACAAACACCCACAAAAGAAGATATGCTGGCAGAAGAATCTACTCAACAGATAATTTCCTTTATTGCCCGTCAAATTTCTATTGCTGACAATACTGAAGAAAGTTACAGAAAATCTCATCTACAAGATTCACTTCTGATTAACTTACAAAAATCTGCTGAAAAAGATAATGAATATTAAGAATTAATAAGCCAAATTAAAGAAGGGTTTCCAAAAAATAAAAGTGAGTTAAAAATTAATTTATTTCCATACTGGAACATGAGAAATTATCTAAGTGTAGATAGTGGTTTGGTATTAAAAAACAATCAAATTTTAATACCTAAAGATAGAAGAAGAGAAGTCTTAGAGAGGCTTCATGATTCACATCAAGGAATAGAAAGAACAAAAAGACGTTCAAGACAAACAGTATTTTGGCCAGGAATAAATAGTGATATCAAAAATTTGATTGATTCTTGTCAATTATGTTTGCAATTTAAACCATCACAGCAAAAAGAACCAATGATTGTTGATCCACCAGCTACAAGACCATTCGAAGATGTGTCAACCGATCTATTTACATGTAATGGAAAATATTTTATAGTATATGCAGATAGATTTTCTGGATGGCCAATAATTTGCCAATTTGGAAACAATTGTCCTAACACCACAGATGTAATTACTTTTCTCAGAAAAGCATTCTGCGATACAGGAGTACCGGTTAGATTAAGATCAGATTGTGGACCCCAGTTTGATTCGTATGAAATAAAACAATTTTTGCAGAAGTGGAACGTGAACCGATCTCCTTCAACTCCTCATTACCCTCAAAGTAATGGTCATGCTGAAGCAGCTGTAAAAGCTATAAAAGATTTGGTCAGAAAATGCATGTGCGAAGGTTACTTAAATGAAGAAAAATATTATGCAGGCCTGTTAGAATGGCGAAACACTCCCAAAATAGAAGGTTTTTCGCCAGCTGAATTACTCTTTGGCCACACATTAAGATCTTTGGTACCAGCACATTCCAAAATGTTTCAAAGGAAATGGATTGACTTGGCAAATGTATACGACCGTAAAGCAACACAACAATTAACAATGAAGAATAGTTATGATCAACATTCAAAGAGTTTGGCGGCCATCCCTATTGGCAAAACCATATGGATTCAAGATTGGCGGTCTAAACGGTGGAATAGAGTTGGAGTTATTGTTGATATTGGACCATATAGAAATTACACCATCAAACTACCTAGTGGAAGAATTTTAATTAGAAACCAAAGATTTATTCGATTGGGGGAGAAGAAAGAGATTGAATGATGTAAAAAGCTTGAAGGGGAAGATGATGTGATATAATTCACATTGTATATTTGTTTATGTTATATTTTGATTGTTTGAAGTATTCATTAAGAAGTTGTCATTAAATTGATATAAAGAATAAATTATTCTCAATCCATTAAAATAAGAATATCACAGGGGGTAGGAGTGGAAGGATATTTTTTTTCAATGTTGTATTGTCATCGGACCACTATATGTATACCAAATTTCATCCAAATCGGATAATGGGAAGGGTGTCAAAAACGCATTTTCTATGGAAGGGGGTGGGGGTAGGGGTGGGAGGATATTTTTTCTTAATATTATATTGTCATTGGACCACTATGTGAATACCAAATTTCATCCAAATCGGATAATGGGAGAACATTTTTTTCTTAATATTGTATTGTCATTGGATCACTATATGCATACCAAATTTCATCCAAATTGGATAACGGGAAGTGTGTCAAATCAAAAATAAATTTTCTATGGAACGGGGTGGGGGTAGGGGTGGGAGGATATTTTTTTGTTATTCTTGTATTATCATAGGACCACTATGTGTATACCAAATTTTATCCAAATCGGATAACGGGAAGTGTGTCAAAAACACATTTTTCTATAGAAGGGGTGGGTATAGGGGTGGGAGGATATTTTTTTCTTAATGTTGTATTGTTATGTTTCATCCAAATTGGTGTCAAAAACGCTTCACAAGATTTGATAGTTAGATAGTTAGACAGAACATGTGAAGCTAAAAAAAAGCTTGTAAAAAACGAGTCAGTTACTTGTAGAGCAGGTCAGTAACCTGTTAGTATTCTAACAGGTAACTGACGATTTTGTCACGTTTTGTCAGATATTATTAATACTACTAAAATTGACCCTAATAAACAAGAAAACTCAAAAAGTGTATCCTATTGTAATTATGTTTCACCATTTTTTAAATTGTTTATCTGTTGTTCTACCTTTTAAAAACTTACCAGGTTACTGATCAAACTGAAGGTTACACACGCGAGTATGGACTAGTTAAAGGACACACCCACTGTCTTAGATGTGTGACATAGAATTAAACCATTCGCGCGTTTTCCAAATCACAGAGCTCTTTTTCACTTAGCAACTGAAGGTCAAGAATGATCCAATGATGTCAAATGAATAAAAAATCTGAAGGCACAGGTAACTGATACAATTTTTGGTGACAGTTGAAATTTGAATATTTAAAAACAAGTAACTTTAAAACAATTCTCGTTTTGACTATTTATATAAATAATTATAAGATAGTAAAATTTTAATGGTGACACTCCAGGTTACTGACAATTGTTACATAAAACCTCTGTTATCTAAAGCAAATATTTTTTATAATCTTCTAAAAATGAACTTGCTTGTTAGTTATTTAATAGAACTATAAAAATAAAATTAGTTTAATATAAAAAAAATGTTTTAACATGTTTTTGTGTAGGTCACATCAAAATCTGTCACTTTCCAGATATTCACCCATTTATGTGGCTTATCATGTTATTACAATAAGCCCTTCAATTAAAGAACCATGTACATTATAGAAATCATTTGATTTATTTTTAAGAGAAAAACAGAAAATTATAAGGTGTCTTTTAGCCAGAGGATGTTTAATATTCCTGGCTTTTTAAAGTTAGTAAATTGACATAGAGGGGAACCTCCAACAGTGGCCATGTCCCTACAATGCCCTCTTAGCTCAGTGAGTGCTGGCTAATCTGAAACTTTTTTATGAGGTGGCAATAGAAACCAAATAAAATACTAAGACAGGGATCATGACCAATACTGAACTTTTAAAAGGTTTCCCATAATGAACTGAAGGGATTGGACAAATAATAATAAATTTTATGAAATAAGGAACTCTTTACACTTAGAAACATGGAAAATAGTATTATGGGTGCATACAGATTTAAAAAACTAAAAAAAAAATATTTAAATAATAAACTTTAACAGAAAAAATACAGCAGCAATTAAAAAGTCCCTTACTACAAATTTTGATCAGTTGTTACCCCCTTGGTGAGACTGACCCTTACCAACACAGATTAGGTTAGATAAGATTAGTAATTACCAACTCGTCTTCATAGATAAAGTTGCATGGGATTTCCTTCCTTAAAATTTTTCCGAAGATTGTGTCGCCACCGGGTTGGGCGTTTTGGGCCAAAGCAACCTCGCCGGCCATTGGTTACTACTGCAAAGATCAGCTTATAATTGGGAAGGAATTTTTTTACAAATGTTTAAAACAATGAGTGAACACCAAATTCAAACCAAACTGAACAGAAAAAATTGAAATGAAAAAAGATAAAAACTAAAAATCAGCTGTTGCTGTGTTGCCGATAAACTTGTGTTTAGGAACTACACTATCCCGTAATGGAACTACTACCTAACAAGCCAAGAGGCGTTCTTTTGCAAGCTTACTATGGGCGAGTTCTCACACCCTGTTTCCACCAATGCAGGCCAACCCCGATTCAAAAAACGCATCAGGTGACGCTACATTTAGGGCCAGTTTATCAATGGAGGGTTACCCCTCGAGTTAGCCATGGGTTAAAGTTGTCAAAAGTGTTTATCCATCCAAGGTTAAATGCAAACTCGAGGGTTAACCCTAGGCTAACTTGACCCGCGCTCGAACGGCAGGGTAGCGTATTTAGCTCTGGGTTAAGGTTAAAATTTCCAATTATTTTGAAGTGTTTTTTTTATTTTGGTTGATTTTATATTTCAATTTTTGTGTTAAATAGGATGCTCCGAAGTTTTTAAAACACCAGCGGTGATACTTTTTATGGTACGAGGCTGAGATGATGGAATTCTCCACAGACATGGAGATTTTTGCAATGGGAGCAGTCTACCATGCAAACCAAAAATAAATATTCTTTTTTCTATGAGCAAGATCATGTTTAATAGAAAAGCACCCAATAAATATCTCACCTGCCAACAGAGCTATACCTAACATGTGCAGGTACCGAGCCACAATATAGACCCACTGGCGGTCGCAGCGAAAGGGCTGCAAGGCCCAGTCACATATGAATCTTCATCAATATGTGTACCAGTTTTATTATAATTACTAATTTATGTATTTAATTTTAAAACTTTTAATATGTATTTAAAAATGCAAAATAAAAAGTGAATGTAAATTTCAAACACTGTTTTTAAAATTTTTATTTGTCAGTACCTGAAAAATGACTATTAAGTTCTTTTGTTTTACAACAGTATTTTAGGAATCAGAAATAATCAACAATTAAATTTATATTATTGTACGTAACATCAAAATAAAATACTTAAATTATTGCAACATGCTAGAGCACTTTTATAATTAAAAAAAATATGTTACAGAATAAATATTATATCACATCAAGGTTTTTAAACACTTTCTGGTCATCCAGGAAGCCTCTGCTTGCTCTGCGCAGGGGTTTGTTTGTAGATCAGACATTCCAGGATAACAGGTTGATGTGTCAGAAACTAGTACCATTATTTTTTGTGGATATGCCTTATTGATATTTCTTTATTAAAATGTAGAAGTCTGTTGGTTTCCTTGTAAAGACATGACCTGTAACAAAAATAAAATGGGTGTAGTAGTTTAAAAATAAACTTAAAAAATTCAGAAATATGATCCAATACCAAAGATATTAATCCATTTGCTTTTAACTTATTTTATCTCTTGAATTATCTAGCTTTGATAGGTAGATAGGTACCTATAGATGCATTTTTATTTTAGACTATAATTAGTAGTTAAGTACAACAGAAACAATTTACAAAGTTGGAACTATCTACAATAGAAGTCAATGATCTACATGCTAATTTTTATGTAGCTAAATTATTTCATCATACATATAGTAGATACTTACTGGCTAGAGTACAATAACTGAAGAACCTGAATAAGTTTTTTCCAAATAATATTTTTTAACAAAACACCTGACACCAACAATACAAAAAAACATATGATTATAACCACAAAATGTCAAAAATTCCACAGACTATTAAATAAGAAGGGAAAACTTAGATGGTCGATTGTTACCAGCATTGCCAACCTGCGAGTTTCGGAGCTCTGGGTTAAAATCGCGTGGATAAACACTTTTCTCTTTAACTAGAGGGTTACCCCAAGGTTAGAGTTGGCCAAGGGGTAGAGATACCCCTCCATTGATAAACCGGCCCTTAAAACCGGTGCAAATCCATGGTCCATCACGTGATGCGGTTTTTGAATCGGTGTGGGCATGCATTGGTGGAAACAGGGGTATCGTCTCATTGATGAGTTTATCGATGCAATCCAACGGGTCCTTTAAAAATTCTGATGCCATCAAACAACTTCTTCTAAATGTCAGATGCAATCGACCTGGAGTCGATGCCTGTTCTTTGATGGATTTATATCAGAACCTCAAATGTTGTTGTTTTTAAATTGTTTAATTAAAAACCACAAAAGTGTGCGTGCGTTTGCTTTCCAATCAGAGGGTGTGTGGTTCGATTCCCATACCTACCACTACAAACTCGAACCTACTCTCCGTTTGTGAATACAGATTTACCGGAAGTAGGGGTAAAGCCTGTCTTGGGTGAAGTTTGGCCATCAACGCAGTAGGCCGTGGTTCGGAAGTCACGTAAAGGCGACAAATTTTAGGCAATTTTTTAAGCAAAAGATAATAAGGCCAAATATTTAAATACTGCTATATGGGTGTGTCTGGAATTATATGCCTTTTTATGAAAAAAGCAAAAGTGACACGAGATGTAAAGAATTGTATTGCCCATTTCTGGTACATAGCACGGTTGGCTGCACGGTGTGAAAAACTTGCGGCTTGCAAAGACGTCGGACCCTGATGGCACGCGTGTTGTCATTAGAGAATTATTGAAATACAGCCAGTGGCCTATATAGAACAAAGTTTCGTGGTGGGTATTTTATGCTATTTTATGTTTGTATTCAGGAAATATGTGGAAAATATCTAAAAAAATCTTAGCTTCGGGGCCCCCCCTTATATACGCCACTGAATACAGCCATCAGGCTATAATTGTGCCAGGCACTATTTTGACACATTCACATTGAAAACTGACAGGTTATCTTTCAAAATTGACATACCAAAGTCGACTTTAAAACTTTCGTCGTTTATTTTCAATTAATGAAAGAAGGCACTATTTATTCCGGTTCATATAGTAAACAATGGCCGTGTGTTGAGAGATCACAGCTGATAAGATGTCAAAATTGTGCCGGGCACTATTATAGTCTGACTTTATTTCAATAATTCTCTATTAACACAAAACACCAGTCATTAAAAATGGTTGCATTGAATTTCATATGCCTAGGATGCGTGCCGTTCGCGAACACGAATGTAGTTTTGATTTGGCCGCATTTTTTTGCCGCTTCGGAGCATTGTAACGAATGCAAGCTCGTAAAAGAACGCCTAAGATTGTGCAAATGAACTCTTTTGACTTATCGGCTTGGTGATGCTGCGGACTCTCTTTCCATAACCCCACTTTTTGAAAAACGTGATCGATCTGTGTGTTGGCGTCTCTTCACGTTTTTTTTGCAGGATTTACACAGGGAAATTTTACTATTTTTGCTCAGTTTTGTGTTTGAAGGTTTTATTTTTAAAAAAGGTAGGTATTTAAAATTTCTTTTCTAATCCGTATAGTCCTTGGTATAGGCGAGAGCGGAAAAAAAGAATGCAGAAAGGATTTAGCAGTTTATTCTTGGGAAGAGACGGTTCCTATTTTAAATTACGTTAGGGCTTGGTAGCCTAGCGTCGTAATGCACAGTGAACAAAAAATTTTTTATTGTGTGTTATGGATCAAGTGGTGCAGAGACCTGAGGCATGGTTAAAAGAGTACTCTGTCCTACTTGCCTGACCAGGACTACCTTAAATGTGACTGAACTGAAATGGGCCCCAGGCAGTAGTGGTAAGGTGATACAGTGGGACAAGTTGTATTTTTATTTATTTAATTTATCTTTATTTTATTTCTCATTTTTTTTTTTTTACATCAGATATTTCAGTCAATATTTACAGACAGCATGGATATGTGAAGCTTATAATGTTCACAGGAACAATTACTTATTACACAACCCCACAAAAAAATGTTGGGATATTATAAGACAGATTGTATTTTTTGACACTGAATTTGAAGCAGGTTAAAAAAGTTCCTTAATGTCTGGAATTCCCATATAAGAAATCAAAAAAAAAGGAGGTTTAGCCAAGGGGGTAACAATTGACCCAAAATTTGTACATGTAAATCTTGAGGTAATGCCAAGAAATTTGTACCGGGTGTCATTATATTTTTCCCACCCTTTTACACCATTAATAATTGATATAGGAATATAAAAGAAATTGTGTTGGAATTCGTGAAATTTTTACTTTTAAATTGCATCTTGACTTTATTCCTAATGCTTACCATATTTGACAAGCACTCAAATTTATAGTTTTTGAAAATTGGATGCTCCTTATATTATTTAATTAATAGATTAGGCTTGGAACATATTTTCCAAAAATACCCCATATGATGTAGTTTAGAGCCATAGTTTCTGAGATATTAGCAATTGTTTTTTAAAATGATAAAAAGATAACACTACCACTCAGTGGCATATATAGAAAAAAGTTTTGGGGTGGGCCCGAGACGGTTTTGGGGGGGGCCGAGACCTCATGAGGCTGTATTTTATGCTATTTTTTGTTTGTATTCATGAAATATGTGGAAAATATCCAAAAAAATCTTAGCTTCGGGGGGGGGGGGGGCAGGGCCCCCCAGCCCCCCCCCATATATACGCCACTGCTACCACTCTTGTATTAAATTTAGTATCCTTATTCCAAATTATGTTAGTCATATATGACATGACATATAAACTTTGTTGTCATTACCAGTTGTCATTTTGAGAGTCATTTAAAAAAATTATATTTTTTATTGTCACTGTTTATACATGGAGACTAACATAGTTCGAAATAAGGACACTGAAATTATCACAAAAGTGGTAATGTTTTTTTCTTGGTTTTTTTTTTAACATTAATAAAATTATTGCTAATATTCCAGAAACTATTTATCAAAACTGCAACATATGGGTTATTTTTGAAAAGCCTAATTTATTAATTAAATAATATAAGGAGCATCCAATTTACAAAAACTATAAATTTGAGTGCCTGTCAAATAGGGTATGTATGTATTCGAAAGTGGTGGCAGGCCCTACTGGACCTCCATGCACTGCGACCACAAATGGATCTATTGTGCTCACATACCTACATACTGAGTTTGACTAAAGTGGCATTTTTTTTTTCCACCCAGTACATGAAAAAACTGCAGATTACAACAATAAATGATTTAGGCTTAACACTTTGGCTCAAAGATATACCACTAAGGCCTCTGCATTATTAGCCATATCATCAAATAGATGCAATTTAAAAGTGAAAATTTTGCAAGTTCAAACACAATTTCTTTTATATTTCTATATCAATTATTAATGGTCTAAAAGGGTGGGAAAAAATATAATGAGGCACCCTGTACATGTATTGCCATGCTAATTTATATGGGTAATGCCATAAGTCGTTTCCCCCTAGGGTTTGGCAGACCAATTTTATTGATTTTATTTTTTTGGATCATTTCATTGGATCATTTCATATTATCATATGATATCAACCAAAAAAAAATGGAGGTTTGGCAGACCATCTCACTCTTGATCTCACCTGTTTTGATAAATTCTACCCAGGGTTCTACCCATAAAGGAGATTAAAAAATACCACTTTTCAAATTTTTGCCTGACAAATGTGCTTAAAAAAATTTTTGAATGCTACCTCGTCATATGAAAACTCCAATTTTTGAAAAAAAAATTTTTAAAAATATTTTTTAAAAATATATTTAAATAGGTAATTTTTAAAAAATAAATATATTTCTTTTCCTTTAATGTGTTAACAAGATTTTCACCAAATTTCAAATGTTAGCCAAAAAGATACAGAGAAAAATAGTAGAAAAAGAATCATTTTCTTAAAAATACACAAAATAGACATTTTCGAGAAGAAATATATCATCTAAATAAAACCAAAAAAACCCTTTTTTAAGTTTTTTTTATTTTTCCTTAAAGTAGTAGGCTCAGTACTGGGTAACACTGGTAAACTTAACACTTTTATTTTTTTCTCTCAAATGGTCTATTTTGTATGTGTGTTCTCAGTATTTTTTCATGCATTTTTATTATTACCAGTTCTCCATTCCAGTGGCGGCTTGTACAATAAAAATCTGGAGGTTGCAAAGGAGAATCGTAATTTTTTAACACACAAATATATGGATGATTGACCACAGAATGGCTTTAAAATTAAACCAACAAACTATCAAAACTCTGCAATCACGGACTACACAAGAAATTAAAATAAGAAATAGCATGCAAAATAAACAATCAGTTTGCAGTCAACCTGCAACCTCACTGAGCTTTACGGGATGGTTTTTAAATCCATGCATAGAAAGAAAATCGCGCGCGCTTTGTCATAGGCGAATTGGGTTGCATTCGAGCTGCAATCCGCGAGATAAAGTCGTCGCTGTGGGCCGCTGGCGCGCGGGATATAAGAGGTGCGGTAGTGTATAAATGTACATAATTCTGGTTGGAATTTAAAAATATATAAATAATAGTTTTTCTATTATTTTACCTATATTTTTTGGGGGTGTGCAAACCTGCAAACCTGTGGACGAGCCGCCACTGCTCCATTCTAAAATTTGGTGAGGATCTTGCTAACACATTAAGGAAAAAATATATTTTTTTGAAAAAAAAAACATGTAGAAATTTTACAAAAAAAAACATTTCATTTTCTCATAAATTTTGCTTTAAAAAAAAAAGTTGAATGGTAGTTTGAGGACCTTTCAAATTTCCTCTATATCACTATCATTGATTAATTAAGTAGTTCTTGAGATATCTTAACATTTGTTAGTACTTGTTTGAGCCAAATTGGCAGTTTTTTTTTAATTTAATAAAAAAACTACTCATTAGAAAGTTTTGAAATTTGGACTTCATGGATAAAATAGATTCACCAAAAATTATCAGTCTCAGAGATGGTCTATTAAATCTATGGTTGATTTGATATGAAACAACCCTTTTTAATTAGTTTTTAAATATCAAAAAAGTACCAAATTGGCTCAAACATGTACCAAAATAAATTTAGATATGTGTGGCTTGTTTAAGAGCTCTTTTTTACCTTTCAAATAAGGTATCACATGATGTTGGTGATCTCTACAAAAAACAAATTCAAAATTTTTATATTTTTTTTGTTGATTTATTAAATTTTGCTTTTTTATAAAAAAAAATTCTGCATAGTTCCTCATTGAAAAGGTATTTTCATGACCTTTCAAACAAGTCATATATCATTATACTGGTTTAAGTAGTTCTTGAGATCAAAATTTATTTAAGTACATTGAGCCAAATTGGCAGTTCTTTTAGTTTAAAGTATTAATTAAAAAGAAATACAGATCAGAAAAATTTTTAATTGGGACTCTTTCTCTGCTTTACTGGTCTGCATTTTTTTTTGTTAATTTCTTATGAGTTGACTTACCGGTAGTGGCAGATCCAGAGGGAGGGCAGCAGTGCCTGCACCTCCATCATTCAAAAAAAAAATAAATTCAAAATTTATTTATTACAAAAGCCTAAAGCCGTACAATTGAACGTTTCTAAAACTAAGCATGTAGTTTCCTGACATACATAGGTTTAATTATTATTTTTATTTAAATTACATTCAGTGGTTCCTTGTCATCAGTGATAGCTTGTGAGCTGGGGTGGCGCAAATGGCTTAAGAGTGCGGGTTCTGGATTTTTTATTTTTATTAACATTGAGAAAAATACCACAATGTGAGATATATTTCTTACCATAAAAAATTACTCTAAAAAAACAGAAATGAAAATCAACATAGGATTTACCTGCTTACATTGTTTTTAATTTTCCTTTTTACTTTTGTAACATTGATAAACGTCTTGTCATGGTATATTAATCAGACTGGCTGCAAAATAAGTCCGCCCTTTGTTGCATTAAAAAGTGGGCTGCCTCCTCTACTCCCCCACCCCGTTTATGTGCTTATAATTTTCCGTTAATTATCCGTAGATTAGTTGTGAAAAAAAAATATGCCGTGCCCATATTTTAAACAACTTTATATAAAATTAGCAGAACATCTATAAAAATAATAATGGATTTATCTAAAAAAAAATTTGTGCACAATTTGCAGTTAATTATCCGTAAATTATTTGTAAAGACAAAAAATTTGCTGTGTCCGTTTTTTAAAAACAAAATAGTGTTTTGCTAACTTTATATAACGTTAGCAGAACACCATTAAAAAAAATATTAAAATAATGGATTTATCTAAAAAAAAAATTGTGCACAATTTGCCGTTAATTATCCGTAAATTAGTTTTGCTATGCTTCTTTTTTTTTTAACTTTATATAAAGTTAGCAGAACACCTATAGAAATAATGGATCAAAAAAAGAATTGCACAATTTGGCGTTAATTAGCCGTAAATTAGGTGTTAAAAAAAACTAATTTACGGATAATTAACGGCAAATTGTGCAGTAAATTTTTTTTTTTAGATAAATGCATTATCTCTATAGGTGTTCTGCTAACTTTATGTAACGTTAGCAAAACACCATTAAAAAAAAACGGGCTTGGCAAATTTTTGGTTTTTACAACTATTTACGGATAATTAACGGCAAATTATGAGCATATATTTTTTTTTATTTCCAAAGTTATTTTGCTTCTTGGTAACGCGGGCTTGCGTCATAAATCCAAGATGGCAGGTTTTTTTCATGTTTTTTTTCACAAACATTGGCTTATAACTTGCACTAAATTAGTTTTAGAACACCAATTTATATAGTAAATAAACAATAAGCTTTTTAGTCTAAAAACTACCAAAGATAATTTAAAAATACTACGGAATAGTCGAGGGGTGAACAGCTAACCCAAAATGTGTACACCGATTGTGAAAATCCACAATCTTTTGCTAAGATTGTGAGGGATTGTGGTAAGATTGTGAAAGATTGTGAGGGATTGTGGAGGACTGTGCAGCGGCGTAGCGTGCCTGAAGGGGCGGACAGCTAAAACGGGCGCCCATCAAATCAAAAATTCTGGCGACCAAAAAAAATACTCTGCCAATATATGGGCCCCTAAGCTCACACTACGTACTATAGTTATAGTGTACGTGCGAGCTAATAAAACTAAGACCTGAAATATATCTTATTTAACTCCAGACTAAATTACCTTTTGTTTGATACCACACAAGCCATGTTTTGACTTAAACTCAAATTTTTGAAATCTACCCCCACCCTTAAAAAAACAAAAACTAAAATGTATTTTGTTTAACTCCGGACTTAATTACCTTTCGTTTGATATCACACACGCCATATTTTCACATAAACTCTAATTTTTGAAATCTACCCCCACCTTTTTTGAAGAAAAATAAAACTAAAATGTATTTTGTTTAACTCCATACTCAATTACCTTTCGTCTGATATCACACACGCCATATTTTCACATAAACTCTAATTTTTGAAATCTTCCCCCACCCTTGTGGCTTGTGTTTGGTGGATTTTGTTCATTTTTAAATGGGACCATCTCGACCCAAGACCCAGCCTAGGTACCAAATTTCATTAAAATCGGCCTAGCGGTTTTTGAGTTATGCGCGTTGGTCGTTACAGACAGACATACAGACAGACAGACAGACAGACCAAAATCAAATCAAAATCAAAATCTTTATTAACGCATATAGCAGTTACAAATAAAAAAGTAGGACTAACTAATAGTGTCACATTAAAAAATAGTCATGTCATTTCAAAAATAAAATTACAAGTAAAAGTTAGAATAACTCACACAGTTGGAGTAAAACTTTTTATCACACTTTATCACTTCATTCATCAAGATGGCGGTTTAACACATAAAAATGTACTTAATTAAGAGAACAGCATAAACAACAAGAACCATCACAATTAAAACGTAATTTTTACAACAAATCTAAAAAGATAACATTTCAGGCAAATAAAATTTTTTTAACCTGTTTGCAAAATACATTGTAACTACAATTAAAAAAGTCAATGTTATTATTTTCTTGCATTAGAAAATTTGCAGTTTTACATATTCGATTTATAGGAATATTAGTACCATAATTAGTTCTATGAAATGTTAGACTAAATAGATCTTTATTTCTGGAATTCCTAGGTGGAATGTGAAAGCTAACCTCTGAAAGAAGCTCTGGGGCATCAATCAGACATACAGACAGACACAGACAGACGGCGCGACAAAAAAGTTTCAAAATCATCTGAAACGCAAAGATATATAAAAATTTTTGAAATTGGAGCAACTTTTTTTTTCTCGAAAAAATTAGGATCACCAAAGCTCACACTATTATAGTATAGTATATGTGTGAGCTAAAAGGTCATCATGTCTATAGTTTCCTTTGCCGCCCTCTTAATTTACCATTACCGGCCCTCCTACTTAATAACGATTAGGGCTCTTCGGGCACCAATGGGGCGCCAGTACCCTCGGGGGGGGACGAACACCCCGCGCTACGCCACTGGGACTGTGGTAAGATTGTGAAGAACTGTGGTAAGATTGTGAAAGATTGTGAGGGATTGTGATAAGATTGTGAGGGATTGTGGTAACATTGTGAGAGTGATTGGGACTGACTGTGTAAAGATTGTGAAGGATTGTGGGAAAATTTTAAGAAATGTGTACACCGATTGTGAGAGCTATTCACCACTCGGGAATAGTCATTTTCTTACCCAAAGAAAGAGGTAAGAAATTTTTTACTACCCCAAATCAATTGGTTATGGATCACTCAATTTTAAGTTGCTGGGTGTTTGGCCCAAATTTGAGTAAGGAGCGCTCAACGGAGCGCCTGTGTGAAGTCATAAATCCAAGATTGCGATATCTCCCATATTTTTTCACAAATTATTAAATATAAAGATAACTTCTTTACCATCTTAATTGATGTTCTATTGCAAACAAAAAACGTATTTACAGTTTTTCTGTAAAACTAATTTGGTAAAAGTCGCCATCTTGGATTTAAGACTTCACATTGGCCTCCCTACTTAAATTGGAGGCAAACACCTGGGTAGCTACTCTGGATCGTGAACGATGTGAAGAGTTGCCATCACATGCTTTGACCAATGTCAAGTTTTAAATTAGCTACGAGCCGTCACGTGCTATGCGAAAAGGCCTCCATTGCGCAAGCTTCTCCTACGATCCGACTGAGAAACGCTCAGTCGCTACGGGGCAGGAGAACAGATTTCACGTCAAACGCGTAAAATTCACTAACTCTGAAGAGTGGGCGACTATGCCATTGGTCGAGACAAGTCATTTCGCACAACACGTGACCGTTTAGAGTTTGCTATTGGTGAAAGCGTGTGATGTGGATGGTCACATCATTCAAGGCCCAGAATAGCTACCCTGGTTACTTGAAATTGTCTAGGATCTAGGGTAGTTTAAGAAAATCTTCCTTAACTATCCCACAGGATATCATACATATAGAAATATAAAAATTATGAGCACACAAAAAATTTCAAAATTTGACAAAATTGGTATGCACATTCCATAAGGAAGGTTCTTTAAATTGACAATTTGCTAAGATAGACATCTAAAATTTTTTATGAGTTTTGGTCTTTGTTGACCCTACCTTAAGAGATATCATATCAAATAAGGCTCTTACCCAAGAACAGCATGTGTTCTCTGCTCTTACGTTTACCTACAGGGTGACTCACAGTAAGTTTTCCGATTTAACATGATAATATTGGGTTTCCATTAAATATAGTGAAAGCCCCGACCCCTTTCCCTTCGAGAACGTTGTCAAAATGGCGGCACCATCTTGGATTTTAGACAATTTTTTTAAAATTTTTTCCGCCATCTTGAATATCTCATATTTGCTGAGGGAATTCTTTTTGGGAAACTTTAGAATTATATTTAGCACCGCAAAAAAATAAAATAAGCGACTAAAAAGAATTACCGGGTGGGCCAAAAAAAAACCGGAGAATTTATTTTTCATTATAACTTTTGAACTATACCATTGATTTTAATGGGACAAACTGCACTTTGCAGAGAATTAATCAGAGTTTTGTATAAATAAATTTTTTGTCCGCCATTTCAAAATCCAAGATGGCGGACGAAATAGATTTGTACCCTTCAAAAATGCTCGTTTATTCTTGTGTTGCGAACATGTTTTAATAACTTTTTTAATCACTAAAAAATCAGTATTCTTGCCCCGCAAAACAAGCTATGAATCAGCAAAATCGGTTTGGTGGTTTAAAAAAATATATTTTTGTTTTAACCATTGTTTTGAATATTATATGATTGCCTTGCCAATCATGTCTGCATTTATTTCCTTATACTGAACCGATTTTGATGAAATAAAAAATATCCTGGTGAGAATTGATTGCTTTTTAAAGATCGTGATTGAAAATTTATTAAGATCTTAAAATTTAAGATGGTGGACAGAATCATAATTGATTCTTCAAAATGGCGTGTTTAGTCTTATTTGCTGAAAATGTTTTAGTTTTTTTTTAAATTTATAGAAAAATACTACTTTTCCCCCTAATGGTATAATTTAGTAAAAACGGTTTGGTGGTTCTCAAAAAATCTATTTTTGTTTCAGCCATTGTTTTACAGGTTATACGATTGCACTGTCAATCCTGTCTGCATTCATTTCTTTATAAACTCATTATTACTGAACAGATCTTAGTGAAATTAAAAAAATCACGCTGAGAATTGTTTGTTCTTTAAAGTTTATAATCGAAATTTGCCACCATCTTAGAAGTTAGGATGTCGGAAATAATCATACTTGACCCTTCAAAGAGGCACGTTTATTCTTATTTGCAAAAAATGTTTTAGTTTTTTTTTAATTTATAGAAAAGCACTTAATTAATTTTTATCTCTTTATGTGGGATAAAAATAAGAATAAGCACGCCATTTGGAAGAATCAAGAATGATTCTGTCCGACATCTTAAATTCTAAAATGGCGGCAAATTTCGATTATAATCTTTACAGAGCAATTAATTCTCAACATGATTTTTTTATTTCACTAAAATTGGTTTAGTAAAAACGAATTTATAAGGAAATTAATGCAGACAGGATTGGTAATGCAATCGTATAATCTGTAAAACAATGGCTGAAACAAAAATAGATTTTTTAAGAACCACCACACCGATTTTACCAATTTGCACCTCGCTGTGTGGGGGAAAAGTAGTGCTTTTCTATAAATTAAAAAAAAACTAAAACATTTGCGCAAACTAAGAAGAAACACGCAATTTTGAATAATCAAGTATGATTCTGTCCGTCATCTTAAATTTTAAGATGGCGATAAACTTTGATCATGACCTTTCAAAAGGAATCGATTTTCACCAGGATGTTTTTTATTTCATTAATATCGGTTCAGTAGTTATGAATTTATAAGGAAATAAATGCAGACATGGATTGGCACGGCAATCGTATAATATGCAAAACAATGGTTGAAACAAAAATATTTTTTTAGAACCACTGAACCGATTTTGCTAATTCGTACCTTGTTGTGCGTGTCCAGAATGCAGCTTTTTTACTAATTTAAAAAAATAATTAAGACATGTTCGCAACACGAGAATAAACGGGCATCTTTAAAGGGTACATTTTAATTTCGTCCGCCATCTTGGATTTTGAGATGGTAGACAAAAAAATACTTTCAGTCAAAACTCTAATTAATTCTCTGCCAAGTGCAGTTTGTCCCATTAAAATCGAGATTATATAGTTCAAAAGTTATTATGAAAAAAAATTGTTCGGTTTTTTTTGGCCTACCCGGTGCACCAGAACTTCCCATTTTGACCCCTGTTTGGATACCATTTGGGCTAATATTACTTTTTAAATATAATTTTGTCCTAATATCGACCATCCTTCGTTTGAACCACGTAGCCACTAACTGAAACGTCGTGTGGATATTTTTTCATTATTGTTGTATTGTCATCGGACCACTATATGTATACCAAATTTCATCTAAATCGGATAATGGGAAGTGTGTCAAAAACGCATTTTTCTATAGATGGGGGTGGGGGTAGGAGTGGTAGGATTTTTTTTTCAATGTTGTATTGTCATCGGACCACTATGTGAATACCAAATTTCATCCAAATCGGATAATGGTAATTGTGTCAAAAACTAATTTTTCTATGAAAGGGGGTGGGGGTAGGGGGGGGGAGGATATTTTTTTCTTAATATTGTATTGTCATCGGATCACTATATGTATACCAAATTTCATCCCAATCGGATAACGGGATGTGTTTCAAAAACGAACTTTTCTATGGAAGGGGGTGGGGGTAGGGGTGGGAGGATATTTTCTTCTTATTGTTGTATTATCATCGGACCACTATGTGTATACCAAATTTTATCCAAATCGGATAACGGGAAGTGTGTCAAAAACACATTTTTCTATAGAAGGGGTGGGGGTAGGGGTGGGAGGATATTTTTTTCTTAATGTTGTATTGTCATGGGACCACTATGTATCTACCAATTTTCATCCAAAACGGATAATGGGAAGTGTGATAAAAACGCTTCACAAGATTTCATAGATAGTTAGATAGTTAGACAGAACATCTAAAGCTAAATAAAAGCTTGTAAAAAGAGAGTATTGTCTACACCACCACAGTTAAAGGACAACATTTGAAAGGCCATTAACAAAGTTCCTATTGAAATGTGCCAGCTGGATGGTCAATATTAGGACAACATTGTGTTTATCAGAAGTGACATTTGTATCCCTATACATTCAAATTATTTATTATTATCCCCACACTTTTTATTCTATTTTGATAACATGTTAATAGGGAAATACCTTAACCATTAGTAAAAGGTTAAAAACTTTCAAATATTGTTTGATGTAGGGTCGTTTTATTTCAAATCAATCACCGATTTTACATTACATCATTCTACCCATAAAGAGAATGAAAAATCCAAAATTTCAATTTTTGCTGATGAGTAATTCTTTTTTTAATTAAATTTTGAAAATCAAGCACTGCCAATTTGTCTCAAACATGCACTAACAACAATTGAGATATCTCGAAAACTAGGGTAAGCAAATTTGGTTAAAAACTACTTATCAGAAAAATTTGGTATTTTTTCTCCTTTATAGGAAGAATGAATGTAGGTACCAAAAATTATCAAAATCTAACCTCCAGTACGGGACGTATTATTTCCACTTCCAATGCGTTTCGCGCGCGCATGTGGCGAAATGAGAGATGCGAGTAAACATTAGCTGCGTTCGGTATTTAAGTCGGATTAATCCTTTTGATCGAAATCGTTCGTTAGTTCCATCTAGATCTAGGGGAGGTAGACCTGAATCGTTCGTTAATTCTGCTCAGACTATTCGGACGTAAATCTGGTTGCTCCGTACATTTTGATCGACGAAACAGATTAATCTGAGATTGTGACGTATGTTGTGTATTTGTTTTGTTTACAAAAATAATTTTTTTATGTAAAAAGATTGAAATCGAATTATTTGACGTTGAAGACAACAAATTATATAAATTTCCGACATCACAGGAAAATTTTGTCAAAATTATAGCTGGGCGTGTGTTGCAATATGTACATAATATTTTTGGTTATATTTAAGGTTATAATCATTTATAAAAATTTGATCTGGATCGTTCGTTAATTCCAATTTGCTCAGACTAATCTGTAATCACGTGACCAAAAATCCGTCACGTCTGAGATGCAAATACCGAACGCAGCTAGAGAAATACGTACACATTTTTGTTAAATGGGCATTTTCTCCCGCTCTAACGGTAATGAGTTTCGTAGAAGTCCACAGGCGTCTAGCGGGCAGTCGTGCACAGAGAAATTTTGGAGAATCGCTGGTCAAAATATTTTACTCTTCTACCCATATTAAAAAAAGTGCAAAATTTATTATTTTATTTATTAGAAATTTATGTTTAGCTTAGATCCGGGTTTGTAGCTCAGCAAAATCTGCCAAATTAACGTCACTATTTTTTCGCTAAATTTAAAAAATAATGAACATTTGTTTCCTAGCAAAAAATATCATATAAACTTTTTTATAAACCTTTTAGTTTTCTCCCATTAAATAGAAATAAGCTAAGGTAAATCGACCAGTCTTTGACAACATAAATATAAACTGATACTTAAACTTAAAACCGCTTTTATTTGCATTAAAAGATGTATTAAAATTATCGACACCCAAATTCCAATTATTGACACTCAGTTATTGACACCCAAATTCCAATAATTGACACCCAAATTGCAATTATTGACACCCAGATATTGACACTTTAAGACATATTTATTATTAAACAGGTACATATAACCTATATAATACCTCCAATGATTGAAACTTTATGTCAAATACTGGATTGAGTCAACAGTTTATGTCCAGTAATTAAAACCCTATGTCCAACACTGGAATGAGTTATCACCAAGAAAGACAATAAGGTGTGCCAACAGTGCCAGGTTATGTGGAATATTAAACAGGTACCTATAACCTATATAATACCTCCAATGATTCAAACTTTATATATCAATTACTGGAATGAGGCAACAGCCAATGTCCAGCCATTGAAACCCTATGTCAAACACTAGAATGAGTTATCACCAATAAAAACAACAAGGTGTGCCAACAGTGCCAGGTTATGTAGAATATTAATCTTGAATTCAGAACTACAATATGTAGTATGCTAGTTATTGACATAAATGGCAATAACTGGAAAATGTTCTGTTATCAGAGCCAGTGAATGACAGGTGAGCAGAAAGGTTTGAAATGATGCAAGGGAATGTTTTAGGTTATTTACAAGGTTATGTAATATATACCTTAATGTGTGGTACAAAAATCATACCCCTATTTAAAACAAAACACAGTAACAAATCACCTGTTTACGTTGCCATGTCAAAAAATGTCATGTTGTTTAGGAATGAGTGGATAGATTTGCAGCCGCTTTTAGGCACCATTGCCAAATGGATTTGGTAACATACAAAAAAGATTTTATAGATTCCTTAAAGAGTTAGATACGAAGTCAAGTGTCAATTAATCGTTGGGTGTCAAAGACTGGTCGGTTTCCCTTAAGTAAAACTCTCTACTTTGTATTTTAAAATTGGATACCCCATCAAATAAAACAACATAAAACAGTTTTTGGTTAATATCTCAGAAATAAAAGCTCCTACGAAGTTTTTGGGTATAACACAAATTCATGAGAAAAATGAGTGTTACTATATTCTGCATAATGATCCCTGGTTGCGTTAAAAAGTTAGCATTTTTAACATTTTTATGTGCATAATAACATACTGTGTGTATAGACAAGACAATTTTAGCTTGTCTGCAGCCCAATTTCTATTGTCTCGGTTATTACATTTCATGAGATTTTTATTATTTTTTTAGGTGCAATATGGCAGGTGGAGCAAAAGCCCAAAAAAGGAAAGGTGTGGAAAATCAGAGCCCTGTCAAAAAAGCGAAGCTAGAAAATGGCGCCGGCAGCCCTCAAGCCAAAAAACCGTTTAATAAAAATGCCAGTCCGCAAAAGCCAGGCAACAAGAAGTTACAGGGCCAGAAACCGAAGCCTTTTGCCGGTACAAAACAACAGAACATTAAGCCAAAAACGAAGCAAGACAAGGGAGCTGAGCAAAAAGCGACTGGTGAAGGTAAGTGTGTAAATCAACCAGGGTTGAATGGGCTCAAACAAACCGTCCCTGGCAATTTTTTTAATTCCGTCCTCGCTTCGGCACAAAATTTTTTTTGGTTTTGTTATTAAATAACATGCCAATTTTAAAGGATGTAATTTGCATTTTGAGAAAAACACTTCATATAAACATATGTATGCATGTCCTAAACATCCTAACTTGTGAAATACGAAAATCCTTTTTTATTAATATCTGTGATACTCTAGATATTTTTGTAAAGTTTTATATTTGGTATGCCTATATTAAAGACTAAAAAAAAAAATGTACAAAATTTTAACATACAACAGCAACAGCCCAGTTTTTTTTTTCGAATTTAGGTTTTGGTTTCGACGGATTTTCCATCATGTCTTATGTAATAAAATTAAAAAAAAAACAAATAGCAGTAACTGTAGTACTGCCTTATGAACAATTAAAACTTTGAAGTCGTTTTTTTCCGAACCACACTTTCGTCACTTGCGCCCTTTTAACTACCGGGGGCAGAGCAGTTATGCTAATTTTTCATATGCTAACGACTTTTTTAATAATAAACTTGATGCTGCAATTTTATCTATGATCTCCTTAATTTGAATTGGACCCAATACCGATTTTTCAATCGGTTAATCGATTTCTTGGATATTTTATGTATTTTAGCAGTAAAAATGATCTTTAGCAAAAAAGATATTAGACATTGGCAAGGCAGTACCGAAAGGGGAGATCAGGGGGATCAATCCCCAACAAAGTGTGTTAAAAAAGATTGCACAACAGCGCAAATAAGAAAAAAATTGGACAATATTTTTATTACATTTTTTTAACTTCCCGATTTTTTCTTCTGGATATTGGTTTTGTATAAAGATATTGATTAGTGCCATTATCCTATTATCTCCTTGATACATTATACTTCTTTTAATATAAAAGTAACTGTAACAATCAAACGAGTAACGCGGGCCTAAAGTTACTACATACAGACTTTTTTAATTTAAATGTTTAATGTTTTAATTAGTTCGTTTGTCAAATATATAAAAATAAATATTAATAATTTGGAATAGGTACATTGGGCCTGCGGCCCAATCGGCCCTAAATTGAACCGGCCCACCGGGTGCCCGGTTGCCCGCCTGTCCCATCCAACCCTGAAATCAACAAAAAAAAAAGTAGTTTTAAATTTTACCATTTTTTCAGAAAAATTCGGGAGAAAAAAAATACGCTAAATAATTCGGTCTACTAAGGTGTATACTATAAAATTAGAAAAAAACCTAACCCAACATTTTAGAAAATATATTTGAAATAAATGATTTTAAAAAAAGTTTGTTGTTTTAACTTGTTGATAGTTTATAATATTAAGCTTAATTCCCACCTGTACAAAACATGCACTTAAATTTAGTTTTTGGTTTTGTAAAGATAAACAAATTTAAGTAAAGGTTAAGACAATGGTCAATAACAGTCGGACCGCGAATGTGATGTTAAAAAAATATATTTTTACACAATAAGAGAAAAAAAGTGTGTGTATAGAAAATCAACTTCTACCCCTTTTATGATTTTGTCCGGCTTTCAGAAAAGACATTATACAAAACTTTAATTCAGTTTTTATCCGATTATTACCAATGCTTCTTTTACCGCTGACGGTTTGGCTCATGTTTTGAGAAATGACGTTTTTGATAATGTTTGGTTATTAATAATTCCGTTTTTGGTATTGGACTGTTCTACGATTTTCATTTGTGATCCACGGTTTTTCTTTTGTGCTTTATGATAAACTGTGGGGACCCCCAAGAAATTTTTAAGTAATCTATGTTTAAGGGGAACTCCTAGGAAATACTATTTAAAAATGTTTGTTTTATGTTTGTAGTTGTAAAGAGAAAGAGGTCCGGACAGTTTCACAAAATAAAAGAAGTTGTCCACAAAACCAAAGGTCAGAGCGATCCTGAAATCATCAAAACTTTGGATGAGAAAATTAAGACGATGCAGTCTAGGGACGGCGAACTTACAAAATCAGCGCGAAGGAAGATAGCCGTGCTGAAAAAATTGAAAGCCATTGCAGAAGGTATTCTTGTCTAATCAAAATAAATAGTGATTGTTTTTTATCATGCATCACAAGGATTTGTGACATGATAAAAGTTAAAATTTTAACCTCAAGCTTAGACTTAGGAACTGCGGGACAAGACGGTTTTGTTCTATAATGCCGTGCCGTGTAGCGCAGCGTAGTGCGGGATATTTCATTCCAATTCCATTAAATAATATTTGGCCGCATCGTGTCGCACAGTTCCGCTTAGTGCGTTCTATGCTTTATGTAACATTTTTTTTGGTGTAAATTGTTTTTCGAGATATTACATAAAGTTGTTTTTTCTTTATCGATTAACCCTTTTATTTCTTTAAACTCTTTGTATTTTTTTATAATTTTTTTACAATGTTTAGAATATTTTAAAATGCTCAAATTACAATAATAATTAAAAATAAAGAGGTAATTAAAGAATAAAAATATAAAAAACAATAAAAAAACTAAAAAAATTAATACTTAATGTAATACGTCGTTTTAATGGAAATTTTACGTTAATTAAACAAATTGAATAAAAAGACGGATTCCATAAGTAAAATACCAACTTTATGTAATATCTGAAAAACTTAAGTGACAAATAAAATTCAAATTGACAGTGTATTCTTTAAAAAATAGCCAATTAAAAAAGTAATTTATACGAAAATTTTCAAAAATAAAAAATTTGAGGCCACCTTCCAAAATGAAGACTTGAAAAACTCTTGTAGCTTGCTATATTAAAATTCGTTGCTCGGTTGTCACCTTTAATTATCTCTTGAAAATCGAGCATTGCAAGTGGGGTCAGATGTTTATATCTAGAATTACCGGAAATGTAAAATATTACATAAAAAAACACCCTCTTTAGTTAACGCGCTATAACTTTTATTAAAGAATCAAAAATAAAGTTTATAAGTTCAAATTTATTATAGGTAAAATTATTGAAAAAAGCGCCGCCCCAAAGGAACAAAAATCAACATCAAAAGGTAGAAGGGACAGAAAAAAAGTTGCTGCTGCTAAAAATGGAGACCAGAAAAAAGTGAAAAAGGGAGAATCAGATGGTAAATGTCACACATTAAAATTCAGTAAAATTTTGCTGTACCTATTTCACTATAGCTATAGACAATTCATATTTTAACTACGATTTTAAATAACTCAACCCTACAAAAAAAACTCGACATCTGTAAGAAAGACCATGTTATTCCTATGTTCTTTTCGACTGTGAATCCTAGTCTGGGGTCCAAAAAGTCACTAGACGTCTGGAATTTTTCCCAGTGGGTGAATTCATATAAAATTAACGAAAAAAAAAAATATAAGTGATTATTTTTCATGAGGATGAAAAATACCAAATTTAAACATTTTCATATCAGTAGTTTTTGTTAAATTAATTTTCAAAAATCAAAATTGGTTATTTGACTGAAACATGTACTAAAATTAATTTAGATATCTCAAAAACAACTTGTACCAGGTTAATAATTGTTCAAAAGCTCTTTGAAATACCTTTTAAAGAATATATTACATAATCTAATTTTTACAAAAAACATTCCAAAAAATTTTGAATTTGGTTTTTGCAAAAAATAATTTATGTGATATGCCATTTTCTTTATTTTAAACTCGACGTTTCGGTTAGTATCTAACCGTTTTCAAGTGTAAACTGGTTTACTGTGTCTGAAACTCGTAGACAATAATTGTGTAAAAACAAAATTCCGGCCTTTCATTTTCTTTATTTATTTTAAACATACATACGTTTCGGTTAGAGACGAAACCTTTTTTTAGCTCACACATATACTATACTATAGTAGTGTGAGCTATGGTGATCCTAATTTTTTCGAGAAAAAAAAAAGTTGCTCCGATTTCAAAATTTTTTATATATCTTTGCGTTTCAGATGATTTTGAAACTTTTTTGTTGCGCCGTCTGTCTGTCTGTCTGTATGTCTGTCTGTCTGTCTGTATGTCTGTCTGTAACGACCAACGCGCAGAACTCAAAAACCGCTTGGCAGATTTTAATGAAATTTGGTACCTGGGCTGGGTCTTGGGTCGAGATGGTCCCATTTAAAAATGAACAAAATCCACCGAACACAAACCAAATAAAAGGGTGGGGATAGATTTCAAAAATTAGAGTTTATGTGAAAATATGGCGTGTGTGATATCAAACGAAAGGTAATTGAGTCTGGAGTTAAACAAAATACATTTTAATTTATTTTAAAAAAAAGGGGGGGGGTATATTTCAAAAATTAGAGTTTAAGTGAAAATATGGCGTGTGTGATATCAAACGAAAGGTAATTAAGTCCGGAATTCAACAAAATACATTTTAGTTTTTGTTTTTTTTAAGGGTGGGGGTGGATTTAAAAAATTTGAGTTTAAGTCAAAACATGGCTTGTGTGGTATCAAACAAAAGGTAATTAGTGTGGAGTTGAATAAAATATATTTCAGTTTTTAGTTATATTAGCTCACATAACTATAGTACCTAGTGTGAGCTTAGGGGCCCATATATTGGCAGAGTATTTTTTCGTTGATTAGACCCATTGGGGTGTCGGAAAATACATTGCAATAACATTTGCTGTCTTACAGATCTCAGTGGCGGCTCGTAGAATAAAAATCTGGAGGTTGCAAAGGAGAATCGTAATTTTTTAACACACAAATATACGGATCAAGCTTTAATTTTTAGCACACACATTTTTTTTAACGCAAAAACTAACAAACTATCAAAACTCTGCGATCACGGACTACACGACAAATTAAAATAAGAAATTAGCATGCAAGGTAAACAATCGGTTTGCACTCGACCTGCAACCTCACTGAGCTTTAAATCCACGTATAGAAACAAAATCGCGCGCGCGTTATGATAGGCGAATTGGGTTGCATTCAACCTGCAAACCGCGAGATAAAGCCGTCCGTCGCTGTGGATGGCCTGCGCGCCCGATATAAATGTACATAATTCAGGTGGGAATTTAAAAATATATAATTATTAGTTCTTTTATTACTTTACCTATATTAGCTCACACATATACTATACTATGTGTGAGCTATGGTGATCCTAATTTTTTCGAGAAAAAAAAAGTTGCTCCGATTTCAAAAAATTTTATATATCTTTGCGTTTCAGATGATTTTGAAACTTTTTTGTTGCGCCGTCTGTCTGTCTGTATGTCGGTCTGTCTGTCTGTAACGACCAACGCGCATAACTCAAAAACCGCTTGGCCGATTTTAATGAAATTTGGTACCTAGGCTGGGTCTTGGGTCGAGATGGTCCCATTTAAAAATGAACAAAATCCACCGAACACAAACCAAATAAAAGGGTGGGGGTAGATTGCAAAAATTAGAGTTTATGTGAAAATATGGCGTGTGTGATATCAAACGAAAGGTAATTGAGTCTGCAGTAAAAAAACATAAATTTTAATTTATTTTAAAAAAAGGGTGGGGGTATATTTTAAAAATTAGAGTTTAAGTGAAAATATGGCGTGTCTGATATCAAACGAAAGGTAATGGAGTCCGGAGTTTAACAAAATACATTTTAGTTTTTTGTTTTTTTTAAGGGTGGGGGTAGATTTCATAAATTTGAGTTTAAGTCAAAACATGGCTTGTGTGGTATCAAACAAAAGGTAATTTAGTCTGAAGTTGAATAAAATATATTTCAGTTTTTAGTTATATTAGCTCGCACGTACACTATAACTATAGTGCCTAGTGTGAGCTTAGGGGCCCATATATTGGCAGAGTATTTTTTGGGGGTTGCGCAAACCTGCAAACCTATGGACGAGCCGCCACTGACAGATCTATAAAAATGTTTTTTCTTGTCAGGTTGTGTTATTTATGTGTATTTATTGCAATATTCTAGTTAAAATCTGAATTGTTCATAGCTCTGGTAAAATAGGTACAGCGAAATGTATATCTTTGATTAACTAAATTTTACTATACCTATTTGATTATTTGAAATGATAGAAAATGCATATTTGATCTATCTACTAAAGGAATGAAAAAAATTAGCTAAATAAATTAAAAAAACCTTTATTTATTAGATGATGATGACGAGGAAGAAGAAAACGATGCGGAAGAATCTTCCGATGAAGAAGCTGGTGCAGAGGCAGCCGAAGAAGATGACGACGACGATGATGACGGTAAGATGATTTCTGTTTATTACAAACCGGTATTTTTTGATTACAAATAAAAATTGTTAATATTTATATTTAGCAAATTAATGTTGGGCTTCGTTTTCAATTTTGTGCCGTTTTTTTCCTTATGTGCTTAAATTCTTGTTTTTTTGTTGTTTCAATGTAGACAAAACCCATTGTCGAAACGTTACCGATAAATTAAACCGTATATTTACCAGAACAACAGTGTCCTTATTCCCAGTAAATCTACGTGTAGTTATTTTCAATTTTAAGATATTTTGACCCAGAGGCCACTTTATTTTTAACAAATTCTTCAAAAAATTCAGGTTCATCCGAATAATAATAGAGTAGATCGGTGCAGTTTACGTGCAAACTATTTGAACGCTATCTTTTAGTTTGCTATATGCATAATGATTCTAAAAACTTGGATTTAATGAAACCGGTTTTAATTTTTTTAAGATGAATGATAAATTGCTTCCGATATAAGTTGCTCATAAATGCTACAGTGAATATCGGTTATAACCGCTTAATTCTGCTCGTTATAACCGAGCATCGTTATGGAGAAAAAAGGTAACAACATGGGTTATATATTTTTATTACAAAAAAGTGATTATATCTTTTCAATCTTAATTAAAAAAAATTTAGAAACATGGAATATTTTCAGATGTACATACATGTAATATGTAACTGCGTTTTATTTTTTTTCTGCCAAAATTAATCAATTAAAGAAAGCAAAAAAATCATTTTTTAATATGTATGTATACAGACAGAGGTACGGTTCACATTTTTTTTGTTTTTGTTCAAACTACTTTTTCGAATTTCAAATAGGATTTTTTTTTCCAGGGCGGCAATTTAAAAAGTCCCCGAATGTACTTATGTATGTATACAAAATTATGAGTTTTCTCCTCAACTGTGAAAGCTTTTTGTTTAGACATCGCGTTTAATTTATACATATTCTTAGATTCAGCAGCTTAGATTATGTAAACAGAAAAGCACACCACATCAATAGCTTTAATACAATATAGGTAACAGACGTTTATAATAGACCAAATGCCGATTCGCATGAACCGGGGATTTACCGCCTACAATAAAAGGGATTCCCCGAACTTCGGCACATAATGGCTACAGTTCGTCGTTACATGCGATATCGCTCGTCGTTATAACCGATTATTTGGACCAATTTAAGCTAAATTATTGGTGGCTATATACGTACGTCGTTATATGCAATGTCGTTATAGGCAACACATCTTAAATGCATTTTGCATAGATCTCGGTCGGGAACTTAATATCTCGTCGCTATAACCGATATGACGTACTATCCAATATCGCTATAAGCGATATTCACTGTATACATAAATACCGGGTGGGCCAAAAAAAACCGGATATTTTTTTTTTATTATAACTTTTGACCTATACAATCGATTTTAATGGGACAAACTGCACTTGATAGAGAATTAATCAGAGTTTTGACTAAATATATATAAGTTTTTGTCCGCCATCTCAAAATACAAGATGGCGGACGAAATTAAATTGTTCCCTTCAAAGATGCTCGTTTATTCTTGTGTTGCGAACACGTTTTAATAATTTTTTTAAATTGGCGAAAAAGCTTCATTCTTGTTATGCACAACAAGGTATGAATCAGCAAAATCGGTTCAGTGGTACTAAAAAAAATATTTTTGTTTCAACCATTGTTTTGCATATTGCCTTGTCAATCATGTCTGCATTTATTTCGTTATAAATTCATTACTACTGAACCGATTTTGATAAAATAAAAAACATTCTTGTGAGAATTGATTGCTTTTAAAAGATCATGAACAAAATTTATCGCCATCTTAAAATTTAAGATGGCAGACAGAATCAATAATGGCGTGTTTATTCTTATTTACCCAAAAGTTTTATTTTTTTTAATTTATAGAAAATCACTACTTTTTCCTCACATAACGACATACAAATTGGTAAAATCGGTGTGGTTCTCAAAAAAATCAATCCTGTCTGCATTCATTTCCTTATAAATTCGTTATAACTAAACCGATTTAAGTGAAATAAAAAAAAATCGTGTTGGGAATTGATTGCCCTTTAAAGATTGTTATCGAAATTTTTTGCCATCTTGGAATTTAAGATGTCGGACAGAATCATACTTGATTTTCTAAACTGGCGTGTTTATACTTATTTATAGAAAAAAACACTACTTTTCTTTCGACTTTTCTCCCGCATAAAGAGGTACAAATGAATAAAATCGGTGTAGTGATTCTCACAAAATCGAATTTTGTTTTAACCATTGTTTTACGAATTATACGACTGCATTGCCAATTCTGTCTGCATTCATTTCTTTATAAATTCATTATTACTGAACCGATTTTAGTAAAATATAAAACATCATGATGCAAACTGTAAGGATCAATCAGTCTGCGCTATGATGTTTTTTAGTTTACTAAAATCGGCTCAGTAATAATAAATGTATAAAGAACTGAATGCAGACAGGATTGGCATTGCAATCTTTTATTTTGTAAAATCAGACTTTGTGAGAACCACTTAACCGATTATATTAATTTGTACCTTGTTCAGCGGGAGTAAAGTAGTGCTTTTCAATAGATTTAAAAAAAATTAAAACATTTTCAGAAAATAAGAATAAACACGCCATTTTGAAGAATAGAGTATGATTCAGTCCGCCATCCTAAATTCTAAAATGGCGATAAATTTTGATTATGATCTTTAAACAGCAATCAATTCTCTCCAGGATGTTTTTGTATTTCATCAAAATCGGTTCAGTAGTAATAACTTTATTAGGAAATAAGTGCAGACATGATTGCCAAGGCAATCGTATAATGTTCAAAGCAATGGTTGAAACAAAAATATATGTTTTTTAAACCATCGAACCGATTTTGCTAATTCGTACCTTGTTGTACATGTAGCTTTTTTACTGATTTAAAAAAATAATTAAAATATTTTTGCAACACAAGAATAAATGAGCATCTTTGAAGGGTACAATTTAATTTCTTCCGCCATCTTGTATTTTGAGATGGCGGACAAAAAATTATATTTAGTCAAAACTCTGATTACTTCTCTGTCAAGTGCAGTTTGTCCCATTAAAATCGATGGTATAGTTCAAAAGTTATAATGGAAAAAACATTGTCCGGTTTTTTTTGGCCCACACGGTATAGTTTTAAGTTATTTATTTATTGTTTTGCTTTAAAAAAAAATTTTATACTACTTATATCTGCCTTTGTCTGTCTGCGCGTACCTTATTAATTTTAGGAAAGATTTTGTCAAAAATATAATTATTCTAACAAAGATTTTTTAGCATTTCTATTTATCACTAGGCAAAATAACGAAAAAACGTAGAGGCGGGCTAACTGATCTAAGGGGCCATTCTTAAATTACGAAACGCTCACGGGGTTAAGCCTTGCGCTACGTTAATATTTCTTTAGTGTGTTTTTTCTTAAAAATAGTAGAAAGATCACAAAGGAAAATGGTATAACAGTCCAATGTCAAAAACGGATTATTAAAAACCGGATATTATCACAAACATCATTCATCAAAACAACATATAAGCAAAATCAACCTCTCTAACCCATTTTAAGCATTCAAAGAAGAGCGGATTTTGTATTGCTATGTAGTATACGGAACATCCTTTTGATCGGATATCGTATAAGCTAAGAACTATGAATTGGGGTGTTATGTTATATTAGGTTGGTTAAGTTTGGTTTGGTTCGGAATTTTTTTGCCAGAGTAGAACTGGTTCAGGGAATTTAAGTTATCATGTTATAGACAGACAGACAGACACCATTAAAACGTTCTGTTGTGTAGTTTTTTTTGGCGATTCCAATAATAGTCTTCGACACCAAGCTGTCTATTATCGAGCTTAGACGATGTGATCAGATGACAGAAGAGCTTTGGCCAATGGCAAGCTTTGAATAATCGTCTAAGTCGTCACGTGGAACTTTCTACCGGTTCAAGGTAGTAGAAAAGATTTCGCGTAAATATGGTTAAAAATTCACCATGGTGAACAGCATATAGCAATATCAGAACTGCTCTTCTCCAGGTGAACAATACATGATTTGGTCCAGTTTTGGTTAAAGACATTATTCAAAACTTCGATTTTGCTTATGTCTTGTTATGATAAATGACGTTTTTTTAAAATGAGCCATTATTACCATTTTCGTTTTTTACGTTGGACAGTTATTTAATATTTCTGGACTATCTTGAACGATTTTTTGTCCTTTATGACGATATACAGTGAAACCTCTCGTTGCGGATACCTCTATTAAGCGGACACTCCCTTTAGGCGGACAAATTTGTTGGAACCAAGCTTTTCCCTATTTCTTTACATGTAAAATTTACTCACTCCTATAACCGGACGCGGACAATTTTTTTTGGTTAAAAAATTCTGAAACCTCCCTTAACCGGACGCGAACCTCTGACAAAAGGACGGAGCAGCCGAGGAATTATTTCTTTCCGTTCTAATGCGGAGACTAAATACTTCTGTCCTTTACAACATATTTTATTCAGCGGGAGTGCTCTGTTTTATTTTTATTGTTCAGTTGGGTAGTAATAGATCTCTTTGAAATGGCGTCTAGTAAAAACTTTTTAGTTAACGTGATAAAGTGGAAGTTGTTAACATTTCGGAGAAGGAACATCTATCAGCACGAAAGATCACTGAAAAATTTAATATCAGAAAAACTCAAGCAGGGGAATTTGTTAATAAATATATATTAAAATTTCGCAGTTCTCTCTTATAAGCGGACACCTTCAATAAGCAGACAAAATCGACGAAACCGTGAGTGTCCGCTTATAGGAGGTTTCACTGTATAGGGATTCGATCTAAGTGCCAAAATAGTATTTGTGACTAGCCAATGCAGAGCTGTACTATAAAGTGGGAACACGCTTTTCTTCTCGTTGCTTCAGCTCATAACCCCTCCAGCCAATGGAGGACATAGGGGTGGTATCAACGGGGATCAACCCCCCTCCCAAAATAGTCGATAAAGTATATGTATATATCAATATAAAAAAAAATGTACACTACGCAAATTTTTATTAAAACTTTGTAATCCCTCCCAGATATTTTTACTGGGTACGTCCCTGCCTTTAGCTCCATTGTTGGTTGATTAATAAATAAATTGAAATATTTTACACAATTCTGGCCTATAGTATTATAAAAAAGGCTTTTTTTTTCAGGCGCAGAAGAAGGGGGAGATAGTGATGATGAAGAAGACGGAGATGATGATGACGACGAAGAGGATGAGTCCGAAGACGACCAACCCGCGCCCAAGGTTAGTAAAGTCCAAAAACCAAAAGGCGGCAAAAAGAAGTAAACTTTTTTTATCAAACAAAAGACTAATTTTAGGAGTTAAGATATTGTGTTGATACACGAAGAAAATGCAAATCTAAACAAAATATTCTTTCAAGTTTACATTTTCTTTATGTATATAGAAAGAAGTCGTGTTATAGAATTCTATATTTTTCATGTTGGGTTAGGATAGCTTTTTATGAAGTTTCTTTTTAAGAAATTTTTACCGTTTGACTGTTTTACTAATTGTTGTTGACTATTAATCAACGCCTTGATGTTCTCGTCATATTTGAATTTAACATGATTTATTTTTAATAAAATATGTCTTTATTGATTGACATTGCAAATAGATTTTGATGCAAATAAGTAACTGGAATAAGTTTGTTTTTATATTATATGTATTAAGTGGAGTGTAATATTTTTATGACTTTTGGACATGTGCAGATGTTTGTATTGCATTTTGGTCTTAATACATTTACGTAATAAGTTTAATTTTGGCCTTTTTTATCTTTCACTTAATTTTGTTTCCATAGAAAAAGAAACAAAACTTAAATAGAACCTAATCTTACTTCACAAGTACAAATAACGCGTTGCATGCGTCGCAACCCGCAAGTAAAGCGAGGTCTGTGTAGGTTAGACTGTATCAGGTCGGGTTTTCTTTCTTTTTTTCGATACTGGCGCTATTTCAAAACAACACCACTTCTTGCGCTATTTTGATGCTGGCGCTATTTTGTATATATACTTTTGTGAAATCCTCATATTTAAATCGTATAGAACCAAGTATAATATTGACTTTTGACGTTATGATTTTTGCGGTTATCTTGATAAAATGGTGGAGATTATCCAATTTCAATTGTCTTTGGTTAATTCGAGAAAAATGTCGCTCTTACTAATGTACCATGTTATTTGCTTGTACGTAAATGTTGTATTTCTGACAAAGATTTCATCATTTACATTGCGCTATAACATAAACTAGGGATCGCAGGCCAAAAAGCCTCTAGGATTCCTTTACATGGAGATTTTCGTCTGTCCGAAAATACAAATTAGGCTAGTACGGGTCAAGATTTTTGCGTTAAAATTAACAACAAAAAGAGGGATTTATTTTTATTTATTTTGCATGGATATTTTTGGCCTCTTCGTGATATTTCATTTTAGCACTACTGCTATACTATAGTAGTGTGAGCTATTGTGATCCTAATTTTTTCGAGGAAAAAAAATATGCTCCGATTTCAAAAATTTTTATATATCTTTGCGTTTCAGATGATTTTGCAACTTTTTTGTGGCGCCGTCTGTCTGTCTGTCTTTCTGTCTGTCTGTCTGTATGTCTGTCTGCCTGTAACGACCAACGCGCATAACTCAAAAACCGCTTGCCCGATTTTAATGAAATTTGGTACTTACGCTGGGCTGGGTCTTGGGTCGAGATGGTCCCATTTAAAAATGAACAAAATCCACCAAACAAAAGTCAAATAAAAGGTGGGGGGGGGGGGGTATATTTGAAAAATTAGAGTTTATGTAAAAATATGGCATGTGTGATATCAAACGAAAGGTAATTGCGTCTGGAGTTAAATAAAATACATTTTACTTTAAAAAAAAGGGTGGGGGTAAATTTAAAAAAATTGTGTTTATGTGGAAATATGGCGTGTGTGATATCAAACGAAAGGTAATTGAGTGTGGAGTTAAACAAAATACATTTTAGTTTAAAAAAAAGGTGGGGGGTAGATTTGAAAAATTAAAGTTTAAGTCAAAACATGGCTTGTGTGGTATCAAACGAAAGGTAATTGAGTCTGGAGTTCAATAAAATATATTTTAGTTTTTAGTTATATTAGCTCACACGTACACTATAAATATAGTACCTAGTGTGAGCTTAGGTGCCCATAGATTGGCAGAGTATTTACTAAGTTATTTATAAAGGTCCTAAGGCTTTAAAAGTCACCAATATTTTGTGATGATTTCGACGGGTCTTAACAACAATTTAAGATATACAATGTTGCTGCTATAAAACCTTAAATTTACGAAACGAGTATAATCATGATCTGATAAAGTTGTCATCTTTATGATTTTTCGGTTGCTGGCGCTATTATGAAAAAATGACCGCCACAGAGTACTTTGTAACAAATTTTTAAAAAAGCATAGAACTTTCATGCTTGTACGTCTAATGGCCGGTTTGTTTTGATATGTCGCTTCGAGCCTCTATAAGCCTAAGTAAGCTATAACCTAAAGAAAGTTTATAGTTGCGTCCATCCGGGAATACCAAATCTTGCAACAAAACTCTATATATATAGTCAGTAGCTTGTCGGTAAAGAGAATTATCGGTACTGTTCGTGCAGTGACTATGGGTATTCACGATCTTTTGCGCACAAATGTTTCTTGCATTCGGCGCAAAGTGCGCGAAGTGTTTGTTTTGTTTGGACTGTTTGGTTTGTTCGAAGTGTTTGGTTTGTTTGGAGTGTTTTATTGCAAATCCCAAGAAACGAAGCGCTACAAGTATTCAGTTGATGATTCGATGATGATTCATATATGAGTGGGCCTTGCAGCCCTTCCACTGCGACCACTAGTGGGTCTATTGTGGCTCACTTTTGAGTGGTTTCTCACCACTGTATGCCTAATCCTCCAAAAAGGTTAGCTATCAGTTTGGGTGAGACACTGTTCAGATCTTCTGAATCAATCTGAGGTTTACCGAAAGTGTTTTGACGTAAACGTGCAATAGCCGGACATTCGCACAGTACATGTCTAACTGTTTCATCATCCTCCAGACAGAGTCTACATTCGGTCTCTTCTGTTATACACTATACGGATCTCCTATCTAGTAAGTCCAATGATATTTCTGGCTCTCTTCTGACAAGGTCCTTTAATGAACTCTTTAGAGTGAGCCAGTTCTGGTATATTCATCCAGTATTGTTGGAAGCTATCCTCCATCCATCCCAATATGGTTAATTTAGCAGCATTGTATGATATGCCCAGGGCTGGTTCGGGGCCGAAAAATTCGGCAGATGCCGCTTCCCTCGCTGCCTGGTCCGCTGCCTCATGCCCAGAATGCCCTGGTATCCATACTAATGACACCTTATTAGCGCTACCAAGCGTATTCAGCGAGTCTCTGCAGTTCCTCACGGTTCTCGATGAGACCGTGTAGGAATCAAGCGCTTTTAAGGCTGCTTGACTGTCGGAGAAGATTTTTATTGTCCTGTTGGTCCATTCGTGGTCAGTAATCCACCGGGCACACAGTTCAATGGCTACGAGTTCGGCCTGAAATATAGTAGCCAATTTGCCGAGACTATGTTTAAGTATTCAGTTAGAAAAAGATCTGTTTCGCAAAATCGTAGCCAAAGCAAACCAAAAAAAAACTTGCCAAACACTACAGCTATTCCATGATAATGTCATCCACAGATTTATTCTTAAAATAAAATTCGAATATAAAGGTAACACTTTTATCCCAAAAATAAGGGATAAGAAGTTGACTGTTTTTCCTTACAGTGCAAAAACACATTTTGTCGTTTAAGGCATTCATATAATATATTATTGCATCCTCGTATTTTTTAAAACTGTTTAATAAATCATTTCTTGCAAGATATTTTTGTGTTCCCTGTAATGAACTGTAGTTTCAGTTGGTTGGAAATAAACGATTTAATAATAAAGCTACAGTACCGGCAAAAAGTAAATCTGATCCTGTACCAACTATCAAAGAACAAGTGGTACATTTGAAAACTTCAATTCATTTTTCAGTTCAAGTTTTTCGACGATTTTAGATCCAACTAATTTAGTGCCGTTTGGTCACGTTTAAAAAAAGCTGAAAATAAGATTTTCTTTGTAATTTTAGACAAAAATGGTAAGTACCATTCGAAAAAGAGACGTAGAAGTTATACAGGTGTCCCAAATGTCCGAGTCCACCCAAATATCTTCTGACCTATTATAGATATCTAAAGGATATTTGGCAGTGATCGATAACATCAAGAGATCTATTTTATAAAGGGGCGGGTGTGCCGCCCCTGAATTAGGGACACCCTGTGTATGTCGTGAACATTTCACAATTGGACAAAGGATAGTCTACATATAAATTTTTTAAATTAGCAAAGATGACCAATATTGGTTATCTTTAGTAATTTTAAAATGTCATATTCTAGACTATCTTTTGTTCAATTGTGAAATTTTCAGGACATATAAAGTTGCGTTATTCAAAAATGCCATATAAAAAACTGTAATAAAATTTAAAGCATGAAACCCATTGTAAAAGGGCCCAGGTAGTACATGTCGGTAGCCTCTTTTAAGCCTTACAAGAAGGGATTAGGCACATATCACCAGATTAGGTTTGTTCGATACTTTTATTCAAAGACAGTAGAATACGTAGTCGTGCTTAAAATACCGATATTTCTCAAAATTTTAAAATAAATTTTCAATTTTTGCACATACTCTTGCAAAATGATATTCTGATTAAAGTAGCGCGTGCCAATTTTCAATAAAGGCACTATAACTTGTTTCAATTGCACTTTTTGCCTAAAATTACAAAGAAAATGATTTTGTTTCGAAAATCGCCGAAACACGTGAATGCGAACTGGATTAAAGTTTTCAAATGCACCACTTGTAATTTGATAGTTAGTACATGATCAGATTTATACTGGGTGTTCCAATTCAATTCGTTATTTAAAAAATCACAAGTGCGTGAGACAAAGTATATGACGGTATATAATCTAAGTGTGCAAGGCAGAGAAAGCAAACGGCGTGCGTCAAATAAAAAGGCGTCTAGCCAAGGCATAGGGGACTGAGGACTGGCTATTCGTTTCATGCACTTGCGACTTTTCGATGAAAGAATTGCAGTAGAACACGGAGTATACAATTTTAGATGGTTTTTTTAGGTTTGGGCGGTACTGTATATTCTGTGAAATTCCAATATTGTTTATTTGGTTTTAAGAGGAGACATTTTAAAACACTTTTTTGTGTAACCTCCATTGTGAAAATTCACATTGCTCTTAACGCGTATATAACTGCGAAAATAAGTGTGATATTTTTATTTGGTGAAATATTTTATGCCCTTTTAGCATTTATTTACAAATTCAGTTAAATGTGTTGGTACTTATGTTTAAAATTACTCATAAGAAAACTAAGAAAAAGTAATCATATTCCGGACCATGTGTTTTTCTTTGGATAGGAAAAAACGACAGCTGTCAAGAAAAACAAAGGCACAGAAACGACAGAAAGTCAAGGAAAAATTAAATCTGAAGGAAAGGTACCTAAGGATAAAAAAGAAAAGAAATCTAAGCCAAAACTAGATGCCGTAAACGTAAAAAATTTAAAAAATAAGGAAATAATTGGAAAAACGCAAACAAGATTCGTCCTTTTTGTGGGAAATATCCCTTACGACGTAACTACGCAGGATCTAAAGACGCATTTTAGTAAAGTAGGTGAAATATTGCATGTAAGAATACCATTAGAACAAAAAACCAACAAACCAAGAGGGTTTGCATACGTTGAAGTCAAGGACGAAGAAACTTATCAGGTAAGACTAATTATCCAGGGTCTCGGACTAAGGGTAACTTTTGGTTCATCTCAGAAGTGACAGGGCCATCGTAAGGGGTGGAGCGGAGGAGCGGCCGATTTTGGTGGCGCTTTCTTCTCTCGATTTGAGATAATTTTCATGAGGCTGTCATGCAGTGGCCGGCACACGTACCTTCGATTCAAAGATGTAATATGTAGTTATAATATTAATAAATTGGTAAAAAAAAATTTTTAAGTCACAAGCTTTTATAAAATGCACTAAAAATTAAAAAAAAATTTTTCTAACATTCTAATATTATCATAATAATAAAAGCGATGGCCGACTGATGGAAATTTTGACGATGTTAGCACGATAAGATATCCATATCAAGTAAATATCACTATTTGCAAGAATTAATCTAGCAGAAAAATGCAGAGGTAACCAAACCCACCCAACCCGACCCAAGATACCCCAGCATTTCTCTGACATAGGTATGGCAACATATCTTTGATGACCTGCTATGTTGAATATTCTTTAAGTGTTTAGATCACAAATTTAGATTAACTTATGCTTTGATTTGCGGCCATCGCTTTTATTATTATGATAATATTAGAATGTTAGAAAATTATTTTTTAATTTTTAGTGCATTTTATAAAAGCTTGTGACTTAAAAAATTTTTTTTACCAATTTATTTTCTACTTTTTAGTCTCAGCTATCTAGTCTATTAAATGAAAATATTTGTTCAATAACAGAACAGAAGAGTTTATTCTAGATTATAATGAAATCGCTGATCGTGAGTTGTTTGGAAACTCATTTTTCTATTGGGGGAAGGAGAGGGTGGGAGTAGAGGTAGAAATATATTTTTTGTTTGGGCTGTATTGCCATCGGACCTTTATGCATATACCAAATGTTATAAAAGTCATTTGAAGTAAAGTGTGTCAAAAACGCATTTTTTATGGAAGGGGGGGGGTAGGGTGGGAGGACATTTTTTCATTATTGTTGTATTGTCATCGGACCACTATATGTATACCCAATTTCATCCAAATCTGATAATGGGAAGTGTGTCAAAAACGCATTTTTCTATAGATGGGGTGGGGGTTGGAGTGGTAGGATTTTTTTTTCAATGTTGTATTGTCATCGGACCACTATATGTATACCAAATTTCATCATCCAAATCGGATAATGGGAAGTGTGTCAAAAACTCATTTTTCTATGAAAGGGGGTGGGGGTAGGGGTGGGAGGATATTTTTTTCTTAATATTGTATTGTCATCGGATCACTATATGTATACCAAATTTCGTCCAAATCGGATAACGGGATGTGTGTTAAAAACAAATTTTTCTATGGAAGGGGGTGGGGGTAGTGGTGGGAGGATATTTTTTCTTATTGTTGTATTATCGGACCATTATGTGTATAACAAATTTTATCCAAATCGGATAACGGGAAGTGTGTCAAAAATACATTTTTCTATAGAAGGGGATGGGGGTAGGGGTGGGAGGATATTTTTTTCTTAATGTTGTATTGTCATGGGACCACTATGTGTGTACCAAATTTCATCCAAATCGGATAATGAGAAGTGTGTCAAAAACGCTGCACAAGATTTGATAGATAGTTAGACAGAACATCTGAAGCTAAATAAAAGCTTGTAAAAAGGGGAGGAAATAACGGAAATAATACGTTTCAGATGATTTTGAAACTTTTTTGTTGCGCCGTCTGTCTGTCGGTCTCTGTCTGCAACGACCAACGCGAATAACTCAAAAACTACTTGCCCGATTTAAATGAAATTTGGTACCTGGGTTGGGTTTTGGCTCTAGATGGTCCCTTTTAAAAATAAATAAAAATCCACCGGACATAAGCCGAAACAAAGGATGTGGGTAGATTTAAATAAATGGATCCATGACGGGTCTGATACCTTCCTAGCCCATTTTTTCACGAAAATCGGTTTAGCGGTTTAGGAGCTATCGTGTTACGGACACATACAGCGTGTCCCATTTTCGATGGGAAACTCGGTTATTATTGAAGAATTATATTCTGATTGCACCTTACCGTGCTCTTTTTTTAAACTCTTAAGTATGGTGTAATCAGATTTTTTCTATACCTTGTAGTTTCGCTAATACACTTTTTGAAAAAATTGCATTTTAAATAATCCCTTATATCTCGCTTATTTTGCCAGATATTTTTATTCTGTAAAAACTTTTCTATGGCAACTTTTTTAAAGGAAAATAATGGCGTTGTCAGTTTTTTAAAATATTATTTAGTTTTTGAGATATGGTATTTATCATAACAAATTAAATACGGACCTGTATTTTTTATCACTATTTTGATTGGCTTCATGCTATTATTATCACAAAATAATAAAAATCTAATATTTTTTTTGTTTTAAGATTTTAAAAAAATATTTACTGTTTTTAAAAAAAAAATAGTCCAAACCTGAAAATTTCCAACATAAATATAAATTAGAATTGCTAGTGAACGATTTTTAGTTTAACTGTTTTGATTCTTACCAAATTAAAATGGGTTTACGTTAATTTAAGGATTTATTTAAAACAAAGTTTACGACAAATAAAAAAAAAATAACGAATTACAAAAAATAATAACTAGTTTTTCTTTAATGGTATAAATGTTTAAACTGGGCTACCATCAAATAATTTGGTTTTTGGCTTCATTTATAAATCTTTTAATTAACGTTTCAAAACAGATAAACTAAAAATCGTCCAACTAGTGTGTCTTGCAGTTTTTAATATATATTTACGTTGGAAATTTCCAGGACTGGACTAAAATTTTTTTAAAAATATTAAATATTTTTTTTATTCAAAACAAAATTTTTTAAAAGTTTTTTAATTTAAGATAATAATAGCATGAAACCAGTCAAAATAGTAATAAAAAAAATCCAGGTCCGTATTTAATTTTTTTATGATAAATACCATATCTCACAAACTAAACAATATTTAAAAAAATTGACAACGTCATTATTTTGCTCTAAAAAAGTTGCTATAGAGAGGTTTTTACAGAATAAAAATATCTTGCAAAATAAGCGAGATACAAGGAATTATTAAAAATGCAATTTTTTTAAAAACTCCCTGTATTAGCGAAACCATGGGGTATAGCAAAAATCTGATTACACCATTTTTAAGGGCTCAAAAAAAGAGCACGGTAAGGTGAAATCAAAAAATCGATATCTGTAATAATAAAGTTTCCCATTTAATCCCATCGAAAATGGGACACGCTGTACACACACACACAGACATTTTTTTAACAAATAATTTCGACAATTATGTTTTTTAGGTTTAATTATAGCAATCTTTCGGGGGTCGATATATTTAATATGTTTAATAGGACTTCCACAGTTATTGATTATGCCTGATTTTAATTTCATATTTTTAAAAACTAGACGATCAATTTTTACGTTTTATGTTTGATGATGATGATAAAATCTTTAGACTTTTTTTTACCAAAAAATTTATTGATATCTAAAAAAAATTTTGCAGCCACTAAATAATTGACATTTAACTCTTGCACACTGTTCGGAATCACTTCAAGAAGTTTTGCAGAGAAAAAAGGCGTCTCAGCAAAATAAAGCTATTTACAAAAAATTCATCACTTATCACTTAAAAAATAGACGGGTGTACTGTGGACTATTTAAAAAACTTGACTGGGAATAAAAAGACATATTTTTACAAAAACTGATTTTTTCAAGTTTGATTTTAGAATAGATTTGTAACAAGTTTTACTTTGTATCGATGATATGTTAAACACTATCAAATGGTGTGGTGTAATCTAAATGAGAATATTTTTTAGAAATGCTTATCGATGCATCACTCGCAACTGAATGGTAGGCGAATAAACGTGATGTACACGCAGGGTGGTAAAAAGAACAGCGAAAACAAGAAGAAAGATATAAAGGTGAAAAACATGAAACTGCATGCTCTGAGAAAGCAGGGATTGCTGGCGGGAAGCATCAAAGAGAAGAACAAGAGGGCTTACAGGAGAAAGGTGAGGAAGGCCAAATATGGTGGGGAGAACAAGACTGAACAATAGATTTTAAGTTTTGCTTTATGGGTTATTATCATAAAATTCATTTAAAACAGGCTTTTGTGGGCAACTTTATTTTGAGTAATTTTTTTTAATTATTTGGCCTTACGAAGCGCCTATAAACGAAGGTCAATGGAACGGAGGTGACTTATTAAAAATACAACAAAATTTACTTTCATTCAACAACACTTTAATTTGCAAAGTAAAAGAAAATGTTTTAAAGTGTCAATTCGCATTTCAATTATAATAAATAATTTAATATACAACTGTAACGGAGGTGAAGCACCAGTTTTGTGACTTGTTTTGTACATTAAAGTAAGGAAGTAACTATAAATAAAAGTGTAATACAAGGTTTTACTGACTTAACTAATATACAAATTTTGTTTTTTACTTCTAAACCATCCTTCGCTTAGCTTAGCACCTGAGTAAATAATGATGATTTGGATGTGGGCTACTTAACCCTTTCACCGCGACCGCTGACGGATCTATTGTAGATCACTTTGGGGTGTTGGTTTACCACTATTTATTATGGCTTCTAGTATTCTCATATAAATGCGATATGGCCTGGCACTCTCAGTGTGACGGTAACCACTGACACTTTTGATGCCCTTCCCAGTGCGTTCAATTTTCCCTGTAGCTTCTTATTGTCCTCGACGAAGGTCTACGGGATCAAGCTTCCTTAGGACTGCCCGACTATCAGATAAAAATGTTATTATCTTGTGACTCCAGTTGTGATAATAATCCAGCGGGCACACAGTTCAATGATAAAAAGCACCTGGAACCCCTTGCAGCATCTTGGTATACCTACCAGGCTGCTGATTCTAAGCCGTGGACGATATGATCATTTACATCGTGCGATCAAGCTACTCATTATACATCGAGCGATCCAGAAGGGCTTTGGCCGATAGAAAGCTTGCAATCGTCTCTGAGTCGTCAGGTCACGTGTGATGCGAAAAGACCTCTGGAGGAAATGGTTCAAAATTAAACAGCGCGCGACCATTTCCATGGCGCGAGGCATTACAGCCGACTGAGAATCGAGCAACACTCACATATGAATCATCATGAGAATCTAGCTCCTCAGGTGATCGCGGGTGGGGGGGGGGGTTGAACAGTTGACTAACGTCAAACCCTTTTTCCGTATTTTAACATTTCAGTTATTTATATTTCTTGCAAATGTAAAACTTTTGGCTTTTATGATTTATAATAGAAGTGAGCTGATACTGAAGTAACATCGAACGAAGGTGAATTTTCCCATTCCGCTAAGAAAATTGAAAAACATATAGTTTCTTTTTATTCCTTATAATATTGTCGTAATATATTGAAATGTATTTGCATTGCATAATTTCTGGATTCACTTTTTTATTTAAATGTTAGGGCGTTTGCATACAGGGCACGATTTGACATACTGTCAGTAATACCGATCTTGTGAGCGTTAGAAACCCTGTATGTATGACATATTTTAAAGAGAGACGCGACAAACTTAACACTGACCAAAATATCAACATGTTCGTGTTGACCTTGTATCTGCGACATTCGGTTCTCTGGTTTGGACGAGGAGACTTAAGAATACCGGTATATAAAATTGACTTGTACTATGACTATGCTAGAAAAGCTGTATACAAAAACTATTTTAATATTTAAAAACATTTATTATGATTCTGAATAACAGGAATTCATCCTTAGTAATAAAAATTTTACATAATATCTATCCTAATCACAATTACAACAACGATTAACATGTAAGACGGGTGAAACATCATTAGAGCAAATATAAACCTTTTGCGCAAGCCAAATATGTACCATATTCAAGATTCGTATAAACGCTTACGAATTACACTATCAGTATGAAAGATCTTTGAGAAAAAAGTTTAATAAAATTCATTCTTCTTTTTAAATTTTATTTTTATTTAAAAAATAGTGGACATCTTTTTTAAAAAGTATACAGTTAACAAAAGATTAAGATTTCACCCGCCTCCAAAAGTTTATTAAAACAAATATTAGTTTATCACAGAAATTTTGACATTTTATGGTTATTGCAAGAATGTAAAATATGTGTATAAAAAAGGCACATTATATTTTTTATTCGTTCAAACATGTTTTGATATTTTTACATTTTACTGAATAAAATGTTTTGAAAATTTTATATTGTTAGAAATTCATAACTTAACCTAAAGGACGGGGCTAAACTTGGTACAAATTCGCGATCAACTAGGGGTTTAAAATTACAAAAAAAAAACATTAAGAGTATTAATTTTTCTTATATTTAATAACGAAATAATTGAATTTAATAAATTCAAAGATTGTGTAAAAAACTTTACACATTACTTATTTGACATTATTTTTTAAATTTGATTTATATTGTAGCAGAATATGCTAAATGAAAACTAAACTATGTTATGTAATACATATATTAGTTTTTATTTTGAGTATTTTTTTGTCTAAAACCACCCTTAACTTTTTAATTACCTTGAAACATCTTAAATTATAAAGAAAAAAACAGTATTTTTTACTTTACACTTTTATCCTAAAAATAGAGTCAATTTAAAACTAATCCAAGCTATTAAATTATAAAAATAATACTAAAAAAAAATTATTAAAAATTAAATTGATTAAATTTTTTGTGGGCTACACTTTCTAGCTAATTTTTGATTTTTTTTTCAAATTTTTATGATATTAAATGACATTTATTTATAGTTCTTTACCCAGCGGCGTAGCGTGGGGGGGACGCGGGGGGTTCGTCGCCCCCCCCCCGCCACGAGGGTAGTGGCGCCCCATAGGTGGCCGAAGCGCCCTCAGCTTTATTAAGTCGGGCCGGTAACGGCCAATTGAGTGGGTGCCAAAGGAAACTAACGACATGAAGACCTTTTTTTTTTGTTTTTTTTGGTCGCAAGATTCGTGAGAGGCGCCCTTGTGACTTATCGGCCGCCCCCTCACACATGATGACCTTTTTTTTTTTTGGTCACAAGATTTGTGAGAGGCTCCCTTTTGACCTTTTTTTTTTGTGTCACACGATTTTTCATCAGTTTTCAGAGGCGCCCTTTTTAGCTGTCCCCCCCCTCCCCCCGCCCTTTCGGGCACGCTACGCCGCTGTCTTTACCTATAACAAATACTAAATAACCTATTACAAATATAACCTATTATTAATTATTAAACCTATAGCACCTTCGGAAAGAGTGCAAATAAATATTAATTTGCTTAGTTCTAGTTTTCTCTCATCTATCTGTCACTCCCTTCTCAAAGTAGCATCAGTAATATGAGTTAAAGAGAAAAATTATGACTAGAAATAAATATTAAAAGAAATACACATTTATTTTTATTTTTAAAGGGCTTTCAAACAAATGATATCTTGTAAAAAGTTAAGGGTTAATTCAATCCCCAAAGGGGGTTAAAATGTAAAACTAATGTCAAATTATAAAAAATCTGTTTTTTTTTAAAAGTCCCTAGTCGCTAGAGAATTTTTTTCCAAGATAAGTCCTTACTCTGACATATATGAATAAAATTCAAACATCTAAACCTAGCTCCAGAAGACTAGTAGGTACTCGTTTCTGTTGGCGTCTAATTAAAAAAAACAAAGTTGCGCTTATCAATATCTCACTTCGGTATGATTAATAATAATAACAGAAGTTCTGGAAAAAATTATTTGAAAAAACATTTGCAAATTATTCCTCTTCAATATCATCAAGGAACTGTCTAATGGAATCTCTTAGTTCCAAATTTGTTTGAAAATTCGTATTGGCCAGAGTTTCATTGGTCATAGGACTAGTAAACTTGCCCGACATGAACCATTCCGTAATGGCATTCTTTTCGTATGTAAACCCGTCAGAACACGTTACTGGCTGTCTCATAATTTCATGCGTTATCGGGCACAGGAACTCATCTGGCAGTGGTTTGTGAAGTGGCTTCTCTATATGGACTTCTACTTTTTTCAACCACTTTAGCTCTGTTAACATCTTTCTGGCAGTTGTTTCATCTAAAATAATTTAAGAAAACCGATCTACAAACTCTAATAAGTGTGGTACAAGCAGGGATTTTAAAATAACTAGAGATTGGGTTTCACAACCAACTCAAACAAAAAAGTGGATACACCATGTGTTTGACATTACCAATGAAAAAGCTGTTTGGCTGAAATAGGTCACTCGTAGGCAACCCGTTAGGCAGCCGAACCAAACTTACTATACTTTGATTTTATCGTGACCTTGTCAAAATGGCGGAGATTGTTAGTTGTTATTAGTTGTGTTGTGTTTTTGTTGAAAAAGAAAGAAATTCTCGGACTTTCTCTAATCTAATGGAAAAAGTTTTTTTTAAGTCCCTACACAATTTTCAAGAGTTTTAATTAAAAAAACTATCAAAAACACCAATTAATATTCAATAACCCGTGGGTACAAGTGCAAATATTCTTGCCTGGGACAAAGTCAGTGTATGTGGAAGGCTTTACCATTTATAGACAATGCAAAGCTTACCTAAATCCAAACCGGCAACTATCTTTTCTTCGGAAAACGTTAATAGTTTTTCACCATTTAAGCAAACGTTTCGAACGTTTTCCTGAACCTCCAACATATTTATTTCCTCCAACCATTTGATAATGTCGGAAGTAGTCCATTCCGCGATCGTTTTTATTTGGCATTTGATTTTGTTGGCAACTGCAGTTTGGAATACCTGTATAACATTTTAAAAATTCTGTTTTTATATATAACGTAAAATTAAAAGGTCGAGCAAAACAGTAGCCCTAAAGTAATTATACTTTTATGTGTTCCAATTATATTACAAAATTGGTCTTGTAAAGCTTAGTAAAGATAATAAAAAATATGTTTGCAATACATATATTTACAAAATAGTTTACGTTTTTACTTTATGACTTCAAAATGTGCTAAATGTTTGTGCAAGACAAAAAGGAATCAAGAAATTTTAGAGCCTTTTATCGTCACCAAAGTGATGAATGGCTTTATCAGATTCTATGCGGATTACAGAAAAGCCAATGGCATTATGAAAAAGGACAAATATCCATTTCCGAGAATCGACTGCAATCTGTAAACACACAACACTAACAATGTTCAGATCGTGCTTAACACTAGATTAAAACTAACAAAAGATTAAACCAATTAAAAGAGATTCCCTGAAAACTCGAATAGGCGAAAAACGGCCAATGCGTTTAATGGTGTTTTTGAAAAAAGTAATATACAACCATGTTTGTCTTAAAAATGCCAAATTTAAAAATATTAATTAGTTGGTTGAAATCAAAGCACACTTTTGAAACAGCAGGTACTGATTTTGGTAAAGATCGCCCTTACCAATTGTTGAGGTAGTTTCCATATCCATAACGTCTTATCCAGCGAACCTGTGGCAAGCATGGAACAGTCTGCATTAAATGAACAACATGTAACAATTGAATCGTGGTCTAAAACGTGAAGGCACTGACCGCTGTAAACCGACCAAATTCTAGCCTGTAAAATAAAGAAACTGTCAGGTTTTTGTCATTTTTTCAAACTATTACAATCACTTATAAACACAATCTTAAGAAACTTATTTGTTTTGTCGAGTGATACTGTGTTTTAAAGGTCTCCTAAATGTCTTTACATGTGCAAAAATTTCGAAAAATCATTAATTCGTTTTTGAGATATTTGTCTTCAAAGACCATGGAGCGATAAAATACGTTTTTATGTACATTACTAAAAAAAAAATACCGATAAACGTCGATTTAAAACTTTAAAAACAAATGTCTATATTCAAACAAGATATCAGGGACTTATTGGAATAAAACCTGACTTTATTTTAGAGTCGACTTTATTTTGACACATTTACACAGAAAACTAACAGCTGACCTCTCAAAATTGACATACCAAAGCCAAATTTAATAATACAGACGCTAATTTTCATTTCATAAATACCGACAATAATAAATCCGGTTTTTAAATACACAAAGGCCGATTTTTGAAAGAGAGCAGCTGCTTTTTATATGTAAATCTGTCACCATAGGGTCGATTTTAAAATAAGGTCAGGTTTTATTCCAATAAGTGTCTATTCATCGACCCACTGTCTCTATTTAAAATAGGCATAATTTACCCTTCGAAGGGGGTGCGTTTTACAAAATTTTCAAGAGCCACTCAAAAAGAAAATCCGCGCGAAAAATACCTAAAAACACCTATTTCACCTTTTAGTTGAAATACCCTTTATTATGTATAATGGCCTATGTCGTTTTTCGGCAGTCCCTGATGGAGTGAAACCTAAGAGGGAACTGCCCGAATAAAGTCTCATAAAGGTCCTTACGGTTTATTCATATTTTTATATAGAAGCAAATAAAACTACAGTTTAACTGACTGATTGGTCACTCGAACTATCGCAAGACTGTGTCAATAAAATTCCAATCAAAATAAACGTAGATCACTAGTCCGGCGATATTGTCAGGATAGAAAATAATGTCCTATTAAGTGAATGACACAAGTTACGTTTATAAGCAAGTGCACATTAACCCTAAACATTCTAAGGAAATGAACTTCTGTATATAGTTCAAATTGTATTAAAAGTAATAAATTGTATACAGATTTATTATAAACAACGCGGTTAATGGGATTTCGATGATGTTTATACAGGAAACAAAACACATCTCGATATCCTATCAATGGCAAACGGTTTGTAATAAAAGCATCTCCAAAAGAGTTTAGCAGTTAGTTGTACGCTGAGAACCTAACGCCCAGGCTTAGTTAATAGTGAACAAGTAGTACAATAGTCAAGTATAAGAAGTTAAGCGTATCAAAGAAGATTTGTAGACAAGATGTATTTAAGTACAATGTAAGTAGTAAATATAAGTATTATAATAAAACCATTACACCTAACTTAAACTGTGTTCGTCACGATAAAACCCCCTCGTGACAATATCACCCACCAAAAAAAATTATTAAAAAAATCAATTTAATTATTAAACGTTAGCTACAGATTTAATTAGCGTTAGTATTTTTTGGTCCTTGATCTTGTCGTAGGTCCTATATAAATCAATTCATCATATTTATGATCGGGTTGTTGTGCAGCTTGTATAGGTCTGAACTGTCCTTCAATTGGTCTTAAATCATCGACATGTATTTTAACTTGAATGCTATCACGGAAAACTTTATATATTTTTTCCCGAGAAACATCTACAATATAATTCAGTCCAGTCCATATTTTTACCCAGAGATCTTTTCTTAGTGTTTCTATTCTTGAACCATACCTTGATCTTCAATCTCAAACTTAAAAATTAATAAATTTAATTTTCTAAAAATTCTTGTTTGAGATAGCCTTCGATTTTTAGCAGCTTCTTGAATTATTTGATTCTTTAATACACGCGCAAGGGGATTTTTATTAATAAAATTTGAAATTTTCCATTCACCTGGTCGTACAAGGGGGTGTCCAAACAATACACTTGGTACATATCCAGTTGCTTGATTTTTCCGATTGTTTAAGGCGAATAAAATTTGATCTATTTATGTATCCCATTTAGTACATCCTAGAGTCATGGCTTGAACACCAGTGCCTATTTAATTTCTTTAGTACTGCGTTCCACAGGATTTACCCTTTGGTGATATAGGTGTGGTGTAATGATCAATGTGTAATTTTGAAATAAATTGCCTTTATTCCAGACTTCTGAATTGAGCGCCACAATCAGTAATGACAGATTCCGGATGACCATACCTACCAAAAACCAATTATAGAAAACATATTATAGTAGACGTTGTAGCTTCGCAAACTGCACATGCGTCCACCCAATGAGTGCATAAATCCGTTATTACTATTAAGTAGTTTCTTTCTCGTTGAGATTTGTCGTAGCGACCCATTATATCTAGACTAACAGTTTGAAATGGTCGTGTCGGTTGTCTAGGTTTTAATGCAGCTTGTTCTTGTATATTCTAACATATTCCTGTACATTTTTCAGAATTCCCTTTTGTGAAAGCGCTCTTGTTTCATCGCGTCCAGGATGACATGCTGTTGAACAATCGTGATACTGCAGTTAATTTTTGTAATTTTGTAAAAAGTTGGTTTTCTTTTAGACAGTACTGGTCTGAATTTCTTCGTCGGTACGTTTAGATTTCAAAAATTGGCTCACAAATCAATGAATGGACTGATATTTTGTTTATTGGGATTGTAGGAATCAATCTGTTATCATTTTCTTCACGTCCAGGGTATTTTATCTCAATAGGATGTCTGAAATTATATTCTTCTAAAAATAAAGACCATCTTGTTAATTTAGCTTTGTCATCCTTTAATTTTTCAAGTCATGTTAGTGCTTTACTGTTAGTAACTAGAGGAATAACTTCTAAAAATGGTCAAAAACAAGCTCAGCTACTGCTAAGGTTTCCTGTTCATTAATACTCTGCTTTTGAATATTTAGCACTTGCGTAAAATCTGATCTATGTACCCCTAAATGTTTTTCAAGTTTTTTTCTGTGTAGTATTTACATCACCATACCCTAAATAGTTGAACCTAGACGATCCAAAATTAATTTTTTTAGAGAACATTTAAGTTTGTGGATTCGTAGACGTTCTAAAACTAATTTAAGATGCGTTTTGTGTTGATTCTGGTCTTGTGAATATATAATTATGTCATCCAAATACACTTTGACATACGTTGATGTACCCAGATAACATTTCAGTCATAAGTTTTAGAAAAGTAGCTGGCTCCAAATGGTATCACTAGGAACTCATACATAGATCCATCTGGTGTAGAGAATGGTGTAAGGTGACTACTATTTGGATTAATAATACCCACTTACCAATAATCGCTTTTTTTAAATCGAGAGAAGAAAACACTTTTGCATTTCCAAGTTCCTTTACAGATTCTCTTATTGTTGGCAGTTGTAAAACCTCTGACTCTGATTGGCTGTTTAATTTACGGTAGTGAATGCAAAAACGTGGGGTTCCATCTTTTTTTCAACAATTACTATCGGTGAGCAAAATTGTGAACTACTTCTAATTATTCCAGCTACTAACATATTTAATTTACTTCATCATAGATAACCTCTATTTTTCGTAATGAATATTGATACCGTCTGATTTTAAAAAGAATGTTATCAAAAAGTTTTATTTGATGTATTTCTGACCATTCTTTAACGACATAAAAATCTGTTAAAAAAGTCTTGAACTTCAATTTGAATATTTTTCCTAAATGAATTTGATCATGTGAATTTTGAAATGATTGGTTATTTACAAGAGATTTTCTGATAAAAATATATTAATGCTTTTATTTGCTTATTGTCTATTAAAATTTGAATGTAACAATTTTGACTATAATCTAATAATTAAGAAAATTCATGGCCAGGCAGCCCCGTTCAACCTGATTCTGTTGGCGTGATTGGTCTGTAAGTGCATTTCGTGACAAAAAACGACACGGATACCGAGGTTCATTGTGGATTGTTTTGGTTAGATTGTGACTGATTTAAAGATGTGATAGGTTATCATTAAATTTAATTTAAATCGTTTTCGATAACAGTAGCTTCCTGTCTCATTTCTTCCATATTTTCAAATGATTTGCTTCGTAGATGTAATCGTATTTCTGGGCGTATTAATTCAACTACTCTTGAAATTACATGCTTTTCTTTGTAAGTCTGATTCCAGACGACGAAATAACGCATTATTTTGACTTAAAAATGCAGCAACAGTCGCTTGAGAATGTTTATTGCTGTAGTTATGGAGTGAAACCTAACAGAGAACTGCACGAATGACATCTAATGAAGGACCTTGATGGATGAGTCTTTTTATTCATATTTTTATATAGAATTAAATAAAACAAAAGTTTAACTGACGATTGGTGAATCGAACTGTCGCAAGACTGTATCAGTCAAGTTTCAATCAAAATAAGCGCAGGTCACTAGTCCTGCGACACATATTTAAAACATTAATAAATTAAAGATACACAAATTCTAGCACAAAAAGCAAAGTTAAGTAGACTTTATAAAATGTTTAAGTCATGGGTTGCTGTTAAACAATTACCTGTCTATCGGTCGCAGTGGAACAAAGTACTTCTCCTACTCCCGGAGAAAATCGTACCGATATAACATGTCCGCCGTGACCTTGAAGGCTGTGCCAGGTTTTAACAGTAAGTTTGAGAAAATCTAGGTCATTGGCTACCTAAAAAGTTAATAAAATTGTTCTAATAACTGTAATTGTTATTTTAACCTTTAGTTTAAAACAAATATATCTGAGCCTAATTAACGGAATAGCGAAACTTGGTTGTTCTTTTTAATCAAAATGATAATCTACGTTATTAGTATTCATAATGGGAATAAATAGTTCAAATAGGTACAACAAAACAAAATTAGCATCCCTCTATTGCCATGTATGGCTAGACTTGGAATAGCCCCATTAAACACTAATAAGTGATAATAAGACAATGGAAGCCCGAAATTTTATTTCTGAGAAAAAATAGATCTTGTCTCAGCTTTTCTCTCTAGCATGCACGTCAATGTTCGAGGATGGGATGAAAAGTTTCCGGCCTAACATAGAACGCAACACCATAGTGACTAAATAATAATTTTTCTACATAGTCCCCTTGTAAGGTAATACATTTGGCCCAACGATGTTCAACTGATTTGAGGCCATCACTAAAGTCTGATTTATCCAAATCGTCAAAATAGGCGTTTGTAGCTGCAATTACTTCTAAATCTGAGGAAAACTTTTTTCCAACAAGAAATTTTTTTAGGTTTGAAAACAAATAAAAGTCTGGGCTAGGTCTGGCGAATAAGGTGGATGGTTTAACAGTTCAAAGCCTAGCTGATGGCAAGGTGCGTTGTCCTGATGAAACAGAATTTTCTTTTTTGCCAAACCAGGGCGTTTTTGGCTTATATTCTGCTTGAGCTGGTCCAGTAAGTCGCTGATGAGGAGTATCCCTTTAGCGTCCCAAAAGACCGTTGCCATGACCTTTCCAGCAGACTGTAATAATAGATGCATCAACTGTAATAAATCTACACAAAAGTCCCCTGAATCACGTCTAAACAGTGCCAAATTCTTCTCTGAAATGGTTAGACGCACGAGCTTTTGATCTGGCGTGAGCAAACACGATACCCATCGAGCGGATAGCTTTCTTATACTTAAAACTTCTCATAAAATATGGTGAACTTGCTCTTTTGCTATGCCCACAGCCTCAGCTACCTCTTCCAGTCTTAATCTGCGATCTTTTAGAATTAGTTTGTCAATGGTTTGCCCATTTCTTCAGAAGTTGCCGTTTTTGGCTTGCCAGAACGCGGAGCATCATCAGTGCTAGTACGACTACGTTTAAAGTCCGACACCCAGGTTTTAACTGTGGTATAGGAAGGAGCAGATTCTTCTAGTGTAGCATCTAGTTCAGCTTTAATTTATTCCGTCGGCGATAACCCTTTGATATGAAAATATTTTATCACGGCTCTTATCTCGTTTTACTTTCAAAATAAGCAGGACACAAACTACTTGACGGACTCACTTTAAACTTCGAGCGTATACTGATCACAAGCAAGGCTACACAAACACGTTGTAATAGGAAAGCAAATCGGGTCTGCTATAGGCTAGGCCGGAAACTTTTCATCCCATCCTCGTTCACGGACATTCTTTTTTGGATAAAATAAAAATTGAATGGAAATAAAAAGTAGGCTATGGCCATTTTCAACAAACTATAAGTAAATTGATTTTATTTTTTAAGTACGTTTGATAAGATTGGCATTGATTAAAACTTACTATGGGCACAGTTAGTCTCCACAACTTGACCAAACTGTCATTGCCACAAGTTGCTAACAGATAAGACTGACCATCCATGGTTGAGTTCGGTATGGGCTCTGAATTTTCTAAAAGTATACAGCATATCGTCCGTGAGCCTGCAATATCTCCTAACTGCATATCACTTAGAGGAAAGCAACAAAAAACTGAAATTGTTTGTTTATTTTTCTAAAACTCCACAGATTTTTCTTGGTAACCGTATATTCAAAAAGGGTTAAAGAGTCCTTCTCTAAAATTTGTTCAAATTTTTTTCCTGTAGTTTTGTTTTTCAGAGAGGAGATAATGACATAAAAAAAACGAAAATGTTAGTTAGGCTCACGGACGATATGTTATTGTTTTTAAATCAGAAAGAAATAGATGAGCCAATACATATCAGTTGCGATCAGTAATTATCTCTAGTATTAATCTTGTTTGAACTCATTTTGAGCCCTTACAAATTGTTTAGCCTTTTTATTCCCATTTGTTGTCCAAATATCTAATTTTATTGATTGTTTGATTTTGTATTTTTCCTTCTATGGTAATTAAATTGAAAACCTCTTTTTTATTTGCAAGCAATAAAAAATGTAGCATTTTTTTGGCATTTTGTTTTTTCCGGTTGAGTTAGGAATGATCGCCCGTGTGTAAGGCAAATGTTACTAGCAATACGCTACAGACGACGACACTTAAAAGAACTATGTTTTGGCATAATCTTAATTTATTTTAAAATATTCTCATATACAAAAACTTTACTAACTCGAAGACTTACCAACTTTTTAATATTTTCAAACTTATGTGGTCATACTTCGTCAAAAGGTGAAACAATATTTAATGTTTTTCCTATTATTTATCTTGTTACTTTATATTTTTTGTTTGACAAGAATAAAGAGCTTTTGTAGCTAAGTATTCTTGTGATTTTTAAAAAAAATATATTTTAAATGTTTTCAAACTTTTGTGGAGTACGGTATCTAACTATTCTTACACAGTGTAACCTAATATTTTCTTAACGAACCTGAAAAATCACAGCTTTGAATTCCGTACACGTGTGCATCCTCCTTAACGTAAATGCATTTTGATTTTTCAATCAGCCAAATCCTAAAATCCGCGTTACACGACACGGTTGCTAGGATGGCATTGTCTGGTGATATCGACACCGAAGTTATTGTATCCAAGTGACCTTCCAATACGCTAAAAGTTTAAGAAACACAATAATTGAATCTTGACACTAATGACGTCACGGTTGAATTAAAATTCCAAAGTTTTTTATAAATAACGCACAAGTTGTATCACCAGAGCTACAATTTTAGGAATTTAGGGCTTCATTATGTAGGCGCATGCTAAGAAGGTATGTTTCAAAATGTCAGCACTATCCCAATAGGTGAAATTAAGGATAAAGTTAAACCAAAGGCAATAGAGATCTAAACATTTGCTGTTGTGCTGTTTCTAAAAAAAATTATTATGAACTACCCATAGTAGGTTAAAAAAAACTCTTAGCTCTTTGGAGTATCAAGCAATATTCGTTCTGAAAATTTCATGTTCTGTTCAGCGATTTAGGAGTTTGACCGCTCATTTAGGTAAAAACACTTAAATATCGCATTTTTGACGTTTTCACGAAATTTTTTGATCGGCGAAAATAATACTTTTCCTAGCTATTGCTTTCCGCGCTAGGAAGGTAAAATAGTTATTTACCTAACAAGTGCGGAAAGTGGTACTTTTCCGCACGCAATGTTTTTCCTACGAGTGTTTTTGTCCATCTTCTTTATCAAAAAAACATGTTTTAATTCGCAAAGATTTTATAATAATGCTAGAAAATGATACATAAGATAGAATAGTTACATAAATCATTTAATTAGTCCTAAATGTCTTCATTTTTAACAAAACAAAAATCGTGAGAACAAGTAACTTTTCAGCACTAGTGCGGAAAAGTTACTTTTTTTATGCACGGAAAAGTAATGAAACAGGATTTTTTTTATCATGATATATTAATAAGAAACTTTATGTAAAGAGCATTGAATTACCAGTAACGAAAAAGTTAACGATGGTAAATATTGAAATTGAAAGTGCACTTTGTGTTTGTTGCATGCTGCAATATAGCAGATGCCGCAACATCTTTTTGTTTATAATCTTGAAGAACGTCATTATAGAACGTTTCTTATTTGAATTTGATTGGTTGGTGTTTGGCCCACTACAGAAATGCCTTGATCAGTTTGCTGCTGAGAATTACTACTATAGTGAATGGAGGAAGGTATACTGGTCTGTACAGGCTGTAATACATTACAGGATTCTTCCTTCGGTGCTTCTGGTACAGCAGCACTTCTTGAAAATGAAACTTAAGTGTAGGAGGACGGGTTTTCATTTGGAAACGATTGTAAACAGGAGGATTGTTGCATTTTGGACGTGCGGAAAATAATCGTGCGGAAAAGTAAAAATGGTGCGGAAAAGTAAAATCGTGCGGAAAAGTACATCTTTCCTTTAGTTATATAAGTTACTTTTCCGCACGCTCGTAGAAAAACATATTAACATGATTAGCTCTCTCAGAATATAAAAAAAACCGACTTACCTGTTTTTCGACAAAGGGTTCAAGTCCCATATAATAACTTTTTCATCGTCGCCGGCAGTCACTAAAAATTTTCCATTTGGCGAAAATTTGCATACCTTAACTGACAGACTATTCTTCGGAATAGAAAAGAGTTTCTCTCCAGTCTAAAAATAGAAAAATTTTAATATCAGTTGGTTTCTCATCAGTAAACACCATGTTTCATAACAAACGTGAAATTTAGTACCCGTGAATGTAAAAATCAAACAAGTTACGTGGTTAATCGGGTAAAAAGAGTTTTTGTTTCTCTCATATTTTTCCGTGGGTTAAGCTTTCAAGCTACTAACGAAAAGATATGAGAGAAACAAAAACTCCTTTTTACCCGATTAGCCACGAAACTTGTTTGATTACTATGTTTCATATTTCTTTTTCGTATACATCATTATATGATCGCAGAAAAAACTCACTTCTACTTGCGAACCTTGATTTTCAAGAGAAGTTTAAATGTATCTTGTTAAGTATGAATATAAAAATCACGTCTTGATATAGCAAGTAGTTTTTAAGGTAAGGTCAGTTTCATAAAGTCTGTATTTTGGGAGAGGTTTATAAGTTTCTCATTGATAAAAGGTTCATTTTGGTGTAAATCACTCTTAGGTTTTATAGTTTTTTTTCGATAAAGCATATAACATTTAATAAGACACTCTGTATATTGGTTTAGTTCAATCAGATCGAAGAAACAATTATTAATATCCTTAACTTACTGTAGCATCCCATACAAAAGTGCACCCATCCAAAGACGAAGAAGCCAACTTCTGTCCGTCTTTCGAGAACTCGACATGATTTACAGCATACGTGTGTCCCTCTAACGGCGAAATGCATAATTCTTGAATATTGTTATTTTCTTCTACTAAAGTAAACAATCTCACCATCTTATCTCTAAAAAAACGGAAGGTTTACGTTTGACGTTAGTATACTCATAAAAATTTTAGATGTGATTTAGGTCAGACGCAGAGTTGCCACCTTTTGTTTTTAACTAACTTACAGGATAAGAAGGGCAAACATCTAAGACACAAAGAAAAAATTAGGGACGGTTAAAACTTTTTTGTAGTTAACGTTAAAATTTTATTTAATTAGGAAAATTATAGCTTTCAATAAGGGAAAACGTCATATTGGCATAACCTTTAAAAAAATATGTCGGTTTATTTTTTACTTTTTTCTAATTTAAAAAATATAATAGTAGGAAATAACTTGGGTACGTATACAATTAATAGGGACTTATTGCAATAAAGCCAGACAGTAATTAAATGGAACTGTAGCCCCAACTGAGTGGAAAACGTGATATATATCCACAATACACAAAAAAGGAAGGAAAGATATACAGTCGAACCTCTATAACTCGAACCTGAAGGGACAATCAAAACAGTTCGAGTTACGGAGAGTTCGAGTTATAGAAGCTCGAGTTACATAGGTTAAAATACATGTAAAAAGTGCAGGGACCGCTTAAAAGGTTCGAGTTATAGAGGGGTTCGAGTTATAGAGGTTCGAGTTAGAGAGGTTCGACTGTATGTGACAATTATAGAGGTATATCTGTAACTAGTACGCTAAGCAGAATATACGGTAAAATAATAAGAAATAAAGTGGAGAGCGAATATAAAGACATGGAGGCAGAAGAACAAGCTGGTTTCAGGAAGGGTAGATCGACTTCAGATCATCTCTTTTGTATAACCCAAGTTATTGAAAAGAAAATGGCATACGGACAAGAGCTGCATCTGCTTTACGTGGATTTGCAGAAGGCATATGATAGTATACCACTAAATCTACTTTGGAAAGCGTTGAAAAAAACACAAACATAAGCGTACAACTAATTAAGGCCATCAAAGAGTTATACCGCAATAGTAAGGCAAAAGTTAAAATAAAAGCAAAACTAACCAAAGGCTTTCAAGTAAATAAAGGTCTTAAACAAGGTTGCTGTATCTCGCCTACGCTCTTCAAGATATACTTGGAACAAGTCCTTAAAGTATGGAAGAGAAAATGCCAAAACATGGGAATTTCGTTGGACGAAACCACCTTGTATACTTTATGTTTCGCCGATGATCAGATAGTAGTGGCTCAGGATTATGACGACCTCGAATATATGACACGAAAACTAATAGAACAGTACAATCAGTGGGGACAAGAGGTTAATCTCAATAAGACAGTGTATATGTGTATCGGTGGAATGAAACAGGATCTAATCTTAAATACCGGGCAGCGAATTCAGTCCTGTGATGAGTATAAATACTTAGGTCTAAAAATTACAGCTGACGGAACACTAGACAAAGCTATAAAAGATCGAAACGTACAAGGAAGAAAAGCAATAACTTTATTAAATGGAATAATTTGGGACCAGAGTATATCAAAACATAACAAAAAGCTTATATATAACACCATTGTAAAAAGTATTATCACATACGGCTCAGAAGTACGGCCAATCAAGGATAGAACAGAAAAAATGCTTTCCGCTACGGAGATGGACTATTGGAGAAGAGCAGCAAGGAAATCAAAAAGAGAAAGAGTTACAAATCAAAGAATAAGAGAAATTATGACAGTGGGTGAACGTACTTTAGTAGATGATATAAGAACAAAACAACTGGTGTGGTACGGACATGTACAAAGAATGAATGATGAAAGACTACCTAAACAAATACTACAATGGAAACCAACGGGCCGAAGAAAACGAGGACGGCCAAGGAGAAGCTGGAGAGAAGGAATAGACAGTGAAATAAGAATAAGAGGCCTAGATGATGAATTATTGGCAAACAGAAACGAGTGGAGATTGGGTATCGGAAGACGTAGAACGTTGTGAAACCGATAAATATGTATATATATATATATATATATATATATATATATATATATATATATATATATATATATATATATATATATATATATATATATAGTAATTAATGCGGGCAGTATTCTTACAGTTTCGCATTAAAAACTAACAGTTGATCTTTCAAAATTGACATATCTACGTCAAATTTATAAATTCAGTCGTTTATTTTCCATTATTAGTGGCGGCAGGCCTAATTTTGAAAGAAGACTGCTCTGGCACAATTAGTGCCTGGCACTATTGCAATAAGTCCCTATTGGTATTTATCGTTCTGCTAGGGTTCTTCGCAGGACGGAGAACGAAGGGCCAAACAGAACCCCAAATACAGGACGTCCAACAAAATCCAGGACGGGTGGCTACCCTGCTTCACATTAAACGATATGGTTACAATTAAGGTCACTAGATCACGAAGTTCCTTCTAACTTCGTGATCTAGTGACCTTAGTTACAATACCCTCATGTGACAACCGTGTCAAAAAATGTCTATTAGCCCCATCTGTTCCAAAGGGAAAACATTGCTGGACTTGACTGCGCTGTTTACGGGGTAAATCAGTTCGAAATCGGTAGTAAGTAATTTTTTGATAAAAATAGGCGTCTATTTTTTAATATAAATTTACATTTTTAGGATTAGTTTAGTAGATTTGGTGTTTTCACGACGCAAACGTACAATAAATACTGTTGCAAAGTTGAAAGATAGAACAAAAACTCATTGTTTGAAACTGAACATTAAACACAATGTTAAGTAGAAACAAAATTTCGGACTTCCATTGTCTTATTTTATTTTAAACTTAAATTATGTTTCGGTTAGTTTTTTTTTCTGTTAGTAAGTATCTCTAACCGTTTAACACTTAAAACCCTGAATAAGCCTACTAACCGAACAGTCATGTTTAATATAAATAAAGCGAATGGAAGTCCGAAAAAAACTCACACAGTTACTCTTATGCACATGGTTATATAAGGCACAGCGTTATTTAAATCGTTAAAAAACAAACAACTAAAAGACTGGAGGTCTAACCTTGAAATAAATTTTCTTATAATAATCTATAAAAACTCCTATGAGATTCGTATACAAATCTATCTGAAGTTCCGAAAATAAAATATCTTTAACCAAACACCCACGATACAATATCTCTTTTTTTTACAATTTTGCCTACCTATTGCCCGTATTTGACAGATATTGATTAGAAAAAAGTTCATTCAAACTGGCTTCGGAAGTGTCAACAGTAGTAATGTTATTGTCAATCAATCTAAATAGTCTAACCATTTTGTCCCTAAAATGAAATCAGGGAATATGGTAATAATAAATGAGATAAATAGTCAACTCCTAAATGGAAAGTAAAATTCCTACTCCAATATAAGTTGTAAATAAACTAATTTAGGACAGTTACACACGACGGAATTTAAAGAAGCCAGACCATTTACATAGGTCGCGTCAGTAAAATCTTTATCATCGCCGGCTAAACTGAAATAAATTAAATAAATTGTAGAATAATCACAGGGTGTGTAAAAGGCCATTATAGTCACATACGCTACTACACAGGGCGATTGCGCGGTTACTGCTTGTGGCCCCACATTGCACATACGTTTACTTTTATTTTCGGGTTTTTGTGTAAACGCCCTTTTTGATCTAATTTTTCCGTCTTTTTGACTAATTTAAAATAAAACAAGTGTTTGAAACACAGAAGTAAGCAAAGTCATACCTTCGCGCACTTTGCTCAAGTGTTGGAACAATGTTTTTACTACGAGTGTCTTAGAAAAGTAGAAATCTAAAATAAATAATAAGTCGTCTTCTTTCGAAATAATTCTGATGATGCCCTTGCGCTTTTCTGACGATGTTCGTACTTGGTTGCTACCGTAACGACAAACAACACTTTTAAGTGACAAACATTATGTTATGACAATTTTAAATTTTAGTAAACGTGAATTATGATAGATAGATAGATAGATAGTGTTCTTTATTGTCATAAAAACATTATAAATTGTTTTGTGGATAAAGCAAAACTTAGCAACTAATACAAGTACTGAACGAAAAAAAATTTAAAAAAATAAACTGTCAGAAATAGAGCCCTTACTTATATTATAGCACAGTATAATAAATAAAAAATAATAGGCTGTGCTGACAATTAAATAAACTATCAGAGTAATTATCTGGTCAAATCAAATTTATAAAATTACAAATATTTGGGTTAAGCAAGTCAAACAACACCAAACAAAAAAAAAACACCATAATTTACACAAAGTTTAATTCAGGACTAAATCTAAATCCAAGACAAAACCATTTAAAGTAATAAAATGTTTTCATTATAAAATTATAAACATGGTTAAAGCTACATCAAACAAAAAAATATAGTACAATATACACAGTCTAAAATCCAATTTTAAAATTATCTTAATTAAAGAAATAAAACTAAATTAGTCAATTGCAGGACAATAGCAAATAAAAATAACATAATCCATCACAGTTGTTTGAAACGTAAAAAGTCATAAATATGCTAATCATTGCCTACAGTCTTTCTTTATAATATTCATTTAAATTATAATAAAGTTCTATCAAAAAGTATCTCCGGTAGTTCTAAATAACTTTAATGAAGGTATGATTTTAATTGATTGTAGTAGATGGTTGAACATCTTTATACCATTGTAATATATTGATTTATGAACAAGCGAAGATTTCGGATAGCGAGCTGCAGGTTAATTTGCTGGGTAGATCTTGTACTGTAGCTAGTACAAGGTTGAAGAAAATCATTAAGGTGAGTATAAATGAGACTCGTTGTTTCTAAAATGTACAAGCAAATAATGGTTAGGATAAAAACAAAGGTCTGCACGATTCTCTATAGTTAGTATTACAAAGATATCTTACAGCTATTTTTTGTAAGGTAAACAACATGTCAATTAGTTGGTCAGTTGTTGAGCCCCAGAAAGCAATGCCGTATGTGTGAGTCAATCAGTGTATGGTACACTGATTTTCCAAAGTTAAACCCCAACTCCCTGACTGTCGTTTTAATAGCAAAGCAACCAGAAGCTATTTTCTTACTAACAGAACAAATATGTTCATCGAACTTTAAATTGGAATCGATTGTTAGCTCCAAAAATTTGCTATACTCCTGTCTTGCTATTGAATCATGCCCAACCTTAAGATCATCTATATTACACTTAAAAAAAAGTAGGTTAGTTTTACTATAGTTAAAAGTCAAGAGATTCGCATCATACCATTTCTTTATTACTTCCAAGTCCCCTGAAATGGTAGCTCTAAGAGTAGCAACGTCACTACAACTCCACAATATGGTAGTATCGTCAGCAAAAATGGTAAACTTTCCATCAATTGGAAGCATGGCCAGATCATTAAAAAAAAGCAAAAACAAAACAAGCACTGAACCCTGCGGCACGCCCCACTCAACACGACCCGGCGCGGACGCATTCGGACCTATTTGAACTCGTTGAGTTTTTTACTCAAATGAGATTTGAACCATTTTAAAGTGACACCTCGAAATCCATAAATTTCAAGTTTTTTAAGAAGAATAGAGTGATTTACGCAATCAAATGCTTTAAGTAGGTCAAAAAAATCAAAAAAGTTTTTGTGGCTAAGCAGGTGAAGGTAAAGGTGGGAAAAACGCATTCAACGTTGATCTGAACTAAAAGACAATGTGCTAGTAATCTTTTCGTCGATCGATATAGCAGCTTATTACTCGCTTGCTACTGTTCTAGTTTCTCTCGTATTTTGGTAGATTGCGCTACTTGTGGGGGTCGACGATTTAGTTTTCTCACAATAAACATACGATGAGATACAAAACCGTCTACTTACATTGCAAGGGTGTCATATCGACCAAGCCCAGTGTTCTGAGGAGTCCCATAAGAACAAAACACTTAACTGTCAACACTTATTAGGTGTCAATTAGATCACGGACCCGTGAAGATAAGCTTTCGAGCTACCCACGGAAAAATGCGAGAGAATATCCACTTAGCCACGATTCACGAAATTCATGTTATAAAATTGAAAAATTACGTTCCATGTGGTAAAACATTGAAAAATCTAGTATATATTACGTTAGTTGGCGCAGGCGAGTAGGACAAATATTTTCTGGAGACAGAAGAGCCTTAAAAGGTTGTAAGTTATTCGCAAAGACATGTAACTAAGTTCTTTGGCTATTCGTAAGGAGTCCTGGTACGTAGAACGTGAAAAAAATGGTATGCTCAAGATTATGCGAAAAGTTATCATTTTCTGTGTCACATGTTGTAATTAACCCGGAAAGTTCTTTTCTGTCCAACTCTTTTGCTGTACCGGTACTTTTGAACGCTTACCCAGATCCAGTTGCTAGTACATTTCCATAAAAACAGCAACTATTGACACCTGCGTCAAAAATTTCATCAACTTTTTCCAACAGTTTAACATCATCGTTCTCTACGTCTGTTAGATGTGTCTCGTTCATACCGTGCACATTTGGCACGGCGATGTGGCCGAATAGTTCCGAGTCCAAGGTCAAATTTCCGGTTAGATCCCATACTAATATCTGACGGTCATTCGAACCTGTAGAACCTTAAAATGTAATTCTTAAATATTTAGAGATGTTCTGTTAGTATCGATTTTTGACCACTCCATGCAGAGTAAAAGGAAACAAGTAGTGATTATAGAAGTAGAAGAATAAATGGAACACGCATTGACCACTGCGCAGCCTTCAATAGGGTCCACGGCACGTTGAAAACCATTTTTTTAAAAGATTTAAGGTACAAGCCGCCATCGCCATATCTAGAGGTCGCTGCGGTGAGCAAGCATAGTATAAATCGTCACTTCTAGAGTTCGCCGTGTTAAATAGGCAGTAAAGATTGATGCTCTGTCAAATGCCTGCTGTACGTAGAACAAATTGCGCTCAAAATTAAGAATCACGTCCACATTTTTTCAACTGCGCATGCGCCGCTCTCTTTTAAATGAGGGTTATCAAAGTTGACCTTGTTCAATCACTAACAAAATACCGAATTTCAATTTCTTCCCATTTCCTTTAGTCCCCGCAGATTTGATTCGTGTTCTATTTATTTTTCGATATCTATATGGTAGTGATGCGCAAAATAAAACGGTGCTAAAATCATAAAATATTTAAAAACTGCAATGCTTATTAAGACTGGTGTAGCTACTACGCGGGTTTAAAGCCATAGTGACGTAACTACAAAACAGCAAATTTGTAGTTACATCGCTATGGCTTTAAAGCCTCGACTAGAGTTCCTGTGCCTGTCACATACTTGAAATCTAGGTGCTACCTGCATAATTAGCCTTGTGAGTCATGCGCTAAATATTAGTTTTTAACGCAATTTGCTAAATGCGAAGCCTTTATAAGACGCTCACAAGGGCAATGGAGATTTGAAAAAAGGTGCAGGGTCAGAATTCCGAATAAAGAGGAGTGGAAAACAGAGTAAATTCTAAGAGAAGTGAAAAAAACGCACTAGTCTATTATACCGCCGACACGATGATGGCACAAATGTACAAACAGGCGCAGGAGATTCTATAAGACCTAAGTGTTCTTGAGAGTTTTGCACTCGAAGAATGCACAAGAATCTTTTATAACTACGGAGGCAGAGTTTCCTTTTTATTATTCCTTATATTATTATTACTTAATTAACAATCTATTTACAGTAGACTTATTAGCAATTTTGTTATATCCTAAATTATAAGAGATTGCCGAGAAGATTACCATATCAACTAAGAAATAACACTACTGCACTGTCGTCGAGTTTGGGCAGTCCCTGATGGAGGTGCTTGCTGGCGGAGCCGTGGAATTTATATTTTAATATACAATTAAATGAAACAAAAGTTTAACAGACAATTTATGGATTAAACTATCGCAAGACTATGACAATCAAATTCCAATCAAAATAAACTACTCTCTTAACCAATTTGCCGTGTTCTTTCTTGAAATCTTTTATTTTGGAAACATGTCGTTCTTGTGAAGTATTTACATGAGCAGTAATTTTATACCCAAAATAGTTCAACTCAGACGATCCAAAATTAATTAAATTTGTTGTTGATCATGCTTTTGTGAAAATATAATTATGTCATTTAATTAAACTTTGATAAACACCTTGATATACCCAGAAAACACTTCAGTCATAAGTTTTTGAAAAGTAGCTGGGGCATTGCGTAATCCAAATTGTATTACTAGGAATTCATACATAGATCCATCTGGTGTTGGCCAAACCTGTAAAAGTACTACTATTTTGGGTTAATACCAACTTGCCAATAAACGCTTGTCAAATCGAGAGAAAAAAGTAATTTTGCATTTTCAAGTTCCTTTATAGTTTCTCTTATTGTTGGCAGTTGTGGAACTTCTGAGTCTGATTGGCTGTTTAATTTACGGTAGTCAATGCAAAAACGTGGGCTTCCATCGTTTTTTTCAACAATTACTATCAGTAAACAGAATTGTGAACTACTTCTACTAATTATTTCAGCAACTAACGTCTGATTTTAAAAAGAGTGTTATTCAAAAATTTTGTTTGGTGTTCCACTAGTCTGGTAGTCGGTTGTTGTAATCCTCCTTCAAAAACATCTTCGAAAGAGTTAAGTATTTCTGTATATTCATTTGATTTAAGATAATTAATCCAAAAATCATTCGCTTTTGCACTCCTAGGTAAACACAACCACTTATAAAATCGATAAACCATGTTTTATTAAACAAGCCCTTCCTAAAATTGCTCCTTCTGACAATTCTTCAACGATTTTAAAAGTTTTAATATTTATTTTCAATTGGCCAGATAAATGCTTTATATGTTGATTTATTCGTAAATGAATTTGACCACGTGAATTTTAAAATAATTGGTTATTTACAAGAGATTTTCTAATAAAGGAATGACTCGCGCCACAAACTATAAAAACTTTTATTTGCTTATTGTTTACTAACATTTAAGTGTAACAAGTTTGAGTATATCTGGTTCAACCTGACAAAGATTTTCCTATGTTGTATTTTGTTGGCGTGAAGTACATTTCATAGCGACGACAGCAAACGACACCGATACCGAGGAAGCTGACCACTTTAATCAGTCGCATATGGTGGAAGTTGATTGTTTCGATAACAGGACCGTCCTGTATGTAATTCAATAAGTCTTGAAATTACATGTTTTTCTGGTAAATCTGGTTCCAGATTCAACTTACTATCGAACTGAGTCAAAAATATTCTTGTTCAGCTGAGATTATTTGTGTTCTCGGTGACTTTTCGACAGTTGGGCGCCATGTCGTTTGGATAGTCTCTGATGGAGTGAAGCCTATTAGAGAACTGCGCGAATGACGTCCCATAAAGGTCCTAACTGGTGGAGATGGAGACGTGTTATTCATAATTTAATATAGTATTAAATGAAACAAAAGTTTAATTGACGATTGATGGATCGAACTGTCGTAAAACTGCGACAGTACTTACCATTTTTAGCAATCTGAAAATCATAAATTTGATGTGTATTGTTTTTATTCTGATTTGTATATGAAATTTCACGAAAGTGTCTAACCCACTAATTCAAATGGTTTCACTCGTTCGAGTCTTCGTATTAGCTGATTATTATCCAGGACTTTATATACTGCTCAATGTTGACATGTTTGAAGCCTTTCTTCGTGACTTTTTAATAATCTTTTTATTAGTTCGCCAACTGTTTCTATTTTTAAGCGTTGGATTTTTTTAGTACAGCCTTAAACCTGAATACTGTATAAGTTTAAACCGGTTTAATTACTTGTTTATTGGCCAATTTTGAATTTTACATTGTTTTGTATTTCAATTCAAGTTACTTGTTTTCACATGTGCTGTTCAGCGTAATTTTGCATCAAGCCTTATGTCGAGGTATTTAGCCTGATTGAAGTATGGTATGAAATATGGTTGTTTATTGTCTCTGGAATATGATTAATGTACTTATTGGTAAAGTGAGCATGAATTAATTTTGTTTTATTTAGTCTGATCTTTTTGACCACGTGCGGATTTAGGTATGTATTTTGTAGTTTCGCTGTAGATTCTTCGTTAAATTTTTGTACTGTCATGCCTCTGTCATCTGCAAAGGTAGCTTGTGGCAGTTTTCTGGTGTCGGTATTTCGCAGGTATACAACAGATGTAAGAAAAAGCCCAACACACTTCCTAGTGGTACTCCTGCTTTAATTTTCATTATACGGGAATAAGTCTATTCTTAAAACTGTTTGGTTTTCACTATCTCCAACGTCGATCACAAGGATACGAATGATCCCCGTCTGGAACACGTCCTGACAATCAGGAACAAGTGATCCATGCCAATCCACGACCGGTTTCGACCTTTTGGGCCATCCTCAGGTGAATGTAGGTGATAGCTCCGTGTAGAGCATAAGTTTTGTGAAACCAACAGAAACAACTACTCCGAGGGAGTAAAAAAGGTTTTATTTATAAACCAGTAAGAAAGTGAATTTTTCTCTTCTAAAGCTTTTTCTCCTAAACTTGTTCTTCTATCGAAGGGTCTCGAAATCCGAATCGGTGAGGTCGAATTATTTTCTTGTGTTCTATGATTAATTTAGCCCATAATAACGGTGGCGGAGTTAAGAGAGGATAAATGGCTCTCTTTAATGAGTGTTCCAAGACTAAGGAATACCGAGCAACGATGAGGCAGGTAAACTTTCCGGAATTGGAGCTTCAGCACCATACGTAGGACCAGAACTGCTTTTAGAAATCACAAAAAGGCAACTGCAGCACGAGGTTATTACGTAAGCGAAGAAAGCAGTAGCTCTTTTGTGGAGGTTGCAAATAGAATGCAGAGAATGCCAGCAGTTTGCGACGGGTCAAATAAAGACCTCTAAAGAAATTGCAAAGACATTAGAATACCTTCCGAGATAAGTTCTGGACACAATCGGCTGTTAGGGCACACATAATCGAGATAGGAGTAAATGTCACATGCTTGAAAGGCGCTTAAGTAGTCCGACATACTGCACTTCGTCAAGAAAGGGAGAATAACAGGGGCGGCGCGGCAGCTCAAGCAAACGAAGTGGAAAAATTTAATTCGTAAGCCCTGGGGGTGAAACAGAGAACGATTTAGAATTTTAAAATAAAATATTGCTAATAAAATTGCAGATTTTCTTTATACTGTTAAATATTTACCCGATAACACAATACTAGAATCTCTGGAAATTGCCACACAGTTTACATATCTTTGGTGGCCGTAGAGTGTTACAATACAAGCCCCATGATCGTCCCATATTTTTATCGATTTATCTAAACTTGACGAAAGTAGAAGAGAACCATTATTGCTGTATCTAAAAAAAGGAAACAGTTGAACTTTATATTAGCTCACACATATACTATACTATAGTAGTGTGAGCTATGGTGATCCTAATTTTTTCGAGAAAAAAAAAGTTGCTCCGATTTCAAAAATGTTTATATATCTTTGCGTTTCAGATGATTTTGAAACTTTTTTGTTGCGCCGTCTGTCTGTCTGTCTGTCTGTCTGTCTGTCTGTATGTCTGTCTGTCTGTCTGTCTGTCTGTCTGTCTGTCTGTCTGTGTGTCTGTATGTCTGTCTGTAACGACCAACGCGCATAACTCAAAAACCGCTTGGCCGATTTTAATGAAATTTGGTACCTGGGCTGGGTCTTGGGTCGAGATGGTCCCATTTAAAAATGAACAAAATCCACCGAACACAAACCAAATAAAAGGGTGGGGATAGATTTCAAAAATTAGAGTTTATGTGAAAATATGGCGTGTGTGATATCAAACGAAAGGTAATTGAGTTTGGAGTTAAACAAAATACATTTTAATTTAAAAAAAAAAGGGTGGGGGTATATTTCAAAAATTAGAGTTTAAGTGAAAATATGGCGTGTGTGATATCAAACGAAAGGTAATTAAGTCCGGAGTTCAACCAAATACATTTTAGTTTTTGTTTTTTTTAAGGGTGGGGGTGGATTTCAAAAATTTGAGTTTAAGTCAAAACATGGCTTGTGTGGTATCAAACAAAAGGTAATTTAGTGTGGAGTTGAATAAAATATATTTCAGTTTTTAGTTATATTAGCTCACATAACTATAGTACCTAGTGTGAGCTTAGGGGCCCATATATTGGCAGAGTATTTTACATTGTAACCACGCGCTAAAAGTTTTCATTTAATTGGTTGGTTCAGGGTCGACCGCCTGTTTCGTGGCGTATATCGCCCGTGCTGCGCAGCCCACGAGAAAGACCGGCCCGGGCGCGGAAATATCACGTGACCGTAGGAGTCCCACAAAAAAACGCCTCACGGCCCGCTGTCATTATAAAACATGTGTGTTTAGTTTTGGTATGTTTGTTTACGTCGATTTTTTTTTAATTCGGGCACGAATTTTATGTGAATTTTATCAAAGTTATTAAAATAACGCAGCCCACGAAAAAGACTGTAGTGGGCTGCGTTAAAATAATTAATGACTAATGAGTAAATTATAAAGAAAATACCTATAAGATAAACAATGCCGCGAACGTGTAATTAGTGTTGTTCCTTGTCGGTCCAACTATAAAACTGAAACCTAATATGTTGCCAACGGGAAAGAGGTGGTAAAAGATAAGATCTTGGATAAGATTAATCAAGTAATAGACATCCTTAGTGACATTTTCGATAGTGAGAGTGAAAAATGTGTTCAGTTGTCATTTCTTATTGAACAATTAGGTCTCTTGAAAAGGCAACCTGAGAATCGAAGATATGGTGGATACACTTTAATGTTGGCTTCATCTTTGTTTATCCAGTTATCCAGTGCATACACGTCAATTTACAATTCTAAGATAATATGTCTTCCGCACCCTCGCAATATTAAAAAACTGATTTGTAAAATATTGTTAACAGATAGTAATCTCTCTGGTAGTGTGAAATATTTAAAAAGTAAGATACAGCTTTTAAAAGAACATGAGTTGGTAGTTAACTTACACTTTATTGAAATAGATATTAAACTTTGGGCTGGGTAATTTTTTAAAAAAATTATTGACGACCACTACATTCAGTTCATTGAATGGGAAAACCATCTCACTTATTCACAAAATCACTTGTTTCTTTTTAGTAAATTATTGTGAAATGTTTTATATTGAAAATTTTTCTTCAGATAACTCTAGCGAGTGTTTTTGTGGAGAAAAACTATTGTCAAAGCTTGAAAAAATTAGTTTAAGGGCATGTAAAGTTTTTTTAAATAATTTTATTAAAAAGCACAATGATTAAGTGTCTGCTAATAAATCTTTGAATAAGAACTCAAAGATGATGACAGTCAAAGAAAAATTAAAAAACTAAAAGCTTAGGTTTGATATGTCCAATTTTGAAAGACTTGTATAGATTTGAATTTACTAACGATATTATGTACCTAATATATGTACCTGAAGATATTAGAGTGCAAATTTTGTATAATTTTTTATTTTATAGAATCAGTTTTTTTATCCATAATAAACACATATATCAGCAAAATATTTTTTCAATTTTTGCCTATAAAAGAACAAAAATCTTTTGTTAATTTATTTAAATTGTGTAAAAACATATAATATATTAAGCAATACAATAAGAATCCTGGGACTCCTAAGATCACGTGACCGCCGACTTGCTTATAACGCGCCATGGCCGGTCTTTATCGTTGGCTGCGCCGTGCTGCAACGGCACTTTTACGACACAACGCATTCAACAACGCTCGAACACAGTGGGACAAGTCAAACAGGGTGATGACGTTATAATAAATATAATTTAAATCAGAACCAGGGAACAGTTGAACTTTATATTTCACATTGTAACCACGCGCTAAAAGCCTTGCTTTGCAGCTCTTATACATCAGCCGCCACTGGATAGACACTACTTAAGTACAAACAAAAGAAACCTAACCCTAACATCACTTTTTTCCTTACCTTACAGAAGTAACTGAAGAATTGTGACCATCCAATTCAGTTTTAAGGTTTATTGATACCTGGTGATGGGTCGTTTGTTTATTTTTAGGCACTGATCTCGATGTGATTGTCCACAATTTTATTTCTTCGTTGCATCCGCTTGACGCCATCTCGTAGCGTCGAACAAATGGGTTGTTTTCTTAAAATAATTTTATGCAATTTTATTGTCAAGTTTGATATTAATAAACACTTAATATTATTAATCAACAAGCAGAATTAAACAAAAATGCTTCCTAAGGTGACATATTTAAAAAAATGTAGGATTATAAAAACAATGTGTAACAAACTATTATTGATATAGTTACCGTCTATGACAATGTGCTTTGATATGTCAACTGAAAACACGCCCATATCGTGAACGTTGTCAAGTTTGGCCATTGGAGTGTTGACGGTCTCGACTGTCGTGTCAACTAGGTCCTGTGTGTGCCACACTTTAATGACCTCTAAGGAACAGGCTGTCACTAAATACTGACAGTCAGGTGTAAAGGCTAAGGCTTGGGTCGTCCCTTCGTGTTCGAAAAGCGTCCTAAAAAAGTTAATACTATTAGTAAGTAGGGTATTTATCATGTGGTTTAATACTATAAAAATGCACGTTGCGGTCACAAACAAACAGATGATATCTTTACGACATTGCGGGGTTGAGAAAAATTGATTTATTTCGGTAATATATGGATTACCAAAATCACATATGAATAAAACAAGAGCAAAAAAAGATCGGATAGACGAGGTAATGCCATATCCAAACAGCCATTCCGGTCAGAAATCCACAGTGCTAAATTTAAAAATTTATATCCAGATTAAGTATCCTTTGTTCAAATGTTTTGAAATTTTTAGGTGTGCAAATTTTATCCCTCTTTCTAACGGTACCAACCATATTTGCCTAAACCTAGATATATTTTTTTACTTTTTCTTAAACATGACAAAAGCACTATAAAATTTTAGAAAAAATCGCCGAATTGAGAAATTAATTGAAGTGTTTAAAGATTTTTAACAAAAAAAGAGGGTAATAAGTTAGCTTAGTGTTATTCGAAAAATTATATTTTATTTAAACTTGGATTAAATTTGTTAATTTTTCTTAATAGTATAGTTTTACAAACCTGCCTTCAAGTTGCAAGGGGAAGGTCTTTTTACGTACACACTGTATACCTACCTAATTAACATTCTATGAACTAAATCCCATATGCAAACTGCTCCATTATCACCGGCAGTTACTAGTAAGGCACTATCTGGAGAAAACCTAAAATTAAATAAATGTTATATTTAACAACAACCATATGTTTCATTGGGACAAACATGTTTATTAAAATCAATAATTTTTTTTACTAAAATGTTAAAAATAACAAATGTTTAATTAGAATGCCACTCTTAATAACAGATCACTAGTAAATAAGTATTCCTCATACAGAAAGTTTTGCTATGTGACACATGTTTCAAAGATTTACCAAATAGCAATAATTCGCTTATCGCCCATGTTCAAGTAAAATTAAAGCAAATTAAAAAATCAATAAGATTAACACAATAAAACTCAAATGCCGATACTATAAAAAAAGTCTTTAACAGCACTACTTTTTACCACTAAGAATTTCCAGAAATTTAAACAAATAATAAATTATTAACGAAATCTTCTTATACAATATCTTCACGAACAGAGTTTCAAGTGGACGAATGGACTAAATATTAAATTTTTTGACACAAAGTCACTCCTCTTAATAAGTTCTGCTTGTTTCGAAAAGTCTATTGCCATAATTATTTAACTTTAAATTTAAAAATATTATACAGGGGGTCGACAAACAAGAAAACAGCCCTTTTTTCTTTTTTAAGCAAAGTATGTATAAACATTTTTATTCCTATTCAAAGACGAATTGTAAAATTTCAACTCGGTAATCCAAATTTATTTTACTGATAAGTTTTAAAGTAACGTTTTTTCGACCCAATTTACTTAGTTTAGTTTTGATTGGTTGGAAGGGGTCAAGTTAAACACTTTGTACGTTATTCACTCTCACAAGCTGACGTCTGTTTGTAAGATACCTTTATTATTTTTTGCAATGCCTTTGATTCCCCATATTTCAAACGTTTCTAGTAACATTTCGTGATTGGCTGTATCGAAAGCTTTCGATAAGTCTACGAAAATTTAAAGATAGGCTCTAAGGTATTACAACTCCAGTTTCCAAGATATCTGGAAATAGTTCCGTTGAAAAACATAAGATTTGTTTTGTTATTTTTTAAAGACAGCTTCTTTTTCTTTAAGCTGTAATCACTTTTTCATCTTTAGATACAAGGGTCTTTAAAAGAAAAAAAAGTTTTTTTTAAGAAAGGTATATTTTGGTTCTAATTTTAGGTTTGGCTTGAGTCTATTTGTGAATTGAATATGAAGCAAGTTTCTACCAGTTATTAAAATTTGTGTTTGTTTTAATTTTTTTGATAGTTTGATTTTTTAAAAAATCTTAATTGCTGCATATACACTTAACACCGTGGCATAGATTTTTTCTTGCATTTTTGTCTTTGGAAACTCTTTTGTTCGATAGTCTTTATTCGCTTTCGTTATTTTCTTTGTAGCTCTATTATTGCAGTGACTATATTCTGTTTTTCTTTGCTCACTTTCTGGTTCTTGTAAATGTTCTTTGTACAACTCGCTTTTGTATTGTACTGATCTTAATAATTTGTTTGTTATCCATTTATGTTTCGGGGTTTTTTGTATATATTTTTCTAAATATTGATTTACTTTTGTTACGAAGTGAAAATCCAGTTAATAATTATTAGAATAAAAGTAACAGAAGCAAAATAAAAGTTTCTTAAAGAACAATTTAAAGAAATACAAGCTAGAAAGGGCGACATTTCCACAATTTTCTTACATAAGAATAGACAAACATGGAAGATAAACTATTTGAAAAGACAACGCAGAGTTGAATGAAATAACCCGCACATTAGATAGCATAAGCAACTGTAAATCTTCCAGCTCCGACAGAATTTCTATTGACATACTTAAACTCATAACTGATTATAGTAGAACTTTTTAATGTGTGCCTAAACTTCCAGAATATACCATTTCTATAAAAAATATTTTCATATACCTACATGAAATTTGGCACAGAGGTAGGAGGCACCTAGAGATACCATTTTAAAAGTGGTGGATAATTGTGGTGGGAAAGGGAAAATAAATATAAATTAAGTTAATACGTCAAACCGTTCATATATGTCAAAAACTGACACCTTCTTAAATGTTCTGAGATTTACGCCAGGGATTATTAAAATTACCTGACCAAGCCTAACTTAATAAAATTTGATAAATTAAATAAAAGTGGGCTCTAGTTTCTAGTGTTTTTAAATTTTAATATATAAACAAAATCTGTCAATTCTTAAGCACCAAGCATGCACATATTATATAAGTACATAAATATTTTTTATAAAATTAAGATATTTTAAAAAATCGTTAATAATTTTTACTTAATAAGAAAAAGTCTTAAAGGAAAGCTGTCTACTTTAAAAAATTAATTTTTTTAATACATATTAACTACGCGAAGTGTGATTTTCTTTTTGTTTTTCACCAATTTAAGCGAAAAAATATTAAAATTTTGCCTAAGTATATAACCGACAAAGTATAAAAGGCAACTTCAAAGAGGTAAAGTCACCCACGGATACCGGTGTTTCGGAAAAAGGCATTTCCATCCTCAGCGTGGCTTGCCTAACTACCGTAATCAAACTGACTACAAGATACAACGTAAATCAAAAAGAATGAAAACATTTTTATTTGATAAAAATAGTTTGAAATGTAATTCCAGATTTTATTATAAATAATCATTATTATTCAAAACATTTCACTTTATTGAATACGTGTAGTTCTAAAGATTAAATTTTTATTTTCTTTTAATCAATAAGTAGGTACTTTTCATAAATTATTATCTAATAAATAAATAATGATGGAAAATTCTATGATGCATAAATTATTATCATTTTTACTAAATGACAAGCTTAGTTCTAAAATGTAACAAATAAAATGTTTACATATTTTTTTAAATCCCCGAAATCCTCAAGCTCGAAGATCACACTTTTTAATATTTTATCTATGATACTAAATAATTTGTTTTCCACAAACAAGGTACGGTTTTCTAAAAACCATTATGAAAATATAAAAAACTATTTGGTCTAGGTAAATCAAAAAGAATGAAGAAATAGGTGAAACCTATTTTTATTCTACGAGTGAAACGGTAGAGAACCAAGGAAACTATGTCCATGGCGGGATGAAAACTTCCACCGGTCTAAGGAAGAAATACATTTCATCACACTTCAACCAGACCATGCTATCACCGTCTCCCTCGTAGAATGAAAAATATGTTTCACCTATTTTTTCATTCTTTTTGATTTGCGTTGTATCTTGTATTTAGTTTGTTCTACCTTGTGTCAGGCAAGCCACGCTGAGGAAAGAAATGCATTTTTCCGAAACACCGGTGTCCGTGGTTGAATATACCCCTATGAAGTTGCCTTTTATACTTTGTTATTTGGTCTAGGCCTAATGTTATTTTTTTTTTTACTTTTATTTGGTTAGTATTTTTGTTTCGCTGGTATGCAGTTAAAAAAAAATACCTTTATTAGAATTTTTTATCCTATCGTGAAAAAATTGTTCAATAATGTTTACGTCAAAAATATTTCGCCGTTAGTCGTTAAACTAACGTTTTTAACGTAGCTTGTAAGCAAAGCGGTTTTCTAATAGCTTCTTAATTAATCAGGGCCACAGAGTATAAAATTTTCTTGAAGCTGAAGATTATGCTATTGAAATGTGTATTAACAAAGCTCAGGTTCAGTTAAGTTCGCATCTACCAATCAAAGTGTAGTATTTCATCACATGAAAGTCCACTGTTTGATTTACCATTATTCATGAACAGACTAAGGCAAATAAAACTTCTGACTTTATGAATGCTTAATTCTAACTTTCAACCGTGAACTCCGAACCTCGCGCCTCGGCGCCAACTGAACCTTAACTGCTTTTATAAATCAAGCATAAGTTTACGTTGCCAATATTAAAAGTAAAGGTATTTTTTCTACAAACCTGCAAACTTGTAACGTGTTCATTAATTCGGGTCATAGTATAGAATTTTAGAGAATGCAAGTTTTAAAGTAAGGCGGTTTCATCTACAAAAATGCTGTAGCTTAAAATATATGTTAATTATTTATTGTAACATAGGTAAATGGAACATTGTGGTCAAACTTTCAGATCAGGTTACGTAATATTTATGAGCGCATAACGTGTTACTAAAAGATCCATAGTGGATTTCATTATTTTGAGATAATTTTTTTTTGCTGGGCTACGCTGATTCTTGTGATAACCGTTAAACAGTTATCCCAAAAATTATGAAAGCAGGTACTGTGATTATGTATGATTTCTGCACTTTTCTATGTTGGTTCAAATAAGCTTCTTGATCTCGAACCTACAAACACGGATCACCTAATGATCCGTGCTACAAATCCTAAAAGAATGCAAATTCTCTCCACAGAACCTGCAGCTAATATTGAACCTGTCTTAGACAAGTCAGCGGTTTTTGTGGGCACCCTGTCAGGTGTAAATACGAGGACGGAAAACTATTATTTTTTTTTAAGAAGAATTAAAGTTTCTGAATAATTTAACAGATGAGATACGCCTTAAAGTTATTTTTTTTATAAGATTGCACATAGTACTTAAAATGGCATTTTTATTTTATTAGGCTGAGAAGAAAATAATGGAAATGTCAACCTTCGAAAATGTTGCATTTCAAAGTAGAATCAGGCTTGTTATAGAAGGGGCTGTGCCCTGGCATATCTAGGGTCACTTCATCCTGGAAGCCTGGTGTCTTCATACGCTACGTCTTCGTGATGCAATGACCCTATGCATATCATAAACGGCATACAACCTAAGGACACTCATCGTTAGGTGGTTTACGATAGTGTCCTTAATACAATCACCTTGTCTTTATTAAATGCAATTCAAATTTGTAATTATTTTCCTTTGGCCTTTCCATGTCTAAAATGAAACACTATTTATGCAATGGTAATTGTAAACCTCTCTTCAATAATAATAGCCAAAATTAGAATTTGAAGTGAAATGGGTTTCAGTAATTTATGAAATTATAAACAGTGCATTACGTAATTACCTTGTCAACTATTAAAATAGCTTCAAAATCATAATAAAAATATAAACCATATTCACATTTTTGAGAGATTTCAATAACATTCGTAAAGATATAGAACCTTTTAAGCGGTTAAATTTTAGAAAAAAACCTTGCAAAGAGAATTTCCGCAAAGATTAACATAATTAGTACACCAAACCTGCTCTTATATGAAAAATAAATTAAGTTGGATTTTACTTAATATAACACAGGCTTATTTAGAATTGAATAATTGAAGAAGAGGGACAAAACTACCTGGAAACCTGGACTAGTGTTATTTTTGCAGAGACTTAAAAATTCGGTTATTGTATATATCAATAGATTAAGTACGGAATGTTATCGTTTTTGCTCAGAACGTGCATTTACCTTAGAGGAGTCGATTCCACTGAAAAAAAGTGGACTCATGCCATTTTTGAAATGACCGATTCAATTAAGGATAGCATAAAGTTCATCTATTTCTTTCGGTTTTCTTAAACCTCAATTTATTAATACAGGACCAAATAAAAAACCCAAACTTTAAAAAAATACCTGGACATGACAGAATATGGGCGAAAACGTATCGTTGATGTTTTAGTGAGGGATGCTTCCTGAAAATCTTACCACCAGTATTTACTAAGTTTCTAAGCAGAGCTGTTCCATCCACAGAAGCTGTACCCTCAGCAATCCGGTCCTTCTAGTTACGAAAATGCAATCAGTTAACGCTTACATTAAACTAACGTAGACATCAATAGTTTAATACCGTTAGCGCTACGATGGCGTTAAAGATAAAGTTCTGTTCTACTAACCTACACACTCTAATAGCTTCCCCAATAACTTGGATCATATAATTTTTTTAGTGAAAGAAAAAGTAGTTCACACGCAAGGGTGTTCCATCGACAGAATCAGTGGCTAACATGGAACCTTGAGTTAATTACTAAATACCATTTTGTAAACGCATAGCGGGCAGCTGCTTGCTCCAGGCCAACATTTTATTGGGTTAAATTAAGGGGTAGACGTCAACGCCGTTAGTCGTTAAATTAATGTCCGCAAGGCTACGCCGAAAGCAATATTGTATTCTACTAACCTACAAACTCTAATAGCATCTCCGTTAACCTGGGTCATAGTATATAATTTCGTTAGGGAATGCAGGTTCCAAAGCAACGCTGTTCCATCGACGGACGCAGTGGCTATCATGGAACCTTGAGGTGATACTCTCACGCAGGTCACTTGATACTTGTGGACGCATAGCGGCGAATTTGGTCGCTCTACGTAGCCGGAACCTTTGACCCAGTCCCAGATTCTTACTGTTTTGTCACTAGAATTGAACAAAAAATAAAGTCAATAAAATTTTAAAAAAAAATCAAACTCTTACACCAGTATTTACTAAGACCTTAAGACTTAGCATTGTAGACCGGGTTTAAGTATCAAGTCTATAGACTTGATACCGACCGATTTAAGTGTATTTTTTTAATAATATGATATTAAGCATTTCTCAGTGAGTTTCATCTCATATAAATTTAAATTTACTTTAGAAATAAAGAAAAACCACATAAAAATTTTGTTACCAAATGTCATTTTTTGAAAACTTAGTCCGTGCAGTCGTAAATTTCCCGTTAAAAATAGTCTCGAATTGTAGAACCACCCCTGAGGGGTGGTTTAAAGTTCGAAAAACAATAGAAATAATCCATGATTAACAAAAAAACTTACATACAAAAATATTCAAAGCTAAATAATACATAAATAACTTAAAACTATATCTGTAGATGCATTACCGTATTAAATACGTATCAATATTTAAATACTGTAAAAAGCACAAGATATATTAGAATCCCTTTTCAATTACACATTCACCAAAACAATCGACCATCGGTTTAATCGTCGCTAACTTGTCTAAAAAAGTAACATATAAAATATAGCGGACAGCTGACACTGACTTACACCGTTTTTATTCGACATTACCTAGTGACATTTGGAGGTTTAAATATGGCTACCATTGTTAAACCAAAACATTTGATTATTTTTATTTATTTATAACCTTTGTGTGGAAATAATGTCTTTGTTACAACGACGAAAGATGACCCATATCCCAAGGTATTTATGAACAATTTATATAAATATTAAAAACTATTGCATTCACGGGAAAAATAAGTTAAACCTTCATGTAGACTTTTAAACATAGGATTGTAGCACTTATAACTGTAGACCCTTTAGTAAATACTGGTGTTATAGTTTTTCTCCACAGTGGAGGAAGACTAAGAGTTTGATTTTTCTTCTACTTACACCTCCGTTCCGAGTCATAGATTACTTCTTTAAAAAATTTAACGATTTAAATAAATTGACCTGACGGATTTGACACCTTCCCAGCTTATTACACACATAAGTTTTAAATATCTCAGCAACGAAAGTTCTAAACAGATATTGGTTATAACATAAATAACATAAATTTATTAAGGAAAAAACATGTTATATTATCATAATCCAAAAACCTTATAATTAGAAGTAAAAGAGAGAAAAATATATTTTGGGCGGTGTCTTGAAATATTTTTTGATGTTTTAGACCCCTATTCAGGTTGGTAGTGGGAAAGTAGGGGAATACATCGTGACCTCTCGTCTTCATGAAGTTTTTCGTCATTCCGTCGTATGCAGCGAAACAGGTGAAAAGTGGGTATTTGTTTTTCACGAAAATTCTAGCTCAAGCCATAATTGGCGTTCAGGAAAAAGTACAGACTTCGGGGAAAACAGCTGTCAAGATGCGGCAAATTTGTTTGTTGTTGCGTTTTGAGGGAAGGGATATTTCAAGTCGTAGCACGGCTCAAAAAATAATGACCCATATCCAACGAACAGGATGTATCAATTTTTGCCACAAATGCAGTGGTGGAAAGGAACCTCCTGTTCGAGCAATGAAAAAGGAAAGGGAATGGCGCGAAACTATAATTTGTGCCGCAGCAGAAGCTTTACCTCCCTGTTCCTGCAATTGCCAATGGTGAGGGAGATACTATTTCATCCTTAATCGTGCGAAACATAGGCTTGGATACTGTTTAGCACAGAGCGGTGGTATTTTGGAGAATTTAGTTCGTGAGGTAGTTCTTATATCAATATAAAAGAATTTGCTTTTAAAACAGACCCCTCTCTTATTTGTTTCGCCGGGGAAGCGATAAACTTAGATAAAGCGATATAGTTTGTGATTAACACGGCAGTAAATATTATAAAAAGCTTAAAAGAAAGGATGATACGTTTAATAGTTATCGCCGCGCTAGGGGAAACAATCGGTGTCATAAATTTTCTCAATCTACTTTACCGGGGCGCACAGATGACAGGTATTGGCTGTAGGTCTGGCTATACTGAAACAATGGGGGTATTTTATGCATATGCAGTTGTTCTTATCTGAATGAAATGAAATATGAGCCTATTCCAGGTCTAGCCTTCAAGTCAATGGTGCAACCCCAAGAAGCTACCGACACATAGATACAGACACAGACATACAGATACAGACATTATGACAAAGTTACTAATTTAAGTTTACCAAAAACCAATAACAGTAGCGCACCCAGGAGTATGTCTTGGGAGGTCCCGACAAAGAATGGGATTTTAAAAAACTTTTTTAACTGAAGATAGAGCAGAATTCAAGGACGAAGAAAGAGACAATATAATTAGAACAATGGGATCTCCAGTACCCCTCACAATCTCTGAGGTCAAAAACGTGTGCACAACCCTAAAAAGCGGTAAATCTGCCGGACCCGAAAATATCCCAGCTGAACTTATTAAATATGGCACTGAAGAACTGTTTTGGAGATTACGGAATCTTTTGCAAAAATATTTAAATGAAACTGTAGTACTAACAGAGTGGAAAACGTCATATATATCCACAATATACAAAAAAGGAAGGAAAGATATATGTGACAAATATAGAGGTATATCTGTGACTAGTACGCTAAGCAGAATATAGTGGAGTGGGGAGTGGGGGAGTGGAGAGCGAATATAAAGACATGGAGGCAGAAGAACGGGTAGGTCAACTTCAGATCATCTCTTTTGTATAACCCAAGTTATTGAAAAGAAAATGGCATACGGACAAGAGTTGCATCTGCTTTACGTCGATTTGCAGAAGGCATATGATAGTATACCACTAAATCTACTTTGGAAAGCGTTGGAAAACACAAACATAAGGGTAAAACTAATTAAGGCCATCTACGAGTTATACCACAATAGTAAGGCAAAAGTTTAAATAAAAGTAAAACTAACCAAAGGTAAATAAAGGTCTTAAACAAGGTTGCTGTATCTCGCCTACGCTCTTCAAGATATACTTGGAACAAGTCCTTAAAGCATGGAAGAGAAAATGCCAAAACATGGGAATTCCGTTGGACGAAACCACCTTGTATACTTTATGTTTCGCCGATGATCAGATAGTAGTGGCTCAGGATTATGACGACCTCGAATATATGACACGAAAACTAATAGAAAAGTACAATAACTGGGGACTAGAGGTTAATCTCAATAAGACAGAGTATATGTGTATCAGTGGAACAAAACAGGATCTAATCTTAAATACCGGGCAGCGAATTCAGTCATGTGATGATGGAACACTAGACAAAGCTATAAAAGATCGAAACGTACAAGGAAGAAAAGCAATAACTTTATTAAATGGAATAATTTGGGACCAAAGTATATCAAAACATAACAAAAAGCTTATATATAACACCATTGTAAAAAGTATTATTACATACGGCTCAGAAGTATGGCCAATCTAGGATAGAACAGAAAAAATGCTTTCCGCTACGGAGATGGACTATTGGAGAAGAGCAGCAGGGAAATCAAAAAGAGAAAGAGTTACAAATCAAAGAATAAGAGAAATTATGACAGTGGGTGAACGTACTTTCGTCGATGATATAAGAACAAAACAACTGGTGTGGTACGGACATGTACAAAGAATGAATGAAAGAAATGGTGAAAGACTACCTAAACAAATACAACAATGGAAACCAACTGGCCGAAGAAAACGAGGACGGCCAAGGAGAAGCTGGAGAGAAGGAATAGATAGTGAAATAAGAATAAGAGGCCTAGATGATGAATTATGGGCAAACAGAAACGAGTGTAGATTGTTTATCGGAAGACGTAGAACAACGTTGTGAAACCGATACATCTATATATAGGTCCCGAGACCCCATGATGTCGTATCTTCTAAAATCTTAGGCTTAGTTTCCAGGGCTTTATATAACAAATTTAAAAAATGCAAACGTAGGTACTTCGGTTGAGAAAGTCTTAAATCTATTTTTTTTATTTATAAATTTCGTTTTTAAAAACGTGCGGTTTGTTTGTTATTGTCTTATAAATGCATAAACCGTATTATCTACAGAATTATTAAATAGGTGAAATTTCGTACCTTGATCCTGTAACTAAAGTAAAATTTGGCGCAAAATCACAAGTGATGACGTCACTAGTATGTCCTTTCAAAGTTTGTAGAAGTCTTCCTTCGACGCTGCCATTAAGACATGACATTGTTTCTGTAAAAACAAAAAAATCATTAATGAAAAGGAATATAAATACCGTCTGAGAAACAATGTGTTCCTATGAGCAGGGGGTGCATGTTCTTTTTTGATTGCAGTTTATTGCTTGCTTGTTTTTATTTTTAGTTTATCCTGTATTTCGTAGACGAAATATGAATGATATTAATAAATCTACTTAGTTTTACAAAACTGTCAGGCTGTGCTGTCACATTGACCAAGAAGTATTTTGATGAGTTCTTTTAGAACGAAGCAGTTGACTGTCTTTGTTTGTTGGTTTCCATTAGATCTTGGAATCCCGTGGATATAAAGCTTTTGGGTAAACCACGAAAAAAATGCAAGAAAAACAACATCATTTTTACTCAAAATCGCAAAAATCACGGGTCCCACCTTAGAAAATTGAATCGAAGGGTCCTACTAAAAACGTAAGGCATACAAAAAGTAAGCAGAACATAAATCTTTAAGTCAATATACAGGGTGTCTCGAATTCGATGTGTCTAGGGGAAAAAACTGAACGCTCACTTGCCAGGTTCGATTTTCAATAGAAGCTTTAATAAATAGGTAAAAACCACATTTTAATGTAGCAAGCCATTTTTTAGTGAAGGGTTTTTGTGAGGTCTGCATTTAGCGAGGGGGCTTATAACTTTGTTATTTATAGAAATTTTAATTTGGTGTAAATCGTTTCTCTATAGATTTTGATATTCCTTGTATATTTTATATTGTTTGTTTTTTTTATATTTTAGTTTGCTTACAGGCCTTGACATATTTTATAATTATCAATTTAGGAAATTAACAAAAAAGACAAAGGTAAATAAAAACATACAAAAAAAAATAAAGGAAAATTTCTGTTGATTTCAAAAATCGTATTAAAAAAGGATAATTCTATAAGAAAAATACCAACCTTATGTTATATTCCAAAAACTAATAGTTACAGAAAAAATTAAAATTCACAGTTGAATTCTTAATAAAAAGAAAACTATAAAAAGGAATTTAGATAAAAAATAAATTTTCATATATGAAACGTTATAGGTCTCCCTCCCAAAATGCAGACATTTCAAAAACACCCGGCAGCTCTTAAAAATGGCTTTCTAATTTTAAAAGCGGTTTTTACCATTGAGCTTTACTAAACAATTGAGCCTTTTTATCTTATCTTGAAAAACTTAAAACCACTCATAAAAATCAAATTTGGGACACCCTGTGCAGGTTTTTTTTAAGTTAAAATCAGTTTTACCAACGCATAAAGGAAAAACATCATACCTTTTGCGTAGTAAATCACAAATATTATCCCAAATTACCTCACTTCATTTTTGTCCAAAATGAACTATATTTACTAATAACATGCACCTCTTTGGATACACGTTTTAACAGAAAAAACTACGTGGTATATGACGTTAATGGATATTAGATTTGCTGTTCGACACGTCTCTATGACAACTAAACTAATAGCTGTGTATGTGTAGCTATTATATTATATTAGAGTTTTCGTTGTTTCTGAGGTCATTAGCGGAGCTAAGCAATTTCCTTTCACTACAATGTTGTCTCGAAAATTAAGACAAATGTGTCAGGCATTGGCGGTTCTCCGGGGGGTTCGGTTCGGTTAAAGGGGGTTTGTAAGGTTAAAGGCCGAAAAAAATATATATTTTTGGTGACTTTGGCTTTATCAGCAAAGCACTCATCGAAGAAATAAGAAATTGCCTGTGGAAAAAAGTGCACACGGAAAAAATCGCACAGAGGAAAAACTTTACTTAAACAATAATAACTAAGCCAAATAAAACAAAAGAAAGTACTGTCTACATCTTGATGCACCCAATCTAAATACGGGGTTTGTTTTGCTTGTACACCCTCAAAATTTCAAATAAATTGCAAAAAGCTTGATCGAAGTATTGCCATATTACACGGTAAAGTTGCGAAATTGGTACATTTTCAAAGCCATCAAATAAATTAACTTCGGAGAGCTTCTTTATAAAGCAACGTTGACATCATTTAAAAATTTTCTATATTTTTTTCAACGGTTTTCGTATTTTTTTGTGTCTGCGTGAAAAATTGCAATTTTATATGATCAGATCACTTTTTTATTTTATGTGCCGTTCTAAATATTACCTAAGACGACACCTTACTCCAGGCCTACGACCTACCAATAATGCTAGTCCAATGGCCCATTTATGCTCTTAGTATAATTATGAACATAGACGTGAATCATAGAGGTTTCATTACGTTATTACGTTTATTAAAATAGTTTACAAATAATAAAAGTTTAAATATTATATTGTGATAATTTTTAAAGTTTTTATGAATTTCTATAAAAAATTTTCAAATATTTTCAAAATTTACATATATAGCAGGTGATAGAGGAGGTTATTTCTAATAAAAAAGTTTAAACAACATGGGGGTCGATCAATCCTCATTTGTTTTTAGAATATAGGATTTTTATAAATGGGGGAAAAACTTAACAAAAAAAATTGTCATAGTCAAATGAATACAGTGAATATCGGTTATAACGACATTGAACGGACCGCTTAATTTCGGGCGTTATAACCGAGCGTCGTTATAGAGAAAAAAGCAACAAAATTGGTTATAGGATAGAACTCGGTCGGGACCTTAATATGTCGTCGCTATAACTGATATGTCGCCGATATCGTTATAAGCGATATTCACTTTACTTAGATATGATTGTGATCCAAAAATGTATTATTTCCTGTTTTAAAGAAAATACAATTAAGGAGATATAGGCTGTCAAAATAACCTCAACAAATTAATAAAAATCTAAATAAAATTAAATTTTTGCCCTTTTTTTTCTCTTTCAAAGGTTCCAGTACATAAACTGTACCCAAACAAAAATCAGCCTAGTAGGGTGCTGGACCAAAAAATATAGACTAGGTCTTCTTCAAATGACAAATAGTTGTCATCAACAACATCGCTGATAGTTTAATGTATCTCTAAAAAGCAATATCAGGAATTTATATTAATATGTTCCAACCCACGTGACCTCACTGTATACTAGTCAATAAGCATATTTTTTGAGAACTTTATAGTGGCAAACAGTATATTACATACCAAGGGATAAAAATGCACTTTTAACACCAGGTTTATACGCTATCTTTAGCACATTTTTACCTTCCTAGCCCGCGCAGCAATGGCTAGAGAAGGTATTCTTTTCGACGAAAAAAATTTTTTTTGAGAACGTCGAAAATGTGTTATTTGGGTGTATTTTGACCTATCCTAGCAATATCGTCGTGATGTCTGTCGGTGTGTGTGTGTGTGTGTGTGTATTTTTGTTCTGTCCGTAACACGATAGCTCCTAAACTGCTTAACCGATTTTCATAAAATTTTTAGGTAAAATAGTGTTCGACACTCTGAGCTGATTTTTTTTTTGGTCAAAATCCATTAATGCTAATGACAGGTTTTTGATAATTAAAATTTTTTAAAAATGCAAACTTTTTAACGGAGCATTGCATCAATATGCAGTTTTTGGAATATAGTAGACTACATTTGGCTTAATAATTTGTGTTATAACCAAAAACTTCGTAGGAGCTTTAGTTTCTGAGATATTTACAAAACACGGCGATAAGTTAGGATGGCAAAAGTGCGAAAAATTATTTTATGTCTAAAAGTATATGTTCATAATAGTAAGGGGGGGGGGTAGCAAACGTTATGTAATTTTGTAGGGGGGTCAGAGGTTTCCTTACAGGCGTGTTACAATGGGGAGAGGGGGAGTCAAAATTTCGAAATTTTTGCGTTACGTAATTTAAGGTCCCTTACATACCCCTCTTAAATTTTTAAAAGTATTGAAGTCTTGATTTGCCGTGCCTGAAATTTTTCTCAATTCCGAGGACTGATGACTTTTATCTGTCCCTGTCAATTATTTGTAACATACCAAAAATCATTAAAATATCTTCACTAGTTTATAGTGTTTTTGACAAACAGTATAATTTGAAAAAACAAGGAAACACCACTGGCCTTATATATTATTGTTACTGACGAAAAGCGTGGTTATTGTAAAGTTAATCGATAAATAGAAAAATGACGTGGACTTTAGCAAAGCTGTTTTCACAAAGAATCCGGATAAAGTTTTCTATTAATATTTAATTGTGTTTTCAGCAATGGAAACATAAAAAACTTAATTATGTCCAATGTCAAGGTAATTATTGTGGAAGGGCGAAAAACTATTGAAACACAAAATATCGAATTAAAATAACGAAAGTACATAATATCGAAACTACAAAATATTGAAACTACAAAATATCGACAACACAAAATATCGAAACTACAAAATTTCGAAAATACAAAATATCGAGATAACAAAATATCGAAAACACAAAATAACGAATAACAAAATATTGAAAATACAAGATATCGAAACAACAAAATATCGAAAATCAAAAATAGAAAATTTTCAAACCTTAACCTAACCTGACCCTGACCTAATTTAACTCAACCTAATCGGACGTAACCACACGAAAATAGATAGTTTCAAAAACCTAACCTAACGAAACCTAATCAAATCTAACCTAACCGAACCGAACCGAAGCGAATTAAACCGAAATAAGTCTAAAATTATTTTCTCTGTGTACAAGTTTTATTTTTATTGTAGGAAAATGGTCTATTCCACGACTAAACTGGGATTTTTACCAAGGTTATGGTCAAATTTGAGGGCAAGAGGGGGGACAAGTGATGATTTTTTGAATTACGTAGTCCTTAAAACGAAAGTAATGCAGTTGTGCAGCTCTAAGTGAAATTATGCAGTTAGTTCAGATTGCTCACTTAATAAATTCTAAATCAAATAACTCGGAACTAGTCCTTCGATATGAAAAATAAAATCAGTTCTGAATAAAGAATTGAATGACCTTTCCACAACGAGGACTCACTTTGCCTATTCAAAATCAAGGGGTGAGACGCAAGGGCGCGTCTCACTAGGGGTTGATAGATAAAGATGTCGCAAAAACGCGAAAATGTGTCTCCCCTCGCAAAAAAAATCGACGTGTTTCGGCATTTTTTAAAATTTTCAGCAGTTTTTGAGAAATTCCGGGTGGAACGTTTTAAATGGGACCCTCTGTATATTATTTTTTTAATTAAAAATCATAATATTATGGAAAATAACATAAAATGTATCTACATTTTGATTTTCTATAAGTTAATTTCCCCTTGACTACTGGAGGGGGCGCAAAATATTTACATTCCTTGCTGTTTGTAATGAGTTTTAGCTCCAAAATTAGGTGAACATTTTTGAAATAATTAGAAATTTTTAAAAAAGATGTTTGTATTTTTATTCTTATCAAGAAAGAGGGTGCCCGGACCCCTTTGACCAATCCCTGAATCCGCAACTGGCTTTAGTCCTTACAGGTAAGCGCCATGATGCCGCTGAACCAACTGAACATAAATAAAACAGCCCATAATCGGCCTACTTGCCCAACTTGCAAACAAAGAAGTTTTGACAGATTGCAATCTTTATAAATTTTATAATATCTGATCTGGTTATAGGAAGGGCGAAAAAATATCGAAACACAAAATATAGAAAATACAAAATATCGAAAACATACAAAATATCGAAACCATAAAATATCGAAACTACATTTTATCGAATTACAAAATATCGAAACTACAAAATATCGGAACCACAAAATATCGAAACTACAAAATATCGAAACCCCAAAATATCGAATCACAAAATATCGAAAATACAAAATATCGAAAATAAAAAATATCAAAAATCAAAAATTTCGAAACCTAATCTGACCCTGACGTAACCTAACCTAATCTAACTAAACCTAATCTGACCTAACCACACGAAAATAGAAAGTTTCAAAAACCTAAATTAACGAAACCTAATCAAATCTAACCGAATCAAACCCAACCAAAGGAAAACAAAAAATTCCAACCTTTCATTTTGAAATTTGTATTGGAGAACTTGGCTTTACTTTAATCTTAATTCTTTTTACGGAATGCCATTTTCGCGTACTTGGCTTTTTTCTACATGAAATGTTTTTGTTATGATTCGTTTTGTAAATAAGAAGGATAATTATTATTATATGGTATAATGTATTTTTTGTGGATTATTGTAATAGATGTGAGCAAAAACTATTCAAATTTAGAAAAAAAATTAAAATAATTCAACAAGAACTTAAAGACAGTTTTTTTTTAAAGATCACACTTCTGTAGGTTTTTTTATAATGGTATTTATTTTATTATCTTTAAATAACCTTGAAAAAAATTAAATACCAAAATAAATAATCAATCAAAGCCAAAAGAAAGTATTGCTGGCGATCGTGTAGATATCTCTTGTTTACAATGCTTTAGCTAGATGAGAAAAACAATACAGCGCCAACACTGGTCGAATTTCTAGAAAAGCTGGCAATAATAAGGTTACAGGGCATTACACGTTTAAAATATCGTGTGTTAGATTAATATGCCACATTATTAATTAATTTTTGGACCATTATAATTATACACAGGGAGTAGAAATTATTCCTAACGATAAAAACGATATATTTGTAGATTCTTAAACCGTTTTAAAACACGATACTTAACTCTAATATTTGTATTGAAAGTTTAAATAATAAAAACTTAAAATACAGAGTGACCAAAATCAAATATAGCTCTTCTAATTTATTTCTTATCGATCGATTTTTTCTAAATGCGAAAATAAATCAACATTTACTTGAAGATGATGATGATGATTCATATATGAGTGGGCCTTACAGCCCTTCGACTGCGACCACCAGTGGGTCTTTCTGACCACTGTATGCCTAGTCCTCCAAAAAGGCCGGCTATCAGTTTGGGTAAGACACTGTTCAGATCTTCTGAGTTAATCTGAGGTTTAGGTCATATTCCTTTAAAAAAATATGCATAATTTGGATCCCGTACGTGTTACTCTATATCACTTACTCACCCAGAGAAAAGTAAAAAATATTGATGGGTTAATTTTTAAATTAAAAAAAAAACAAGTTCTTGGTTTGCTACTTTTCTAACATCTGCTGTTTAAAAAAAAACACAAATTTGGACAAAATGTCAAAAACATTAGTATTTTTAAGGTTTTTTTAATAGGTTGAATAAATAACTTAGATCAAAATAAGAATAACTTTTTATTTAACCAGAAAACTTTTTTCCATAAATAAAAACTAAATAATTAATTTACTTTTAGTTAGGCATTAAAATGAAAAATCAGTCATTTCAATCATTAAAATTAAAAATCACATTAATCTCCTCGACTATCTCGTTAAAAAAGAAAAAAAAAATTTTTTAATCAAATTAGATAGTTTTAATTTTTTTTAAAATAATTTAGACAAATATCAAATAAGCATTTTAATAAATATACAGTAAAAATATTGTGCGAAACACTCAAACAATTTTAAAAATCGCCCAAAACGCAAAAGTTTCAAAAATTAAATTTAAAAAATGGTACAAATTCGGGCAAGTTTTTCTCGATATCTTTTCTTAGATTTTATAGTCAGGCACATGGTGAAATCGTTAACAAAAATGGTATTATATTACTAATTAGTAATTATGATACGACTAATATATCAATCTTTTACATTTTAATTTACCAGCGCTACGCAATGAGCAGAAAAATAAAGATTTTTAAAATAATAATTACTAAATACCTTAAGTATTGTTATCCATAACTAACTAAGAACGTTAGTAGATTTTTTAAACAGCCAGATACATATACAAACCTTATCAAAATTTTTATAGGGGGAAAATTGTGATGAAAAATTAAAAAAAATTAAATAACGACCTATTCGTTCTCTGCGTTATGTCACATTTTGATCTAAGGGTAGAACCTACTGTGACAGCTAATTATATCAACCTACCAATTCCTTTATAATTTAGATTTTTTAGATTTAAAGGCGTTTAATAGGTAACTTAATTCTAATGCTTGCCTATAAATATTTTACTTTTATTCGGGACTGCTTTTTATTGTATTTTGTTTTTTTCTTATGTTTTTTTTGTTTTATGTTTTATACTGCTTCTTTAGTGTAGTTTATATTGTTTTTATTAACTTTTTGCACTTTTTTTGTTTGACTTTTTTGTTACTTTTAAATTTTTTACCTGTAGTTTTAAAAAACCATTATGTCTGTGTGAGAACTATGCAATATTAATTTTAGCAATAATTCTTTACTAGGTATGAGGGTTTTTTTTTGTTTCTTTTTTAAATTTTGTTTCTTTGTCTTCTTTTTTTTTATCAAGAAATATCGTATTCACCATTATTAGTTTGTCTTGAAAACATTGTTCTATGTGTAACTACTGGTAAATTTCTAGAACTTTGCCCTATTAGATATAAGATTTAGCTTTGTCAAAAACGATTTTGTTGGACAATAAAGCATGTTTCAATCAATCAATCAATTAATTACAGTAATAGAAAAGCATAACATAAGGACGCTGCAAACTAATGTAAATATATCACTTGCTTTTTTCAAGGCCAACTAGAGTACTAGAGTGTAATAAATAATTTTGTCATAAATTTGATTAAAGATACCGCATACAAAAATATCTATTATGGCCAGTTTTTCTGGAAATTCGACCAGTGTGCGTCGTGTCCTGTTCGTTTTATAGAATAGTCCTAGCATATCACAACCGGCATGGAACCATCTCGTTTCTTTGTTAATTGCAATTCAAATTTGTAATTATTTTGCCCTTTGGCAATTCCTCGTCTAAAATGGAAAGCTATTTATGGAATGGTAATTTTAAACCGCTAGCTTCAATAATAATAGTCAAAATTAAATATTTGAAGTGAAATGGCCATGGGTAGATAAGCGCTTTCAATAATTTATGAAATTATTAATAGTGCATTAAGCAATTACCATATCAACTACTGAAACAGTATAAAAACAATTTCAAAAAATCTGAACAATATCAGAAAAGCTATAACTTTCTGTAATCCGATTTAGACAAAAAAATCTATAAAGGTAGTTTTGACTTCAAAGAGTATAATTAAAAAAACACTGCTGCTAGTTGTTCAGTAAAATAAAACTTTGTCGATTACTAAAACAGTAAAAAATCTTTTAAACTTTTTTAACAATATCATCAAAACCGTAACTGTATGTAAACTGATTTAGAAAAAACATCTAAAAAAATTTAATTAACATTGGTGAGGAAATAGAAATAAAATTTCGGACTTCTATTGTCTTTATTTATTTTAAAACAGGACGTTTCGGTTAGTAAGTATCTCTAACCGTTAACAAGTGTAAACTAAACAATCTAGTCTCTAAGCTACTACTTATATTAATTGGTGTGCAGTCAGGTGTGACGGCCCGCTCCCTTTTTAATCCTAAGATGCCTGTTTTCCTTAAGGAGTGGTTTCCATATGTTTGGAATCAAGGGCGGATCCAGAGGTGCTTCTCGGGGGGGAGGGGGGGCACTTTAGGTGACATTCTCTGTTGGTAAAAAACGGTATATATTAGCTCACACATATACTATACTATAGTAGTGTGAGCTATGGTGATCCTAATTTTTTCGAGAAAAAAAAAGTTGCTCCGATTTCAAAAATTTTTATATATCTTTGCGTTTCAGATGATTTTGAAACTTTTTTGTCGCGCCCTCTGTCTGTCTGTTTGTCTGTCTGTACTCAATCAATTAAAACTGATATCCAAGTAAGCTCTAAGTTCGGTTCTTGGCCCACTATTGTTTACAGTTTATACATAAACGAAATTTTAACGTCGGTAAGAGGTAAGTTGGCAATTTTTACGTATACCTTTAGCTTTTTCAGTGCAAACATTGGGGCGAAGTGTTAAAACCTAATAAACACCTAGTCTGAGGTTTAAACATTTTATCGAGTAAATCGGGAGTCCCTGATATTCGAAATTTAAGATTAGCTAATTCTGCAAATATTAAAAGTGCAACGTGGTTATTATCGATTAGCATTTAAACTGTAATATCCTAATTGATATCTTTTTAAATTACTAAGATCTCAAGATTTAATTGTTTTAAAATGTGCTTCGAGCTCTCGGCATTACTAAAAGAGGACTAAATAGGTTTAGTATTTCAAAATTCAATTCAATTTAGTACTGGATAATCAAAGTTATATACAATAAAAATATCCAATGTCCAACAGAGCGGTTATATACCGGGTGGGCCAAAAAAACCGGATTTCTTTTTTCAATATAACTTTTGAACTAAACCATCGATTTTAAACTGCACTTGGCAGAGAATTAATCAGAGTTTTGACCAAATATATTTTTTTGTCCGCCATCTCAAAATCCAAGATGGGGGACGAAATTAAATTGTACCCTTCAAAGATGCTCGTTTATTTTTGTGTTGCGAACATGTTTTAATTATTTTTTTAAGTAAGTAAAAAAGCCGCATTCTGGCCACGTACAGCAAGGTCCCAATCAGCAAAATCGGTTCGGTGGTTCTAAAAAAAAATGTTTTTGTTATAACCGTTGTTCTGAATATTATACGATTGCCTTGCCAATCATGTCTGCATTTATTTCCTTATAAATTCATTACTAGGAAACCGATTTTAATAAAATAAAAACCATCCTAGTGAAAATTGAATGCTTTTTAAAGATCATGATGAAAATTTATCGCCATTATTAATTGTACCCTTCAAAGATGTTCGTTTATTCTTGTGTTGCGAACGTGTTTTAATTATTTTTTTAAGTAGGTAAAAAAGCCGCATTCTGGCCACGTACAACAAGGTACAAATCAGCAAAATCGGTTCGGTGGTTCTAAAAAAAATGTTTTTGTTATAACCGTTGTTCTGAATATTATACGATTGCCTTGCCAATCATGTCTGCATTTATTTCCTTATAAATTCATTACTAGTGAACCGATTTTAATGAAATAAAAACCGTCCTAGTGAAAATTGAATGCTTTTTAAAGGTCATGATCAAAATTTATCGCCATCTTAAAATTTAAGATGGCGGACAGAATCATACTTGATTCTTAAAAATGGCGTGTTTATTCTTATTTTCTGAAAATGTTTTAATTTTTATTTTAATTTATAGAAAAGCACTACTTTTTCCCCGCACAACGAGGTACAATATAGTAAAATCGGTATAATAGTTCTCAAAAAATCTGTTTTTGTTTCAGCCATTGTTTTACAGATTATACGATTGCATTGCCAATCCTGGCTGCATTGAAACAAAAAATTTTTTTTTAAAAAACCACTGAACCGATTATGCTGATTCTAACCTTGTTGTGCGTGGCAAGAACGCAGCTTTTTTACTTATTTAAAAAATATATCAAAACATGCTCGCAACACAAGAATAAACGAGCATCTTTAAAGGGTACATTTTAATTTCGTCCGCCATCTTGGATTTTGAGATGGCGGACAAAACAATATATTTAGTTAAAACTCTGATTAATTATCTGCCAACTGCAGTTTATCGCATTAATATCCATTGTACAGTTCAAAAGTTATATTGAAAAAAAAATTGTCCGGTTTTTTTTGGCCCACCCGGTAAATATTGTGCATTTTTCAATGTCCGATGGCTGTTTTGTAAAAAAATGGACCAAGAGTATTCCTAAAAAAATAAAAAACTCAACTTCGTCCACATCCACACATAACTAACTGATGAGACATCCCTGAGATATACTAGTCAATGTGTGATTCCAAAAGCTACCATATTGGGGCCATCGCCAGCAGCCATATATGCAAAATAATGAACTTGAAAGCAATTACAAGATTTTAAAATCTATAATTTTAAAACTTCTACTTTTACTAAAATGTGGGAAAGCTATAGACAAAGGCGATTTTTTGCAAAGATATGACAATATTTATTTCCAGTTTTCCTAAAAAGGTGTGAGATTTATATTTTATATCAGAAAGATGCAAAAGCAGCTCGCTGGCTGAATGTTTATTGATTAGTCGTCGGTTTTGCCGAATTGTACATAAATTTTCCATGCCAAGTCGTGTGCAATATAATACATTACAGGCGAGAAGTGGAAAGCGGGGTATTTTTGAGTTTATTGGATCCTGGGGCCCTGCAGGAAGCTGAATAAGGATAGTAGAAATGCGCGGGCCAGCCTCGCACAGTCTCTTTATGTTTTAGGCTGTAACTTTCGATTGGTTACAGATATTGATCTGCCGGTTAGCTATTTATTCGTAATTTACGTCAAATTTCTGTCCGGATTCATGAGTAAATATATCCTCGCACGTTCGGTCGGTCACAGGACAATAGGGATGCCATGCCGACCTGAAAACAGGGGTTTGCCAGATTTTGGATAGTAAAGCGCGCAGGAGACAAGCCACAAGCTTCTATTCCCCGCTTTCAAATAAAATTTCTGTTTTTGGCTACCATGCATGAATGCATCGCAATGTCATTGTCTTTTATTGACTAGGCATTTTAAGAAATCGTGGTTTTTCGGTGGCAAACAAAAGTGCACACATTTATAGGTAACTGTATTTTAGCACTTTTTCTTAAACCTCGTTAACGAAAGTTCATTGATAGTTAAAACCTGGCAATAAAAAATAAACAATGAACCAAATGGACCGTTGCCAAAATGTTTCTCTATAGTTTTTCCTACTATCACCACACATGTGTTGTCTACAATTTTCTGCGGTGTTCGACAGATAAAGCAAGGATCCAGCAAACTTCCCTGTGGTATTCCTGCTTGTACTGGAATATTTTCTCTTAAAATATCGAAATATTGCTTTAGTCGAAATAGTTGATATATAAATTGTACCGTCATGCCACACGTGGTCAAAAGCTTGCAATTGCTTCTGAAAAACAGGAACAGGTTGTAAACAGGCCGGCTAATTCGTAGAATGACCAAAAACTGCTGATACATGGGTTGTCTTTTAAGTTGTGCATATACAGCTGGAATAAAACAGTAGATAACTTTTAAAGATTTTATTGTTTCTTGAAGTATTCTCCACGAAAATTAATGCACTTTTGTATGCGCTTAATCCAGTTGTCAAATTAATTCCACTTGTTTGTTGGTACTGTCAAAATTACATTCTTGAAGGCGTCGACTGCTTTCTCCGGCTAATTCGTAGAATGACCAAAAACTGCTGATACATGGGTTGTCTTTTAAGTTGTGCATATACAGCTGAAATAAAACAGTAGATAACTTTTAAAGATTTTATTGTTTCTTGAAGTATTCTCCACGAAAATTAATGCACTTTTGTATGCGCTTAATCCAGTTGTCAAATTAATTCCACTTGTTTGTTGGTACTGTCAAAATTACATTCTTGAAGGCGTCGACTGCTTCCTCCGGCTAATTCGTGGAATGACCAAAAACTGCTGATACATGGGTTGTATTTTAAGTTGTGCATATACAGCTGAAATAAAACAGTAGATAACTTTTAAAGATTTTATTGTTTCTTGAAGTATTCTCCACGAAAATTAATGCACTTTTGTATGCGCTTAATCCAGTGGTCAAATTAATTCCACTTGTTTGTTGGTACTGTCAAAATTACATTCTTGAAGGCGTCGACTGCTTCCTCTGGCGACTGAAATCTTTGACCACGCAGCATTCTTGATTTTCGGAAGTATAGAAATCGTTGGGACTTATGTCGGGACTGTCAGGAGGATGGTCCAAAAATTCGACGTTTTGTTGGGTTAAAAGTGCGAACTTGGATTGTCTTGGCGCAGGATGATTCGTCGTTCGGGGTTCATTTTTCGAAGCTCAGTTATGAATTTCGGCAAACAAATGGTTATTTGTTTGCCGATTGGTACGGCCGTAATAATCCTTTGATCTCCCAGAGGAATTGTTGCTACATGACCTGCTTTTGAGAGAAATATCGCGACCATATTTTTGGATACACTTCGAGAGACTTTTGTTGGCTTTTCTTCAACACCCAAACAGACGATTAACGTTTATTTTCGGTTTCATATGAGTAAATCCACGATTCATCACTACTGACAATGCTGTAGAAGTTTCTCGAGTTTCCTGCCTCAAAGCGGTCTAGAGTTTTCTGACACCAATTGACCCTAGTTTCTTTCTGTTCTTCGGTTAACAGATGCGGTATCTGGCGGGAAACTAATTTTCTTACCACCTTATGCGCACTAGAGTCCCTGTATGTTGACATATTTGGATATATTATATCCAAATATGTCAACATACAGGGACTCTAATGCGCACAGCATCAATGTTTTTCTGGGTGATAGCCGTTTTTGGTGCACCTGGCCTTGGATCGTCGCTAAGGCTAATCCATCCACGATTGAATTCTCCATACCAACGAGAAACTGTCGGCTGATGTGGTGCTTCATTAGCGAAAACAGAAATCAACTTCACAAGGCATTCTTGTTGAGATACTTTTATTCGAAAGTTGTAAAAAAGTATACCCCGAAAATGTTCTCGGTTTAATTACATTTATCGACTGATTTGTTAACTTAAAAAATTCACTGTAGCTATGAAACTATATGTATCGCACTAACGTTTTGAATTTAAGTTAGGTAAAGATTGTGGTTAAGTTTTAGTAACGACATTCAATCAGTGTCGCCCTCTATGTTCCTATATGCAAAATATAAAAGACAGCCCTCGTAGTTATTTTAACTGGACACAACCAGTTAAGGAAGCACGTGACACGAATAGAAGATGAGAACGAGCCTGTGGATAGGAAAAAGAATCATAGACACCTCGTGGCAAAATATGAAGTCTACTCAAGAATGAGAGAACAGGCAATCGAGGCACAAACCCTGAATAAAGAAGAGCTGAACTTGGTCAAGTGGATTGAAAAACTGAACTTTCTAAAGAGAACAAAGAGAGCCATTGAGCTACCTGAACTTCGAACCGAAAGACAGAGAGAGGACTAAGGGATAGACGCAACTCTAGCCTACTTGCCGGAATGATGGGCGACTCCTCCCCCACTACTACTACTACTGCTGCTACTAGAAGGCAGTGGTTTACCTGGCTTCGGGATCATGATGATTTCTGCAGCTTTTTACGGCTCAAGAACATACCTGAATGCTGCGTTTACAAGATTGCATAGTTTCAGTGTAGCATTTTTCTAGTAGTTTTTTAGAACCTTGTCAGTAATAAGTATATCTTATTGTTTTGGATTTGCAGGGGTATTCTGACAACCGTCCTAAGGCACTATTGGAGTAAAATTGGTGGATTCTAAATGATTATCGTTTATTTATTCTTGTCCATTTTTCATCTAGTATACGATTCGGCGGGATTTGCTTAATTGAGCGGTTTTTTGGTTCTTTCCAGGCAGCGCTATTGTCATCTGTTATTTCGCGCATAAGTTAATAGATTCATTTTTAAAATGCTGAATTTCTCATCTTACTTGCTCAGTAAATTCCCCTTTGGGCTATGAGGTATCTGATTTATTGCCATCCATTTCCTTTTTTTAGGACTAGTGTTCCATATCTGCTATTTGTTTAATAAATTGTTCTATACTTTCTTGTTAATTTGTTGTCGAGTTTCGAATGGTACTAATAGGATGATTTTATCTGAGATACTTTGTTTAAAGTTCTCCTAATTCGTCAATCTATTTACTAAGGGTGTGTGTCCATTTGAGAGAAATACTTACTCTCGACTAGATTAATTTTAACAAATGTAGTAAATATCACCTATTTTGAATTGCGTCAGTGCTATAGCAGAAGTCGTGGAACAGCAAGAGAGCTGACATAAAATTTCGGACTTCCATTGTTTTTATTTATTTTAAACACGACGTTTCGATTAGTATGTATCTCTGACCGTTTTCAAGTGTGAACTAAACAATCCAGTCTACAGGCTACTACTTATACTACTTGGTGTGTAGTCAGGTGTGACGGCCCGCCTCCGTTTTTAATCCTAAGATGCTTGATTTCCTTCAGGAGTGGTCTCCATATGTTTGGTATGTCCCTGCTTGGTTCACTGAAACTTCTTTATTCTGCATTATAAAGGCAGCTTCACTAAAACTTTCGTTTTCGCCAATGTGACTCCAAAACTTTAGCTTCAGACCATACCATCCTTTGGTCATTTGACAATGCTAAACCGGATTTTTCAACATCCCCTAATTGGGTACTGGGTAGATGTTTAATTACTCTAACCTGAAGGGGGCGTTTCGTTTCACCTACATATGATTTATCACACTCACAACGGCTTATTATTTTGAGAATTTGCTACTTTTGGTTGGTTTTAATTTTAGAGATCGTTGAGTTTATGAATTTCTACTCAATCATTGTCTACGTGTTTCAAACACAGCAAGAGTGCTACTACTTTTCGAATGTTCTCTAAGGAACGATAGTACTCTTAAATAGGCAAAGTGTTGAGTAACTTTCCTGCAGTTACTCCCACATGCACCCGAATGTTTAGGGTCATTTTTTGTTATACTAAGAATAAGTTTTTGACCGGTTAAACTAATTTTTGGTCAATTGACTGGCCTAAGCCATGACCTGGTGGAACTCTCTGAGAGGGAAAAACACCCATCAAGCTAAAGTTGCATGAATTTGATAAGTAGTCAGCAAAGGGCTTTAAGATTGGATATTGAACGTTGCATTCGTCCGATTACGCCAGATTTATTGCATAAAGTCATCGAAAATTCATACAAATTGTACAATAATTCGAGGTGGATATTTTTAAACGAGGTTTTATTTGAAACACAAAATGTTATCAGAAAAAGACTAAATAACGGTTAAAAAGTCGCCATAAGGGAACTTTGGTTATTATTCCATTCTCTATAACCAAAAAAACCTAGCAAATAAAACGTTATCATCTGCAATATATAATATTAGCTCACACATATTCTATACTATAGTAGTGTGAGCTTTGGTGATCCTAATTTTTTCGAGAAAAAAAAAGTTGCTCCGATTTCAAAAATTTTTATATATCTTTGCGTTTCAGATGATTTTGAAACTTTTTTGTTGCGCCGTCTGTCTGTCTGTCTGTCTGTCTGTATGTCTGTCTGTAACAACCAACGCGCATAACTCAAAAACCGCCTAGCCGATATTAATGAAATTTGGCACCTAGGCTGGGTCTTGGGTCGAGATGGTCCCATTTAAAAATGAACAAAATCCACCGAACACAAACCAAATAAAAGGGTGGGGGTAGATTTCAAAAATTAGAGTTTATGTGAAAATATGGCCTGTGTGATATCAAACGAAAGGTAATTGAGTCTGGAGTTAAATAAAATATATTTTAGTTTATTTTAAAAAAAGGGTGGGGGTATATATCAAAAATGACAGTTTAAGTGAAAATATGGCGTGTGTGATATCAAACGAAAGGTAATTGAGTCCGGAGTTTAACAAAATACATTATAGTTTTTGTTTTTTTTAAGGGTGGGGGTATATTTCAAAAATTTGAGTTTAAGTCAAAACATGGCTTGTGTGGTATCAAACAAAAGGTAATTTAGTCTGGAGTTGAATAAAATATATTTCAGTTTTCAGTTATATTAGCTCACACGTACACTATAACTATAGTACCTAGTGTGAGCTTAGGGGCCCATATATTGGCAGAGTATTTTTCATTGTATCTGAAATAATTTTTATTTAATTTCATTTTAAAATCATATCGTCCTTTTTGGAAACTCCTTTGCTTATTTGGAACTTAAAGTGATTCACTAGAATCCAGCACGTTGACTGCGGAATTAACTTTTTGTTAGTATAACTCTTCAGGAGTGGGGTCATCAATTTTTCTATCTAGCTTATAATAATAAACTGGCATAATAATATGAGTTTTATAAAGTAGAGAAATAGCTAGCCGGAAGTGGGTTGCATACAAGGTATTGGAATAAACTCATACAAAGCGAATAAAATAGAGCTCAGCTTTAAAGTTATACATAACCAACAACAAAAGAAGAAAGGCATGCGGGCCAGAGAAACAAGTTTTGCCAATTTAAAGTAAAGTTTAACAAAATTATATGTTCATATAATTGTACTTATACAGGGATTTCAAACTTAAGTCAGCACTATTGGTAACTTTGTTATTATTGGAGCTACAGCTACTATTTAACCAAAGTAAAAGCGGCAAATCGAATATGCGGCCATTTTAACGATTGACAATTCATTCTCTGGCTTAGAAATGTTAGGTGCTTGTCAACCGCTGTTTTTGTTTATTTATATTTTTACTAGTATTTTCAATTAAATTTGGGTGAAAATCTACCTGTCAACAACTGTTCAGGGTCCAAGAATACTAAAGAAAGGTTGAAACGTCGCCATAAGTTAACTTTGGTTCTTAGTCCATTCATACACCCAAGAATACCTAGCAAATAAAATGTTATGTTATCATGTGTATCTTAATATAATATAAAAAGTTTCGTTTTATCTAAATTAATTTTTAGTTTATTTCATATTAAAATCATATCGTTCTTATTGGAAACCTCTGTACTTATCTGTAATTTAAACTATCCACTAGAATCTATTGCACGTTGTGCCGGAAGTGGATTGCATACAAGAGATTGGAATAAAATAACTTATGCAAAGCGAATAAAATGGCCTTAAATCGATATCCAGAGCTCAGCTTTAAAGTTATACATAGCCAACAACAATAAAAGAAAGGCATGCGGGCCAGAGGAACAAGCTTTGCCTATTTAAAGTAAAGTTTAACAAAATTATTTGCTGCAGATATACAGGGCTTCAAACTTAAGTCAGCACTATTGGTAACTTTGTTATTATTGGAGCTACAGGGTCAGTTATATAACAATGACAATTCATTCTCTGGCTTGGAAATGTTAGGTGCTTGTCAACCGCTGTTTTTGTTTATTTATGTTTTTACTAGTTTTTTTTTCAATTAAATTGGGGTTAAAATCTACCTGTCAAAAACTGTTCAGGGTCTAAGAATACTAAAGAAAGGTCGAAAAGTTGCCATAAGTTAACTTTGGTTCTTATTCCATTCTCTACACTCAATATAATCCCGTGTAACTTATTATAATATAAAAAGTTTCGTTTTATCTAAAATAATTTTTAGTTTATTTCATTTTAAAATCATATCGTTCTTATTGGAAACTCCTATATCTGGAATTTAAAGTTATCCACTAGAATCTATTGCACGTTGACTGCGGAACTAAATTTTTGTTAGTCAAGGTGCTAGATAAACGATTTATCAATCTATCTATCTTAGGGTCACACTAAATATAACTAAATTTAGTTTGCTCATAATTATCAGAAATTAACCTACTACCAACCTGAACCAGCAGAATAATTTGAGTTCCATAAAATAGAGAAATAGCTAGCCGAAAGCGGGTTGCATACAAGAGTTTGGAATAGAATTACTTATACAAAGCGAATAAAATGGCCTTAAATCGATATCCAGAGCTCAGCTTTAAAGTTATACATAGCCAACAACAATAAAAGAAAGGCATGCGGACCAGAGGAACAAGCTTTGCCTATTTAAAGTAAAGTTTAACAAAATTATTTGCTGCAGATATACAGGGCCTTCAAACTTAAGTCAGCACTATTGGTAACTTTGTTATTATTGGAGCTACAGGGTCAGTTATAGAACAATGGCAATTCATTCTCTGGCTTGGAAATGTTAGGTGCTTGTCAACCGCTGTTTTTGTTTATTTATGTTTTTACTAGTTTTTTTTCAATTAAATTGGGGTTAAAATCTACCTGTCAAAAACTGTTCAGGGTCTAAGAATACTAAAGAAAGGTCGAAAAGTTGCCATAAGTTAACTTTGGTTCTTATTCCATTCTCTACACTCAAGAATCCCGTGTAACTTATTATAATATAAAAAGTTTCGTTTTGTCTAAAATAATTTTTAGTTTATTTCATTTTAAAATCATATCGTTCTTATTGGAAACTCCTGTATCTGGAATTTAAAGTTATCCACTAGAATCTATTGCACGTTGACTGCGGAACTAAATTTTTGTTAGTCAAGGTGCTAGATAAACGATTTATCAATCTATCTATCTTAGGGTCACACTAAATATAAATAAATTTAGTTTGCTCATAATTATCAGAAACTAACCTACTACCAACCTCAACCAGCAGAATAATTTGAGTTCCATAAAATAGAGAAATAGCTAGCCGAAAGCGGGTTGCATACAAGAGTTTGGAATAGAATTACTTATACAAAGCGAATAAAATGGCCTTAAATCGATATCCAGAGCTCAGCTTTAAAGTTATACATAGCCAACAACAATAAAATAAAGGCATGCGGGCCAGAGAAACAAGCTTTGCCTATTTAAAGTAAAGTTTAAGAAAATTATTTGCTGCAGATATACAGGGCCTTCAAACTTAAGTCAGCACTATTATTAACTTTGTTATTATTGGAGCTACAGGGTCAGTTCAATCACGGATAATAGAACAATGACGGATTGGATATAACCAAAGTAAAAGCGGTGAATCGAATATGCGACCATTTTTACCATTGACTTTTTGTCCTCTGGATGAGAAATATCAGGTGCTTGTCAACCGCTGTTTTTGTTTATTTATGTTTTTACTAGTTTTTTTCAATTAAATTTGCGATAAAATCTACCTGTCAAAAACTGTTCAGGCTCCAAGAATACTAAAGAAAGGTTGGAACGTCGCCATAAGTTAACTTTGGTTCGTATTCCATTCTCTACACCCAAGAGAACCAAGCAAATAAAATGTTATCATGTGTAACTTAAGATAATAAAAAAAGTTTCGTTTTATCTAAAATAATTTTTAGTTTATTTCATTTTAAAATCATATCTTTCTTATTGGAAACTCCTGTACTTATCTGGAATTTAAAGTAATCCACTAGAATCTATTGCACGCTGACTGCGGAACTAAATGTTTGTTATGCCGTATTCCATTGGGGAAATGAGTGCAGCACTGGTTCGGTTCGGTTCGGTTTGCAAGTGCAGTTTCAATGGAACACGCGGAAAATGAAAAATCGCACTCATGTGGTATGCAAATATTTAATATAAGTCCTTTAATAGATATATGACCTTAGATTAATAAACAAACACTGTTAGTCTGAGTATATGACCTAATCTGTGCAATAACCTCACATTTTTTGTTTTGTTATATATCGTGGTTGGTTCGATAAAAAGTGCTTTGTGTTCAAAATGAAATTTTCTATGACTATTATGAGGTGTACAAATCCTTTTTTATTCTTGCTTTAAGCAACGTTAAGATAAAATTTTTTTGCAAATAGTTTTTTATAGGATATCAATTATGAATAGGGCAAATTGGTTATGCAAAAATCTCATATCAGACCAACCACGATATCCATTTTTATTTGATTTAAAGTTAAGATAATAATAAAAATTTGTAATGTAAATAAATAATTATTTTATTTAAAAAAAAGTCAATAAGAATATTTTAAAAATGCCCACCTCCTTGTTGAATGCAGGCTTGTACGCGTATACCAACAGATAAGAGTAGTTATCTGTATGTTTTTCAAAAAAACCTAAACAGAAATGTACTTTATACTCCCAAAATTTGAACATAAGGATTCAAAATACTTTGTATACATATATAATTTTTCACAAGTTTCTTTCAACTAAACCTAACTTTCCTGCCTTGCGGAATTTGGTTGAAAATATGTTGTTCAATAACCATTTGATCGAGTGCAGTATTAATACTTCAATAACATTTTCTTGAAAAAGAAAATTATACAAAAATATTTTCTTTAAACAAAAAATTGTTTGAAAACATTTTCTTAAAATTTTGTTGTTCAAAAACATTTTCTTGAAAAGGCCAATTATTTAAAAACATTTTCTTCAAAGAAATACTTGTTTGAAAACATTTTTTTAAAATTTTTTGTTTAAAAACATTTTCTTTGAAAGTCATTTTTTTTATAACGAAAAGTTGTTCAAAAGAGCTTTTGAAGAAAATATTTTTGAACAAATTTCCATTTAACAAGAACATAATCTAACCTTACAGCTAGGTAAGGGTGTTTTAACATACCATAAAAATGACAACACGACATGTGCCTCAGCACTAATGGGGTTTCGTCTGTGTTCTATTTTTGGACAGAATTGAGACCCTTTGAACTTGTTTATGACCAATTCATCATTGCTCAACTCGAGCCGAAAGTGTTTCTTGAACTAAAAAATATATTTGTTTTTACTTATAATCATAGCTGCCAGAAAACTGTCGGAAAATTAGACCCAGGGCCCCAGTCAATCAAATCCATGTAGATTTGTTGTTGAATCTGTAAACCACATTTTCAATAAAGTTTATGATTTTTGTGGTTTTTGCTTTTATTGTTTGCATTGCACAAAACTGTTCCTATTCATCTTCATCGCTGCTACTACCTAGCAGCGAGGAAAATAATAAAAAATCGCTCACTACTTTATCTGCACTCATTTTTACGTCCCACGACAATAATAAGCGTTTAAAATTAATGGCGGGAAAAAGTTTTCGGTGCGGAACGAGCCCTCAGAGCCGGTGTCAAAAAAGCCGCACTCAGTGCAAAACTGAATTCATAAGTTCCTCAATGGAATACGAAAACTGAAAAAGTGCATGTCAATGGAATACAAACACCGAGCCAGTTGTGCACTAGTGCTGCACTCATTTCCCCAATGGAATACGGCATCAGTCAAGGTGCTAGATAAACGATTTATCAATCTATCTATCTTAGGGTCACTCTAATTATAATTAAATTTAGTTTGCTCCTAATTATCAGAAATTAATCTACTACCGACACCAACCAGCAGAAAAACTTGAGTTCCATCACATAGAGAAATAGCTAGCCGGAAGTGGGTTGCATACAAGAGATTGGAATAAAATAAATCATACAAAGCGAATAAAATGGCCTAAAATCGATATCCAGAGCTCAGCTTTAAAGTTATACATAGCCAGCAACAATAAAAAAAGGCATGCGGGCGGGCCAGAGGAACAAGATTTGCCTATTTAAAGTAAAGTTTAACAAAATTATTTGCTGCAGATATACAGAGCCTTCAAACTTAAGTCAGCACTATTGGTAACTTTGGTTATTATTGGAGCTACAGAGTGAGTTCAATCACGGATAATAGAACAATGACGGATTGGATTTAACCAAAGTAAAAGCGGTGAATCGAATATACGGCAATTTTAACCATTGACATTTCGTTCTCTGGCTTAGACATATCAGGCTCTTGTCAACCGCTGCTTTTCTTTTTTTATGTTTTTACTAGTTTTTTTCAATTAAATTTGCGATAAAATCTAACTGTCAAAACCTGTTCAGGGTCTAAGAATACTAAATAAAGGTCGAAACGTCGCCATAAGTTAACTTTGGTTCGTATTCCATTCTCTACACCCAAGAAAATCTAAGGTCGAAACGTCGCCATGGGTTAACTTTGGTTCTTATTCCAATCTCTACACCTAAAAAATCATAGCAAATAAAATGTTATGTGTAATTTAATATAATATAAAAAGTTTCGTTTTATCTAAAATAATTTTTAGTTTATTTCATTTTAAAATCATATTGTTGTTATTGGAAACCACTGTACTTATCTGTAATTTAAAGTAATCCCCTAGAATCTATTACACGTTGACTGCGGAACTAAATTTTTGTTAGTCAGTCAAGGTGCTAGATAAACGATTTATCAATCTATCTATCTTAGGGTCACTCTAATTATAATTAAATTTAGTTTGCTCCTAATTATCAGAAATTAACCTACTACCGACACCAACCAGCAGAATAATTTGAGTTCCATAAAATAGAGAAATAGCTAGCCGAAAGCGGGTTGCATACAAGAGTTTGGAATAGAATTACTCATACAAAGCGAATAAAATGGCCTAAAATCGATATCCAGAGCTCAGCTTTAAAGTTATACATAGCCAGCAACAATAAAAGAAAGGCATGCGGGCGAGAGAAATAAGCTTTACCCATTTAAATTAAAATTTAACAAAATTATTTGCTGCAGATATACAGGGCCTTCAAACTTAAGTCAGCACTATTGGTAACTTTGTTATTATTGGAACAACAGGGTGAGTTCAATCACGGATAATAGAACAATGACGGATTTGATTTAACCAAAGTAAAAGCGGTGAATCGAATATGCGGCCATTTTAACCATTGACATTTCATTCTCTGGCTTAGAAAAATCAGGTGCTTGTCAACCGCTGCTTTTGTTTATTTATGTTTTTACTAATTTTTTTTCAATAAAATTTGAGATAAAATCTACTGTCAAAAACTGTTCAGGGTCTAAGAATACTAAATAAAGGTCGAAACGTCGCCATAAGTTAACTTTGGTTCGTATTCCATTCTCTACACCCAAGAAAACCTAGCAAATAAACTGCGATAAAATGTAACTAATAAATCTAAGGTCGAAACGTCGCCATGGGTTAACTTTGGTTCTTATTCCAATCTCTACACCTAAAAAATCATAGCAAATAAAATGTTATGTGTAATTTAATATAATATAAAAAGTTTCGTTTTATCTAAAATAATTTTTAGTTTATTTCATTTTAAAATCATATTGTTGTTATTGGAAACCACTGTACTTATCTGTAATTTAAAGTAATCCCCTAGAATCTATTACACGTTGACTGCGGAACTAAATTTTTGTTAGTCAGTCAAGGTGCTAGATAAACGATTTATCAATCTATCTATCTTAGGGTCACTCTAATTAGAATTAAATTTAGTTTGCTCCTAATTATTAGAAATTAACCTACTACCGACACCAACCCGCAGAATAATTTGAGTTCCATAAAATAGAGAAATAGCTAGCTGAAAGCGGGTTGCATACAAGAGTTTGGAATAGAATTACACATACAAAGCGAATAAAATGGCCTTAAATCGATATCCAGAGCTCAGCTTAAAAGTTATACATAGCCAGCAACAATAAAAGAAAGGCATGCGGGCCAGAGGAACAAGGTTTGTCTTTTTAAAGTAAAGTTTAACAAAGTTATTTGCTGCAGATATACAGGGCCTTCAAACTTAAGTCAGCACTATTGGTAACTTTGTTATTGTTGGAGCTACAGGGTCAGTTCAATCACGGATAATAGAACAATGACAATTTATTTTATTTTAACCAAAGTAAAAGCGGTGAATCGAATATGCAACCATTTTAACCGGCGACATTCCGTTCTCTGGCTTCGAAATATCAGGTGCTTGTCAACCGCTGCTTTTGTTTATTTATGTTTTTACTAGTTTTTTCAATTAAATTTGGGATAAAATCTAACTGTCAAAAACTGTTCAGGGTCTAAGAATACTTAATAAAGGTCGAAACGTCGCCATAAGTTAACTTTGGTTCGTATTCCATTCTCTACACCCAAGAAAACCTAGCAAATAAAATGTTATCATGTATAACTTAAGATAATATAAAAAGTTTTAATAGATCTATCCATCCTAGGGTCACTAATAATAAATAAATTTAGTTTACTCCTAATTATCAGAAATTACCCCACTAAAAAAAACCATGAATCCAGAACTAAAGTATAATGAGTTGTATAACTTGTCATTGAATTGAAATAAAATTGTTAAATTCAGAACATGTGTGAAATTCTAGCCCAACTTTGTGTGTTATACATGATATTTCTATCCGCAAAAAGACAATACAAAATATAAAGGATTTGAGGAAAGAGACATGTAATGGAAGCAGTTAATTTTTGGAGTAACCTTTATGCATATAAAGTGCAAAAGAAAACATAAAAAATTTGATGTAGTAAATTATAATGGGTTAAAATAAGTGATGCCCAAATAAATTTGTGTGCTATAATATTTCTATCGGAAACAAAGACAAGAGGAAACAGAAATGATCTGAGTCCAAAGGCACTCTTTTTTACCTTCCTAGCCCGCGTAGCAATGGCTAGAGAAGGTATTATTTTTGAGGAAAAAATTTTTTTTGGGATAACGCCAAAAATGTGCTATTTGGATGTATTTTGACCTATCATAGCAATATTGTCGTGATTGTCTGTCTGTGTATATTATTTCTGTCGTAACACGATAGCTCCGATACCGCTGAACCGATTTTCATAAAATTTTCAGGTAAAATAGTGTTTGACACGAGCTGAATAGATTTTGGTCAAAATCCATTAATGCTAATGATTAATTTTAAAAAAATACTAACTTTTTAACGGAGCGTCGTATCAATACACTGTTTTCGAAATATAGTAGACCATATTTTGCTCAATAATTCGTGTTATAACCAAAATTTTTTTAGGCGCATTAGTTTCTGAGATATTTACAAAAAACTGTTTTTTCAAGGCTTATATATTATAATGGCTTCACTGCGTGATAATAGTCTAGCTAGGAAGTTGTCAGATCCGTCATGGATCCATTTATTTTAGTCCTATAAAGTGTAAAAAAACAAAACAAGAAATTATTACCCGATCCAGAAGTAAATTATGATAGCCTATAAATAACTGGTCATATCGATATAAAATTGCTAGATTCAGAACATCTGTCAAATTCTAGCCTATATTTGTATGCTATAAATAATATTTATATTAAAAACAAAGACAATACGAAAGATGAACATAACTGTTAGAGCGCTCTTAATGCCTATCGAGCATTTAATCAACATAAAATTGTTAAATTCAAAACGTCTGTCAAATTCTAGCCCAAATTTATGTGCTATACATAATGTTTCTATCGGAAACAAAGACAATACGAAACATAAAGGATCTGAGGCCAGAGGCATGGGAGCATTGAATTTTTAGAGCGGGCGTTTGAGTTGTATCCCGCTGCAAATATCGATCCGAGGCCATTTTACTTGCTTTCTGCGTCCAATTTTAGCCCAAAGTTCCGTGTAATAACGTCTATATTCGTCTCTTGATCCTAATCTCTACGTCAGCATTTTTGCCTCGGTTTTGGCCCTAAAAATAGCTTAAAATTCTGAAAATTGCTTGAGTATTTTAAAGATTTAATTTAGCAAACTATGCTACATTAGAGGGTATTTAGTGATGGATATGTAAGAAGTGATTGTAAATAATTTTGATATGATGATTTTAGAAACATATCTACCGCTCTTTTATAGAAGCTCTAGTTTTTTAGAATCAGCATAATCAATTTAAGCCCTGCATAGTGCATAAGGCACAAATTGTAAAATCGGGACATTTTGGGTCAGTCAGAAAATTTGGCAGTTGTTACTGTTATTGTTCAGGCCAAAAATATAGATTTGGGAACAGTAAAGATAAGCATAACACAAACGTTAATTTAGTAGTTCCACACTCCTTCAACTTTTTGTTTATTTACATTTGTTTGTGGATTTTTATTAGATTTATGGCTTCGACTGCATTAAAAAAACAATGCAAAACTAACCTTCAAAATAACGGTAACATTAAAGGACGGCCACCGTAAGTCCGGGCGCCGCCGTTACCGTAAATAACAAAAAAGGTCTTAGCTGCTAATGCGCAAACTCAGTAATAATAATAACGGTAACAAAGTGTACAATACGCGACCCAAAATGTCCCTAATAAAATAAATCAGTAAACGTTAAATATTTAATTAAGATACTTGATATGTAATGTTCGTAAGAAGCTTTATAATCACGGTAAAAAACACGAAAGTCAAACTTTCCAGTTGTTAATTATATCAACGTGATCTAGTAATTAGCAAATTAAAAGCCAGAAAATGTGGTGCTGTGCAAACAAGACAGCTTTTACTTTTACAAAATCAATGAGCTACACTAAACTCAACGCTTTGTGTTTATTTGCTATTAAAATTGTACAAAATTTTATTAAAGACCATAAAATAGAGAATCACAAAGAAGTGCAGAAAATATACTTTTCAACTTTAATACTCTTGGTTGTAACATAAACAGCTTAAAATATCTATACAACCACTTGGTCCACATTTAAGAAAACGTTAGTTAAATCAGTGAAAAACAAAAGAAATTATTCCATTAAGAACTTAAATAGTTATGGAAAAAATGTTTTGCTTAAAAACTTTTTAAATATCAAAGGCATATTTTAGTGCAGTTCAAGATTAAATAAATTTTCGGGCTTGTCTTCAGAACGGGTAGTGGTAGCTCCAGAAATTGATCTTACCGTTTTATTAGACTTCATCAGTATATCTACACCTACGGTTCGGTTCGATTTATTCGCTAAAATAGTACAAAATTATCTTGAAAATCATAAAATTGAGAATTACATATAAAGTGCGGAAATAATTATATCAAAACAAAGACAAATATTCGATCAGGATTTAGGGCGGTAAAGTTATAGTTTGTTAGGTGATCCGTGGTTATAGAAACAAAATTGTTTTGCTTAAAAACTTTTGGCTCTTGTGAAAAAAACCTAAAAAAATACGCCGTCTTTCTGTTACTTTAAACATAATCGGATTCAGACTTTTATTGAGCAAAAACCAGGTAAAAAGGGCCTTCTTGGTATATAAATATGTACCCATTAAAGCAGATAGAACCAAGAGATTAGATTTATGAGATGTTGCATGTAGTGGTAGTCAAACTAACAAACTGGGTTGCCAAATCGGTAAAAAACGCTAAACTTGAGGGCTTAATTAAATTGTAGGCGAAATTCGTGTGCCATACACCATATTCCCCTCAAAAGCAGACAAATACAAAACACAAAGGATGTGAGAGACTCTACATTCATGCATCGCAGTATTATATTTTTATAGCTACGGTTTTGGTTACATTCCCCTTGAATATCGATTTAGAGTCATATTATTTCGCTCCCCGCGTTAAAACTTAGCCCGGTATTGTGGGAAATACGTCAAGCTTTCTCATAATTCTTAAAACTCAGTATAAGAGGCCGTGTCGTTTTTTTTAAATGTCAGAATGATACTTTTACATGAGGGTAGACATATCGATCATAAGAAAAACATTTCATGTAAAAAAGCCAAGTACGCAAAAATGGTATTCCGTAAAAACAATTGAGATAAAAGTAAATTCAAGTTCTCTAATAGAAATTTTAAAATTAAAGGTTCTTACTAGTTTGGAAATGTTTTTTTTTTAACTCTGCTATTACAGCCAAACTTCTTTATGTTTAATTTAGCACTGTGCCTAGAGTTATTTGCAGCCGTGATAGCCAAATTTAGAAAAACATTTCCAAACTAGTAAAAACCTTTCATTTTGAAATTTCTATTGAAGAAGTTGGCTTTACTTTTATCTCAATTCTTTTTACGGAATACCATTTTCGCGTACTAGGCTTTTTTTACATGAAATGTTTTTGTAATGATTTCACTCATTTTTTAAAGGATTTGGAAAATATTTTTTTATTTTTACCTTCCTAACCCGCGCAGCAATGGCTAAAGAAGGTATTGTTTTCGACTAATTTTTATTTTTCCGAGATAACGCCGAAAATGTATTATTTGGGTGTATTTTGACCTATTCTAGCAATATCGTCGTAATGTCTGTCTGTGTATGTGTGTGTGTATGTCTGTCCGTAACACGATTGTTAGATCTCCCTATATAGTTTGTTATATTTTGATGTTTCATTATATATGTCATTGTTTGTGGAGCTGTCAATAAAAAGTTATTAAAAAGTTAACGAAAAGGTCTCCTCACTTTTTACCTTAATTACATTTCCAAGAAGAGTTTCCAAAATAGTGGCATCCCTGAAAGTTAAGAAAATGGAGCTCTTCAAAAAAAAAAGAAAAGTTTTAAGAGAATCTACAAGAAATATTTTTGAAGATGTGAAGCAACTTGAGACTCAAGAGGACGCGACAGATCAAGCAGAAGATATCGAGTATTTAAAATAAGCTCTCTATGGACTAGCAAAATAAATTCAAGACATTGATAAAGACATAGAAGCGATCTATTTAGAGAAGAAAGAAAATACCGATGAAACACGCAAAGAGTTCGCCGACACAGTTCAGTTTAAGAATGAAATAAGAAAACATAAAGTAAAACTGGACATTTTAAGTACGAAAATATTAGAGTCAGTAGCAGCGTTCGGTATTTGCATCTCAGATGGGACGGATTTTCGGTCACATGATTACAGATTAGTCTGAGCAAATTGGAATTAACGAACGATCCAGATCAAATCGATCAAATTTTTATAAATGGTTATAACCTTAAATAACCAAAAATATTATGTACATATTGCAACTCATCCCAGCTATAATTTTGACAAAATATTCCTGTGATGTCGGAAATTTATATAGGTAATTTTTTGTCTTCAACATCAAATAATTCGATTTCAATCTTTTTACATACAAAAATTATTTTTATAAACAAAACAAATACACAACATACTTCACAATCTCAGATTAATCTGTTTCGTCGATCAAAATGTACGGAGCAACCAGATTTACGTCCGACTAGTCTCAGCAGAATTACCGAACGATTCAGATCTACCTCCCCTAGATCTAGATGGAATTAACGAACGATTTCGATCAAAAAGATTAATCCGACGTAAATACCGAACGCAGCTTGTATCAGTGACAAAATTTGAAAGATGTCAAAAATTAAATTGGCCAAATACGACAAGACGTTCAAGGATGGGGAGAGCCAAGGAATAATAGAAGAAATTGAAGACATTGAAAAGGACACCAATGTTCACTACCTCATCCACCACGCAGTCATTAAACAGTGGATCTTTAAAGGATAAAAATGGACATGCCCTGAAGGTCCAAACTTCAAAGAAAGGTCCAAAGAAATTGATAAGTAAATTGGCATATGCAGCTTGTATTTTCATAAGGTTGGAATTGGAAAATTCAGTAAATATGAGTCTCATTCATTAACGTATTAATACGTTAATGGTCTGATTCAAGCAAAAACTAGAATTTCACCGATAAAACAAATGACTTTATCCTTATGCCCGATAAAATTTCTAAAACATTCCAATGAATTCAATATTGGTATAGAGACAGAAGCCCTGGATAAAATAGAAAAAGAGCGTTTAGTAAAAACATTGAATTAAATGCAGAAGATAAGATACAGGTTTGAAAAGGAGTACCTTGCAACCTTGATTCATTCTGCACAATTAGGAAAAGAAAAAATGATTAAAGTGGGAGAGGTAAAAGAGAACTTTCTTGGCCCCTGGGGTAGGTATTGGAGCTGTGTGAAGGAAAAGACGGCATCTGTAGAATTGTAAAGTTAAAAACTAAAAATGGGATATTAGTTCGACCATTACAAAGATTATTTCCCTTAAAGGTTTCTTCGTCAAGTGTAAACGACTTACTTCAAAAACCACCATTAGATGAAGATAGCATAAGAAAAGAAAGTGACAAAAAAGCAATCAAAAAAGAGGTGTCAACAACTAGACAAGAACAGAGAAGTAGATATGGCAGACAACTCAAGAAGCCAAAGCGGTTCTAGTCCAGTCTAGTCTAGTCCCTATATAGTTTGTTATATTTTGATGTTTGATTATGTTTTGGAGCTGTCAATAAAAAGTTATTAAAAAGTCAACGAAAAGGTCTCGTCACTTTTTACGTTAATTACATTTCCAAGAAGAGTTTCGAAAGACGATAGCTCCTAAGCCGCTAAACCGATTGTGATGAAATTTACAGGTAAAATAGTGCTCGATACTGCAACGAGCTGATTAGATTTTTGTCAAAATTCATCAATGCTAATGATACTTTTTTGACAGTTAAAATTTTTTTAAAATGCCAACTTTGTAACGGAACGTCGCATCTATATGCGATTTTAGGAATATAGTACCCAACTAACATTTATAGTAGCGGCTACATGTTCTAAAGGCTTTGCTACTTTCTTATAGTAGAAATGTGGTGATCCCAACCAAAATTTGTTACTTTTTAGTTCTAACTACTATTTAGTATCAGGAAATAGTAGATGTTTCGTAAAAACGACCCTCTAAACTACTTCATAGGATTGTTTCTTGATAGTCGATTCTGATAGTCTTCTCTACCACAATAGCACGTTGCTAAAGTTTTACTTTCTTTTTAGTCGTTATTTCGTAGTCGCCCTGACTTTTATATCCTACTTAATTACCACTAGAAAGTTAAGCTTCATTGGAGTCCCAAACAAGTGTATCCGACAACTACATTATAACTTTAATTTTTACCACAAAAGTTTGTGTCATCATAGTAACATCTGATGTAACAATGTAGACAAAATAACTTTTTGGATCAACTTTAAAGCCGCAACTACTTTCAAGTAACCTTTTCGACTATCAGGGAATATAGTTTGGGACGCCATGTTTTTATGTAAGAAAAAAAATTTAATATTTTTGTTGTCGTTTTATGAGCTCATATTAAAGAGCCATACTATTTTATAAACAAATTAGTTGAAGCTTACCAAAAATGCTCTTCTTAAGCACCATTTGTTGGAGTTAACTGTCGATTATGAAAACATAACCTCCAAAATCACAACACAAAAATTCCATCAGCTACCAGAAAACGGCTCAATTTAACGGGCGCACCGGTTTTTTGCAATATATATAATGCATGTTATACAAAAAACTTTGCGTCGCACTCGATTTTTGATCCTCTGCTCGTAAATTCTCACACTTTTGGATAACATAGTTCATATTATAACCATAACCAAACAAAAAAACTAAGCGAGTCTGTTTACTGTTGTGTCCACCATATTGTGTAACAATTCTACCAAAAAGAAACGATTATATTATTTGCAACTACATCGCAACTTTTATGCCATTACGGAAAAAAAACAGCCTCTACGACGTAGTAGATACCTGGCTACGACGTAGTAGTGTAGTTGTTACTACAGTGACTTTAAACACTTGGCCAAGTAGTTATAACCAGAAATTGGTTCCCCACTTAGGGAATTATAACGTCGCTGTATGGTATACTGAGACGTAGCGGGTGTACGTTGCGGTTACTTTTAAGAAATTCTTTCTAGTTGGGGTTTCGTCGTTACAACTTTAATTGTTTGTTGGGTAGATCACATTTTTCTTAAAAATTTGGGTAATAAATAAAAACTTCGTAGGGGCTTTCGTTACAAAAAGCTGTTTTCAACGTCGCATCTTTATGCGATTTTAGGAATATAGTAGATCACATTTTTCTTAAAAATTTCGGTAATAAATAAAAACTTCGTAGGGGCTTTCGTTACAAAAAGCTGTTTTCAAGGTTTATATAGCATGAAGTTTACTTGGAGTATGCTAATGGGATAGGAACGAGGGGTCATCGGCACCCTAAAATTTTGTACAGCGTCCAACAGGACTTGGGTCCTGACGTGTACTGTTGGGTCCTGTTGAGTACTGTTGGGTACTGTCGTGTACTGTCGAGTACTGTTGGGTACTGTCGTGTATTGTCGAGTACTGTTGGGTCCTGTCGGTGTACTGTTGGGTACTGTCGTGTACCGTCGAGTACTGTTGGGTCCTGTTGAGTACTGTCGTCGTGCCTTGGGGGGGTCCGACAAGGACAAAGCGCGCCCTCAAAAAACATGCGAGCAAAAAAAAAAAAAAAGGTCATCTTCTTTGGGGAACCGCGCCGCGCTCACAAATGTTGCGACCAAAAAAAAAAGTCATCCTGTTTGGGGAAGGCCGACAGGACCTTAGGGCGCACTCAAAAAACTTGCGACAAAAAAAAAAAAAAAAGCTCATCATCTTTGGGGAACCGCACCGCGCCCACAAATCTTGCGACCAAAAAAAAAGTAAAAATTAGAATGAATTAATAAAAAGGTCATCCTGTCTTTTCGCATCTACGCCACTGTTCCGGGTTAGACGGTTGTGTCGAGTACTGTTGGCTTCTATCGTACTGTTACGTCCTGTCGTGTACTGTTGGGTACTGTCGAGTACTGTTGGGTCCTGTCGTGTACTGTCGAGTACTGTTGGGTACTGTCGTGTACTGTTGGGTACTGTTGGGTCCTGTCGTGTACTGTTAGGTACTGTCGTGTACTGTCGGGTACTGTTGGGTCCTGTCGTGTACTGTCGAGTACTGTTGGGTACTGTCGTGTACTGTCGAGTACTGTTGGGTACTGTCGTGTACTGTCGAGTACTGTTGGATCCTGTCGTGGTACTGTCGGGTCCTGTTGTGAAATTTGTACAGTACTGTTGAAAGCTGATGACCCCTCGGATAGGAAGGTATCAGATCCATCAGTCATCCGTTTATTTCCTATGGTTTTATTATAGTTCCTATCAGCCTTTTAAAGCTCAGCTCTCTAGCGTTCCTGGAAGTGTTAGGCAATGTTACTTTTACATAACATTACATTTATAGGGGAGGAAAGTAAATGAAAATTTTGGGGTTTTTATTTTTTTTCTATAGTTTTATCATAGTTTCTATCAGTCTTCCGTTTCTGGAAGTGAGCAATGGTAATTTTACTTAACTGTCCATTTATAGGGGAGGGAAGCAAATTAAAATTTAGGGGATTTAAATTGTTTCCTATAGTTTTATCATATTTCCTATCAGTTTGCCAAAACTCAGCTCTCTAGCGCTTCTAAAAGTGGGCAATGTTCGAGGGGTCATCGGCACCCTAAAATTTTGTACAGCGTCCAACAGGACTTGGGTCCTGACGTGTACTGTTGGGTCCTGTTGAGTACTGTTGGGTACTGTCGTGTACTGTTGGGTACTGTCGTGTACTGTTGGGTCCTGTCGTGTACTGTTGAGTACTGTCGTGTACTGTCGAGTACTGTTGGATCCTGTCGTGGTACTGTCGGGTACTGTTGTGAAATTTGTACAGTACTGTTGAAAGCTGATGACCCCTCGGCAATGTTACTTTTACATAACTTTACATTGTATAGGGGCGTATAGTAGCATGTTTGGAAATAAAGTAGAATTTTGATGATCTATACATGAGTAAGTGGCAATTTCGACGTTTTTGGAATATTTACTACTTTATAGAAGTCAATGAAACTTGGAGGGGTTGTTAACTCCATGAAGATTTACGACTGCAAAGTTTGAGTTTCGTAGCTCATTCCGAAGTAGAGTTTTAGATAGGTCAAATATGGGCTGAAATGTTTCAAGAAAATATGGTACAGCAGTTTCCGCGCGAACTTCGCGGGGCACTGCTGTGTCGTCACTATTATATACTTACTAATATCTGTTCTGTTCCAATTACTTACAAAATTTACAACACTGGTTGGCAATATTTGATTGTAATCAACAATTTTAATTTGGCAGGATCTTGATTTGTAGTACCTAGTTAGTAGACATCGTCATTAAAAGTTTTGTTTAAATTTACGTTTATCACAATGGCATGTGCCATGTACTTGATGAATACAATTTCTAGAAAAATTCTCATATATAGTCTCTACATGGATTTGAGCTGCAGTTGTCGTTAAATTTATAGTTACAATAGCTATTTGTATTGATTGAATAAACCCCTTAACATTATTTGCCTTCATTCTATTAATAATTTACGTCAAATTTCAGTTCAGCACTGGGATTTAAACTCGTTAAAGTTGTTTCCTTTTTATTAGTAGTCACAACGGTGGTAAAATTCAGTAAATTTAACTTATTATATTCTTATTTATAATTTAATGGATGTTCAAAAAAATAAAATAAAGACAATAATATATATACGAAACTCTTGTACGGTGGCCCAATTTTTTAATGTCATATAAAAATTGCTTAGATTCGTCTGGAAAGGCAGGAATTTTAGCAGACTTTAAAAACTACTAACGAAAATCGTTTATTAAATCATGATACCAAACAAGGCACTGTTTCTTTGTATTATGGAAATATTAGAAAAATAAGATGACATTAAAAAAGTGGGCGACTGTACCTAGAACCTCTTCGGTTTTATATAACTTTGGAGCCAAATGCTTGCAGCATAACCAGAACCTTAAATGGAAGCGATAGAAGTAAAACAAAAAGTTTCAGCAAATATATTAAAAACTTGTAATCCAAACAATTTAATATCGACAAAATTAAAAATGTTATTAAATTTTAGCCCAAATTCATGTGCGATACATTATATCTTTCTTAATAACAAAGACAATAGGCAACACAAAGGATCTGAGTCTGTGCATGGTGGCAGTGTTTTATTTTTATAGCGTCGGCTTTAGGTATATTCTCGTTAAAATATCGATTCGTGGCCATTTTATTCGCTTCCCCCGACAAATTTGGGCCCATGCTTGTGGGTAATACGTCTAACTTCGTTTTCTAAACAGAGTTCTTTCTACTCCATAGGATTAGGGCTTAAGCGTCATTATATATTCAGGTTTTCGCCCTTGAACGAGTCCTAAATTTGTATTTAGACGGTGCTATTCAATATTTTGTTTAATTTTACCCCAACTTTATGTGCCATTCATAATATTCCTGTAACAGATTCGAGACATGCTTAATATTTAAAAGATTTGGAATTAGTCGTCTCATTTATAGTTTTGAAATATTTCGTTAAAGTAACACTGGCATCAAATATATCGATTAGTATTAGTATTGTTGTATTCATAATCTACGTCCAATTTGAGCTTAATCATCGGCAATAGGTATATGTTTGTAATAAAATTTAAGAGGATATAATGGGCATAGGATTTGAGCTTTCGACTGACTCTTTCTAGTATTTTTATTAAAATGTTAGTCGTGGTTTCAGAATGATTCAAAGCCAAAAGTATTCGTGAATTTAACTGTATCTTATTTATAATCTAAACGGCGTTCAAACTAAAATAAACACAATAATATATAGATGAGACACTTGTAGAATTGATAGAAGTTAAAAAAGAATTTTAGCAATTTTATTAAAAACTAGCTATCTAATAAATTTAATATCGTTAAAATTAAAAATGTTATTAAATGTTAGCCCAAATTCATGGGCGATACATTATATGTCTCTCAACAACAAAGACAATACACAACATAAAGGATCTGAGCCTTTGCATGCATGGGAGTGTTTTATTTTTTAGCGTCTGTTTTAGGTACATTCTCGTTCAGATATCGATTCGAGGCCATTTTATTCGCTCTCCCCGTCAAATTTGGGCCCGTACTTGTGGGTAATACGTCTATCTTTGTTTTCTAACAGAGTTCTTTCAATTCCGTAGGATTAAGGGCTTAAGCGTTTTTATAAATTTGGGTTTTCGCCCCTACGTGAGTCCTAAATTTGTATTTAGACGGCGCTATTCAATATTTTGTTTAATTTTACCCCATCTTCATGTGCCATACATAATATTCCTCTAACAGATTCTAGACATGCATATTTAAAGGATTTGGAATTAGTTGGCCTATTCATAGTTTTTAAATATTTAGTTACGGTAACACTGGGTTCAAGTATCGATTTAGTATTGTTTTATTCATAATCTACGTCCAATTTGAGCTCAGAATCATGGGTAATAGGTATATGTTTGCAATAAAATCCAAGAATATATAATAGGCATAGGATTTGAACTTTCGATTGACTTTTTTTAGTCTGTATTAAAATGTTAGCCGTAGTTTCAGTAAGATTTAAAGCGAAAACCTATTTTGGGTGAAAGGGTCCTTGTTTAGAGCGATCTGCAGCTGTATCGACTTTAGAACTGAGAAAGAAAAGATTTTATAGATGAGGATGGCCGCAATATCACAGGATAGTAGTCGAGTAGAGTTTTAGTACGTACGACAGTTGTTTGAACGATGGGCGGCGCGGCCATCGAGGGAGGCTTTGCTAAGGTCACTAGTTCTGGGCGTATATAAGCAATGTATATTGCAGGGTAAAAACCAGAAAGCGAAACTAAACCACGTACACCTTCAGCGAAAGTAGAATTTCCTCGAATATAAGCTAATCTTAAAAATAGTTGACTTTAATATAATGCAGGCTACATTGCTAGACCCGATTTGAAGTATCTAAAAGTGTTGTCAATTTGGAGGGGTTCTAGATATCGTACAAACCTTTTAATGAAAAATATAACTTGGCGGAGTAAAAAATCAATAAGACGAGGTCTGTATGGGAAAGATGTACCATAGAAATAAATTATAATTTTTAATAACAATGTAAACTTTGTACTGTTATGTTAAAGTTTAAGTGCAAATACAATAACGAAGGAAAAACTATTAAACAATCACGAAATTCTGAAATTAAAAAGTCAGAAATGTTTCAAAATTGAATTCAGAAGGTCAACGTGGAATAGGAGTGCCTAAAACTCTAAAATCTCTAAATCCAGACAAAAATCTGATCAGAAGTCAAGAGAATAGCACAGAATAGAATTAGATTTATAGCAGCACTATTGAAGATGTGCGTCTCCTATACAAAATTATCCGGCACATAACTTGTGTTCATTATTAGTAAGTAGACTAGACGTCAACTTTTTAGACCTACTTCGCCCCACAAGTCAATTGTACAACAAGTCACACAGCTAAAACTTTAGATGATAGCCAAGTATATATGTACGATTTTCTAGACTTTGTAGAATACTATCATCAAAGACAATTACACATACTTTGTGGTATGATCATCTTTGTCTCTTCTTCTTATTGTTCGCCTTGTATCTTTAATTTCTTACTCCTCTTGGTCAAGATTTTCTTTCATATATTCCTTAATCTGTATCTGGTCCTTCCATGTCATTCGGTCAGTCTCCTGATTCCACCGTAACCTGCCCACATTCTCATTTACAGCTCTATATAATTATATGACAAATTATATTTCTTTTAAAGCAACTTCTCGTCACCTTTTTTTATAGTCCATGTTTTGTCATAGTCCATGTTTCAGGCGCATAGATTAGGACAGGGTTGATACTTGTGGGTAACTTTCATGTACTGTGTTGTGGTTTGGATAATTTAACCTATAAACTTACTTTCTTTACTCCATTTATTTTTGTTTTTGCTGCTAAATCATTGTCATTTTCATATTGGCGCGTATACTAAAATTTGTAGACTTCTGATAATAGTTGCCCCCGTATCGTTATAACCGATTCCTTTTTTTGTAGTATACTTCACACGAGTAAAAATATTAAAAATTGTATTAATCTTTCGAGGCTGTTCAAAAATATTTGCACCTCGCAGCAAGTAGGTAATTGGCAAAACAACTAATAAAATAGAATGTACAGGGTGATTTAAATTGGGCACATGTAGTTAAGATAGAGGAAAATTAAACCTCCTTTGCAATGTTCAAATGTCAAGACAATTTTTTTTTGAAAACCGAATTTTGATATGTCAATACATTTTTAAGCTTTTTAGAAAGTCTCCATTTACATTGGGTTCTGTAACGTGTTTATTTGTTAAAATTACTTTTTGGGGTAAATTGGTTATTTGTAGATTTTCCATAGCCAATATAAGTCAAACTGAATTTAATCTGGCGCTTTTAATTTCCGAGATATAGCACAAAGTTATAATTTTTCTTCTGGAATGACCATTTTTCTACTTGATTCTTTAAAATCACAATTTATGTCTTTTTTGTATATTTGATTTTTTAAAGCAAGCAAAGGGGTTCTTTTTATCTCCCTTAAAAGTACCTGAACCCCCTTAAAAGTGCCCGATTTTAATAACCCTGTAAACACTCCAACACGGGGCCACAGTACAAACATATGAAGTGTCTAAATAATTGTGATTCCAACTCTTCTAGGTGGAGCATTTTTCAATTTGAAATGAATCTTAGGAAAAAAGGCCTCACGCCACATATTTCTTATAGGTTAAGAAATAAAAAGCGTAGTTTGGATTAAATTATGTTTAATTTATTTCTAAAATCCATCAACCCGACGAGTTTCGGCTTTACAAGCCATTTTCAACGGTTATAGAAGTTTCTAAAACCAAAATTTTGGAAAACAAACAAACACTTATTATAATGCCACCATTCTGAGTTAACTATATTGGTGGCATTATAATAAGTGTTTCCAAAATTTTGGTTTTAGGAACAAATTCTATAACCCTTGAAAGAGGCCTGTAAAGCCGAAACGCGTCGGTTGATGGATTTTAGAAATAAATTAAGTATAATTTAATCCAAACTACGCTTTTTATTTCTCAACCTATCAGAAGTTTGGACGTTTTTCCTTAAGATTCATTTCAAAGTGTCTAAATAGCCTAAGTGCACTGGATTAGTGACCTTATGTAGTGATGAGGGGTAGGAATTTAAGAGAAGCGGCGCGGGGTTCACGAAAGCAGGGTTTACGCCAGCAACGAACGTTTGGATTTCGTTGTTTTATTACTTTTAATTGATACGCGGAGGACGAGCTTTTGAGCGACGCGAAGGGTGGGGGTTAGAGACCCGCTTTCGTCTCCCCCTTCGGCCCCACCACCCACTGTCTCTGGTGCTTGCTGCTTCTTGCAGGCGAGCGGCCGCTATGCTGAATGCGTGTGAAGCCTTTTTATTCAAATCTCTTTTCTTTTCGATTGTGTAGCAGGATTTTTAAATCAATATGTGAGCGAGAAATATAAGGCCTTCTGCAGGTAGCCAATTACGAGCTCCTTCGTCGTTCTCGATTGGCTTTAGAAATGCATTGCGATTGCCAACACGACAGAAATACATGTTTTCAAACAAAATCTCATTTGTGTAGCTTAGATACGTATATTCTTTTTGAACACCTTACATCTATATGTATTTGCGTCTAATAGGTTCTGGATGCAATAATAGTGATTATGTTAGTATCCAACTAAGATTCCAAATTCCCAATGAGATAAAAAAAATTTGTTAAATGATTTGGTTGAAGAGCATTGTAATTTATGTTCTAAGGCGTGCATATTTTTATCAAGCATCATCCCCCAAACCACAGTTTGTATAAACTCTTCAAAAATCTTCAATGGGTAAGGGTATCAAGTGGCATGCCTTTGAAAAGGTCTTTTCATTTGTTTTGGAGAAACTTGCTTTTAAAATGATCATTTTGAATGTTAATAACGCTAATAATTCTCTCATTTCACCACAGAGAATATCTCGTAAACGATTCGATACATTTTTCAAATAATACAAAGCACGCACAAGCTGCAACAGTGGTTTCAGTGGGAAATTTTTTATTTCCCGCCATCTATGTAAATTGAAATTGAAATGATATGTAAATTTTTTAAGGATTTTTGGGAAATAAAATTATGTTATGTTATGTTACGCAGAGGTTCGTAAAACTGACAATAATTATTCCAGTTAGAAGGTTTAAAATTGTAAAACCCTGTATGTTGAAGCGGTAGTAGGTTCGTTTATGGAATTAATTTATTTTGGGTATGTAGGTAATTTAACGATGATATTAATCTAAATATGATATTATTTTTGAGAAAACGCTGCGCTATCAAGTATAAAATTCAAATAAACAAATACCTGTGACGTTTTTCTTACGTGTTCTTTACGAACAAACAAATCATTTTAGAATAAAAATCCAACATAACAATCATGATAATAATGTTTGAGTCAGCTAGACATAGGTAGAGACCTGTATGTAAGACATAATTTAAATAAATATTTCTTTAAAATATGTCATACATACAGAGTCCCTAGACCCACAAACCTTAGGTACCAAATAATACATTTAAGACTGAAATATCTATCATACCTTATTTAGTAAAAATGACAATTACGGTTACGCATAGAAAATAAGAAAAAGCAAACTATTTTAATTGAAGAAAAGTTAGGAAAATGAAATGTAAAAATAAGGAATTCCAGGAGATGTTTTAAAAATAATAGCGATGAAAACGATAACATAAACATTATGGTTAGAGGTTTTAATGACCTTCAAAAAGGTTTACAAACTTTCTATACTTTTATTTAAAAAATCTGCTATAGGACCTCAACAGGGTCCAATTCCAGTTCAGTTATTTAAATTTGACTCTGCCGATTGCCCTCAAAAAATCTCAATATTCAAAGCGGTGTTTGATAGATCTTCATTAAATTACGTTTATATCTAGTGATGATAATGATTATTGATTTATTGAAACAAGAAAAAGGAACCTTTAAATAATATATATTAAAAGCTTCTCAAAATCAATGAAAACATTCCCAAAATTTCAATAAAGTCAACAGTGTAAAAAGCAATAATAACATGATATGATGAGAAACCAGATTGGTATACCTAGGTATAGGTATGCAGTTTCTGATATCTGTAGCATATGAAGAAAAATTATATGTATAGGTGTAGCTAAAAATTAATTTGAACACACAAAAAAGCCACCAAAAATAAATTAATAATAACACTCTTGAACTTGATAAAAAAAATCTAACCTCAGAAACAAAGCATTAATGATTAAAACAGAAGGTAATGAGAGATGAAACGCAGGTTTAATAGCAGCAAAAGTAATAAAAAGCAATAACAGTCGTTTTGAAAATCAACTTACAGTAGAAAAGAAAGTTTCCAAAAATTATTGCATGTGTCAAGACACTGAGAAAAACAAAGACACTCCCCGAACGTCGTGGAACGATAAAAACAAACCGAAATGAGTAATCAGATTAATTTTTACAGTGTGCATCCGGCCCCGCGATGTAACTGCACGGCAAAATGTGCGACGAGGAGAGACACAGACACAGTCTATCTTACATACTGTCCATTCATTCCTATGGAAAACTATTTTCACCCTCACATCACTTCCTTTGGGTTGTCTGGTAGCATATACAATATTCTGCAGACGAATAGGGGTTGTTGTTCCAGGGTCAGTCAACGACAGTGGCGGCTCGTGGGGTAGTGCCACGGAGCCATGACACTTATTTTTCTACAAAAACACATTTTTTTATTATTAAAACCTCTTAATATGTTATTTTATGTATTTTTTAAAAATTTATATAAAATATGGTAAACCCTGTGCAATGCAGTGGATAACACTCCGGATCACCGATAATGCGCGACGACTGTCTGGCCCGCTGGCTGCAGTTGAAACGCAAAGTAAGTGAGAGGTGGAATGTCTGTGGCTTGTCAGGTGGCGCCATCGAACAGAGAGAGATTTTTACCAGTGGCCTATATGAGCGACAGAGTTAGACAATTTTTACATTGTTTAAATGAGAAGAATCAACGACAATTTGTGCCGGGCACGCCAGCAAGTTAGTCGTCTTGTTCTTGTGCGTGGAGCATATATGCTTTAATTTACGCCCTCTAAATTACGCAACGAAAAAAAATAACCGTATACTGTGCATATTGCTGTGGAAGTGAACAATTTTTTTTAAACTTTTTTGTAAATACATATATACCTAAAGACTCCCATGGATCTATGGCAAACAAAGGGCAATTTAATTCATTATTTAAATTAATTCAGAAGAAATTTTGAGTCATTTTATGGTGTAATTTGGGTCTGAGTTAGTTTCTTTAAAAAACTTAGTGAGTTAAAAATCCTAAAAATAGTTAACATATTGTTACGGGTTCACAACAACAATTAAAACTCGCAATTGTTGAAAACGATACGTCAATTTATTCCGACAAATTATGTACAAAAACACGCACTTAAACTTACTAATAACTTGCTAATAATTCACTACTTTAATACGCCTATTAACTTCGCGTTAACATCTAGCGATCACTACCATTGGTTATCTCTGACTGACTGATGCACGACGTCCGGCCTTATATATGAGGGGCTGCCTACTATTCGAGAACCCTTCCATCCTTGTTCGATTCGGAATCATTCCAGCCTTTTCTAGACGGACCGTTCGCATACCAGTCTGTCACAGATAACGCAACTAAAACCTAGATTAGGAATACAACCATAAAATACGTCAACCTAATACTACACTAAACCTAAATAAATTCTAACTATAAAATTTAAATAACTTAAATTTGTAACAATATAATACAAAAGTATGTAATTTTGGTAAAAAATTTGACGCAGCACCTCGAACTTTTTTTGACTGGCTCTCATTATGGGCACGACCCGCCACTGTTCTACGACATGTATGCGCGTGGAATGGCCTTAAACCTCTACATTTAACAATGTGTTAAGTTAGGCTGGGTTTAGTTAGGTTTGGAAAGACCTTCTAAATTAGCTCTTCTGTCGAGATTGACTGAAAACCTAACACATACGTTTAAGGTGATTCTGTGTCTCCGGTGTACGCACATGCAGGTTGTGAACCGATTCTAGCGTAACATCTCATGTCAGTCTGAAGAATACGTATTCTACTGGGTAAGATCCAGACATCACCTTATATCTAATGACGCGTAGGCACCGAATTTTTAAAAAAAATATGTTAATACGTTACTAACAAAGGTTAACGGATCACCATTTGTTTGGTGATCCGTGGTTAAACATTCACTTTTTCTTATAGCTATTTTGCCTAACTCAAACTCTACCGAAATTCAAAAATGGAAACAGTGGAAGGAAATAACCATCAAAAATTGGAGACCTAATATACACCCAACCAAACCGAATTTATAGAACATGCGCACCATGAGTGGCATATAGAGACAAAGTTGCTGGGAGTTGTTTTGAATGATAAGGAATGATACCATTAGACTATGGGGCTGGTCGGTCCTGCTCTTCGGGGGTGGTTAGAAAATAATCGGTCGGCAAAAAAAATATGAAAAAAACCCAACGAGTAATGCCAATCGACTTACTCCTGTATGGCTGGTGTTTTTACACTATGTGGCCACACTGGAAGAACCACTTCTATTTTCCAAAATCACAATAGTATTCCAAAAAATCAATGTCCAAATCGGCACATAAAAATAGCACAAAAATAAATATAGAAATTGCTGAGTTGTTTTATGCGACATGATAATGAGTCAAAGGAGTTCTTTTGACTGGAAGTATACTGCAAGGCTTAGCAAGTCAAAAACTAGGTAAATACTTAACTCGAAAACTAAACTTTCAGCAACTTTTCTCGAGCGCTGTGCTGGTATGACTTGTAAGTGACTTATGAGAGTCGTATATCTATAGAGTAGCATATGCAAATTAACTTACTATTGGTGGATACGAAGCTTTGGTTGGTGTCTTGTGTGACCTAGTATACGGAACAGCTTCATCATCATCTCCAAATTCATTAGTTGGTACATCCATCTGACTCTATTCTTCGCTGGACATCCGATTAGGTGCTTTAATCTGGATTTAGCCTCCAGAATAGTTCTGCGCCAGGTTGTTCTAGACCTTCTTCTTCCAAATGATTGATCTTCTCACCTTAAATAATCCAATCTCATTCTCGTTGCTTAATATCAGTTTTCCTGGCTCTTTGGCCAGTAGATATGAAATATTTTCCTAAAACATAAATTATCACCGTTACATTTCAGAAGTCGCAACTATCTAATTCAATTTTAGTATTTCTGCTGTATTGGTTTGATTTCGCGGTATGTGAATGAGTATTGCTGAGACTTAAAAAAGTTACAACACTGTATACACGTTGGTATCCAAAAAAATTGAACCAGTGATTTATTTTCATTTAATATACATTTAAATTAAAATGCGAAATATTTTGAGGTATATCGAGAAAAAACCAATAAACGCGTTTTTATTTTGTAGTGTCAAAACATTTTTATTTTATGTGAATAGTTCGAATTTTTTGCTAATGTTAACAGGAACTTTTAAAAAAGGCTAGATTACATTTTCTTTAAATAATTTAAATAATTGACGTGTCATTATTCGGGCCTAATCAAAGCAATTCAGCATTATTTGTTGAGGGTGTAGTATACTTTCGTTTTATGCAAGATTTCAAAATAGCGACTAAAGAATCTTTGGCGATATTATATTGAATGATTGGTTAGTATCCAAGGATTCAAGGTTTTACAAATTTTCTAAGAAGATTCTAATGTAACCGATATGAGAGGTCATCATTAGTTATTTTATCCGCTTTAAAATTGCTGTCAAAATAACTTCGCTCGATTTTCTTTACGGGAAAACTGGTAATTTGGCAACAATGACTTTAGATGAACGTGAAGCGCTGTTGGTTTATCAGCAAAGAAAGTCGAGAGGAAAATGGGTGTGGGTAAATCAAATACGTTATAGCATAAATACATGTTCAAATAATCGAAAAGTGAAGCCCTCATAGCTGGCTTTAAAAACAATGGCAAATTTAAAGTCGCGGATGCGAATTTTCAAGTGCGCATACGTGTGTTTTGTCATGTAGACACACAGCTGCTAGGCGAGTGGAGGCCATCTTGAAATTTTGCCGTGTTGTGTGTTTGTCGTGTAAAATTATGTTTTTTTCTGTGAAAAATAGGAAATATTTCACAAAAAATGTGCAGTTTGTGGAAAAATGTCCGGAAGAAGCAAGGGAGTGCCATTCTATAGGTAACTACGTGTATTTTTCTTTATAATTTGTTAATAAAGTTAAGAGTGGTTTATAGATGCCATTAAACAGTTTTCATGGTGTCCACAATAAATCTGCACAATTAGTTTTAGAAAAACTACAAAATTAATCCACAATTTGATAAATTTTCATCCAATCAACTAGTTTTTAGAAAAGAATAATAGACATAACCCTAAACTTTTGACAATTGTTATGTAGTGACGTAACGGAGTATGTTCCAAAACCACCAAAACTGACGCATACGCAGTAACCAAAATCCTGTCGATCCGCAAAAGGAACATTAATAATTAAATAGGGGTGCTGGCTTCAAGCATCGCGTGTGAGAATGCATGGGTATGCCCCATATTTATGCTCTAACGTATTTGGGGTAAATAGATCTTGTCGGAATAGTGAACAAACTCGTTAGAATTCAAATAGACTATGGCACGGCACAATGTGCGACGAAGAGAAGCAGAGAAAAGCGAGAAACGGCGAGAATGAGAATGAAAACCTCTCCGACGGACGATTACGGGGGGTACCGTGCACGCGGCGGGAGGGGAGGTTAGCAAAGCAATCGGACTGACACCAAGCCTAGGTCCGGCCATCTTGTTACGACGAAGCGCCGTTGTCCTTAAAACACCCCCGAAATCTATAAAATTATTATAAATATTTAGTGCAAAAACAAAAACTACCCGCCCCGCGAATAGCTTGTGTGCGTAAAGTGCGCTGAATCACGTGCACGCGTTGTAATCACCTTGATTAGTTTACGATTTGACTAATTAAATACTTTTTGTGTTATTTTTTGTGTAGTGTTCGGTTCGGATCCTGCCCACAAGAATCGTTTGGGTATTGAATATTTGTTACAGTGTCAACTCGAATGTTTGTTTGTTTGCTAACCGGTAAGTGTTTTCATTCATGATTTTTCGAAAATTGGCCTTTTTAATAGAGAATTACAGGCAGGTCATTCATTAATTCTAATTACCTTGATTATTAAAATAAAAGTCTTAACAATAACATTTTGATAGACATAAGTTTTATGATTAGGCATAATATATATATATATATATATATATATATATATATATATATATATATATATATATATATATATATATATATATATATATATATATAAGATATAAAGCTAATTTTCTTTCGCAAATTTTGTCAATATTATTTTTACCAGGATAGGAATTTTTAACATAGGTAGGTATGTGTGAATCTCGGTGTGAATATTAACATTTTTTCATTCTATAAATAAGATCCTAAAATAAGATATTTAAAAATAATATTAGATATCTACACGTTTGCTTTTTTACATTTAGGTAGGTAATAACAGATACTTCAATATTCCATTTACCTATGTGAGAAATTGCTAATGGTAATAAAAATCCAAAATTTCGACGAAAATAACTATGACAATCTTGGGTATAAGCTAGAACCGCATTCCTATTAGATTTTGTTCGAGGCAAATAATATCGATGTCGGATTCTCACCAGTCGTGTACCTAATTCATATCTTTTTTCGAGATTTACAATGCCTGTTTATTTTTAATACGAATCGAGGAAACAGCTGCACCTTTAAAATACTTAAAAATGGTTTCCCTACCAAAGTTTCAAAGGCTCCTCATTTCGTTCGCTTGCAATATGTAAAAACCTGATGTAACTACACCCGATACATCCTTGCTTGTTTAGAAATCAGTTACGAGGGCGTTTCACGACTATCCCGTACATTTCTAATCTTTCTGGGCGAAACTAAAGACCCTGTATGTATGACATGTTTTACTTAAAATATCTCATACATACAGAGCCTCTACGCGAAACTAAAACAATAATATAAATCTTAATAGTCTGACAGCTCGCATTAGTTAGCCACACTCGTTTGCCGCTTTCATGGAATTTGCAAATCAAACGATTCTTTAGATGTTTACATGAACCTTTAAGAATTTCTCCATTTATATGCAATTAAAGCGACTTTAGATTAGATTGTACTAAATAGTAGCAATTTTTTAATTTATAAATTGAAACCAATGGCGTCGCGAAGGCTTATTATTGGAGGGGGAGGTGAAGGACATTTTTCCGAAAATTATCTTTAAAAAATTTTGATGAGCAAAAAAAAAATTCCCAGCTGTTCGGCAACATTGTGGGGGGGGGGGTCATTTCCTCTTGGCGACGCCGATGTGTGAAACTAAAATTATTCTGAAGTTTACAAGCATTATAAAATAAATAATATTACGTGATGAGACAGCATTTTCAAAATATTTTATTTAAATTTACAAATTCAAAAACAAATTATTACATTTTAAAGTGACATTTATCTATTTTCATAATTTCAAATGATTCGCGACGATCAAACTATTTAGCCTTTCAGCTACTATTTATCGTAAAACAACTGATAAAACGACCAATGTGTTATAACTGTGAAAGTGACATTTACATATTTGTGAATTCAAGTATGTACTTGACAAGTAGCGAGTAGTGTGTACCGCAAGTCGCACTGACTTAAGGCCGCTTGACATGTAGCAATGAACTTGCAGTTGCAGCAAAATGACATCGGTTGTATAAACAAACAAATATGTTTCATCTAGGAACACTAATCTTGCATGCAACTGCAAGCGTAGCTGAATTTTAAGCTGCCTTTAAGGCCGCTTGACATGGATTAATAAACTTGCAGTTGCATGCAAGATTAGTATCCCTAAACGAGACATATTGTTCATACAACTGATGTCATGTAAGGGACCCTAATCTTGCATGTAACTGCAAGTGTATTGCTTCATGTCAAGCGGCCTAGAGTGTTACTTGGCAAGTCGTGTGTACAGCGACTCCAATGACTTGGAGAGTTACTTGCACTTCCCATCACATCTTGAAACAGCTGTGAAGTAAAAGAAAATAAACACTTTCAAGTATTTAGTGTGTACAATTTACTTGGACAAGACTTGGACCTTGACAAGTGCTTGTCAAGTATATTTTAAATCAAGTAACTTGGCCGTAGTGAGTAGCCAGCTGAAACTGATAAAAACAGCCAATGTGTCAAAACTTAACTAACTCACTTGCGATCATTCCAACAAAAAACTCGCCTTGAATTCTTTAAACACCGCCAAGATTAAAATTAACCCTCTGTTGGGTACAATGAGTCTGCCGAGGCAGCGCAAGCAAATCATTTGAAGCCAGTACGCCACGTCGTGTCAATTTTCTTATGCAAGTATGACAAACAAAAGAGTCATCCAAAAATACCTATCTTTAAATATAGTTTTTTCGATTTTCTATCCAGGTTTTATTTATAACTTAATAAAACGAAATAATAACTCATTAAATTGTAGTTTTATTTATTCTGTTTGGTCGATTTGTAAATTTCCCCTAAAATTTGGAGGCTTGGAAATCCAAGCTACTTTTCCAGAAAAAAAAAACGTAAATTTTACCTTAACTCCATTCCCTCTTATCCTGTAAATATTCATCTCGATACTTGTCGTTAAATTTCCGTAGGTTCGGTTAGGTCATATCCATACATTTCTGGTATAACCGGTTCTTGCAATCGGGCTTCATGACAAAGGAGTGCAGTGAGATTGGCTCAACATTATAGAACGAGCCCTACTGCTCTAGTTTCTGACGAAATTCCAGCTATTTTAGAAGCTCGTGGAATACGAAGATCTAAATCATAATCTGAAAAGATCAAGTTTATGATATATTTTGCTCTTAATACTAAAATAACCTTGTATTCAAATTAACTTAAAAACAGCAAAACGTCAAAAACTGCCCACGACCGATTAAGAACGCGCATGTCCAAAACCACGTGTCTGTTTGTTTTTATTGAGGCTGCACATTTATTTTAAACCTTCGGCAGATCAAGTTTTAGGGTTTTGACGGTTAATTAGGTATGCGCGGGTTTGGTTAGAGCAAAAATTTTTTAAAAAATATTTGAGGAATCCGAGACGCATAATATGTGTTGGATCATTGGAGAAATCGAGGTAGAAATAAAGACATACAAGTGGAAACTATAGGAGTAGCCCTCGTATATGACGGGGCTCTAATGGCCCAACCAAGCCAAGGCAGGCTTACCACGAACGCTTTTATATTTCATCGATTAATGTGACACAAAGAATCGGAAAGGTCCCGAATTCAGAAACAGCCTGAGTTTTAAGGGTAGAAATTGCGCTATTATTTCTTTCAAAATCAAAGGGGCAAAATACAAAGCAAAATGAAACACAAAAAATCGACACATGAATCAAATTGATACTAATTTATAATGGACATTTAATTTAGCGCCAATTCATATCCTAACATGTCGGTTTAGTTTTTCATATTTACGTATTAAGACAAGGAACAGCATATATATTTTTAAAAGTAAGGAAAATTTTAGAACAACTCATCACTTAATTAAGTATGAAATGCATTAAAAATACCCGGCATCCCGAATTTAATGAAGTAATAATGAATTTGACGCATTGCATAAAGAAAACGAAAATTGACACTGGTGAAGAATTATTTTATTTCTTAAAAGTCCGATAACAAAGAAATAATATCGGTAATAATAATTTTAGGAATCAAGAATCCCTAATTAATAACATTTAGGAATATATTAGGAAGAACACCTAAAGAATCCTAACACTATCCTAGAAAATACTGCCTAAAGATTACATACAACATCCTAGAAAATACTATAAAAAATTAGCTGTTTAGTAGAAAGTAGAAAATCTTCGAACCAATAGTTTTCGTTCGACGAAACTCATGGAATTAACGGAGTTGCAAAAAAGAAAACAAAAGGACAAACCTACGTCAAGATTTTTTGAGATTTCTGAATTTAAAATCTTTGATTTAAAAAAATTTCATTCACTCTCAGAAGCAATATCGCAAAAATAGTAAACGAAAAATTAAGAAGAAATTAATGAATTTTAAAGAAGTTAAGAATTTAGAATAAGGCAGAATGGGTAAAAATCACCTCAAGATTCTGAAAGAAGTTTTACAATAAGAATGAACAGATCTATTGCAGACAACAGTATGAAAAATTCTCTAATCACTGAGGTCGTCGGTATAAATGTTAATATTCATATTAAAATAATGATTATAAAGAAAATTATGAAATTAACGAAGTCGGTAATAGAAAAACAAAAAATGTTACTTGTTGTTAAAGTTTGTAAATTAATAAGTTTGAACTAAAGAAAGTTTAAATATTTTTATATTTTTGTAACGGTCGGTCACTTTTGAACATGTTAATGTGATCAATTAGCGTAGAAAATATTGTTGAAATATCACTTTCCTTGCCTAAAAACAACAGTAAACATATCTACGTATAACAACAACCAACAGTCATTAAATTATTACTAGTTTTTTTAAGAGGCGGCCGGAAGTGATTGGAAAGAGTGCACTAGGGTTAAGATACCAAAATAGATGTCGCTCTACGAACTATAACAAAATTTAGTATTACAAGTCAGAGTTTAGATGATACATTGTTGAAATAATCCCCAAAAGGGGTCCACTTGTTTTAATTTATTACGGATACAGTATGTTATGTATGATTACCTTTTTTATATTTAAATGAAAAGTTCACATCTATGACCAATTTTATTACAAGCAATAAAACAAGTATTAAAACACTAACAAAGAAAATAAGCAAAAATTGTGAACAATAATAATAGTATTTTATATACCAAGATAAGTCATAGATTGGTTACAGTAGTATCGAACTTAAAATTAAATTCTTTGCGGTTTTTAATAAAAACATTTTCCAATATTTAACCAAGTAATAAACTAATAATAAGGAAACAAAAGAAATACATGAATTCATACTTCTAATTTCTCTAATTACTACCTAAAGATTGGTTACAATAACAATTCGATAGAGTAATTTTTAATGGCAACCAGGAAGAAAAATGTCATCAAAGAAAACAAGAGAACTATTGAACCACCAAGTAATGATTATTTTAATTTAACGGATTATTCACCCGTAAAAAGCTATTAAATGTGATTACAACATTCGAAAAATACTAGGAGGTAAACAAAATTCATAAATAATTAACAAAGATTTTCACCAAATATGGAGGAGTAAAACTGAATATTTTTGCGAAGATTTTTATTTACACCCCCACAGATTGAATATGTTTAAATCCTCTCGATTATTTTAGTTGAAACATTAAGGTAAGCTGTTCGACCCATTACCTAGATGGAGAGATGAAGAGACTACTTAGTTGCTATTAACAAGAACTTACTTAGATATTCGTTTGGCCAATTTGAGTCTCATCTCAATTAAAAAAGAAAATTTTAATATTAATTAATGAAAATTAAGCAACTTTTTTACGAAATTAATCAGATGGTTAAAAAAACTGGAGGAAGAAGTTGCTGGATAGTAGATATTTCAGTTCTTAAGATCACCATTGCGTTAGAAGTTTTATCATGCTTCAGACGCCGCAATATTTGTTAAATAATTATTTCAGGGTCTCTTCTGGCCAGAAAATTCAACAAATTTAATTTCAGGTATCATAGTGCAACCGTCTTTATACCCTTTACATCTTCACAGAATCTACATAATATTGTCAGAGAAAAGCTAAACGCAGGCGCAGTTTAATTCTTTATAATCGGTTAAGTACTTTAGCAGAATGTGTATTTTAATTTTTGTGTTGTTAAAAAACCCAATTCCCTTCCCTTTTCCTTAAGATTCCAGTCCCAAAAAAGGCATTTTTCTCTCTAGTGTGTGTGACATCATCTACGTCACACGGGACTGTCCCTTGCACTGCCCCTGTTAGTTAAAAGGCCACATTAACATAGGGAAACAATGAATTTTTGCCGCCCTTTAACTAAGAGGGACAGTGCAGGCCCATCCAAAACACGATATTAAATCATGTTAACATGTATTCCCGTTAAGATGGTCGACTTTACTTAAACCAATGTTCTTATAATTTATTAGTTTTAGGTCAAGTTAAGGACTGAAAACAGCACCCTACGGATTGACAGTCTATACTCTGATTTGTCCAAGGACCACCTGCACCGGCATCTAGTAACCTCCATCATAATTTTTTGTATTTTTGTTAAATTTATCTTTGAAGCAACATTATTATTATTTGTTATTTCTTTTAACCATATTATTTAGTTTTTGATTTGAATTTATTTTTATGAAATAAACTCTTTTTAACCTATCTTAATTTGTTTTCTATTTTTTCCATATTTTTAAATAATAAACCTTTTAGTGTGAGTTCAAAATATAAAACAGACAAAATCTTGAAAGACATATTAAGTTAGTTAATATTTGTGTGCCTGGATTTTAGAAATTAATAAGTTAAAGTGACCCAAATTTCGCGGATGAACGCGTTTATTCAGTGTAAATAAAATTATTAATACAATTTTAAAATTAACTGAATTTGAGAGTGCATTGTATACAGGGTGATTTTTAAGAAAGTGTTCTTTGGTTAAAACTAGCTTTTTTTTCAAGTTAGTACAACGGGCTTTCGTTCTTAAAAAGCATAATCAGGAACACAATATAGATTTTATTTTGGATTTTGCTTTTTAAAATTTACTTAGTTATTTTACTTGAATATCTCATAGGATAAAGAAGAAACAACT